>OX463784.1:6663881-7880448 GCA_949825025.1 Siphlonurus alternatus | reverse complement strand
TGTTGAACACAACTGTTTAACCTTTAAATGACCTCTGATGAACTTCATTGACCTCTGGTAACCTAATGTCCTCAGGTAGCTGATTCCACGACCCAAGATGTTCGAGAGCACGGTGGCCTGGGTACTGAACCGCTACCTGGGCAAGTACATCCAGGACTTGGACACTGAAAACCTCAACGTTGGTATCTTCAGTGGGGAGGTCCGACTGACCGACCTCAGGCTCAAACCTGAGGCGCTGGTGAGTGGAGAACGATGGTAGTAGTTGAATTGATTATCGACCTCAAAAAATTTTATTGCAGAAATGATTAGAGGGTGCGAAGTTATGCTATTCTGATTTTTTCAGTTTTTTAGAATCCGGGAACTATTTTTAAAAATTATTAAAAAAATATTACAAAAATATTACTCTCTTTGTAATATTAAAAAAATATTACAAAGAGAGTGATGCCTCTAGACACCTCTCATAATAAAAGGATAGAACCTAAAATGGGCGTGAATTCAAACCCGAGCTTGGCACTTTTTTAGCAATTAATACTTCCCGGTCTCTAAAATATTTGAAAAAATCAAAGTAGCATAACTTTACATTACATTACATTACATTACATTACATTACATTACATTACATTACATTACATTACATTACATTACATTACATTACATTACATTACATTACATTACATTACATTACATTTATACATTACATTACATTACATTACATTACATTACATTACATTACATTACATTACATTACATTACATTACATTACATTACATTACATTACATTACATTACATTACATTACATTACATTACATTACATTACATTACATTACATTACATTACATTACATTACATTACATCCTCTATTTATTTATTTTTGCAATAAATATTTTTGAGGTCGATACTCTATTATATTGATTTTTTATATACATTAATTTGTAATTTAACTTATCTATACGTAACGCATTGTATAATATTTCTTACACAATATAAGTATAAAGACATGACATGAACGTAAAATATATATATAACGCAATGTATGTACTCCATGCAGTATGATAAAATTGTCAGTGTTAGCATAATATAATGCTATTTTAACAGATTCTTATTAAAGTTATTAATTAAAATAAAAAGTTTAAAACGGCTTTAAGTCACGTTAAGTGTATAAAAAGAAAATATGACTTAAATAATTGTTAATATAATTTTTCAAGCAAAACTGTCAACTTTTAATTTTTCACTCTTTTAAAAAAATGAAAAATGTGTTTCATTTTTAAAGTGCCACACTTAGTCTGTATAATTTCTAAATTACAACAAACTTTTTTACAAGATGAGCAGAGACGCTACAAGTTTTATAAACTAATAATGTTTAAATAAAGTTTCGAGAGAATCGTAAGCTTTTTTAATCTTATCCTCACACCTGCGTAATTATAACTTCTTGAATTTACTTTTTTTTCAAACCAAACAAATTAAAAGATTATGCTTTAACTTTTCTTAAAATGTTCGTCTTCATCATTATACTTATGCGCGATTAATTTAATATATTTTTCTGATATTTTAATTTGTTAAATTGATTTTAGATTCAAAATAGTTGTTATAAATGGAAAAAAAAAATAGAGCGAGTTAAAAAAATACGCGCATTTATTTTGCTATCGTGCTTTCTATGTTACATAATAATTCTGTATTATGTGCAACATTATAGTATGTTTTATATTAATAATTTATTTAGACCCCATTTGACCGGCGACCTTGTCCCATTTGACCGGTGTTACGTGATTTCAGTACGAGCTCGAGCTTCTGTTGCATCGAGGTAAAATGTGGCGTGGTGGGCCAGGTGTCGCTCTCCATATGTAAAATATTAATTAACCTATACCCCATTTAACCGGTGACCTTGCCCCATTTGACCGGTGTCACGTGGTTTCAGTACGAGCTCGAGCTTCCCATCGAGGTAAAATGTGGCGTGGTGGGCCAGGTGTCGCTCTCCATCCCCTGGGCAGGTCTTACCTCCCAGCCCATCGTACTCAACGTCGAGGTAAGACAAATCAAACTCTGCTAGCTTTAGTGATATCCTTTTCTGTCTGTGTTATATTTAATCTCATATTATATTATAATATGTTAAACATTTCATTTGCAATTAATATAATTTTTGTTATGTTTTTACGAATCAGAATTTTAAATTGTTTTGTTCTTGGTACTATTTTTTATAATTAGAGAAAAATTATCATACTTGATCATTTTATTAAGTCAATTAATATACATTGAATATGAAAGCCAAAAAAATTTAATTAATTATAATACAATAATAATAGTAACAATTAATATTTTGAATTTTTTAATAGTGCAACAAAAAATAATGAATGATATTATTTTGTCGTAACCCATATCCCGACAGATTTCTGTCTAGCAAGCAACAATGGACAACCTACATGAAAAAATTTTATTGCAGAAATGAACAGAGGGCTTCAAATTATGCTACTCTGAATTTTAAAGATTTTTTTGAGACCCGGAACTATTTTTAAATAAATGTTGAAAGTTATGTAAGCTAAGTTGGCAACCCTAAATTCTTAATAAAAAGGATAGCGTCTAGACGCCTATTGATGTTTCCAAGGGGCGTGGCCGCACTTTCAATAATTATTTAAAAATACTTCTAGGATTCAAAAAATCTGAAAAAATTCAGAGTAGCATAATTTGGTACCCTCTGTTCATTTCTGCAATAAAAAAATTTAAGTTGTCCATATCATTAAAATTACATCATAATAAAAATTGTCACGGTCTCAAAGCCCCCACTAACCACCCCGGTTATTCCCCAGGACGTGCTGGTGGTGGCCGGTCCGGTACTGGGAGACATGTTCGACGCAGAGCTTGAGAAGAGACTAATCCGAGCGGCCAAGAAGAAGCTGCTGGATGAACTGGAGGGCGCGACCATCCTGGCTGACGGTGAGGACAGAGGCTGTGGTGGTTGGAGAAATAATCTCCAATATTAATTTTTAATCTCCGCATATTAAACTTATGACATTAAAGCTATTAAAATTAATGTTATGAAAAAACTGTACAGCAATTTTTAATTTCTCATATTTGTGGACTTCTTTTAAAAAAGCTACAAGTTTGCTTACACAAAATTAATATAAAATTACAATTTGTATTGTCTGGATTATTTTTTTATTCTAAACTGAGTAAAATGTAATAAAAGAACTTTGAATAATTAAATTTCACATAAAAGTTCTGAAATAATTATGTAAAGTAACTATACTGTATAATTATACTATATCAAATAAAAATAACAAAAATATTAATTAATACTAAAGTATTTTAAATTCTACTAAAAAATAAAAATACTCAAAATAATAAAATTTACAATATCGTCAGTCCACAGTTTGTTGTTCAAAATTGCACTTTTTTGTACATATTCCTCCAGTTCTGATGAGCTGATTATTTTTTGTCCTGCAGGAGAGAGTAAGGGTTTCCTGGAACAGCTGACCACGAGCGTGCTGAACAATCTTCAGGTGTTCATCCGCAACATCCACATTCGTTACGAGGACACGATCTCGAGCCCTGAGTCACCCCTCACATGCGGAGTCTGTCTGGGCAGCCTGTCCATCGAAACCACCAACAGGTTCGGACATTCGATTTTTTTTTATTGATATTCTTTATTTTTCTGCTTATATTTAATTTTCTGCAAAGCTCACTGTAATGTAATATATAATTTGTATATCAGCACCTACTTATAAGGCTTCCGGCCTTGGTAGGACTGTATTCTTATTTTCATTAATAAAATTTAACTATTTAAAAAAAAAGGTGTATTTTTCTTTATAGTTGAAAAAAAATATATAGTTCAATGGGGGAAAAAAAAAAAAAAAAGGATAATAAATTATGTTACATGTTAAAATAACCAGTATCTTTTTACAGATTATATAAATAACTACAATACATTCTCCATTAAAAATCAAATTACATTTTTTTTTATTATATTTTTGCAGGGATACACCCCCTAAGAGCTTACAGCTCGCGGCGGGGTAATGGGTAGAGGGATCATCATTGTACATCATTATAAAATATTAAAAATAAATACAAAACCCCCAAATTTTTCTTGTTTTTATGTATTTATTTCTTTTAAAATAGATATATAATTTATATAAAATAAACACCAATTTATTTCCAAATTTCTTCAGCAAGTGGAAGCCCGCAGTGTCACCACCTGGTGCCAGCGCCGTGTACCAGCTGTTGAGGGCCGAGTCGTTCTCGTTCTACTGGAACGCGTGCACTCCGCCCAACGCCCTCGTTCTGTCCTGCGTCAACTGGAGGCAGGCCATGAACCAAGGACTGCAGACCTTCAGCATTAACGGAGAGGACTTCGACTTCAGTGAGTGGACATTTCAGAAACCAACAGGCGCGGATCCAAGGAGGAGGGAGGGGCTTGGGGGAGTCAGTCGCCCCCCCCCCCAAATGTTGGATTTAACATGGGCTATAATATACGCATATCCCCCACTCCATTTTTTTTAATATTAGCCTTATGGAGGCAGCCCTCACCCTTCCAATTTTTTTTTCTGGATCCGCGTCTGGGAATCAATTAAGCCTTTTCAGCGAAATATTAATCAAAAATCAGATATAGCGAATTTTCAGTTAATTAATTCACTCAGTAAGAATTTCAGTGAATTTTATCTCGTAAATTAATATCATGTATTGTATATTATATTTTGTCTACATTTCATAATTATTATCTCAAACCTCAAACTATTGAAAATTCTCCACCTTGTAAAATATAATTGTGCCTTGAGGTTAGGTAACTTATTCAGCATAAAAAATTAAATATTAATTTATTTAATTTTTATGTAATAGTCTTATATACTTATATACCTTTGTTTTTATGCATAAACAAATTTAAAATGCAACTTTGTAGCAATGACGATGGGTCCATCAGTCCTTTCTACCCCCTGCAAGGGGCAAGGGTAAAAATGTGATAAAATAAAATATTGTTCAAAAATTCTGAAAACTGAAATCTAAAGGGTTAAAAAAATACATAAAATTTAATGTTTCACCCCTAAGCCACCCCCTAAATTTTTAACTTTAGAAATCTTTAAATTTTAATTAATAGATTTGATTTTTTAGGATCAAATTTTAATATTAAAAAATAAAATAGAATATTTAGGGTCATCTTAATAAATATATAACAGTTTTCGTAATTAGAAACTTTCCAATCTTGACATATAAGATAAGAGTATATAACTGATAATTTAATAATAAATTATCAGTTATAAATTTATTATCGTATCCACAGATCTTCGGTGCGATGTGCGGAAACATTCAAAGTATTCAAACTGAATTACATTTTGCGCGCGCTTCCCCCACTCCTCCAGATGCTGAGTTTCTTTTGATGCGCCTGTACTGGGAATAATATTATTCTCTCGCGGATTTCGCATTTTATAAATGTAAAAGTCATTTATAAAATTGGAATAATAATATTTTGTAAATATAAAATATCTGTTATATTTTAAATCTATTTAACTTTTATAATAATAAATAATTATTAAAATTAATAGCATTAATATTTTTATATTTTGATATTAAGAATCTGCAACGCATTTATTTTATTAGACCCAAGAATAAAGACTACCCAAGCCCTACTGTTCATTATTATGCTCTGGGATCCCTTCAAAGCGAATAAATCTTTCGCCTTTTACTAAAGATTTCCGTGGAGGGGTCCACGTAAGGAGTTTTACTCCAATTTTTGGCAGAGTCGGGGTAACCTGACTCCATATACAAATCAAACAAAGTCCTCTTCCCTATCTAAAATGCAAAGTGCATCGTAATGATGTACCCATTGCATGTGCATGTAAAATTTGTTTTCGGTTTTCGGTGCTTGCAATTTTCTTTGCTGAAGGATGTGCAAAGCATAGCCCTCTGGTAGGGCTATGTGCAAAGTATAAAAAATACTTGGTCATGCAGGCAGTTCCAGTTAGAACCTTAATTCAATGCAGATCAATGCATTAAATTTGTTTGTCAATAAAAATATTACTTTTTGTTGCATCGTTCTAATTAAATTTTAATGCATATTTAGAAAATGAAGTTCTTTATTTTCGGAGAATGGTAGTTGTCTCTATAACCTCACGGAAGAATATAAAGTTATGTGCATATTAGGGTCGTTGAACCGTAAATCGTGAATGTTAATTGTGAATAATTAAAAAACAATCATAAATGTTTGCGCTTATTTATTTTCAGATTCCCAGCGATTATAAAACTAAACTATATATTATAATTATGTATATATTATATTCTTATATATTATTTGACTAAACATTCCCTCAATTCCCTGTTTATCTTCCTCCATGCTTCATTCACTACGTACTGTACACATTTAATGGTGTTTAAGGGTAAGAAAACATGAAACATCGATTGTTGTAGTCCCATTTAGCACCCTTAGCAACCTCATAATAATTCTGATTTTTTTTTTTTTAGAGACAGTTCTTAGCACCAAAAAAATGTAGAAAGTTTTCAAAACAATCGCTCCATCTGATTTTTTTAAATTAATTTTTAAATTTTTCAGTATAGGGCTTTCCCATGGAGACCTAAACTAATAAATTAATATAAAAAATCGGATCGAGCGATTGTTTAGAAATTTGTTCTACATTTTTTTGGTGCTAAGAACTGTCTCTAAAAAAAAAAAATCAGAATTATTATGAGGTAGCTAAGGTTTACATGTTAATCGAATGGGACTACTTGTATACAATCGATGTTTCGTGTTATCTTACCCTTAATACAGATCCGTTGACGACGGACAATATAATATCAGAGAAAATGATATTTTCTCTGATATTATTCTTATGAGGCGTTGTCAACGGATCCGTACACCGTTTTGTGAACGTAGTGATTATCAGACCTGTTCTCCACAGTCATCAAGCCGGTGTCCGCCAAGGCCAAGCTGATCGTGTCCCGGTCTCTCGAGGCCAGGGTGCCAAGGCTGCTGGTAGACGTGGTGGTTCAAGACGCCGCCACGCAGCTCTCCAGGCCACAGTACATCTCCATGGGGGCGCTGCAGGAGGCGTTCCAGCGCATGGCACGCAACAGGTGGGAACTTTGTCATCATCCCCTTCAAAATGTATAGGGTTCATATAGTGAGCGCCCTATGTAAAATAGGGAGGGGTAGTATCACCGTATTTATATGCAAGAAATAGTCTGTATGGGAGGATAATTTTTAAACAGGTAATGTATTAATTATATATAGGAGAATTTTAGAATAATTTTACTACCTTTGTATCCCCCGTTCCACGTTCAATTTTATTTTTTTTATAGAAATGGATTTTCAAAATGCCTTTAAAACGAATACTTTCTTTTCCTATAGAGAATTTCGTGAATTCCACCCTGGAGTTAATCCTCACTGCAACGCCGCCAAGTGGTGGAAATACGCACTAAACTCTATACTGGAACAGCGAGTGAGGCCGTATTCCTGGCAGAGGATCAAGAAACACAGGTGAGATGTAGCGACAAAATTAAGAACTCAATAATTTTCAGGTTGTGTGTAACAGTCGCAATACTAATTACGCTAATTACAGGGAGAATTACCGCGAGTATAGCACATCATACAAGGCGATGCTGCTGCACCCTAACGATACGGAACTGAAGCTTGACTTACAGAAACTAGAGGACACGTTGGGGATTGTGGACATTGTCATTGCTAGAGAGCATGCAAAGATCCAGGTAAGACAAATAAATAAATAAATAAATAAATAAATAAATAAATAAATAAATAAATAAATAAATAAATAAATAAATAAATAAATAAATATATAAATATATAAATAAATAAATAAATAAATAAATAAATAAATAAATAAATAAATAAATAAATAAATAAATAAATAAATAAATAAATAAATAAATAAATAAATAAATAAATAAATAAATAAATAAATAATTGTTTCTTCAGCTTCACCTAGAGACGCCCGACAAGGTGGTAGTGGAGGAACGCGAGCGCTGCTGGCTCGGTTTGTGGCGCTACGGCACCCCTGAGCTGCGCATGGAGGTGGCGGCGAACCGCGAGCGAGGCCTCTGGAGCAGACTCTCCTCCCAGGAGAAAGAGCGGCTCTATGAGGCCATCGGATACGTCGAGGGACAGAGCAGACCGGACAAACCCAAGCAGTATATCGGTGAGAAGCATGTTGTATATTAGCCCAGTAATTCTAGCATAAAATATCATTAGGACCCAGAAAAAATTAGGGCAGTTTTGAAAATTACAGGGTCTATAGAGTTTGACTTTCTCTACAACATAACAAAGTTACGCCTTTTTACGCCCTGTGCTAACGCCGCCATTTAAAAAAAATGGCGGCCGGGAGGTTGCTCCATGTTTTAATTTTCTGTGCTCAATCTAATTATATTTTCGAAAATAAAAAAATACAGGGACGTAGCTGAAGATATACATCATTGATATCCTAAAAAATATTTTCAAATTTTGCATCGAAACCCGCTAAAAAAAATAAATTCCCGAAAAAATTGAAATCGATCGTTGACATTTCTTCCATTTGTAGCCAAAGTTTTGGTTGTAACGAAAACTATGTCATTATAAAATATTGCCTCTCGTTCTTTGTGAATTAGAAAATGCATGTTTGAATATAATCCGATCAGGCAAAGCCGAGTTATGAATTTTTTTGTGTGCCGGCGCGTGGAACTTGGAGAGCGCCAGGCCTGCAATATACACGCTTGGCATGGGGAAAACCGTGGCGCGCGGCGAAGTCACTGAATGACCATTGCAGTACTCAAACTACTGTTAAAATGTTATCATACAATCACTGCAATTAGTATGATATGGACACACCACAAATATATAATGCTAATGACATTTTTTTTTTATTTAATTGCAAAATATTTTATTATCTTCGCATTGATAAAATGAGGAGCCCGTGCTAAATTCTAATATTATTATTTATTATACTTTGACAGTTCGTCTGAATTATGATGTATGTTTGTCTTTATTTTTTTAAAAATATTATAAAATATGTTAAATTAATAATAATATAAGTGTATATTATATACTACGTGCACATATATGTATAGTCAGTATAGTCGATAAATATATTCTTAATTTTTTAATCAAAATGATTTATTCTTTAACTAGTAATTTAAAATTGATTTATTTATGTCATTTAATATGGCATAAAAATATTATATCAAAATCTGCCATGGTATAGGAAGAAATGCAGTGATAACTTTAAACGAGAAATGATATTTTTATATTTTAAAATTTAGTTTCAAATCAACTGTATTTTCGTACGCATATAAGAAGCTTATAGTAAATGCATGAAATAATTATTAAAATTAAACACTAAACATCACTGGATCACTGCAACTATATTTCTATAACAATGCATGTATTATACATTTCTGTTTACCCATCCATATACAGATACCTAGATTACGGAAAATTTAATGTCAATAAAATAATAATGATATACAGCCAAGATAGAGCCTTTCATGTGTAGTATTGAGTGTATATTTTTTTTAAATTGTTACAAACCTATGGTAAAGGTAAATACTATTTAGTTGCTATTATAAAAAGAAAATTGTTTCAATGTGCCATGTGTTGGTTAAAAAAATTAATGTTTAAAAATAGTTTGCAATATATATATCATATTAATTGATCTATAAATTTTTACTCATCGAAAGATTCATTATAATATATTATACTGTATAATATTTATATACATAGAATTCTCAAAAATTTGCTAAAGAATACAGTAAAAGTTAAAATTATAATATGTATTTATACCCTTTAAATAATTGTCATTTTAATTATTTTGATATAGCTATATTGGTAAATAGTATATTAACTTGCAAACCTTATCGCTGTAAAGAAGCTTATAGTAAATGCATGAAATAATTATTAAAATTAAACATTACTGCAACTATATTTCTATATATATTTATGTATAAGATATTTATTTTTATCATTATATGTAATATCAAATGCCAATATACGATTTTATAATATACATGATATTATAGCACCACTAAAAGCTATAATTCTCATTTAAAGAGCATATAATTATTTAAGTTATATATTAAAATTTGAACCATAATATTCAGTATAAAATATAATGAATACAACAAATCAACACTTCGGACTCATAATTTTAAAATCGTTTTTTTTTTTTTTTTTTTTATTTCTTTGCAGTTTGAAACTATATTAAAAATGAAGTCAACAATATTTAGATACAGCGATAAGGTTTGCAAGTTAATATACTATTTACCAATATACCTATATCAAAATAATTAAAATGACAATTATTTAAAGGGTATAAATACATTATATATTATAATTTTAACTTTTACTGTATTCTTTAGCAAATTTTTGAGAATTCTATGTATATAAATATTATACAGTATAATATATTATAATGAATCTTTCGATGAGTAAAAATTTATAGATCAATTAATATGATATAATTATATATATATATATATTTTGCAAACTATTTTTAAACATTAATTTTTTTAACCAACACATGGCACATTGAAACAATTTTCTTTTTATAATAGCAACTAAATAGTATTTACCTTTACCATAGGTTTGTAACAATTTAAAAAAAATATACACTCAATACTACACATGAAAGGCTCTATCTTGGCTGTATATCATTATTATTTTATTGACATTAAATTTTCCGTAATCTAGGTATCTGTATATGGATGGGTAAACAGAAATGTATAATACATGCATTGTTATAGAAATATAGTTGCAGTGATCCAGTGATGTTTAGTGTTTAATTTTAATAATTATTTCATGCATTTACTATAAGCTTCTTATACGCGTACGAAAATACAGTTGATTTGAAACTAAATTTTAAAATATAAAAATATAATTTCTCGTTTAAAGTTATCACTGCATTTCTTCCTATACCATGGCAGATTTTGACATAATATTTTTATGCCATATTAAATGACATAAATAAATCAATTTTAAATTACTAGTTAAAGAATAAATCATTTTGATTAAAAAATTAAGAATATATTTATCGACTATACTGACTATACATAAATGTGCACGTAGTATATAATATACACTTATATTATTATTAATTTAACATATTTTATAATATTTTTAAAAAAATAAAGACAAACATACATCATAATTCAGACGAACTGTCAAAGTATAATAAATAATAATATTAGAATTTAGCACGGGCTCCTCATTTTATCAATGCGAAGATAATAAAATATTTTGCAATTAAATAAAAAAAAAAATGTCATTAGCATTATATATTTGTGGTGTGTCCATATCATACTAATTGCAGTGATTGTATGATAACATTTTAACAGTAGTTTGAGTACTACAATGGTCATTCAGTGACTTCGCCGCGCGCCACGGTTTTCCCCATGCCAAGCGTGTATATTGCAGGCCTGGCGCTCTCCAAGTTCCACGCGCCGGCACACAAAAAAATTCATAACTCGGCTTTGCCTGATCGGATTATATTCAAACATGCATTTTCTAATTCACAAAGAACAAGAGGCAATATTTTATAATGATATAGTTTTCGTTACAACCAAAACTTTGGCTACAAATGGAAGAAATGTCAACGATCGATTTCAATTTTTTCGGGAATTTATTTTTTTTAGCGGGTTTTGATGCAAAATTTGAAAATATTTTTTAGGATATCAATGATGTATATCTTTAGCTACGTCCTTGTATTTTTTTATTTTCGAAAATATAATTAGATTGAGCACAGAAAATTAAAACATGGAGCAACCTCCCGGCCGCCATTTTTTTTAAATGGCGGCGTTAGCACAGGGCGTAAAAAGGCGTAATTTTGATATGTTGTAGAGAAAGTCAAACTCTATAGACCCTGTAATTTTCAAAACTGCCCTAATTTTTTCCGGGTCAAAAGTTAATTTTACTGGGCTATATGTAGACTTGGTGGGTATGCAACTGTTGCTACTGCACCCACAAGTATATCGCATTAACTTGAAAAACAGGCCGTTCCCTTCTTTATCCCTACCTAACATTCTTCAAGCTCTTTGGGGTCAGAGAGCTATCTGTAGGAGTGCAGTCTATAGTTAAAAGAAAAAAATGTAAACCTGAAAATGGACGGTTAATTTTTTTCATTGCCAAGTATTTCTAAATTTTCTTACAAACTCTGTACATTTATTATTTTAATTAAATTACTTATTTATAACTTTTACAGGTATTGCAATTGCAATACTAAAATATTGTAAACATGCACTTTGTACTTTACGGTTCTATATTATGTGTAATAAATAAATAATACAAATACAAATATGTGGACGATCGAAACAAAGCAATAAGGAGATTATGAATTATGTAAATAAAATTCCATTGTGATGCAGTTGTTGTACTATTTTTTTTTTCACTAATAAAACTATTTAAAAATAAAAATATATAAAAATTAACTCCATTAAAGATCTAAATATCTCGTCTTCCATTTCTAATTTTACAAAAATAGATTGTCTTTCATACATAAAACTTAAATAATTCAATTTCATTGACACAGCAAGCAATATTTTGAACCTATGTTGATGTTTCAGAGCACAAGTTCAACTTCACGCTTGCCAACATGTCGGTGTGTCTGATCTCGCACGGCCACGAGATTGTGGTGGCCACCCTGACTCAGTTCCTCGCCAGTCTCGAGACCCGACCGTCTGCAAACGCCTTCAAGTTCTCCGCGAGGGCCGAGAGTTTCGTGCTGGAGGGGGCGAGCGCGGAAAACGAACTCATGCCGTTACTTTCGGCAGATAATCTCAACACGGGTGAGCGGGGTTGCATAAATACCAAAGCTGCAGGGCTACTGGGAATAGTTAACAAATAATAATCTTAAAATAATAGCATAATATTACATATTTAAGCAATCTATAAGCAATGCCTTTTTGAAATTAAAACATTGAAATTACATTTTATTATTTATTTTAATTATTTTATTTTATAAATATGCATTTTTATATATTATTTATAATTCTTATGTTTTAAAACATTTCCAGTAAAAACAATTATATAATATTTTTCTATAATATATAATTATAAAATGTCCCTTCTATTAAATTTAAATTATTTTATTTCTTAATAAAATAAAGTGTTTAAAATAACAAAAATTAAATGTACAAAACGTATAATTACATTATAATTTCAAATGGATGAATTACTTACTTATACAGGTTTATACCTTGTGTTAATTTATAAATCAAATAATGCATTTATCTCAAAGTGAATATATATAATAATATATAACGTATCTGTTGTCATTTTAACATTTAATATATTATATAAAATTATTCATTATTTTTTAACTATAGAGTTTATATGTAGGTGTATAATCCTCACTTTGGAAATTTTCTTCACCCGCAGATACCATCGTAATATAAAAATATTATAGCATATTTTCGAGAAATAAATTTATCCGATGACGATCTACTACTATAGCACGTTAATTATAACCCCTTCTCTTAATTGGTTCAAACATAACACGTGCTGAACCATCTTGCTGAACTTATTTCCCTGACAGGTACGAACGCGAGCGTCAACATCTTCGCTCTGGACTTCGAGAAGAACCCGCTGGCCCACGAGGCGGACTTCAGTCTCAACGTTTGTCTGGAACCTGTCGAGGTGGTCTACAACGAGGTACGTGTCAGCTCTCGTCAATTTATTTACATGATAAAAGACTGCCTGAGAGGAAGGGAGTTTATAAAAGGTGGATTCACATAGGTGATTTTTTTTTTTTGTTAAATCTTGCTGTAACATCCTTTGGCACGGTCATATTTGTCGTTTAATTCGCAATGCGGCGAATTCGCTTCAAACATAAGATTTCACAGCTTGTTCATCAAAATAAAAGTAAACATCAATAAAATTTTAATTACATAATAATATAATTCAATCACAATTTTGAATCTTATTATTGAATAAACTTAACTTAATTAATTGATTTAATTTGACATTTTTTTGTGCTTGATAAAGTTTAACATAAAATTGGGTGTGTGTGTTTTTTTCACATTTTTTTACTTATATTGTTTTATAATACGTACGGTTTTATTAGGTAAATAAAGTTTTTGTTCTCGATAATTTCATTTAATTCAGTTCCTCGATTGTACTAATAACACAAATGAAAATATGTTTTCCCGGTGTTCCAGCACACCCTGTCGGAGCTTCTTGGCTTCTTCCAGTCTCACTCGGTAACTCGCCTCGCCCTTGAGGGGGTGGAGAAGGTCGGGGAGGTTACCAGGGCGGCCATCGAGTTTACCCTGGCCAGGAGGAAGACTCTGTACCTGAACCTTGACCTCAAAGGACCTTACATCGTCTTCCCTGAGCTGGGATCGATACAGAGGTCAGTAGAGGTCAATCATTGTTAATTCGAATTTTATATATAAAAAATAGCTTTAATTTTTGTTTGTTATTTTTTTCAATTTTTTAAAATTTAGAGTGGAGGTATATTGTAAGTTGTACACTCGTCGCATTGGAAAATTTCCTTCTTGCAGTCTTGTTAATCACCACGCCCTGTGTTATTGTTACGTGGAAGGTGATTAGCTGTGGTTAGCAAGGCTACAAAGTGAAATTTTCAGAGGCGAAAACTGTACCTCCCACTCTTGAAGAACTCACCATAATGAAAAACACATCGGGGTGAAATTAGAGTCCCCCCCCCCCCACTTTACTACCTTTTTGTGGATTAGACTATACCACCCCTTCTTGAAATTTCAATGAGTCACATTTATTTTGTTGCAGTTACTTTTCTATGTTCATAAACTTTGTCACGTAAACATCCCTTATTTTGGTGTCAGGGGCGGCAACCTGCTGGTGCTGGACACCGGCCGCTGTGTGGTGACCACGGAGCTGCAGAGCGGGGCCGTGTCCCTCGAGGACGCCACGCAGACCGAGCTCGAGGAGAGACTGTACGACCGTCTGCACGCCGAGCTCACCGGTCTACAGGTACACTTACTTGTTTAGAGAGATAGTTGTTCTTACTGATTAAATCTATGATATTAAGAGAAATTAAATCTTTTTTTAGTAGTAAATTACCAGAAAATATTGTATTGAGTTAGTTTATTTGGCATGAAAATTGTTAAACGACGATTAATAATTTATTAGATAGTTTGTGTATTTGTCATGTCCTTGTATATAATTATGTGTTTATTTAATATTAGTTTTATATTTTATAATAAGTGTTGACTTGATCAATGTTTGTCTCTGTACAAGCCAAATGATTTAAAATAATAATAATAATAAAAAAAATTATAACAATGGGATAAAAATTTTTGAAAAAATGGTTGAACGAGGGCATTGCAGATAATGACAATATTTAATTTTTGTATAATTATATATTAATTAATATTAAAATATAAAGAACCTCAGGTTAGGAAATTTCAATTTTTTATTTTATTTTTTTTTTTAAACTCTCCAACATCCATAGAATAGTGCATAAAATATGTGACATCTTATACTGTATAGTCATGCAAATATATTAAATTAAGAACAAAATTTAGTGATTAAATTAGAAATTAGTATTTAACACGCACCCATAATAAAGATGCAAGGTATTATATTAATTACATTTTACTTAATTTAATTATTACGTAATAATGTCTTTCACCTCGGTCTTAAAGGTTAAGTAAAAAAAATGACGATGTATTTCAAAACTCGAGATCCTCTCGGTAATAAAAAGAATCAAGCTGTTTAATGTTAACTGAATTTACACATAATATAAGTTCCATCGTCTCCATAATATATTTTTTTTATTTACTTTTCAATTATATTTATTTATTTTTTTTTTATATTAACAATATTTAGACAGTGGAAAATCTGCAAGAAATTTTTTATTGCAAAAACGAACAGAGGGTGCCAAATTATGATACTCTGATTTTTTTTCAGATTTTTTTCGTTCATGCAGGAACTGTTTTTAAAAAAATTATGGAGGCGTTTAGGCTCTTTCATTTTCATTAAGGGCCCGATCTAGTAGAGGGAAAACACCCCACGCGGCAAAATGTAGGCAACCACGCGGTTTTTCAGCTTAAAAGGAAAAACCAGCTTTATCTGCTCCTCACCACATTTCTTCATTTATATATTTGGAAAGAAAAGTCACAGAGACGTGGGAAAAAAATGACTTTGGCCTATTTTTTAATGAAAAATTCAATTTAATGCAGCTCTAAACAATTAGATTGGTACTTTTTGCGTATATGAGATGTTATTGATTGTGCGAATTTTGTATTCATAAACATGTCATTGTTGAGATGGGTAGCGTCCACTAAGCTGCTGGTATTGTTGTTTAGAGCACAATAGAGTGCTTCTGCACTTGCTGTTAGAGGAGGAGAAAGCCATAAAATGAACCGCTGTCAAACACGTTTATAATTTTGATTGTTTATTTCGAATCACGGACCAAATACCCCCGGACGAAATACCCCCGGACCAAATATCCCCGCCCGGACCGGACGAAATACCCCCGGACGAAATACTCCCGGACGAAATATCCCCGGACGAAATACTCCCGGACGAAATACCCCCGGACGAAATACCCCCTTGTAAGTGGAGAGGGGCGGGTGACCGACGCGGGAGGGGAAGTTGACTTTATTTATAAAGTCTGTTTTTCTGTCGTTTGTCTGACGTCATGCGTGTCGTATTAAAGAAGGAAGTTAGTAACGCCATTTTTCACAACAAATATATATTATGTAATATTCAAAGTATATTTATAGTTAATGCCGTATCAAGATCTCAAATTGCGTCTTTAATTTTATTATACCAACACAGTCATACTCAAAATTGTGCCGCAAACAAACGATTTTTGTATATGCTATGCTTACTTTTATTGTGCGGCAATTATAAATTGTCTTAATTGTCTCAGCATTTTGCAGCAAGATTTTGAAGGTTTTTAAACGATTTTAGGTTTTTAAACCTAGGTGTGCCCCTAGTGATTTGAGCAAAGCCCGAAATTAACAAATATTTCGGGCTTTGCTCATTTAAATTTGATCATTTCTAGAAGTGCTAAAATCGGAAAAAGCGAACCCCGACGAGAAGTTTTATTTCGGGGTTTGCTCATTTAAATTTGTTCATTTCTAAAAGTGCCCAACTCGAAAAAAGCAACCCCGACGAGAATTTTTATTTCGGGCTTTGCACTGTTTTGATCATTTCTAGAAGTGCTCAAAGCAAAATGAAAAATAATAATTGGAAATTGTGCCGTATTATAGCAATAAATAATAAAATAATGTAAATTTAATAATACATATACATACATAACATACATAACATGACGCCATATCCCTTTACGGGGTAAGCCAGCAGCATTATTACCTCGGCCGTCTACAAATTGCCTTTTAATTATATATCACTTTTTTAATTTATTGATAAAAATACAAATTTAACATTAATAGCGTGCGTATATAGTATTTTTTTTTTATTAAAACATTTTTTTCTGTATTATTCAAGTCATAATGGAAAAAATACGATTTTTTCACACTGAGAGACACTTTTAAATTTTTTATTATTATCATTTTTTTATAATTAAAGGGTATGATTACAATTATACTCTAGCAATGAATTCCAGGTTGCAGATGATCAATTTTTAAGTTCAGACGACGTATCACACATGATAAAGAAAAGAGTGTCTCAGATCAGCAGCAGCATTAGCAAATTCAAAGCAAGGTTTTGTGTTTTGCAACTACAAGAAAGGTTGTCAATCTAAAACATGTTGTGCAAAGAAAAAATTTAGATGAAATTTAAAATGCCATGATAGTAATCCCTGCAAAACTAAGTCAAGTTCAGGTAATAATAAGATCAGGTAATATTTATTGGGGGACATTCACAAAGCACTTTAACCCCAACTTTAGTCCCAAGTTTTATCTCTGGTACTAAACATGGTGCTAAACTAGTATAAGCTAGAAATGGTTAGCCCCTGGTTTAGCACCATGTTTAGTACCAGGGATAAAACTTGGGGCTAAAGTTGGGGTTAAAGTGCTCTGTGAATGCCCCCCATTTATTTATTTATTTTAAATAGTAGGTTTGGTACTATCTTGAAGAGCTCTTTGCTTCTTAGCAAGTTCTGTAAATTAAGTTAAAATGATTTTATAATACAGGGTGTCCCAAAGATCTTTAGATTTTTCAAACCCTAATAGCAACCGTTTGGTATTTTTTAATGTCCACTTTATATACATCAAATTAAAGCTCTGAATTCAACATTTTCAAATATGTGAACAGAAAAAAAAATCTAAAAGGTGAAGTTTCTTCAATACCCATTAGAAGGCAAAATGGGAGCTTTTTGCACTTTTTTGTGCATCGTTTTTTGGACGAGGTGTTCCCAGGCATATGGATTGACCTAGGGTCCCACAACATGGGTCCCCAGGTTCCCTTACTTCACTCCCTCAGAATTTTTCCTTCGGGTCTATGCGAAGGACAACATATTCAAAATTCCAGTGTGAGACTCGTTGGAGCTAAAGCAAGGCATCACCGCCAGGATCCAGTCCACCATGCCTCATGCCCATGCTGCGCAATGTGTGGCGTGAGTTCGAGGAGGGACTGGATGTTTGATGAGACACCAACGGAGCCCATTTAGAGAGGCCTTGTTGCATTTGCATCGAAAAAAGATCAAAAGGCATAAGAATTGATGCAACCAATTTTTAGGTGCAGGAGCAGTCGTGATTCGAAAAAAGTGACTATTTTGCTTTCTAACGGGTAGAAAAGAAAAATCACATTCAAAAAAAAAAAAAAAAACTGTTCACATTTTTGAAAATGTTAAATTCAGAGCTTTAATTTGATGTATATAAAGTGAACATTAAAAAATAATAAACGGTTGCTATTTGGGATTGAAAAATCTAAAGATCTTTGGGACACCCTGTATATCAGCTGTAAAAAATTTATTTAAAATAACTAACATACAATATTAATATAAAAAGTGTGACAAAATCGTATTTTTCAGCATGACTTGAATAAAACAGAAAGAAATATTTTAATAAAAAAATAATATACACGCTAATGCTAAATTTGTATTTTTTTTACTTAATTAAAAAACTGATGTAATTAAAAATTAAAATATTATTAAATTCACAATATTTTATTGTTTTAATTATTTATTACAAATTATTACTATAATACGGCACAATTCCCAATTATTATTTTTCACTTTGTTTTGAGCACTTCTAGAAATGATCAAAACAGTGAGCAAAGCCCGAAATAAAACTTCTCGTCAGGGTTTGTATTTTTCGATTTGAGCACTTCTAGAAATGTTCAAATTTATATCAGCAAAGCCCAAAATATTTGTTAATTTCGGGCTTTGCTCAAATCGCTAGGGTCACACCTAGATGTGCGCATTGAATTCGGGCTTTGGTGCCAACATATATAAATATTGAAAAGGAAGGAATAAATAAGGAAATAAATAGAACAACAAGTAAATTAAGTTTCTTCAGGAGGGGTACACATGCTACGTTAAATGTTCACGGCACCTATAGCACCGGGGGACCAGAAACAATAAAAAAATATTGCATTTTTAGACCTACACCAATCGAATCAGAATTAAAAAATCACACTAAAAAAATTTTCTTAAATTTTTTTTAAAGTTAAAAAATTATGTAGGGATGATTTTGAAAATTTTTATTTTAAAAAAAATCTAAAAAAAAATGCAATAAACACTAATAATTAACATGCATAAAATGTATCGTATCAAAATATATTACACATTAATTTTAATTCGATATGAATGACATAATAAATTATATAATGCATAATGTATATTGGCCTAACGTAACTAACTTCCTTCTTTAATACGACGCGCATGACATCAGACAAACGACAGAAAAACAGACTTTATAAATTTGAGCACTTATAGAAAATATCAAATTTAAATGAGCAAAGCCCGATATAAAACTTCTCGTCGGGGTTCGCTTTACCGATTTTAGCACTTCTAGAAATGATCAAATTTAAATGAGCAAAGCCCGAAATATTTGTTAATTTCGGGCTTTGCTCAAATCACTAGGGGCACACCTAGGTTTAAAAACCTAAAATCGTTTAAAAACCTTCAAAATCTTGCTGCAAAATGCTGAGACAATTAAGACAATTTATAATTGCCGCACAATAAAAGTAAGCATAGCATATACAAAAATCGTTTGTTTGCGGCACAATTTTGAGTATGACTGTGTTGGTATAATAAAATTAAAGACGCAATTTGAGATCTTGATACGGCATTAACTATAAATATACTTTGAATATTACATAATATATATTTGTTGTGAAAAATGGCGTTACTAACTTCCTTCTTTAATACGACGCGCGTGACGTCAGACAAACGACAGAAAAACAGACTTTATAAATAAAGTCAACTTCCCCTCCCGCGTCGGTCACCCGCCCCTCTCCACTTACAAGGGGGTATTTCGTCCGGGGGTATTTCGTCCGGGAGTATTTCGTCCGGGGATATTTCGTCCGGGAGTATTTCGTCCGGGGGTATTTCGTCCGGTCCGGGCGGGGATATTTGGTCCGGGGGTATTTCGTCCGGGGGTATTTGGTCCGCTTACCTTTATTTCTCAATGCAAGAAAATACTATACCAGTGATCTGAGACTTTAGAGAATAATATTATTTATATATTTTTTATAGTTAGAAAAATGGAAATTTTCTCTATTGCGCCAAGTTTCTAAGACAGTAATTTTTTTTGTGTATATGTATATTGAAAATTAAATAAAAAAATATATACGATTATTACAACTTGTAAAAGTATAGTAAATGTCACAAAATGTGTTATTAAATTAATATTTTCATTTAATTAACAATCAAACAATATAAATAAATAAATTGGTTATTTTAAAAAAAGTGCAAATTAACAAATACACATTTTCTCTCGATTTATTCATATTTACAAATTTCAGTGATAAATCACAAAAACAATTTTAATAAAATTTTAATTTTTTAAATTTTACATACGAGCATTGGATCCAACCACCACATTGGGCAACAACCCTTCGCTTTTACAGCTGTATACATACGTCACTGATATCCATGTAGCCACCATACCATGGATACAGATTTGAAAGCTCAAAAAGTCAGTTTATTTTTTTTTATTCTAGGCAATAATGTACCTTCAGATGACCCTATACTGTATACTACAGCATAACAATATACTGAATTCTCTTCAAAGTCAAGCTAGAAGCAAAGATAGAGCTTAGGAGCGAGACAATGATGGTATTATAAAGCAAGATAAGGCTTGGGGAAGGGTTGACCGCGCGCAAGAGGACTGCAGGCTGGTGAATTCTTTTATTGTTCTCTTTCAGCTCTCTCTCCCTTTCTCTCTCTCTCTCTCTCTCGGCCGAGTCGGCCGCACTTGTATAATAGTTCAGTATTTCGCATATTTCCGCAATTCCGCACGGCGCTGCATTCAGCGGTTTTAGGAACTAGATATTGCAAAAAAGTAGCTTTAGTCTATCAGTTCCAGTACATTTAATTTTTTAAATTAACACATTCAGCACGCATCAAATGAAAGATGACAATTTTTTATAGGGGGCTGGACGATTTTCATTTATAAAATTCGTTTTTTTTAAAGTGTTATGATAAAGCAAAGTTGACACTCTTTTACCACTTTTAATTATTAATTAATTGGTGGTACTTGTGTAAAAAAAAATTGACTGGCCCCCTACATACCAGTCTCTTCTCTTAAATAAAATTTTTTATTTTTTTTTTAAGCAAATATTGAACCTTACAGAACTGATGGAAAATGCTGTTTTTTCCTTATGGCCGTTTTTACTAGATCGGGCCCTTAAGGATCCAGGGGAGCCAAAATAATTATTTAAAAATAGTTTCTTGACTAAAAAAAAAAATAATAATAATAATAAAAAATTAATAGTAACATCATAAAGTACCCTCTTTTTATTTTTACAATAAAAAATTGTCATACAGGTTGTCCATTACAGACGATGCAATATTTCAGATCTTGTTCTGCGACTGCGGGGAGGAGTGGAGGGAGGCGAGGAAGCTGCAGGACTCGGAGCTGCACCTCTTGCCAAGACTGCGAGCCACCACCGTGCTCTCCAACAGCGTGCGGCCGGACTACAGACAGCTGCCAAGGTGACAGTCATTTTTATAATGATGAATTTATCAAAAGTAACAGAGTATTTGTTGAGTCATGCTAATTTACTAGCTTTTCCAAAATTTAATCAATTAATATTTATCACATTTAATCATAATTATATTCGACAAAGAAAAAATCCTAATACTTTATTACATCTTTCGTGGTCCTAGAAGTTTAGTATAAAAACGATTAATGCAATGGAATAATATCTTGTAAACTCAGTCAGATTCAAATATAAAAATCACTTTTTGAATTTAATTAGTTTTTTTCTGTACTCGATCTGTGATGATAAAAAAATAATATATATATCAAAATAAAAAATAACCACCATTGATGAAGTTATAGGCAAATGTTATGGAGCTCCAAAATGGAGTAGCAGTTTGCTATGATATATATTACATTATTTATGTATATTATAATTATGTAAGCTATACTGTTTGATGCTGAACAAATTGCCTATATCCTCAGGGTAAAAGTACACGAGGTAGAATATTTCCATGCCTGTTCCAGACACAAGCTGAACGTGTCGGTAGCCAGCTTCAAACTGAACCTCTCTGACCGACGTATCGCTGGACTATTGGACTTCCTGGACTCTCTGCCTCTCCCCGCCCCCAACAGCGTCCACTCGAGCCTCACGGACGGCCCGCTAGGTGGTTCCAACGCCGCGTTCTGTGCAGACCTGGTGCCTCTTGCACCTGGAGCCCCCAAGTTGAAGGACATTCGTAGCACCATCGTGGCGGCACAGATCGCTAAGATGCACGGAGGGTCGAGGACGGCAGATACCGTGGACGGTAGGGGCATCATCAGGATGGCTACCCTGGATATTGACAAGTGAGTGTTGGGGAGAAAAGGGTATTTTGGGGAGTGGGGGAACGTTACTTATGCAAAAATTCAACATTTTGAATTTTTTTTCTTCCATATTTTGAATCAATCCGTTAATTGATTCTATGATTTTTTTTTAACATTGGTTGATAACCTACAAATGTAGAGATGGTAATAATGCAATGATGTGGCAATACATCGACATGACATCATTGGTGATGATAAATTTTCTAGGGAGAGAAGTGTACAATGTTTAATTCGTCATAAAAAATCTGAGATTTTCAGTTTATAATAAATATAAAAAAAAAACTTTGTGCAATATCAGCAATAATTAATTAACACTGATATGCTACTATTTGTAAATAACTTGTGAGGATGATATCTGAAATTTATGATCTCTCAGGGGCATTTTTTCATAGGGCACAACACATTTATAAAAACTGACGTTTTCATTTTTTTTTTTTTTACAACATCTGAATCTAAATGTGTGCATTATCAGCGATAACGAATTCCCATTACAACACACGGTATATTATTATTTATTATGCTACTATTTATTCATAATTGTTATGTGAGGATGATTTCTGAACGACCTCTCAGGGGCATGCTGTCCTCGGAGCACAGTGACGAGGAGACAGAGCTATGGGCGCGGACGATGGACCAGCCGGGCTTCGAAGATAACGTGTCCCCTCGCAACGTCATCAACATCCTCATGAGATTCATCCTGGGAGAGGTGACGTCATCATTTGTTAATGATTGGTTCAATTTTTTTAAAAATGTAATATATAACAAATTTATAGGAGCATTAATTTTATGTGCATCTTAATTATTTAATACAATTATATTTATAAACTTATAGTTTGTTTTGAGTTCGATATGAAAAAATAAAATAAATGTATGAAGCGCGCATCCTTTACTTTATTTTTTATTAAATATTATCTTAAAATTCATATTTAGCAAGAATTAATTTTTTGCAATTTTTACACATTTAATTTTTTACTATACAGGATTATTATAAGATATTTTTTAAGGATGAATCTCAGTAGATTGATATCTCGTAATCGTACCGCCTGAATGCAACAAGACTTGCAGGGGACTTAGAACTCACCATCAATAGGTGGCATACAAATTTTGAAGCGAATCTGTATAATCAGTTTTGTGAAAATTGAGGTAGAAGTTTAAAATTGGCCTTATGGACGGAAACCGGAAATGGAGCTGTTGTAAGAAAACTGCAAGACTGAATTTGCTCAAACCATAAGCGTTTAAGTTTTAGAACATTCTCGATTTTTTAAAATTAATTTCATTCGATTCGTTTGCAGGGAATTATTCTTTGACTCCAGCAGTAACTGGAGATCATTAATCGTTAATTAAGTCAAAAAGTAAAATTATTCATTTGTAACTAGTAAATTTTAAATATTCTCTCGTTCCCCAGGTGGTGGTACACCTGTCTCGCTCCGAGGACCGCGTGGACCGACCCTACCTGATGGTACGTCTCACCAAGGTGTGTGTGGACGCGGCCATCATGGAGTACGGTCCAGCGCTGCAGGTGAGTCATACATTTAGTACGATGAATTACAGAATGAATTAAAAACAAAAATAAAATAAAAAATTAGCAATATATTCACGTCATCCTTTTTCTTTTTTTACCTTCAATTTGGTAAGGTATTAAAGAAAAATATTTGTTGATGAATATAAGCTATTTTTTTTTCTTTAATGCTAATGATATACACTATGTATTATGTAATGTATTCATGGCAGATATTATCAATATTCATTTTAGTAACCTGCATTAAATTTTAAATATAAACATATTATCACCATTGTTGTACAATTTAAATTAAAAATTAAAAAATAATTAATAAAATTGAAAAGCAATAAAATAATTATTAATTATAATAAAAACTAGATTTTTTATTCATAATGCTATTGGTATATTTAATAATACTTATATTACTAATTGATGTATTGTCCGATATTCTTAACTCTAGATACATAATTTAAAATATAAACTATAGTATAAATTATGATAGCATGGCATATATTATATAAACTGAGGTCCACCTGTTCTCCCTCAGGTGAGTCTGGGCTCGGTGCAGTTGGTCGACAAACTTCACTCCAGCACGGCAGGCCGCTACCTTGAGCTTCTCTCCGCGGAGGCTCAGGCGGGCTGTGACGTCGCCACGCTGCTCTACAGAAAGGTATATAATGTCCACGTTGTAATGTTCGAGGATCTCAGTCAACGGTTATCGTTGGATGACAAGACTAAAAAATCGGGACAACTTGGGGGCGGATAGCAAATATTCTCATAAGAACTTACAGTTAGAGCCACCTTTGTTTATATTCATTCTGTTAAGATGAGTCGGGCATGCGACAACACCAGGATCTTTTTTTTTTAAATTTCAAACAAATTAAAGCTCGCATTATATTATGTATATTATATATTGCAGTATTAAATGCTAATGTCCTTTGCGCCTTTATCGTTGGACCAGAAATCTCGAAGATAATAATAAACTTCGGACCGGCAGTTGATATTATATATTTTATAAAGAAGAAATAATTTTTAAGGGTAAGGTAACGCCACCAATGTTAAAAAAAAAACTCTCACAAAAATTCTGAAAAAATTTAAAATGTTCTCCTCTATACCCCCTATCAGTACCTAAAATATCAGGTATACAAATACGATCTAGTTTTTGAGTTATAAATTTTTAAAGTTGACTACTTTAACATGGAGAAATGAAACTCCCATGTTAAATTGGTCAACTTTAAAAATTCATAACTCAAAAACTAGATCGTATTTGTATACCTGATATTTTAGCTACTGATAGGGGGTGTAGAGGAGAACATTTTAAATTTTTTTCAGAATTTTTGTGAGAGGGATTTTTTTTAACATTGGTGGCGTTACCTTACCCTTAAGTAGTAATAAAATGATGCAACTAATTCAACAATTCAACGATGTTGTGTCCCAGGTTCGCGCCAACTGCCCTGACTTCAAGTCCCACTTCCACAGTGTTGAGCAGTCGTTGGTTCTGGACTTCACCGCAATGGCGCTAGTGTTCCATCGAGAGGCCCTCGTGGCCCTCAACAAGTACATGCTCTGTCTCACACACAAGTAAGTACGATATTCAATCAAACATTAAGTTGAATAAATAATTTCTTTCCTTATAGTTAAATCTTAAAGGAAAAGTCAGCATATCCATATCCAATATTTCAGCTTTGACGAATTTTAAACTAAGGAAACTGTAGAAACCTTATATAGCTATAAGGACAATCAACAATTAATTTACTAATTTAATACATGATCTAACTTTATTTCTATAATTTTTTTAATTAATTTACTTGTAATATTGACTTTCTATAATTACTATTAATTTTTTAAGGTTTATTAAATCTTCTTGCTTCGAAGTTATTTCTAGCATGCAGCTATTATAGCAACTAAATCATATAAAGTTATTAAATAATGAACTGTAGTACTAACACACCAATAAATTATATAATATAATATAATATAATATAATATAATATAATATAATATAATATAATATAATATAATATAATATAATATAATATAATATAATATAATATAATATAATATAGTATAGTATAGTATAGTATAGTATAGTATAGTATAGTATAGTATAGTATAGTATAGTATAGTATAGTATAGTATAGTATAGTATAGTATAGTATAGTATAGTATAGTATAGTATAGTATAGTATAGTATAGTATAGTATAGTATAGTATAGTATAGTATAGTATAGTATAGTATAGTATAGTATAGTATAGTATAATATAATATAATATAATATAATATAATATAATATAATATAATATAATATAATATAATATAATATAATATAATATAATATGATATAATATAATATAATATATAACAATAAAATGAAATAAGAATGAAATTGGCTCGGTATTCAAAGTGTACATATTTTCCAATCTTGCAGGGTGGTGAGCCACGACTCGGTGCTAGGTTCGCTCCTCTCCTCCTCCACGCTCACCTCCGAAGAGTCCCTGTCCTCCCTGCGCTCCACGCCCCTCTCCTGGTTCCTCAGTGGGGACGGAGACCCTCCCATCCCTCCAGGGGCCACCAAGTTCAGCTACTCGGCAAGACTCGGCGAAATTCGGCTCAGGCTGTGTGACACCGACCTAGACTTCTTAGAAATGAAGGTACAGTTGTTGTCACAGAATTTTTTTTATCACCAATGGACATAATCATAATTAATGATTGGGAAAAAAGCGAGGAAAATTTTCTGGGGTGATGTTTTTATGTTTAAAAACATCCATGCTTAAAAAAAAAAAAAAATCTGCCATTTAAGGATTAAAATAAAATCGTATCAAATAGTTAAACACTCGTTTCCTGAAGATAATAATTAAATTCAAAAAGAAACAGTAGATTTTTATTTTATAATATCACTTTTTTCAAAAGCAAAACTTAAATACGTGATAAAACAAGTACTTGAAATTAATTTAGTTTTACATTCCGCTTGCTAATACTACAGTCAAATTTATTTAATATTCCTACCGGAAGTAGCCGGAAGTGAAAGGTTTCTGATCGTTTTGTTTATGTCTGAGGCTTGAAAATTTAAAAACATGTTAGTACTCTTCTTACAAACCTGTAGCCAACATTTCAAAATGCTAATACGAATAGGAAGACAAAAACATCTCACTTCCGGCTACTTCCGGCGGGAATATTAAATTAATTTGACACTACTCCCCACGTTTCCACAGGTGTCCGGCATGGAGAGCGACTGCGTGTTCAAGGCCAACGAGAGGATGGTGCTCCGACTGTTCCTGACCAGCCTCAACATCGAGGATCTCTCGGACATGACGCTCTACCCCAAGGTACTTGACATCATAGAGCTCCGAACAAGTTAATAACTTACGCAGAATTTTTATCAATTGTTCGTAAAAATATTTACATTTTTTTATTGCAGAAAAAGGGCATCAAATTATATTATCCTGATTTTTTTCAGATTTTTTAGAGGCCAGGAAGCATTGCTATAAAAAGTTTTTCCGGGGTCAGGTTTGAACCCACGCCCTTTTAACATCTGAGAACGGTTTTTAAAACAGTACTGAAAGTACAGAGAGAGTGACGCCTCTCTTAATAAAAGGATAGGACCTAAAAGGGACGTGGGTTCAAACCCAACCTCGGCAAAAAATTTTAGCAATGCTTCCCGGTCTCGAAAAAATCTGAGGAAAAAAAAAATCAGAGTGGCATAACTTTGCACCCTCTATAATTGCAATAAAATTTTTTAAGGTCGATACTCTCATGTTCTATACATTTGGTTAACTTAGCCCCTGAAAGTACGCAACTCATTCAGCTCTACACACACTTGACCGCTGGTGTCCTTTACAGATCCTGTACATCGAGGGTGACCACGTACTGGACGCCAAGTACGTTCGTCACTCCCCCCGGCTGTACTCCCACGATGGCATCGAGGGCCGCAGAGACGACGTCAAGTCTGACGGAAGCCTGCGCGCGCACGTCGGTCGTCTACACGTGGTGCTGCTCTACAAGCTGCTGGCAGACCTGCAGGTACAGAACATGGAGTTATTGTCAAGACTTCTTCCTACTAAACGGCTATCAATACTGATGACGTGCACTGGCCGTGCATAAAAAAGAGACGTCAAATTAACTAAATAATGAAATAAATTAAATGAAATTAAATTAATTAGTGATACTGACAACAAAACAAAAAAAAAACTTACTTTTGAACTGATGAGAATTATAGATCCGAATGTAACAAAAAATGTATTAGAATAAATAACCACGTACTAAAGGACAACTTATGTTTAATTCCTCACTGAAAAGTCTTGCAGTTTTAACGATTCTGTTCCAGCACTTCCTGGAGCCGTTCGTTCGTCCCGGTACGGCGGTGGCTGCGGTGCGTGGTGCGGAGAGGGCCTTGGAGGAGCAAGTGGGGCTCCTGAGGCACTGGCCCACCAAGCTGCACCTCTCGCTGGACCTGCACACCCCCACCTTGCTGATGCCGCAGAAATCGGACTCTCCCAACCTCATCATCGTCAATATGGGTAAGATGACATGTTTTTATTCCTTATACTTAATGGACAACCTGTTTTTTTTTTTTTTTTTTTTTTTTTTTTTTTGCAGAAATACAGGGTACCAAATTATGCCACTCTGAATTTTTTCAGCTTTTTTTTTTTTTTTTTTAGTTTCAGAACTATTTTTAAATAATTATTAACAGTACGGTCACGACCCTTAGAGGCGTCAATAGGTATTTAGCCCATATCCTTATTTTTATTATGGATCCAGGGGTGCTAACTTAACTTACAGAACTTTCGATAATCATTTAAAAATAGTTCCATGGCTCAAAAAAGTCTGAAAAAATTCAGAGCAGCATAATTTAGTACCCTCTATACATTTCTGCAATAAAAAATTTTCATGTAAGTTGTCCATTGAAGAGATGTTTATAAAAATAATGAAATTCGTTAAAAAAGATCCAAGCGATTGTGGACAAACCGATCACTTATTTAACAAAATCGACGTTACTGCAGGTGATCTCAGTGTGGAGAATTTCTTCAAGGAGTGTAGCCCCGCCTACCAACCGAGCGACTGCGCACCTCCCGTCATTGACAACGTCCTTATCAGACTGGAGAGTCTTCAGGTGGGTACTCAAGTTTAATAATTGTTTTAACATTCAAGTATCAAAGGATCTTGTTATTATAAGTCACTAATTTTAGTTTTTTGACACCATGCATTGGCGGCCATATTAATAATTATTTTCTGATTGTAAATTTAAAATATTTTTATTTTTTACTATATAAGATAAAGGAAGATTAACCTGATGATATAAAAATATAAGGATTAAGTTATTAATTTTTAGTGTCTTTTTCTTTTAAAATGCATGTTTGACTAAATTTTGACTAATCACCGCAATCCCAATTATATCCTATAACTACTAATTATACACATCTCAACCGAAACTTGATTCTATTTTTTTTTCTCTCATAAATTATCTATTTTTTTTTTTTGTTTGTTTTTTTTTCGCGGTGCATTGAAAAGATGAAACGGTGTGGGCACTAGCTGTCATTAATCCTTAAAAATAATAAATCTTCCTTCTCCAGGTTTCTCGCGCGGTGATGACCCTGGCAGGCTCTCTGGAGGCACAAGAGCCGATCCTGGAGCCAACCTCTATACGTCTGGACGTCAAGAGGGCAGTGCCCTCCACCTCGTGTCAGAGCGCTGGTCTGGGGGCGCGTCCCGAGCCACTGTTGTACCAAGTGAACGGCGCCGTGGAGAGCGTGCGCATCAACATGGGTCAGCGTGATCTGGCGACCTTGCTAGCCGTGTGGTACGACAACCTCGCGGAGGGCGCGTTTGCAGGTGAGAAAATTCACCTTTCTTGTTTACAAGTCACATTTTTATGTGAATAATTTTAAACAAAAGGTATAAGAAGTATGACGTCATTTTATAGACTTTTATATAGATGCTATTCACAAAAAACTTGTAGCTTAAATTCAGGGGAGTGGGGGGCGATGGGTGTCAACGCCCCTCGCCACCACCTCCTAAAAGGTCCCAAAATACATTGAAGATGTCCCTATTCGTAGTCTCCTCCCACCCTAAATTCACAAATTTAACATTACGGGATATGACACCCTCCCCCCGCTTCACTAGAGCCGCACGCTGGATATACCCCTGGCTTAAATTTTAGTCTGAAAAATTTTAATTTTGAATCAAATATTAATACTAAATCAAGTATAAATTTTGGAATACAAATTTCTAGACTAAAATTCCTGCAAAGTTCTTTGTAACTAGCCCATTAATTATCTAAATCACTAAAATTGACACTCTTCATGAGAAAAACCGCTGAAGTATATACCTGACGTCACTACATAATAATTGCATAGCAAAAATGCATGAGTGCATTGATTTTTACTGATAATATTATATAATTATGGAGTATTTCTATTTAACTCAGACACTAACACAGTCATCTCTGCCCCTAGACCTGCACCCCAAGTCGCACCCCCTAAGCCCCCTGGACTCGCCCATGCCCCCGGTGACCTCCGCCCCGGCACCTGGCGAGGACACGGCCGTGCGACGTCTGCAGGCCTTCTTCTGTCAGAGCGAGCACGTGCGGCCTGAGAGCAGCGTCCGTCTGCACCTCGACTCTCTCACCCTGACCCTGTTCTCCGACCTGGACGAGGTGAGTTTTAACACGGGGAAAATACATCGATCAGGGTCGCTAGAAAGGAGAACTTGCAATTTAAATATATTAAATTTCAGCACAAGTTGCAGGAAAAGTTGCCTAAATTTAAGGAGTTCTATATACCTCCAAATGATGTTACAAATTCGTTTTTTATTTTTTTGATTGCATTACTCCATCAATTTATTCAAATAATTTATAAACAAGAAAGATAAAATTTTTTGTATCATCATACAAATTAATTCCTTCAGGTGCTAAATTCTTTAGTGAGTTTTTTTTTTTTTTAATCAAACCCTTACACCTGGGTACTTCTACTTTTGCCTGCGGCTTAGGGAAACGTGGAAAACTCAGCCAGGATGGACGCTATACAGCTTTTGTCAATGAACCGGAAGTGCAATGGTCCAAATCCAGGGGAACCACATATAGTGGAAAAGCGCAACGATTTACCCCTGTATGGGTGGGAAACGTGGTTTTTGTTGCAAATGTTTACCCATGCAACTACTCGGCGTTGCTTGACTTCGGTGATCTGACGAGACCCGGTCAAGCGCACTGTGCCACACACCCACTTTTGAGTTCTCCATTATAGACACCAGCACTTTGACAAGTCCCAACATGTCTTATAACATGTCCATGTTCCTCCAGGTGCTAAGTTCTCCAGTGAGGGACCTGGAGCACGGACTGTGTCGACTGGAACTTAGCGAGGCGGCGCTCTCCATAGATACCAGCACGGACCACAGCATGGAGGTGCGAGCCTCGCTACAGTGCTGCCGTCTGGAGGACATTCGCACAGAACCAAACGTCTATATCAAAAAGTGAGCTTAAGTTTTCAGTCCTATGATTGGTTTAATTTTTTATTATTTTTTATACAATATAAATTTATTTTAATAAATTGAATATTCATTACTTTATTTTGTGCATGTATTAATCCTTATTTTATATTTTTAATTTTCCAAGCATGATGCATGATGCGTATGAATATCTAAGGTAATAGTTTTTATGTTATTTTTGTAGCATTAAAGCGGATTCACATGACGATTTTTATCATTCGACTCGAAGCGAATGAAGCGCACTTGCTGTAACATCCATTGGCGGCCATATTTGGCGATTAAAAAAGAGCATCGTAATTTAACGCGATATTCGCCGTCACAATGGCAAATTCGCTTGCCGCATTAGGATTTCACAGCTTGTGTGACAAAATTGCGTCGCATCGCCGTTGTCGCCATCTGAATCCGCCTTTATATAGATTTAGTATAGTAACTTCTTACATTAGAAATTTTTCTTAGTAGATATAGTCAATAATTATTTATATATGATGCATCTTTTATTAAAATTGATGGTGAACACATTTTTTTGTACAATTCTCAGGATCTTCGAGTCCCACAGCGGACACTCTGGCAGCGGACACCACGAGCCAATCTCCGTGTCCACTCCACCAATATTGGACCTCAGTCTCAGACAAGCGCCATCAGGTACACTCTCAGACATGCAAAATGTCAACTATTTTTGTAATACAAAAGATAGCTTTAAATTCAATTATTTTGCCTGATTTTTTTTTTTACGACTACATTGCATATTTTGTGAAACAATTTCAAAACATAACTACAAAATGAAATATTTTGTTATTGATTTTTACTGAACTTTAAAGATTGAGGTGGATTTTTTCATAATAAAACCTGAAAATTATAAATATGCAGATTACAACGATTATAAGCGCAGTTTACTGCAATTTTAGTCTCTACCCACACAATTAATATTGAAAAATAAAAATTATATAATTTACAATTAAGGGCGCGATTCACGAAGCAGTTACCCAGGTTTCTAACCACGTTTAACTAGGTTGGTTTAACACGTAAAACAGGTATAGTTAAACGTGGTTAAGCTAAGCGTGGTTAGAAATCTGACTAACTGCTTCGTGAATCGCACCCTAATATTCTAAATAGAATATACACAAAAAATCTTAACTATAGCATATATTTTAGCCTGCAGGAAATTCTTAATGTTAAATTTCTATTCTAAACGAGTATTGAAATTTTCCAGTCTTCTGTAAATACTCGATTCTAATGAGCGAGACAAAATACTAAAATAATTATCTAAAATACGAAACATTTAATAGATTACAGTGTGTTCTTAACAAACAATTTCTGGTTGCTAGGCGACCGCGTGGTTGACGTGGTGATCGAACGCACGCGTCTCAACCTCTCCGTACCGTTCCTCGCAAGCCTCGGACGTTTCTTGCTGGACACATTGCCGGGAGAGAAGCCAAATGATGGAGGGCTTGTCAACCATGGCTACGTCGGGGACCTAGCGTGTCAGGTAAAGGTAAAACAATAACAGAAAGCGTTTATAACGACTGTTTTTTTATTATTTTTTAAGATTAAATTTAAGTGTATTCAATTAAAAATGTAACGATGAAAAAAATATATGATGGATATTTTCATATTATCCCGTCTGACCTATCTGTCCGGCATATTTATTGTATCTATTGCCATGTTTTTTTAATAACTTTATTCGTTGCTAGAAAATTTGTGACGATCCTTCTTGAAAAAAATTGAGCTGAGAAATGCCAAACGTACAAAACGGAAAACATAATAAGGAGCCTGCAACCTTGTGTTTCTCCTGCTTTCTCGCTTAAAATACTGAACAATATATATTACTTTTAAGGTGCGAGGCGAAGCGGGGAAGGCAGGTCAACGACCTCCTAGTTCCAATGACAGCACCAGTGGCTACTTCTCGTCAGGAACGTCCTGCAACGACGACTCTGCAGGTAAAGAGAATTTTGTAGTTGAACGCAACCCGCATTACATTTCTGCATAAACAGTTGCCTAGCTTACAGGCAATATTTAAAAAATATATTCTAGAGATAGTGTTTCTTCATTAAGTTATTATTATAAATAAATGTGGATTATAAATTGTAGTTTTACTATTCAAAAATTATTATAGATGGTGAAAATAAATATTAATTATTGTTTAAATTTATTTTTAATGCAGTTTATTTTTATTATATTTTTAAAATTGTTTCGCATTTAGTTAAAATATTCACTAGTTAATTTTGAAAATTTTCCACTTGTAGTCTTATTAATCACCATGCTGTGTTTTTCTTACGGAGCAAGGTGATTAACAAGGCCGCATAGGGAAATTTTCCAAGGCGACGAGTGTACATGATATTATCAACGTCCGATTGTAATATACTCGAATTTTAAATATTATAATTTTCATGAGTGAACACAATAGAACTAATAAAAAAAACGTGTCCCACAGGTCTGACCATCTCACTACAACTAAGACAGCCTGAAGTGTTACTTCTCTCTGACCCGTCCCTGGGTCCTGCCCTTCTCCTGCGCACCGAACTGATGCTGGACTACAGTCACCATCCTCCCTGTAGAGATACCCTCAACTTCTCGCTCGCCCAACTTCAGGTTCTATCTCGACAGCAAGGAAAAGGACGTCACCAACCGTCCTTTCTCGTCCTTCATCCATGCGACATCGAGTTCTCCAGACATATCAAGTCAGCTGAGGACGGAATCAAAATCAACGCTTCAATTAGTCCTGTATTAATGAACGTATCTGCAAGTGTAGTCCATACAATCTTCAGCATGATAGATGATATTTCTACTGTAATGCAAACAGAAGATATAGAAAAACCATCAAGATTACCATCAACTTTCTTAGAATTAGAAAATTTATGGTCACCAAAAAAAATACCACCATATGTACCATTAGATATAAATGAACATAATGGTACATATTGTCCACATTTTCCAGTAGAAATTAGACCATGTGAAACATTATCAATATCAATACCAAGAGTTCAAATTATATTTGAATTAGAAGAATTTTCTAAAAGAATACCAGTATTATCAATAAAATCAGCATTTACTGCAAATATGAATGATTGGTCAACACAAATGAGAGCATCTGCAGAATTTCAATTACAATCATCATATTATAATGAATCATTAGGAGTATGGGAACCATTAATAGAACCATGTACTGAACAAGAAAATGTATATAGACCATGGGAAATGCTTATTAAAGTATTTCATGCAAAAGCATTTCCAATGTCAAGTCGATTATCTGCTCCTGAATGTGATAGAGGTAGAGTTAGATTTGACAAAACAGCTGATCAAATTGACAGCTCTGTGATTGATGGAACATCAACACCAACACCATCAACACCAAAACATAGAATGGAAGAATCAGAAACATCAGCTGATGATGAAGATGATGAAAATGCATATACTGGAATGACATTTATCAAAAAACAGAATACAGAAGTTGGAAATTTGGCAACAAGGGGTGGAAATGATATAATGTCAGATTATCGTGAAGATTCTGATTCAGAAAATGAAGAAGGAGTTCTAGAAAAATTAGCAGGGTCAATTGGACATCTATTTTCAGGAGATAGTAGTGATGGTGAGGCTAGTGAATCAGAAGAATCAAGCAAAGATGAAGTATCATGTGATGAAATTGCAGCAGATGAGGTAGATAGTAAAAAGAAAATAACTCAAGATTCTGTAGATTCTGGATTAGTAGAACATGAAACATCAAGAGGAATTGAAACAGCTGCAACTTATATATTAATGAGTGCAAGAGATAGATTAGAAATTACATTAACTTGTGCTGCAATGAAAGTATTATGTGAACTTATGAATGCATTTGATAAGGATCCACAATTTTTAGGAAAAGATTTATCAGATTCATGTACTGCAGCATGTATGACATCATTTCATACTGCATCAGAACCACCTTTATCATTAAATAATGATTTAGGACCAGATTCAAAAGTTACTTTATATGGAAGAACTGAAGATAATGTAGATGGTAAAGATCATGAAATTATATCAGCAACTTATGAACAAATTGATTCAGAACCTAGTAGTCCTGCTTCGACAGCAATGATGACTGAAAATAGTCCAGGTGAATCTGATATAGATACTGAAGCATTTGAAGGTGGATTTGGAAAAACAAAAAATATATTAATTTCTGAGGAAGTTACTACACCTGTTTTAAGTTTTAGAGAAGATCTTATTGCAAAATTATATAGAAAAGTTACAGAAGAAAAATTATCTATTGATATTGAAGGTTTTTCAAAATTATTTATATTAGCACCACATCATACAACAAATAAATTACATACATTACATCCATTAAAAAATAATACGAGATATCATGCTGTAGTATCAGTATCAATACATCATAATCGTAGAAAAATAACTGTTAGATCTCCTTTACAAATTAGAAATGAAACATCATATGCAATTAGTTTATATTATAAAAAATCTGTAATAGATATAATAGGTGAAAAACATATTGGAGAATCACCAAATCCATTTGAAGATTCTGTAAGAATGGCTGTAGTAGAACCAGATGAAACATTTAATATTCCATTATACATAGCATACCATTGTAAATTATTCATACAACCATCATACCTTGAAAATTGTAGTGTTAGTGAAACTGGATTATGGTGGCAAGAATTGGCGGGAGATTTAAATATTCCTAAAGACATTCATTGTTCTGCTAAGGAAGATAAAGAAGCTACAGTGTTCTCCGTACGTGCATTATGTTGTGAAGGGGTTGCTTCAGTGAGACAGCCTGCTAGGATCGTCCCCAATTACTTGATACGTCTGCTACCTGCTTTGGTGCTACATAATCAGTTACCGTATGCAGTTGAGGTCAAAGTACCAAGTTCAGAACTGCACTCCAGAATTGAAGCTGGAGCAACCACCAATCTCTACGCTCTCAACTTGTTGAAGTCACATAAAATTGTCGTCGAGGTAAGATCATTTTTTTTATAACATTTTCGTGTATTTTATTATTATGATATTTACTAAAACAATTTTTTATAAATTATATTATTATACACGTAATTGTAGCTTTTTATTTTTAATTATTATTTGGTATATTTCAGATTATTGAAATTTATAATAAAAGACGCAAACGAAGTAACTTTTAATTTGTAAAATAATTGGCAGCTGAATCAATTATTTTATCTTCTTATAATATTAATTTAAATTTTAAAACAAATAACACATTTTTTTTAAATTGAAAATTCTGCTATCGTCTTAATTTTCATAAGAAAAAAAGGTAAGCGTATGCAATTTCCCCTTGAGTTTAGGCAACTTGTTTAGCGTCAAAAAATAGTTGCTAAATATATTATTAAGTTTTAATAAATAAATTGTTTCTAGAGATGTATGATGTTTTGGTAATAAACAAGGTCGCTAATTCAGGGTGAAAAATGTCAATAATATAATAAATATTAGCTTAACACACGATATACTTTATTTATATTTGCGAAACTTTGATGATGTATATTTTTGTACGGTACTTACAGCAGCCTCCATATTAAATTTTGATCCCATATTTCAGGTTCCATCATACCTAGGCATCCCCTGGATCGGTTCGTTCAACCTGACGCCTGACCTTGAGGAGAAACTGGTTGGCATGGCAACGGAGCAGGACACGGAAGGAGGTAACAAACAGCTGGGTCTCAGTGTCAGGGTGAACCGCGGGGAGAGCTGCGAGCTGCACCTTCACGCGCCATACTGGGTCGTCAACAAGACCGGGCTGCCTCTGCAGATCAGGGTGAGTCAGGGGGGGGGGGGGGACTTTGTCATAATAATTTTCTGGAAAAAAAATCGGAATGGCCTCTTGTCATTCTTGGGAAAACGGTATCATGCAGTTTATTACCCCTCTTGGCCCTCTTCCTTCACATGCCTGTCACTAAATAAATATAAAGTTTTTATTTTATTGTTTTAAAATTATTAAATAAGAAAATAATAAAGGAATTATATTTATTAGCACTTTTAATTTAAAAAAATTGATTTTGATCTCCTCCTGCCCCCCTCTACTTATTCTGAGTTCACCTAAAAACTAACCTTAAAAATATTTTACTATTGAAATTTAAGTAATTAAAATCCACACCCTTTTAACTGTCAATATATTAGTGTCTAATGAAAAAAAAAAAAAAAAACATCTTACGTTGTTAGAGGGCTCGTAATTAATTTTTATTTCATATTTTTCAAAATATAGATTTCGTACTAGAAAAAAAAATTCATGGTAGTGTCTTTTTATTACAGTTATCTCACTCTAAATCATCTAAAAATTGCAGTATAATTTTAAAGCTCACTATATCGATTTACACTTCACGTTTCAGGGTTCGCTCTCGGACGTGGTATACGAGAGCCAGGGTGACGAGCCACTACTCTTCAGTTTCCGTCGTCGCCGCAGACGCGTGGTGCGTCTCCGCGTGTATCAATCCTCGTGGTCCTCGGCCTTCTCGCTGGACGCCGCAGGCACCTCCGGCCTCGTGGTTTGTCGGGACAGAGAACGGGGCAAGCGCTACCGTCTGCTCATGTCCGTGACTCTGTCCAGACTGTGTCCGCAGCTCACTAGGGTAGTCACCTTCTACCCTAACTTCCTGGTCACCAACGAGAGTCGCAAACACCTAAGGTTCATGGAGGACAATGAGAGGGCTGACCTTTGGATTGACCTGACGCCAGGACAGGTGGGTGCTGTGAATATTATGTTTTTTATACGCATATAGTAAGTGAGAATTCTGTATGCCTTATATTTTAAATCTCCCAGTTTAGTATTTTAATTTATTAATAAATAAATATTTTTATGATTTGAATATAAGTAAATAATAATATTATTATTAGTAGTAGTAATATTTTTTTAAAAGCATCTGATATTTAATTAATATTTAGTATAGCTATTTACGTAAAAAATAATTCACTGTTTTTATCAGTTTTTCTTGCATTTTTAATTTCTGAAATTTTTAAATAAATATTAATATTTATAAAATAATCTAATATGTTAACTTCAGAAATTATTTTCACATATCCAATAGTTATTTTTTATTATAGAATTATTTGTAGCGGGCAGTAAATATTAACACATAACGTCCTAATCATTATAATGTAATTATTGATCTGATTTATTGATTTAGTTCCAATCGCTATATAATTATAATATACATTACTATTCAACAAGGCTCATTTTTGTATTCCAGAGCATGGCATTCTGGCCCGAGACGGACTCGATGCGGATGTTCGTTAAGTTCCGGGACAGCAAGTTGGTGTCGCAGCACTTCCCGATCTCGCAGTGTCACCTCACCGTCCTTCGCATGGACAAAGGGTGCGGGTTGACCGCCGAGGTGTCGGGGGGAGCAGAGGCGCCCTTCAGCGTCGTTTTCAGGAACTACTCTCCAGGAGACGCGCCGGTCAGGGTCGATAACCTTTGTGAGGACGTCTTTATCAAGGTCAATCAGAGACAGCAGGGTCAGGTGAGTCACGATTTTTGTTATTATTTTTTGATAAAAATAATTTATTATAGGAAAACATGCAGCAATGAAATTGGAATAACATTTTAATGCGTATTCTCCATGTATTATATTATACTTTTCAATGAAACCAAAATAATTGTTTATAATATAATTTGTTATACCCATACGATTTGGAGTTTTTATCAATAAATGCTAAGAAATTAAATTTTCTGTCGATCAGGCTCACCGTACGTCAGCATTGCAGAAAAATAAAAATTATGTTTTTTTCCACCTAAATAATATTAAATTTTATAATTAAATAGTGAAAAATATTATATAATTTTTTATTTTTGCTAAACCAAATCTAATGTGAAATATATTGTTTAATATTATTTTGAATCATAATTTAAATTACTGCAATGCATGAATAAATAGGCCTTGTTCGTAAACCTGCCCAGTGTACACTTTCTACACCCAATCGCCCTTATGTCCATGTGAATTATAAAGTCGATTAGGTGCAGAAAGTATACACCAAGTACGAACAGACCTAATTATTACTAAAATTTTAAAAAAAAAACGAGCAGGTAATTAAAAAATTAAAATGTGATTAAGTATATACCTGCTTTCTTTCTTACAAAAAGTAAAAAGCACTAAATTTACCTTCATTCTCCTACAGGTGGCACTCCTGAGTCCTTATCAATCCGTACTTTACACCTGGGACGACCCTTGCAAAGATAAAACGCTACTTTGGAACGTCTACAATTCAAAATCAGAAGGATTCATTGGTGAATTTTGGAAGGACGGTTTTGGTCATGAACGAGTCAGCTACCACACCATCAAGCAACAAGCCCAACCTCCTTCCACCCCGACCTCCAGTGCTTCAGTATCGTCCCGTCTCTCCGCCGGTCTTCGTAAACTTTCCTCTAGACCTTCATCTGAGTTCGCCACCAGCCTCAATAGTAGCAGCGAAGAGAGCGAGGGGGAAGAAACTCCGAAACCAACCCCTCAGAAGAAAGCCCGTAAGGACAAGGTCCTTATCTACTGGGTCAGCTACCTCGAGGGACAACAAAGGGTGTTGTTGTTCACAAGGGACGAGAGGATAGCCCTGCAAGCAAGAACTTTGATAGACGCGGAAAGAAGTACCTTTGAGTTATGTCTTTCGTTGTCAGGAGTTGGCGTGTCTTTGTGTACGGAGGATGGAGAAAGGTGCAAGGAGGTGGCGTATACGAGCATCACAGACTCAGCACCTACCTGGGAGGTGCTAGGATCACACAGGTGAGTCAAGGAAGAATTCATATAATAGTAATCCCAATATTAAGTGTTGGTTTGCAAATTATTTACGCCTTGTGGATATGCAACCATTTTTGCATCATTAATTGATATAATTTTTGTTTTATTTTTTATTTTTCATAATTTTTACAAATATTGTCCAGCAGAGAGCAGAGATTAATATGAATAACTTTATTAGCTGGTGCAAAATTTTACAATAATTAACTTTTCTTCAAGTTATAAATTCAAAATTATATATGTAATATACATGTATAACATGAGATACTGAACTTTTAAGTATGATCAAGAAGTAATTTATATATACACACATATATATAAGACATATTGGGGGACATTCACAAAGCACTTTAACCCCCAATTTAGCCCCGATTTTTAACCCTGATGCTAAACATGGTGCTAAGCTATGAGGTTAACATGGTTAGCCCCTGGTTTAGTACCATGTTTAGCACCAGGGTTAAAAATCGGGGCTAAAGTGGGGGTTAAAGTGCTTTGTGAATGTCCCCCATAATATATAATTTTATTTTTATTATTATTTAATTAATTTTAATTAAGACATATAGGTATAAAATTTTAAGACACAAGAAGCTGTATATTATATAATAATGTTCAGAATTTGTTGCATTTTAACAGTTATTCATCGTATTTTTTGCTTTTTTATTTTAGTTAAAATATTATGTTATTAAATTAATTCATATGGCAATTAAACTGTATAATTAATTATTAATTTATTTATGATTTTTTAATTATATTAATCAATTTATCAATATTGCCAAACTATTTTTTAAATAATTAAAATAATTTAATAATTAATTACAATAATCAAATAACAAAAAATTATAATTAAAAGAAGCTTTTACGTGTAATATTTTCAATATAATATCTATCATTATAACAACCATGCTGGTATTGCTGGTATATTATTTAGCATAATAATAATAAAAAAAAATCATTATATTAATTCATATAGTATAAATATGGTCCTCAACATTCAAAACTAAAACAGTGTTAACATACCATGCAGTGTTTAACTTTTTAGCATGTGTTAATAATAATAATTTAAGCTGGATATCCTGTATTTATGCAACCCCTTACGCATGAAAGTAATGTGGGTGGAGGCATTACGAAATTAATAAATATATAGGAGAAAATCTCAAGCTGTATATTATATTAACTATCACAAGTTTAACCCTGAGTACCACCCTTTCTCAGGTGGAAGGTTCTCCCCCTGGAGCTGGCTGCCTGGGCGGAGGACAAGTGGCAGCAGGACGCCAAGAAGGCGCAGATGAAGGACTACGTGCACGTCGACTTCGAGAAGATGCAGATGACCAAGCCCTTCTACGGAGAGCTGCGCAGGAAACATGCGCCGGGACTGTGGCTGCAGTACCGCAGGTCCGAGAACCAGAGTTACATGCACCTCAAACTGCACCGTCTGCAGGTAGGTTCAAATAACTTTTATTTTGTATCAAAGATCATGGACTGTGGGAATTTGGGGGAAAAAATTGGGGAGCGGGGTAAGGATTAATGATAATGGTAAGAAAATTAGAAAATTGGTGATACACCACTTTGAAAATTGTATATCAAACCTTCCTGACATCATGAAATTGTTTAATGAAAAAAATTAGACCAAAATTGGGAAACAATTTCGAGATATTCTGCATTTAAGATTAGCATTGTTTTAAGGAATAACCTGAGAATTTGTCTGTCAAGGTCAAGAGGCGTGGCTATAGTGGCAACACTGTTTGCATTGGAATGCGCATAAATTTTTAGGAGTGGGTGGTGACAACAGTCCTTGAGAACGTTGCCACATTTCTCATCACATATAGGAAACGATCATCGCCACGGTTCAAAATATATGAAAACAATTCAGAAAAATAGTCTAAAAAATTAGGTTTTAGTAAAAAAAAAAAAGTAAAGGAATCTGTTGTATAGTTTTTTTGCAATGCTAATTAACAAATTTAACATTTTAAGGATACAAAATTCTCATTTAAATAAATTAATTATAATTAAACCAACGGTTAAAAAATTCCGCAAAAATTCAGAGCTAATTTGACGATTGTTGTGAGTCCACCAAATTAATTCGAAGAAAATCTGTTGTAGCGAATTTTTCGTCCAAATTTCTCAGGTTAAGCCTTAAATGGAGACTACTATGAATTTTAGTCAAATCAGCATATTTTTCATATGAAAAATTAATTACTCAAAATCCACACCAAATTTGTTGTTTTTTACATCAGCAAACTAATAATTATTTGACAAGTCCTTTATTTTATGGAATAAAAATACTGTCAGTTTACCATCGGAAAAATATTGATAAATGGACGCCATTAAGGTGATATTATAACCCTTAAACAATTCATTTAAAGATATTTTGATACGCCTTAGTAGCTCTTATTACAAATCTCATACCTGCTGGTTTTAATGCCATGGATAGGGGGGGGGGGGATCTGATGTGCATGAATATTGTTGACGTTATACGTTCAACAGTTTCAACATGATTGTGATTTAAATTGATTATATACTACATATATGTTATATAGGTTAATATACTATTTCTGATGTTTTATAATATAATGGAGTGTCGTCCTCAATTTTTTTTATTGCAGAAATGGATAGAGTGTGCAAAGTTATGCTACCCTGATTTTTTTCAGATTTTTTTGAGACCTGGAACTATTTTTAAAATATTATTGAAAGTCCTTTTTGTGACGTCACGCGGCGGCAAGTCCTATCTTTTTCTTAAGGAGCGGCGTCTCGTGACGTCACGAAAAGGACCTTCAATAATTTTTTAAAAATAGTTCCCGGGCTCTAAAAAATGTGAAAAAAATCAGGGTAGCATAACTTTGCACCCTCTATCCATTTCTGCAATAAAAAAAAATTGAGGACAATACTCTATTGCAGTTGTAAATCGAAAACAATAAAATAAACATATAACGTCATATTACATTTTAATTACGGTATAAATCGTTCATAGGTTGACAACCAGCTGCCCGAGGCGGTATTCGCGACGGTGCTGCACCCTGTGGTGCCTCCTCAACACAAACAGAAGGAGAGTGTCGGTCCGGTGCCTTGTCTGGAGGTGGTGCTCATGAGGAGGCACCGCTTGCACCACAACCAGGAGGTCTTCAAGTGAGTCACTTTTAAAGTTTACGAGTGACTTGAGAAAATTAAACCTCGAAACAATATATTATTTATTATTTCAAATTTAATAGAAATGACGATGAATTATAGATAAAAAAAAAACTGTGTATTAACCTTTTATTTTAGATAATTTAAATATTTTGAGAAAGAAAAAATCAATAAATAAAAATATTAATTAAATAATATTAATAATTATTATTGATAAGATAAGGAGCATTCAAAACTGAGTAATTACGCTCGCAGATGTATTAAATATCACTATTTGACATTTTGGACATCGCTTTGGTCCATTGAGAAAAAGTAGAGGTGTCCGTCCTGACTGAGGTTTTCCACGGTTTCCTCAGTCTCACCTCAGCGAATGCTGGGACGCGGAACAGGCCGTGTCATCCGTTCCCTACCTTAATTATCCCTACCCATTACCCCGCCGCGAGCTGTAAGCTCTTAGGGGTGTATCCTTGTAAAAAAAAAACAAACAAAAAAAATAGAACTGTCCCGATTTCAGATGAAATTTAACTAAACTGAAATTTATATATTTTTTATCTAAAATAATGTACGTTAATCTAATTTTCCGGTATTATATGAGACTTAACATTTAACCCCCCGTCCCTTATACTATCTCAGGTCTGTAACCCTGCCCTCTGTTGCCAGGTACGTGAAGGTGGTGGCCCAGGAGTTCTCCCTGCAGCTGGACCGCGGCTTCCTACTCTCCACTTACGATGTCCTGCAGGCGTGGCAGAGTCGAGAGCCCCCCGAGCTGAGGATCAGGGCAGACATCGCCTTCATCCACCAACCCGTGCTCAACGTCGGGACAAAGGTCGGTCACCTAGCCGTACGTGTTCACTCGAGAAATTAATAAATGTACACGCTCAAGTAACAATTATAATTTACGTCGTGAGAAGTCTTAAGGCGGATTCAGATGGAGACAACGGCGATGCGACTTTGACGTAAAAGCTGCGAAATCCTATGCGGCGGTGAATTCGCCAGGAATCGCGTTAATTACGATGCTCTTTTTCTTTTAATCGCCAAATATGGCCGTCAGTGGATGTTACAGCAAGTGCGCATTATTCGCGTCGCGTCGCATGATAAAAATCGCCATGTGAATCCACCTTTACAACATAATATTTGAGCAAGGATGTAAATTATGAGTCCTCCAATGAAGAGAAAAGTTGAAGAATGTGGTTTTAAAAGAAAGAAAAAAAAATGTTTATTTATTTATCATGCAGTTACAGACATGCATGGTTTTTGTTTATTATATTATTTTTTGAGAGGGCGGGGTGAAACATTTTAATTTTATTGCAAAAATACTAAAAATAAAATATTGCATAATTTATTATACTGCAGTATATTATTTTTATTTGGTTTAAATAGTAGTAGACACAGTAGTATAAACAGAATATATATAGATTTACAGATCTATTATATTCTCTGGTATAAATATTAAAGTGTTAAAATTTAAGTATACAATTTCTACAACTTTTTTATTCCTTAAAAGATATTCTATATTAAATCACTACCTTTTTATTTTGTTTTTAAATCACACCTAATTTTTTTTTTTTTTTTTTTAAATAACGTGGTAGCTTACAAACTACAAATTAATTCACACAATTTCTGACCATGTCGTTACAGGCGGTGAACGAAGGGCCCCGCGTGCTGGTGGAGTACCTCTACCTGTGTCCCGTGAAGCTCCGTTTCAGCTTCTCTCCTCGCGGGGTGGTTCACGCGTGTCACCCGTGTGGTCTGTCACCCGCGCCCCAGCAGTCGAGCTTCTGTGCCGACCTCCTGACCTTCCTCACTCATTCTCTGGGGGCCACGCTGTCAGAGGTCAAGCAGGTCAAACTGAGGTCAGTGATTCTATGGTGTAAAATTTTGTGCGTGAAGCATCACAATAAATAATTTATTTATTTTGTAAGTAATGAGTTTTAATATAATTTTAAAAAATAAGCTGTAAATTAATTTTTTTTTTTATTTTGTAAATTTTACTGTATATAGTATTTATATAAGCTATTCTAGTTGTAATTCATTTAAAAAAGAACAAAATCTTGAAGGTATTACATAGAAATAAAGTTTAATTTTAGCTCCTAAAATGCTTCCACCCACATTACTTTCATGCTTAAGAGGTTGTATAAATACAGGATATCATGCTTTGTTTTTGTATTTTGTTTTGTACTTAAAAAAAAAAAAAAAAAAGTAATAATAATAAAATAAACACTGTGGATGGGTAGACTATAGCAACATCCTTACAGTTAGTGTCAGGATATGAATAAAAATATTATATAAATGTAGAAATTTATGATACAAAGTGTACCTGACAGATAGAAGTGTAACTGTCTTCATATTTTCAAAAATGTATTATAATATTACATTTGAGAAAACTGAATTAAAATGTCAACAAATATAATAAACAAAGAATATTCTTTACTGCATGTAATTTATTACCATCATCTGACATAAATATTATGCATGTTACATACTATATTGAACGTTACAGACTGGGTCAGTTCGAACTACACGGTGGCGTGGTTCCTGCACCACAGATCTGGTCGCGGCTATATCGACACTACGCGGTGCAGACTGCCCAGCAGTTCCACGCCCTTGTGCTTGGACTGGACGTTCTGGGGAATCCTTACGGTCTGGCCACGGACATCGGGAGGGGTCTGGGGGATCTCTTCTACCAACCTTACCAGGTAAATATCGGGATGTTATACCCCTGCTCTGTTAGTGAAATATGGAGGCGTGGTGAAACTAAAATCGGGATGCTCCTCTGACCTTAAAATTGCCTTTTGTCTTATTGTTAGAACTAAAGCGTCAGTAAATATTTCAAACTTAATAATTAAATTAGCTACCTTTAATCTATTCTATTTATGTATATTAAATTTAAACAATATTTTAATTGCTACTTATAAAGGTCCACACTGAATATGATAGCACCTCGAAGTTAGGCAACCTGACCATCTTCAAAGAGTAGTGGGTTGTCTACATAGTACAATTTTGTCAATTTTGACACTACATTAATGGGAAGTGATTCAGCAAGCGTTAAGGTGCACTTCCATTAAGCGTGGAAAGCGAGAAAATCGCGTGCCGCAGCCAATCAGAGGCTCGAGATTTCCTCGCCTTGCGGGAAGCGATTTTATCGCCAACATGGCCACCATATGATATTGAAGCAAGTGCGCTTTTATCGCCTCGTCAAGCCCCGCTCGACATTGCTCCATGGAAATGCACCTTTAAGGAGCGTTTTAAGAAGCGTTATTTTAGGAAGCATTTTTCTTACCTGTTACCTGATATGAAAATCACTGCCACGCTTTCTTAGCAATGCTGCTTAAATCGCTCCATACCCCTTGCTGAATCGCTCCCATTATACTGTATCATAGAGTGATATATTAATTAATTGGGCTCAATATATCACTCTTTGATATCACTGTCACCTTTAAAATCCTCATTCTCCCCCAGGGTTTGGTGCGCGGCCCCGACGAGCTAGCCGAGGGTCTTTCTCTGGGCGCCCAGAGCTTGCTGGGACACCTGGTAGGTGGCACTGCTGGCTCGCTCTCTCTGATCGCCTCCTCGCTGGGCAACACGCTCAGCCTCCTCAGCTTTGACGAGGAGTACCGCAAGAAGAGACGCTACGGCATGCAGGGCGAGAGCGACCTTCCGCTGTCCATGCTCAAGGCCGGTCAAACCTTCGTCCTGGGAGTCGCCCTGGGGTTGTCCGGAGTCTTCGTCAAGCCAGTCACAGGTGAGATCACAGATTCTGTTATCCAGATTTTCGGTGAGGATTTTCATAATGGACAACCTGCAAAAAAAAAAAAATATTGCAGAAATGAATAAAAGGCACCAAATTATGATACTCTGATTTTTTCAGATTTTTTTTAGTCTCGTAACTATTTTTAAATACTTTTTGAAAGTTCTGTAGGTTAAGTTGGCACCTCTGAATCCTTAATAAAAAGGATAGGACCTAGACGCCTTTAATAGCCGCAATTTCAATAATTATTTAAAAATAGTTCTGGGTCTAAAAAAAATCTGAAAAAATTCAGAGTAGGATAATAATTTGGTACCCTCTATTCATTTAAGCAATAAAAAAATTTCATGTAGGTTGTCCATTCTTTATAAAAATTATTTTAGTACGTGGAAATATCAATACTAAATTTGATATAAAAAATGTGGCATAACAAAATTTAACTAAATTGTGCAAATTATACTTGAATCTAAAAAAATGACTTGATTTTTACTACAATATTTTAATATAGTGTTCTGAATTTAATATATAAAATAGCATCTTGTAAATCTTTTCCCACACATTTTTATTTATTCATGTACCGCTGTTTTTTTAAAACATTTAATTTAAAATTTAATTAATATAATTTCCACTTTTATCTTATTAATTCAACACTACCCCTACTTTGTCCCCAGGCGCCCAACACGATGGGGTGGAAGGTTTCTTCAAGGGTATCGGCAAGGGTGTGATGGGGCTGATGACCAAACCGGCGGGGGGTGCCGTCGACTGCATCGCCATGGCCTGTGACGCCATCAAGAGGTGCGTCTGCCTCTCATTAGATTTCATTTGTTTAGATTTTTCTGAGTAACTTATAAAGAAAAACTCATTATTATTTTATTTTTAATACGTGTTGCATATTAGAAATAATGGATATAATATTGAGAAGCCTAAATTTTTATGCTTTATTTCTTTAACATTTATGTTGTTGAAATAAATAAAATAATAAAAAGTTATTAAATTAATTTAATATTTTCAAGTCGTTTTTCTATTGATATATAATTATGATACGCATCCATCAAGATTCAAGATTCAAGATAGGTTTTATTTCATCTCATTACATGATACATAAAGTACATGAACATAACACAATTTAAGGTTAGCCAACAGGCTTTTACCGTTATCTACCAAAAAGGTTAAAAAAAATTAAAATTAAACACAATTATATTAATTAGAGCATTTTGACGAACATGTTATTTAAATTGCATTTTTTTTTTTTTTTGAGTAATTAGTTAGTCAGATAAAATATTCAAATGTCCACAGTTCAGTCTTTTTCTTGATTCAAAATTTTTCCTACGAGAACGAGTCACACAAGTATGGCCAAATTTATAAACACTTTTAATAGTTTCATCATTAACAAATTTTAAATTTTTTGACATGTTTTCAAATGATTTTACAGGTGAACTCGTTGAGATATTTTTTAATTGACACATTTTTTTTGCATTCTTGGGGATAAAATCAATTAATTTTTGCTTACTGCGAGGGAGGGCTAACACTCGACACCGTCTCATGTTATTTGATCTCTTCTCTGCTGTTGGTGGCGGTACGGTGATGCTTAGTGAGGGGGAGAGAGGGCGTGACGGGCTCTCCTGCATCATACGCGCTGCATCCATTAATGCGTCTGGTGATGGAGGTACAGCAGGGAGAGGATTTGTCGTCTGTTTTTTCTTACGGCTTGGACGGGGGGACAGGCGAGCTGCAGTTTTCACTGGTGCAGCACTCGGGCTCGGCTGTGGCGTTGCATTCTCGAGCTCGTCGTCCTCGCTGCAGCTGCTCACGCTCACTTGTTGAGGGGGTGCACGTGACCTTGGGGTCAAGGGCTGATTTTGGGCAGGGTTGCCAGTTGTACCGCTCTGTATTGTTGCAGCATCCTCCTTACTGAATGCCGTCCCATCTATAATAAGTTTTCCATCTCTAATGACAGCGCGGAAACCCCTGCTACGTGCATTGTCTAATTTTGGTTTCAACTTTTTACGGTCAATGCGATCTTGTTTCGTAAGGTCATGCAACACAGTAATATTCTCACATGGCTTTGACTTTTGCATAAGCTCTTGTTTTTGAAAAAAAGTTGAAAATTTGCATAGAATAGGTCTGTTCCCCTTTGCCTTGCCCAGACGGAATGAATCTATAATAGCTCCTTCCGGTAATTTCATGTCCATTTTATCGCAAATGTTCTTTACTGTATCATTACAGCACTCGGAGTTTAATGGATCAGGGATACCAAATATGATCACGTTGTTTTTACGTTGTTGTCGTTCTAAACTAGCAACTTTGTTTTTCAAATTTTTATTGTCATGGGCAAGGCTTTCAATTTTTTGCTGTAAATTGTCAATTTGATTTTTGTTTTTAATTTCATGCGCTGCAAACTGGTACCTGAGAGCTGCCATATCCTTCTTGAATTCACAACGTAGCGCGGCGAACTTCTCATTTATGTACGCGCAGACTCCAGGATCGTTTGTTGGCCCAGGGTTGCTCTCAATGCCGGCAGCGATCAGGAGGATTGCAGTAATTAGTCCGTGGTAGAACTCAAATTTATATGCATTTAGTAGGTTAATTTTCTTAAGTGAACACACTCGTGAAACACTAACACAGTGGCTGCCTATTCTGGCGCGCCACACACTCAGATCCACCCCCATGACGGGAGCGACAAAAAAACACGTCCGACGTCTAGCTCTGACAAACTCGAAGTCTTCGATACGCATCCATCTTGAATGATCCCCTTGATGTTAGGCAACTTGTTCAGCACCAAAATAAAGCTGAAAACATCACCTTGCCTCTGCTGTTAAAATTTTAATTTTATTATAATTTCTCGTGAACTTTGAGGACAAATCAAATCAGCTGTAAGATACTGAACAAATTGCCTAACTATCAGGGGAAATATTAATTGCGTGGCCTTATAATGTATTTTCTTTCTGTAATAAATATCATTTAATAAATACTAATTAAATAAATAAAATAATTAATCCAATTGTTATTGTAAATATTTAAATGTTACAGAGCGACAGAGATGGGAGAAGGTGTAGTGGTGCGTGCGCGTCTACCTCGATATATGAACCCCTACTTTGTGAGTATTTTTACTACTTTTATAATTTAATAACCATGCAGTTTTATGTTTATTTTCATTTAATAGCTCTTTTTTATTTTCTGCATAGTATTAGTAATGCAAAACTTCTTCAACCATCGAGCGTAATGTCAGTTTATGTTTTTATTAAAAAATTCATTGACGCTTTATTATAATTAACATATATCTATCCTCAGCGAGACAGATTTTTTAAGTGATTTTTCCTCCATCATTTTTCATGTCATAACTTTCATGAATAAATTTATTTTTCATGTTCCTACATATATACTGAAAGTTTATTTTACTTAATTGCAAGTAGTCTAGAGCTATTCTAAGCTCGCATGCAGCTTAAAGCTTCAAAAAAAAATTACTAGTTTAAGCAATGTGTTAAAAATTAGTTACAAATATGCTGAAATAAATAGTAAACATTAATATAATGTGATTGTTATAATTTCAGGGTGTGAAGCCGTTCTCGGTGTACCAGGCCACGGGACAGCACCTGTTAAGTCAGCTGGGACGTGGACACTACGCAGACACCGACACGTACTGGGCACACGCACCGCTCTCGCCGGACGCCAAGGCGAACGCGCTCGTCACGCTGCAGTGAGTTTAAAGTTGATATGTTGAAATTTTAATCAGAATTCAATACAGTGGCGTATAATAGAGAGGACTTGGCCATACATATATATATATATATATATATATATATATATATATATATATATATATATACAATGTATATATATATATATATATATATGCCTCTTAATTATTTAATAAAAATATATAATTGTTAAATTCAATTTTATCTCTAATTTAACACAAATAGTTTTTGATTCAAAATTAGAAACTCCATAAAAAAAGGAGATTTTTTTCTAAAAAATTTTAAGAAAAAAAAAATATAGAAGAATAATGAAGAAACTCTTCCTACTGGAGAGTGCTTGAAGCTTCTAATAAGAATCTTATATTATATAGAACTCTGTTTTAATTAAGTTTGGTTCTTGTATTTTTTTGCAGGCATGTGTTTCTGCTGGGAAAGTGTCGCGTGTGGGGTGGCTGGGACGTGGAGTGGGTGGTGCGAATTGATGACGTAGTGGCCGTCCCGCACCTCGTCGCCAACAAACTCATCTTCAAGGTCAGACAGGTGAGTAAAATGGGGCACAAACTCATATTCAAGGTCAAATATAGGTGAGTCAAGTGGGGCACTTTCGTAAAGATCGCGAAGTGACACAATTTGGGGCTAATTTAAAGGGCAGATGTAAATAAGTAAATATATGTATACGTCATGTAAGTGATTTTGAATTAAGCCCTGTTTAATTTATAGGACGACATAACTTTATTTTTTTTTAAATATACTAATCCTATATATATTATATATAACAGCTGCTGGTATAATATATACTGTATATATATTATAACGTATAACGAAATGGTAAGTATCCATCAGAAAAATTATATAGTCGCCATGTTCGTTTGCTAATTTTGACTCCTGCTACAACCACCGCGCATTGGCGCGCAACCCTTCTGCGCACGTTTTTTCGGCTCGAAGTCAAAACACTACTACCGTGAAATTCTTTAGATGCTCTTTGATTAAACTGACCCAAGGCAAATAATAAAAATTTTATAGCAGCAAACGTAAAAGGTTAGTGCCAATACGTAATTTTAAATTTGCAAACATTACTTATTTAGAGGGTTAACAATAAGCGATCGAAAAATTGCTCCGTATAGGATCTTACGTGCGCCCAATCTTTTTTTTGTAAGTAAATGGGAGGACAAAGGATTGGTTATGTCATCATGGATGCTGACCATTAATATTATATTATTATAGGGCATGAAGTTCAGTAACAACTGTACCTTAAAAATTGACTTAGAAAGGGTTATTTAGATTATTATTTTTTTACGTATTTTTTATTTCTCCATTTTTATTGATTCAGGAGGAGGGCGCGCTGAGCTGCGGTGACGAGTGCTTCCTTCAGAGCGAAGACACGGCCGTCCTGCAGTGGCTACAGAGTCGCGTGGAGACCGCCATGATCGTCAACATGGAGGACAAGCCGTGTCCGCTCTCCATCTAAACTACCCTCGTGACGTCATCAACCTACGAGGTGGTCGCCATTTTGGTGTTCAGCCGGGAAATTCAAATGTAAAACAAAGATTGTTACCATAGGATTTAACAGCTATTGCGCAATAGGAAAAATTGCCAATGTAAATTCACCTTTTAATCGTCTAATAATTACATTCCATACGTTCGTGATTAGAATTAACGTTTCTATAAAAAGGAAATTACGTTCCTATTATTATTCAATTACGCAGAGCATAATACTTACCATCATCGAAGGCTTATATGAAGCTTTCCATAAGATACAAATAAGACTATATAAAATAAGTCTCAAATATATGATAATATCAATATTGTACTCTCAGGCTTTAAGATGTAAAATCTAATCAAGACATTATAAGAAAAAAGTTGAATCCTTTTAAATAATTTTATTAAGTTTCAATTCATATTTATTTAATATTTTAATTCATGCATCAAAGGATTGAAATGATGCTTTCTGTGCCAGGCTAAATTACATAAATGTCAAAACTATATATTATATATAAATGAAATATTTTCTAATTGTACTTCTCTTTTAATTTTAAATAAAATTATTTAATAAAATAAATATCGATCGTGATTGGTAATTAACTTATACATTTTTTGTTTTTTAATAATGATGTTCATACTATGTAAATCAACTGCTATTTAGTAATATAATTATTTTAAGTGCAGAAAGTTTGACTGAATTTAATGGAATTAAATCAATATTTAGATACAACATTATTAATTTTTTCCAAGACTCAGCTAGCGAAATATTCATAACTTATATTTTCAATTTAATTTAATCAATTCACAACATTTTTCTTCACTTTTTAATGCAGCGATGTTTGAGTCGATAAATTAAAATATAATATTTGCAATTTCCATGCAGATATATTATCTAAATTAATGTCTAAAAATGTAACCTTACGTAACATAAACTCTATATAGAAACATGACGTAACTGCAATTAATGTGACACAATCTAAGACCGAGTTAAATGACATCATCAGGTTGACTATTTCCTGTGATTTACCATAAACGGACCTTCTTATTCTAAAAATTATTTCTATTGGAAGGGGGGAATACTTTGCTATATTAATAATTACATGCTATTTATAAAATAATAAAATTAAAATAAACAAGATTCAAAAAAATATTGTAGATCAAACACTTATATATTTCAATTAAATTTTTGGAAAAACAAAATAAATTAAATAAAATTAAGAAAAGAAAAATACAGTATACACTTATAAAAAAAAATGAATTTTCTAATACTTTTGCAATTTTCTTCTTACATTATTTTACTATAATGCTCTAAATAGAAAAAAAAAAGGAAGAAACACAATTAAAACAGATAAATCTCATATATATAAGAAATAGAATATATCATGGCTTAAATAGTTACACTATTAAGCACTGCATTTATTAACTTAAAAAACACTGAACTATAAAAAACCAAGAACACACAGACTTACATGTTACTATGCATTAAATACATAAATAAATTGTAGTAAAAAAAAAAAACACCCCTGCAGAAAATATAGAATTAGATAAATAAAAATAAAGATGGTATAGTTAATATAACCAAAATATTATAAATATAGACGGTATTATTTATTATATAAATAGAATACACATATTTTAAAAAATGCAGAATTAGAATTTGTGTTAATAAATATTTCTGTATGAAGCAAGGAAAAAAAGTGTTAAAAAATGTGTTGCATTTTGGGGAGGGGGGTAGGGGCAAGTTGTACCTTTGGCTAACTGCTGGGCTATCAAGGAAATTTAAAGAAAAAGTTAGGTACAACTTGTTAACTCCTGATAATTAACATTTTAATTTAAAAAAAAAAAAATAAGAAAAATGAATGTATGATTGTATTTTTTTACTGTGAAAATTGTAATTGAAAATGTCAATTGGAAATTTAGCCGGGTGCAACAATATAATTGTAAAATTGTTATGGAGAGGTTAATGTTGTTGTACCCTGACAATAAGAAATTAATTAAATTACTATTTATTGTTAATTAACACGATCTCTGACGTACATATAATAACGTTATAACAACGAAATATAATATGAGCAATTCATCAAATTATTATTGTTAATTATTATATTATTGAATTATTAATTATATTTAACTTAATTTATCATCAGCAGTTGAAAAACTGTAATTTAAATCTTATAGTATATATTATGTCCATTGAAGTTATTTAATTCATTGCGATTTTAACAAATGAACAAGAATTGTTATGTATAATACTTAAATTTACATTTATCAAGTATGTATTATTATTATTTGAACTACGTTTTTCTTAAATTTTTTTAAACAATTGTTCGAATTAAATAATGTTATAAAATTGAACAAATCATTTGCATGATAAAAGAATTGGAAACAAGTTTTTGTATTTTTCTGTATAATTTTATTTGAATACTATAGAAATCAGATCAAAATTGATGCATTTATATCATTTGAATTCTCTATACGGTATACATGTATATATAGCTTAAAGAACACGATTTTTTTTTTCTCAAATTCGATCAATTCAAATTAAGCGACAATGAAATGGCATCTTACAATATATGGCTCTTAAAATTATTATCTTATTATTTTTTGTTAGTGCTGTATAGGTTTAACCATGAGCGATATTGTTGAATTGTTAATTTTTAATTGATGAATTGTGTGCTCATATAATATATTCTGAGAACGTGATTTGTTGTGTTTTTGTTTAATGTTGTCACGCGACTGAAGTGTAGATATTTACTAAATTATCTGTAATAATTAATAACCTTATAAAATATCCTTCTAATTAATGGCCTTCTATGGAGTCTATATTATAATAAAAAAATAATATTGATATGTATATCCTAATGTTATCCTTATGTAATTATTTTGCCTGTAATAAAAATATATATTAAAGCTGTTTTCTTCAGTCTTAATTACGTATTTAATTAATTAAATTATTAAAAAATAATACTATGATTCTTGGACTATATAACCTGAACAAACAATCCTGAATCAGAGCATGCATTTAAATTAAAAACTTTCAGGGCTGATGATGAATTTGTTGAAAAAAAAAATAAAACTGAAGTTTGAGCTCTTTCGATAAAAGCAAAGCAAGCAAAGAGACCTTTTGCCGCAACTGAATCGTTTGTTGTAGGTACGTACTGGTCACAATTAAGTGACTGGATTATTTAAGGGTAAGATAACGCCACCAATGTTAAAAAAAATCCCTCACACAAAAATTCTGAAAAAAATTTAAAATATTCTCCTCTACACCCCCTATCAGTAGCTAAAATATCAGGTATACAAATACGATCTAGTTGTTGAGTTATGAATTTTTGAAGTTGACTACTTTAACATGGAGAAATGGAACTTCCATGTTAAATTAGGCACTTATTTAGAGTGATGGCACAGTATTGGCCCAACACTCTCAATACTGGACTACACACTACATAAAATTATAATAATTATATATTATTTATATGCCATATATATTATATGATCACATCAGAGAATTAAAGTGCGCGCATCATTTTGGACTAAAAAATTAACTCACTTTTTAGACTTGATATAAATGTGAGAATAGATAGGTTGAGATTTGTGAGAATATTCTAGGCAAAGCGACCTCTAAAGGTTTAAATTCTAGAACGCTATGATGGGTCGATCTATATACTAGAATAAAAAAACAGAGTCTCTGCCATGCTGATAAAAAAAATTAAGATCAATGAAGGGAGGTGTGGCGCAGTGCGCTTGACCGGGTCTCGTCAGATCACCGAAGTCAAGCAACGCCGCGCGTGGTTAGTAGTTGGATGGGTGACCATTTTCAACAAAAACCACGTTTCCCACCCAGGGGTAAAACGTTGCGCTTTTCCACTATGTGGTTCCCCTGGCTTTGGACCATTGCACTTCCGGTTCATTGACAAAAGCTGTAGCGTCCATCCTGGCTGAGGTTTCCACGTTTCCCTCAGCCGCAGGCAAATGCCGGGATGGATTTGCAAGGCCGTGGCCGCCCCCGTTCCAGAAGAGCCCGCGAAACGCTCAAGTTAGGGTTTCGGAAGGTTCGGGGTTTCAAAGTATAGTATGTAATCAGTAAATAGAAGTACCCGATAGGGTTTGATTAAAAACTAAAAAAAAAATATTTTCGCGCTGAAACCTTAAAATTTGATACTTCCGTTCCGTATTCTGCAAAATTGCAAATAAAACGGAAATTGGAAAATGGAAATATTCGGTGTCCAATATGGCGGAAAGTTTCACGCCGTAAAAAAGGTAAGAATTTTTGGCATTTCCGTCATTATTAAATATCTTGCAGTCCCAATTCTTACGTGTATACTTCTCTGTCCTGCTCCTCGTCTAAGTACTATGTTTTCTGTGCATCGAAGCGAGAATTCTTGATGTGAACGCACATATCCAAGCAGCTGCGTTCTCTTGCATTGACCGAAGAAGTATGACGAAGTCTGAGAAGTCCCTCAATTATTAAGTTGCGCGATGGCTGACTTGGTTCAAGTGTGGGAGTTGATGGACGTAGACGTAGAATTTCTGAAGGTGCGAATTAACAGCACCAAGGTGGTGCCATCGATGGAGCAACTTTGCCTCACCAAAGTAGCAGATACGGTCCACTTTCACTGCAAAACGCCTTGGGACATTTCTTGTCCGCTTCGTGAGTAATCTATTTTGACACCATGCTTGTGGTCTCTCAAGTAAAACGAAAACGTATGCAACTGGTATGCATCTCGTATAAATCTGGTATGGAAATCCTATGTTAATGCTATGGCAAAAACTGGTATGGAAAAAGGTTTGTTCGAAGTATGGAATTGAAACAAATCCATACCAGATGACGTCACATTATTTCAGAATAGTTACAGACGAGTTTACATACGTGCATACCAGTTTACATACGTGCATACGTGTTCCAACCATTTTTACTACAGGGCCTTGGCCACGTGGTAAACTCGTATGGATTGGTTTGCAATTCAATTGCAACTGGTTTGCACAATAGTAGCGTCCCCTGCCCCCTCCTCCATTTCCGCCCCTCCCGCCTACTTCCTGTTTCCCCTACAATTTATTCTCCACGTGCAACTAAACTTTGCCATAATGGCGACCGGCCGGCCTTCAGCTATAGAGTTCTTTCTGCATGGATGGGAATTTGCAGCATCAGGTCATCAGATGATTTTATTTTTTCGAATATGCTAGATGCTGCTGCATGCATTCCAGCTCCTCCACTAAAAACATATAAGAGAAGATAATTAAAATACATAATATACATCTTTGATTACATTATCTATTTTATTATTACTATATATATTAATCATTCAAAGGTATAATATAGTAAGTACTTATAATTATGGAGAATCAGATCAAATTTAATTTATCCATGTAATTTTACAGAGTAATTTTTATTAATAATATTTATAATGATCAATTTTAATAGTAAAATTGACAAATAGAAAATTAAAGTTTGAATTTAAATGAATTTGCATGCAGTTATAAATTGTACTGTAATGCATTAAACTATGTATATACATAAAAGTTAAAATGAGTATATTTATAAAATTATATTAATTGTATATAATGTTTACCTGATTCCTTGCTATAATAATATTATATTATAGCAACAGCATTATAATATGTCCGCTCTGCTCGGAGTCCATGGCTGCTCTGCTGCTTGCTTGCAGCTTGCTGCCTTCGTGTTTGGAATGTTAAAGTTAAAGGGTATGGAACAACAAATTCTATTGGTTTAAAAAGAGCTGAAATTTTTTTAACATTACTTCTAAACCAATGGCAAGCCATCTTTTACACAGCTAGGAATGAATCTTCAAATTGATGCATACGAGTTTCCATACGTTTAACGGTTTTTTGAAGGAAGTTTAAGGTCACGTACACATTGCATACGAGTTGCAAACTAGAAGGGAGTTGAGAAAAAATACAAGAGAGTTCCAACCGAGATTTTTGTGTGCAAGTGAGTTCCAACCGAGAGTAGGGTGTGCAAGTGTGTTGCAACCCAGTCGTCCAACCTAGTTGCATACTAGAGAATGTGCAAGTGTGTTGCAACCCAGTCCGTCCAACCTTGTTGCATACTAGAGGATTTTGCGTTTTTGCTGTGCATACGTGCTGATACGTGTTCCAACCGTATTGCATACATTTTTAGCCCGTTCCATACCAGATTTATACGTGATGCATACCAGTTGCATACGTTTTTGTTTTACTTGAGCTCTCTAACATTTAACCTTATAGCTCTATGCATACAGTGTATACTGAAAAATTATATACAATGAAAGAAATGTATAGTGTGATACCAGCTTTTTTTAAATATATTTTTTTAAAAAGTTGAATGCACCTGTACATTTTTTTTTTATTTTTGGTGTCATATATTTTTTAAATTTATACTGTTTTTTAATTGTATGTCTTCTTGTAAGATTTTTTAACTTTTTATGCATTTTTTATTTCTGCAAGTTCCTAAATTTTACTGTATGTTCTTGAGGAACTGATATTTTACCATAGCATATTTTTAAATAACATGTATTTTATTATGAATAATTCTAGGAAATCAAATTCTGACCAAAATCGTTGACCAGAAAAATGTTTAGTTTCCTCCAGGAAGTTATAAACCTGCAACAGCTTTCACTCTCGTTTCTCGTTCTCTCATGCAGCATTATAATGAGAATAAAAAAAGAAAGGACAGTAGATTTAACAATGCCTCTTTTAGGTAAAACCCGCAATTCTTTAAACCTGGGCAATTAATGGTTTCGTTTCACAAGTTTACCTACATTTTTGTTGTCTGAATGTATTCCTATTTCTTTGAATATTTTCAGGTGATTGTATCATATCATGAATCAGGTGATTGTATCATGAATGAAAAAACTTTCCATCAATTTTATATTGAGTGCGTTTGAATTCACGGGCTGGCCCGGGCTGGGTAAAATGGCGGTGACCTTGGTCGCCTGGTATGAAACGTCATAATTTCGTCATAATTAGTTCCCAGTCTGTCCGCTAGGTCTCAGGCGCACTGTAGAGTCCGCCCGCGTAGCCTGGGCCAGCCAGGAAGTGACGACATTAGAGGAGGAAAAATGGCCGCCGGGCTGGCCCCACTTGACGACAAAAAACGCTTCAGCCCAGGCCAGCCCGGGCTGGGTAAAATGGCGGTGACCTTGGTCGCCTGGTATGAAACGTCATAATTTCGTCATAATTAGTTCCCAGTCTGTCCGCTAGGTCTCAGGCGCACTGTAGAGTCCGCCCGCGTCAGCCTGGGCCAGCCAGGAAGTGACGTCATGAGAGGAGGAAAAATGGCCGCCGGGCTGGCCCCACTTGACGACAAAAAACGCTTCAGCCCAGGCCAGCCCGGGCTGGCCCGTGAATTCAAACGCACTCATTATGAATGAACTAAACTTAATTTTTATGCAGTGTATTGTTTCCTGTTTTATTATAAATATTTTAAGACAAAAGAATTATCTAAATTATGTAAAAATTTCAAAAGCTTGAAAAAAGATGATAAAAATTTGTGTATTCAGTCATTTTTCTGATACGTAGTCATAAAAAATTGATATTTTTATCAAGTGTACATTCCTGTTTGTTGATAAATCATTGCTTTTTTTTTATGTATTTACTGTATTATTATAATTTTAAATTTTTACTTTAACATGATGGTATTGGTTTTATGTCTGTATAAATTTTTGTAATTAATTTTTAATTTGATAGAAAAATGAGATAATAAAAATTAACTTTAACAAAATTAATATGTTTTTCATTCTTTTCCATACAAATAATTAAACAACAATCAATAAAAATTAATTGAGTGTTCTTGATATTCATTCACCAAAAATTGAATTTCTATCCACTTTAGACAGTTATTTTGAAAAGGGATGTTAAGTTTTACAAATAAAGCTAAATTTTTAATAATATTAATTATAATTTAATTAGCACAAAGTTAAAGCATTAAGTATATTACACACATTTTACAATTCAGTCGGTCGGTCATCAAAAGACATTAAATGTCAGACCAAACTTTCTCTTCCATTCAATTACCGCAGAATTAAAATTGGAATGAATTATTTTTTTGTGGTAAGATTTTAGGTAAAATATACACAATTTAATTTCAGTGTTTGGTTTCTAAAAAATACTTGCCTTTATGTACAGTGATAAATTTAGGATATTATTACTACAAATAAAATTCATAAGATAACAATTATTTATGTACTAATAACAGGAGTGGATTTGACATTTTATAAATGTAGTATCGACCTCAATTTTTTTTTATTGCAGAAATGGATAGAGGGTGCAAAGTTATGCCATCCTGATTTTTTTTTTCAAAATTTTTACAACCCTGGAACTATTTTTTAAAAAGGAATTTGAATAATTTTTTAAAAAATACTTCCATGCAGGGCTGTAAAAAATCTGAAAAAATGAAAAAAATAAGAGTAGCATAATTTTGCACCCTCTAATATCCATTAATGCAATAAAAAAAATGAGGTCAATACTCCATTACAATTATTAATTTAGATCACTGTCTTATTAATATTGGACTGATTTAAGGTTAAATTTTAATGTAAGGTTAATTAAAAATAAGAACATTATTTTAATTAAAAAAAGCTTGTGCTAATGGCAAAGTATTATTTTTTTTTATAAATTTATATTGAACAAAATAAAATATTGTTTTTTTATGCAGACTAAGGTAACACGTTGCAATAAAACATGACATTAGGCACTTAAAAAATAACATTTAAACACTTTTACATAATTAATCAACAGGCATATTAGAATATTAATTTTTAGTAATATTATAAAAAAAAAATTGATAAATGTTAATAAATATTAAGCTGTAAAAAAATGCAAGATAGTTCTGAGACTTCTGATATTTATTTTATAATTCTTACACCAACATGCCCACTGATTAAAAGATAAGATAAAAAGAGACAGCTGATCATTAAAATTACATTCCTTCATTAATTGGGACATAAGACAGGCAATAAAATAAACAAAAGAGACATAAAGATACATCAAAGCTTATCTTTGAGCCATTGCAAGATCATAAATGATGATTTGATGGATGGAATTTAAAGGTTACCGAAACTGCAAAGGAAAATTTGCTGAAATACCCTAAATACCCTGCAATATTCAATTTATAATTCGCAAAATCAAAAAAGAAGGGGGGAGGGGGGAATTATAGATACAAACAATTGTTTTTTTTCAAAAGGCAATTTTCCTTCTACATCTTTGTGTCTCTTATTTTATTTTTGCCTAATTATTTGAATTTTCTATTGCCAAATATTTATGATATTCTGTTATCAAAAAATGCATTTTTTTAAAAACAAATTCAATAATTAAAATGAATGGACTTTCAAAGGATTCAAATATTTGTATCATGGATGAATATGTTATGAATTTTACAAAAGTAGAGAAGATGGTAACATTAGTCCACATTTTACATAAATTTTGCAATCTAGAGAAAATTGTGGTTTGGGATGAATGAAATTTTATTTCTTTCTACAATCCCCAAATTTGAATGAAAGAGTCTAACAGCAGGCTCATTAGATACGGCAATGTTTGCAAGAGGTGGTATACGACAGCTCTAGTTATTCCTTTAAGGGTAAGGTAACGCCACCAATGTTAAAAAAAATCCCTCACACAAAAATTCTGAAAAATTTTTAAAATGTTCTCCTCTACACCCCCTATCAGTAGCTAAAATATCAGGTATACAAATTCGATCTAGTTTTTGAGTTATGAATTATTAAAGTTGACTACTTTAACATGGAGAAATGGAAATCCCATGTTAAATTAGTCAACTTTAAAAATTCATAACTCAAAAACTAGATCGAATTTGTAAACCTGATATTTTAGCTACTGATAGGGGGTGTAGAGGAGAACATTTTAATTTTTTTTCAGAATTTTTGTGTGAGGGATTTTTTTTAACATTGGTGGCGTTACCTTACCCTTAAGAGCTAAAAGATGGCATACAGCTACCATTTTAACACCTCTTTATATTGAGACATTACTTGGCAGTCCTTGGTGAATTGCAATTGGAGAGTGGGTCATCTTAATTAGTGATTTTAATTTTTGTCCTTTTAAAAAAGTGAATAGAAAATTTTACTCCATTTATATAATGAATTGGTAATTTAAAAAATTAATAATTCACAAATTTTGCAATAGAAAAAACAAACATAGTTACAATAGCATAAAATTCAATTAAAACAAGTTAAAATTAACATAAATAATAAGCCAAGCAGGACACTGTTATTAAAAAAGGGTTGCATTTTAGTATGTGTGTGACAATGGGTGGGATGAATACACAAATTCCTTGCTTTTGACAACACCAAATATAAAACACTAGGTTTATAATTTAATCTTTAGTAACATTATGGTCCTATATTTACAAAAAAAAAAAAAAATAATAATAATAAAATAAAAATAAAAGATTGTAATTTTCAAATATAATTCTAGTACAGTAAGTTTTTAAAACTAATAAAAGTTATTTTAATATAAATTTATGCATAGCATAATATATTATATTACAAAATTTTAAAAACTTATAAAAAAAATTAATGCTACTATACATACATAATGATATGAATTGAGCTACCAGTAGCTATATAAAATATTTTCATGGCATTTTTATGTATTGAAATAAATAAGTTTCAACAATTTATTCTTACTGTTTTTTTATATAGCGCAAAGTAATTTTTTTTTTATCAATAATGAAATTTTAGTACGCAGAGCTTAGAAATTTTCTGTGCTTTCTATACTATTTTTTAAGAAAATGAGCAATAATTTGAGAAAATTGCAATTTCAAGTAGTTTTTGTTACTTTACTTCAAAATATTTTAGTAAAAATTTTCATGTTGCATCAAGGCTAAAAGAGTTTGCTTCGGTTCAAGTGCAATTTATTTATAATAGGCTGAAATGTAGCTTTTTTATGAAAAGAATATTTTAACTCACATCATTTATATAGTCAATTAAATATATTTAAGGGGAAGGTAACACGCCCAATGTTAAAAAAAAAAATCCCACGCATGAAAATTATGCAAAATATTTCTCCTCTACATCCCCTATCAGTAGCTAAAATATCAGGTGTACAAATATATACAAATACGAGCTAGTTTTTGAGTTATTAATTTTTGAAGTTGACTACTTTAACATGGAGAAATGGAACTTCCATATTAAATTAGTTAACTTTAAAAATTCATAACTTTAAAACTATCACGAATTTGTGTACCTGATATTTTAGCTACCGATAGGGAATGCAGAGAAGAACATTGTATTTTTTTTTTTTTATAATATTCATGTTTTTTTTTTGTTTTTTTTTTTTTTTTAAACATTGGGTGTGTTACCTTACCCTTAAAGATATTTAAAGGGGTAACAAAGTGAATATTTTTTTATATATTCGGGCAGCTAAGAATTATTCTAACATCCCTGTGGCTCAATATTTTCGTACAGTGCCTAGTTATTTTACAATTAATTATTTAGTTTAAAAAGTGAGTTCTATGGCCGTTGATTGATTCAAGCCGATGCGCGCCTGCAGCGGCCGGTGATACAACAAGAAAGGGGCGGGAGGAGGTTCCCATGATTCACGGAAAATTCTCGTCGTATCAGCGGCTGCTGCGGGCGCGCATCGATTTTAATCAATCAACGGCTTTTGAACTCACTTTTCAAACTAAATAATTAATTTTAAAATAACTAGGCATCATATGAAAATATTGAGACACAGGGATATCAGAATAATTCTTAGCTGCCCGAATATGTAAAAAAAGTATTCACTTTGGTACCACTTTAAAGCAAGTGAGCTTGTAATGTTTGCATTAACTGCCACAGTACTTGCTAAAACAGCAACATTCAGCATTATGTACATCTTACGACAGCAGGAAAATTACCCCTGTCTGTAGATTCAAGAGATGAAGGTTTGTAAATTTGGGGGTAAGAAAAGCACCCAGCATAGCTAATCCAACAAAAATTAAATTCATCTCAATTAATTTATCAATACAGCAGAGGTTTGTACAATTTATGCTGTTCTGAAGTGTACATGAAGTTTGAAATAAGCCGTTCTGTAGAGCTAACACCAAATCTAATGTGAAAATATCTGGGAAGCAACTCTATGCCAGGACCATCACGATGATGAGCTACCTGTCACTCATAATGAGGGTTGATAGTAAGGAGTTAAGATAGAGATAATACGGATCAGCTGGCTTAATGCTAAAATATGTCATTCATAAAAATTATGAAAAAAAAATTAAAATGCTCTCCTCTACATCCCCTATCAGTAGGTAAAATATCAGGTACTGTACAGACAAAAAAAGAGCTAGTTTTTGAGTTATGAATTTTTAAAGTTGACTAATTTAACATGGAGAAATGGAACTTAAAAAAATTAATTAAAAATTCCCTTAAAAATTAATACAGTAACTCGAAAACTAGCTCGTTTTTGTATACCTGATATTTTACCTACTGATAGCTAGGGGATGTAGAGGAGAACATTTTAAATTTTTTTCATAATTTTTATGAATGGGATTTTTTTAGCATTGGGCCAGCTGATCCGTGTTATCTCTACCTTAATTTCACTTCTATTTGCTGCATTGTTTCCCAAAACGTGTAGGAAAAATGGAAAATTAAGTCATAAACAACATCAAAGGTTGCCATGCTGTCAACCCTCATCATGAATGACAGGTCGTGATGGTCCTGGCTGTTACAAGCACAGAGTTGCTTCCCCGATATTTTCTCATTACATTTGGCGTTGGGTGCACTGAGGATTAACGACACAGATTAATCTTGGCTAAAACCCTTCATTCCAATGATAACGTTCAGTTTGATTGATATTAAGGAGCAAGGAGTTTGTTGCAATCTAGATGGACAGTCCAAAGACAGATACGATGACGTACATGGTCTTGTTCTCCCAGCGAACCGTGCAGCTGCCGTCTGTCGAGTTGTCCCAGTAACAAGAGCTTGCCGTGTGGAGCCCCGCGCCGTTCTTCTGCATGATGGTGCACGTCACTGCAAGCGAGGAAATGTCAGTCACAAAGCAAAAAAAGAGATATTGTGAGGGATGGAAACTTGAGGCGGAGAGGCCAAAATACACAATTTTTAAATATATTCAGACTAGATACAGGCTATGACTATCTTGGATACTACCAGAAGAAGTTCAAAATCCAAGATAGTGATATTTAAAAATTATGTAAAAATGAATGTCAAGACAGAGGGCATCTATTTAGATCAGGGACCGGATGCACGTGTTTTTTTCGTGCATCCGAGATGCGCATCCGGATGCAAATTAATTTTTCATGCATCTGGGATGCGCATCCGGATGCAAATTTATATTTCATGCATCTGGGATGCGCATCCGGATGCATTCATTTTTCCCTGTGCATCTGGGATGCGCATCCGGATGCATTCATTTTTCCCTGTGCATCTGGGATGCGGATGCAAGCCCATTTTTGCGCATCCGTGTGCATCTTGCATCTGCATCCGATCCCTGATTTAGATGCTTTAACCGCGAAACTTGACTCATTGCCTGGCAACATGAACAGAGAAGAGAAGGAATCTCTTACTGGCTTACTAGAAGTAAAATGGCTTAAACGCCAATATTGTAACATATGCTTAAATTTATTTCTATATTTGGTCATTCAGCATATGTCATTTTAACTCACAATCAGGAAGATGATACATGACGTCACGATCACACGTGGTGCATCTCTCCTAACCTAAACCTACGCTTACTACTTAGGTGTAAAGTAATTAAAATTAGCGTTGGTGTCGTCTCCTTTTCTACATGGGACAAGGGAACCCTCGCAGTAAACGTCACTGTCACGTGACCAAACTTTACCCTCTACATTGACATGTATAAATAACCCGGGAATCAAACTCGAGACAGCTTCAGTTTTCAACACTTCTTCGTTGACGGCTCTCTGTGCTAGCGCTCTCGCTCGCTATCTCTTGGCTCGCCGCCGCTCTCTACACCTACGCTCTCGCTGAAAGTTACGCTGTCTCAGCTCGAGTTTGGTTCCGCCGCTCTCTTTACTATGTAAGTTTTATACGTCATTTTTATGTTTTGTTTTGTTCAAGAGCTTTTTAGTTTACAATAAATATTTGGACTTTGATGTTTAAATGTTTGTCTTATCATTTCACGGATAATCATGGAGCAAAGAATTCCCGGAAGTAACGTAAGAGCTACCTAAAAATTGAGCAGACCCCCATAACATCTCAAATTTACGTTACAATATGTGGGCATAAGAAAAGAAGAAGAAATAAAGTCAGTGAAGTGAGATTAGAAACTAACCTTTTTGGTTCCATTTTAGTTTTTGCTATTGATTCTGTTTTTCTTTAGTCTAGCAAGGTGATATGTAATGTGGTAATTAACCAAAGTAAACACGGGCAACTAATAACATAATTCAACCTTTCCCATGCAGCAAGAATTTAAAATTAGAAGTCCATCCACCACATGAGATTATAATGTGCAACTTTTGTATTGTATTTTAATTTGAAAATGCAGCAATAATGATATTCAACATAAAATGAGTGTGAATAGCAAGTAAAGACACCTTCACATACTTGTCAAGTGCATGCCGTAACACACCGTAGCAAAAATCAAAGTCTCCTTGATTTTCTTACGGAGCCATGTACGTGTGCGCTAGGGCGTCCAACGACATGAAGCCATAGCAATTTTCGAGTATGTGAAAGGGGCTTTAACCCAATAAGTAGATACCTGTAGATTTATTGGTATGCATATATTATGATTGTGATCTACAAGTGCCGCAGTAATAAAAGCAAAAATCTTGCTATACCGGTATCATTACAGTATTCCATGTATGTATGTATACATACTGTACTGTAGCTTCATGCTAGTAAGCAAATATTTTGCTCTAAATGTTAATAAAAAAGGTAGTATGCACAACTCACCAATATACTTGAAGGGTTTTTGGTGTTTGGTGAGAGTGGAGAGACAAGCTTCGACGACCGAGTTGGACCACATATTGACTTTGCTCTGGTCGTAACCATTGCCACCGATCACCTTCTCTACGGCTTCTTTGATGATTGGACTAACTTCGTCAGCATTGAACATGCTCTGCAAAATACGGGGAATGTTAAAAAATAGGCCCAGCAGAAACAGCAGGGGAGCTGATAATGTGGAACATGAAAGTTCCAGACACACCTTGATTTGATTTCACATTTGTAGAAGTTATTTTATGTAAATAAAATTATACTTACTTCTTCACCCATATCTTCAGTAGTCATTCAGATGGTTATTTCAAAAGAAATTCAGTCGAATAACCAATAAAAAATACAATCTTGTTGACGCGTTGCTATGAAAAATGGGTTGGGAATGATTTTTACGTTTGTGGCGTTTGTGCTGCCCTCTTTCTACAGCTGAATCATTTAATGATGATGATATTAAACACCGCTCGATTCTTAGTGTAAAAATGTACTTTTAAAAGCATTTAGCAAAAATTTAAAGCAAATATAAAGTAAAACTGCTAATATAAAATAATTTTATTGTGTATAAATAATTTAATCTTGCAATTAAAGAAAAAAAAATTAAAACTTAAAATCATCATCATCAAATCTGTTTTTCCCGCCAGTCTGTCATATTTGTCGGCGACTGTGTCTAAATTGCTAATTTTCTTGTAATTTGCTAATTATTAAGCTTAATTATGTCATTGTGGGTTGATAAACATCGTCCTCGGTCTCTAGCCAAGCTAGATTACCACCTGGAACAAGCAACACATCTAAAACAACTGGTAAATCTTTGTTAATCAACGTCTGTTTTTGCAGAGGAAAAGCTGGTCTCTGCATGCAATCACTGTTGTGATGCAATGCATTTTTAATCAACATTTCATGTTTTAAAATTAATATAAGAAATGTAATGCAACGATGTCATTAGATGGACTACAAAGCACATAGAGATCACTATTCTCATGTCAATGTGTGTCCGCAGGTTCAGCAAGGTGACTTTCCCCATCTGATGGTGTATGGACCGCCGGGTGCAGGCAAAAAGACCAGAGTGTTGTGTTTGCTGAGAGAATTGTACGGAGCTGGCGTAGAGAGACTCAGGATCGAGCAGATGCAGTTCCAGGTGAGATTTCACACATTTACGAGTATGTTTCCTACCGTTTGCCAAGATTCATTATCTACCTTCAGCACCTCCTCCTTTCTGCTTCGACATCAATCCTTGATGAGTTTGCTTTTGAGAGTTGAGACGACTAACCATTTAAGTACCGGTATGCATCATTATTCATGACAAAAGTAATAACTTTCTCGTGTTCACATTTCTCTCAGGTTCTATAACCTATTAAACACAACCTATTATATAAACTGTTTAAGAGAAAACAGTCTAAATCCCTGAAATGACAAATACAGTATAAAAATAAAATCAAGCTATTATCAGTCTCATCGGCTAACAGAAGCTCAGATTTTTGTTTCACACTACCGGTACATTTTCCCTCAGACTGCGAGCAAGAAGAGGCTGGACATCGCGACGGTGAGCTCCAACTACCACATTGAGGTGAACCCGAGTGACGTCGGCATCCACGACCGAATTGTCATCCAGGAGATGGTCAAGACGGCAGCCCAGACTCAGCAGTTTGACTCAGCAGGACAACGAGCTTTCAAGGGTGAGCGGTCATAATGGAGTATCAACCTCATTTTTTTATTGCAGAAATGGATAGAGCGTGCAAATTTATGCTACCCTGATTTTTTTCAAATTTTTTACAGATTGGGAACTATTTTTAAAAAATTATTAAAAGTTCTTTTTGTGACGTCACGAGACGCCGCTCCTTAAGAAAAAGATAGGACTTGCCGCCGTGTGATGTCACAAAAAGGACTTTCAATAATTTTTTAAAAATACTTTCCGGGGTCTAAAAAAGTTGAAAAAAATCAGGGTAGCATAACTTTTCACTCTCTTATCCATTTCTGCAATAAAAAAAAATGAGGTCGGTACTCCATTGGATAAAGTGAGGTCCCTGAATGCATTTTTAATTTGGAGCTAGAACCTCCACCTTTGAGGGACCCAGCGTAGGTTAAAAATATTCAACCAACGTAATCCCGATAGTAGCTAGATATGCAGGTTTTTTTTACTTTTGTTTTACCTTTCTATTTATGTTTTAAATTATTTATTGAAAACAGATATCGGTATATACATTTCATCACCTTACAATGGACAAGTAGCATAATTTTTTTTGAGTAGCTCAATCGAAAGAGGAGGTCGAAAAAAACACTTGTAAATTTTTTGAGATTTTTATCTGTACTGCATCATGCCCAAAATAGAGATGTAAAGAGGTCACGTGACCTGGAGGCGGCGCCCGTGATGCCTGTGACGTCATTAAACTGTCTGGTCAAACAAACGATCATCTATATAACACGTGTAAACAATAAATTAATTGTTGCTTGTTTCCTTAGCAACGTGGTTGTTTAGAAGCGTTATAAAGTTGATCGTTTGTTTGACCAAACAGTTCAATGACCTCACAGGCGTCACGGGCGCCGTCTCCAGGTCACGGGCGCCGTCTCCAGGTCACGGGCGCCGTCTCCAGGTCACGTGACCTCTTTACATCTCTATTTTGGGCATGATGCAGTACAGATAAAAATCTCAAAAAATTCACAAGTGTATTTTTTGACGTCCTCTTTCAATTGAGCTACTCAAAAAAAATTATGCTACTTGTCCATTTATACTTCATCCTGAAATCCTGCAGTCTATTTTTTATTTTATTTTCTTAAGAGTTTTTACATAGATTAAAAATATTTTAAGAGTAAGGTAACACACCCATTGTTAAAAAAAAAAACCCTCATATGAAAATGATGAAAAAAATTTAAAATGTTTTACTCTAAACCCCCTATCATTAGCCAAAATATCAGGTACTGTATACAATTTTTTTTTTTTTTTTTTTTTTTTTTAAGAGTTTTATTGGTGAAAAATAAGAATACAGTCCTACCAAGGCCGGAAGCCTTATGGGTAGGTGCTGGTGTACAAATTATATTACATTATAGTGAGCTTCGCAGAAAATTAAATACAAGCAGAAAATAATACAAAAAAAATATTCAATCAGCAAAAACATGCACATGTAGTTCTTTTAATTATCCTTTGATTGATAAATATTTTTCAGTGTACATCATTATTCATAATGTAGCAAATAATTTCTTCAATAACTTCATCAAACTTGAAATCCTCGTTAAATATTACTTCTAGATATTCAAAATTATTAACAACATTAATTACTGGACAGTTACGTAAATCATAATTATGTTGATGCATACATATCATGCATAATATATATCATTATGAATTTGTAAATTAATTTCATATTCTATATCCTTTTATACGGGTTCACAATATACAAAACTTAAGTTTTATTACTATTAATTACCAAATTATGGTCATGTGACCACTCACTACAATATTTATGTCGTCATGTTGCAAATTTTTCTTACAAATACGATCTAGTTTTTTAGTTATGAATTTTTAAAGTTGACTAATTTAACATGGAAGTTCCATTTCTTCATGTTAAATTAGTCAACTTTAAAAGTTCATAACTCAAAAGCTAGCTCAAATTTGTATCCTTGATATTTTAGCATTTTAGCTACTGATAGAGGATGTACGGTAGCATTTAATTTTTTTCATAAAGATTTTTTTTTAACATTGGGCGTGTTACCTTACCATTAAGTGTACTGTAGACTATTTTTACTGTACTTATCTCAACAGCAAGAGAACTGACAGTGACATTTTGTGTAAACAGTGATTGTGTTGACGGAGGTTGACCGACTCAGCAAGAGTGCCCAGCACGCCCTGCGTCGCACCATGGAGAAGTACGTGACCACCTGTAGACTGATCCTCATCGCAAACAGCACCGCCAGAGTCATCCCGGCCATCAAGAGTCGTTGTCTCGGCATCCGAGTGCCGTCTCCAACCACCAAGGAGATCTGTGCCGTCATGCAGGTAAGAAGACAGAGCAGAAAAAGTCTTCTTCTTCTTCTTTTCTTATGCCCACGTTTTGGCGTTAAAATCATTTTACTTCTAGTAAACCAATAGAGATAGGATTCTTTCTCTTCATGTTGCCAGGCAACGAGTCAAGTTCCGTCGATATTGCAGAGCATCTGAATAAATGCCCTCTGTCTTGAGGTTCCATATTACATAATTTACAAACGTCTTTTTTTTTATTGACTTACTAGAAGTAAAATGGTTTAATAACCAATACATAGGCATAAGAAAAGAAGAAGACAAATGTCGCTATCTTGGATTTTAATAAATCTCTTCTGATAGCATCCAAGATAGTCATGGTCTGTATCTAATCTAAATAATCTGTGCAGCAGAAGTAAATAAATCAGATGATCATGAATTTTCTGCTAAATACTGTAATAATAATAATTGCCCTAGAATTTTTTAATGAAAAAGCATTTAAACTTCACATACATTTATATATAAAAAAATGATAATAATTGGAAATTTTTTCCTCCCATAAATTTTATTGCAGTTATGTGCGTACATGAAGTGCAGTAAAAATAACATATTATTATTATAATTTTTTTTTTAAGTGTCAATCATGGTATTTCTTATTTCTTTTATTTCTTTTGTACACGATTACAAACTACTGTTCTGTGATAAAATACCTCAACTATAACAACTTCTGTTCCCTTATTTGCTCAAAACTAGCAACAAAACTAAATTAAACTCTCCTCTCCCACACTCCACAACACTCACTGCTGTCTTATTGCAGAGCGTGTGCCACAAGGAGAGTCTGACGCTGCCTGCCGAGCTGGCCCAGAGGATTGCCGAGGCCAGCGACCGCAACCTGCGCCGAGCTCTGCTCATGTGTGAGGCCTGCAAAGTCAAACAGTGAGTCTGTCAGGGGGCTGTGAGACACAAAATTAAATAAACAAATTTCATTCATCTGAGAAATGTAGAGTAATCTTTTTATCTTAATTTTTTTGCTAATTTGCTTGGAAATAAAAGTTTTCTTACATTGTCTTCTTTAAAAAATATTCTTCTCTTCTTCTTTTCTTATGCCTACGTATTGGTTATTAAACCATTTTACTTCTGGTAAGAAAATATAGAAAATATTCTTTCTCTTCTCTCTTCATGTTGCCAGGCAACAAGTCAAATTGTGTAGTTAATGCAGAGCATCTAAACAAATGCCCTCTGTCTTGAGGTTCATTTTTACATAATAGACAATAATGGTTGCATTTTTTTATTTCATAATTAGAAAATATACCTAAAATTATGCTTTTCTGATTTTTTTTCGGATTTTTTGGAGTGCGGGAACTAATTTTAAAAAAATATTTAAAATACCTGAATTTGGGTGGTACACCTGATGGGACAACCGTGACGTCATTTGTCGTCCTGTGATAAGCTGTTGATGATGTCACGGCTGCTGTGATTGGCTGTCGATGACGTCACGGTTGTCCCATCAGGTGTACCACCCAAATTCAGATATTTTAAATATTTTTTAAAATTAGTTCCCGCACTCCAAAAAATTTGAAAAAATTCAGAAAAGCATAATTTAATGTATATTTTCTAATTATGAAATAAAAAAATGCAACCATTATTGTCTATTTACAAATGTCACTATCCTGGATTTTAAATTTCTTCTGATAGCATCCAATATAGTCATGGCCTGTGTCTAGTCTAAATTTAGCAGTGTCCGCGATTTCTGGCTGATTTAAATATGAGATCTTCCCAGGCTTTAGTACTTGCTTGTTCTTTCTAGGTTGACTTAAATTTTTGTTTCACTGCACTATTAATATGAGCATGCATTGAATGGACGGATAAGCTTGTTGTTGGCTGAGTCATCTTACTGCCCATCTTGGCTAAGAAATCTGCTTGCTCGTTTACATGAATATTACAATGAGCTGGTATCCACTGTAAGAGTATTATTGCATTATTATCTTGATGCTCCTGGATTAGTTAAAATTAAAAATATATATATATATATATATATATATATATTATACTGTACTGTATTTGGAATGAGTGTCAAAGTAACATTAGGCCTGTTCGTAAACCCTGCTCAGTGTACACTTTTACACCAATTTCTTACACCAGCGCAGATGGTGGTGTAGGGAGTGCAGTGCAAATGACGTCATGATTTTTGTTTGTAAACTTGCTCAGAGTACACCGAGCAGGGTTTACGAACAGGCCTAATGTAAGTTCAAATGAAAAAGCATGATATAACTTGTTGCCTGGAAACATGAAGAGAGAAGGGAAAGAATCACATCTCTATTGGCTTACTAGAAGTAAAATGGTTTAAACCCCAAAATGTGGGCATAAGAAAAGAAGAAGACGATTTAAAATTTGATTTTGTTTTTCTATTGCAATAATAATGAGGATAGAGAGGAAATTGAAAATTTCATTTTGTAGAGTTCCAATATGCTTGCTTTAAATTATTTTATTGTACTAATGAAATGTTGTTGACAGGTACCCGTTTGACGCCAAGATGGTGCTGCCGCTGCCTGACTGGGAGGTGTACGTGACTCGCACTGCTGCGATGGCCGTGCAGGAGCAGAGTCCTGCCAAGCTGGAGGAGATCCGGAACAGAGTGTACGAACTCATCACCCACGGAATTCCCACAGAGGTCATCTTCAAGGTGAGACTTTCCCTGTCCGTGACGTCAGACTCACAACATGCTCTCTATATTACTGTGCTGTGGTGTAGGATGAAACGTACGAACATTTTCGTAGCAGTAATTAAAAAAATATTTAAAGAAAAATTGTTAAAATTTTTAGCAGAAGTTTATAAATTTAAAATATTTTTTTGTACGTACATTGCTTTATCATATTGGTGTGCAATCATTGTGTTTTTTTACTTTTTTTAATAGGTAAAGTTTTAAATGGACAACCTAAATATATGATTTTTTTTTTCTGTAGAAATAAATAGAAAGTGCAAAGTTATTCTACTCCTTTTTTTTTTTTTTTCATATTTTATATTTTTTAGAGACCGGGAACTATTTTTAAAAAATTATTGAAAGTACAGAGAGAGAGGCGTCAATAGGCGTCACTTAATAATAATAAAAGGATAGGACCTAAAAGGGGAGTTGGTTGAAATCTATCTTCTGTAAAACTTTTTAGGTCTCTAAAAAATGTGAAAAAATTCAGGTTAATAAAATTTGATGCCCTCTAATCATTTCTGCAATAATATCAAGCAGGTTGTCCATACTTAAGTCCTGTCTTAACTTTCCCGTATGTCAGGGCCTGCTGCGAGAGCTGGTGAAGAACTGTGACGGCCAGCTGAAAGCCAAGGTGACGCAGCTAGCCGCTCACTACGAGGACCAACTTCACCGAGGCTCCAAGACAATCTTCCACATCGAGGCCTTCCTCGCTCGCTTCATGACCGTCTACAAGGACTTCATGGAGGAGAGTCTGCAGGGAATGTAGGGTGCAGCACCTACATCTACGTCCATAGCGTCACGTCAATAAGTTGTTACCTCAAATCACCAGAAAAGTGCATGAAAAAACATTGTCCAATATTGTAACAAATAATATTAATTAATCAGAAGTCAAAATTTATATAAAAATTGTATTTGTACTTTTGTTTTAAACATACATAACATGACTTTTGTTTTATTTAATATATATTCTGAGGTAAAGAAATCTCCCAGAGATGTAGCTATGGAACTGAAAGAATTCTGACGTTATAATGAAAATTAATATTATTCTTTTGTAAAGTTGGAATTTCTTTTATTATAAATTATCTGAAAAATGTTTTGTTTTATTTTTTTATTTTTTGTAGACTAGATGGAATTTCTTATAAATCATCTGAAAATTGATTCACTTAATTTTTTTGTAGACTAGATACCATTCACTTCCAGCAGTAAGCTTCTTCCCCCAACTTAAAGCTACTTTCAACAAAAAACGTACATAACATTATTTTGTATCTCATGATGTTATCAATTTTTGCTTGTGCTAATTATTTACCCGTGCTTTTATTGAGATAGATATTGGTCACAATGACGTTACCGAGTCAATCTTTGTCTGCTGGCTAGTTGACGACATCAAGACATCACAGAGTTATAAATTCCAATATTTCAACAATAACGGGTAAATAATTAGCACACTTGAAAATTTATAATATAAAGTGAAGGAAAATATCTACATTTGTTATTGAAAGTTTCATGCTTCCTTAAAGTAGCCAGCCTCTCAGAATCGCCACATGTTTTTATAATTTCTAATTTTTTTATAATGGAGTACCAACCTTGAAATTGAAATAATCTTTATTTAGCTTTCGCTATTAAAATTAAAATTTTTTATTACAGAAATGGATAGAGAGTGCAAAAATATGCTACTATGATTTTTTTCAGATTTTTCTGAGACCGGAAAGTATTTTTAAAAAATTATTGAAAGTCCATTTTGATGACGTCACGAGGCGCCTCTCCTTAAGAAAAGGATAGGACATTAACGTCCGTGACGTCATAAAACGGACTTTCAATATTTTTTTTTAAAATACTTCCCGGTCTCAGAAAAATCTGAAAAAATTCAGCGTAGCATATTTTATTATTTTTACACCCTCTATCCATTTCTGCAATAAAAAATTTCGAGGTCAATACTCCATTTCTACTTGAATCATTGTATTATTGATAACCTAGGTAGAATGTCCAAGGTGCATCATCATTTTATGTTCACTACGTTGCATGATCGAGAGCATATATATAATTAACTTTTTAATCATTGTATATATAATATATATGACAATTATAATAAAAAGTCATGCCTGCTCATAGAAGAAGATGAATAAAATAAAAAGAGGCATTGAAAAAAAATCTTGGCCTATTTTTGGGGATTGTAAATGTATTATGTCTGTTTGTTTGTTTTTTTTTTTGTTTTGTTTTTTGTTAATTCAAAATTATATAAACTTAGGCTTCTCAATGTTTTAATTTCATGAATAAAAACTACTTTTCCAAGTTCTCTGTGCTTAAATTTTGTGTGTTATAATATATTTCTGAATCTTAAAAGATATACATTTGATATGGATGGTGTATTAAAATGTAACAATATTAAGCCATCATAAAATTATTATTATTATTAATGAAATTGCAAATTTTATGATTATATATATCAGAGTCTTCTGCGCGCAATGTTTCTAACAAAACATTGTTCAATGTCTGTCGCGTGGCCCGATTATTGCGTGACGCTTTAGTTCCATTTTGCGCCCGCCAGAGTGACCAGAGGCGCCACTAGCGAGCGGTTTTTGTTGACTATGCGCCATTGTTTAACATAGGAAATTCGCGAGTTGACGCCTAAATGTAACGATAACTTCTAAAATACCACACCAAAGTATAAAAAAATGTAATAATTTTGTACTACATTGATCCAGGTAAGGTAAAAATTAATTATTAGCAAATATTACGGTACTTTATCTTATTTTAAGCACATAGAAGAGACGACGCAGACTGAGGTTGGCGTTTCATTGCCTTTTATGTGATTCTGTGCAATCATAGATGTTGGACGGGACTCCAGTCACTCCAGTATTAAGGTCTAACAGCATAGAAACTTGAAGTTTATCGAATTACTGCTATATCTTCAGTATGTATAGAAATTCAAAGGTAAAATTTTAAAACCCTATTATATTGCTTTTTATTTTTAAATAAATCAACAAATGGACACTGGTGCGGCTGGTCAGAGCAGCGAAGTCCTGTCAGAACTGCTAGCTAAAAGATTTTAGAGCTTACAAGCCCTTGGAAACGCAGAAATGATATATACATTACCTACACCATGGTTATCGCTCCACAGTTCTTCGACCGTTTCAATGATAAAAAACCGTTAAAAATTCTTAATTTTTTCTATAAAATTTCCGCGCATGTTTCTTTCCATTTCACTTGATTTTTGAGAACATGTCCTCAATTTTTTAATTATTTCTATTAGTTTTTCATGTTATTTATAATGCTTCCCTTGATTAATTACCGCTCGCTGGTGGCGCCGCTACCGGCAAAAAATTGTAAACAGCGGAGTTTGTTTACTTTTTTCCTTTCTCGCGTTCAACAATCGAAAATTACACCACGCGACAGACATTGAACAATGTTTTGTTAGAAACATTGCGCGCAGAAGACACTCTGATATATATTTAATTTTTAATTCATTTATTTGGACACGCAATTTCAAAACCAGAATCCCATGATTTCCACCTTGTAATATTATATAATATACAACTAGCGGATATGCATTACTTATATATATGCATGCAAAAAAAAGCCAACAATCTCAAGATCGAACTTCTTAGAGGTATTATAAATTTCAGCAGGAGCTAGCTGCACGCGAGTGCATTTTTTTTTTTTTTTTTAATTTTATTTTAGTATATTTCCTGGTCTCATTTTTTTTTTTTTTTTTTTTTTTGCTTCAAATGAACCCTAGTATAGGGTACTGGCAGTATTCTATACTAGGGTTCATGATTCAGTTGAAGCAAAAAAAAAGCTAGGTACTGCCATGGCCACAATTAATTAAGTGACTGAATTTAACCTCCCGTCTTCGCTCTTCGTAGACCCTACTTTTTTGGGTCCCTTCAAAAACGGGGCAGTCATGGTCTAAGCAATCTATCCCAGCATTCGCCTGGTTGTGACTGAGGAAACCATGGAAACCTCAGTCAGGATGGTCGGCAATTGATGGATGATGCCATCAAAATCAACTCCCGCTGATATTATCGTTGATCGATTGAATTCTGGTTTAGAATATAGAATAGTTAATTTATTTTAGCTCTTGCTAATATAGAATGCATAATGTATATATAGGCTATCTTCTTGTAAAATAAATAATAAAGTTTCTTGTATGAATTAAGATTGAAGAAATTTAATTAATTAATCGAGATTCGATCGAGTGTTATTTTAAATTTTTGGTGCGCAGCAGTCACGTGGTACCGAGCAAAACGAGATACCATTGGCTGAAATAAAGTGACGTCACTTGACGTCACAACATTGATCAGCTGGAGATGGAGGCGTGGCAAGCTGTGGCGCTGTGGCAAGCGTGTAAAAATAGTCATTTCGAAATTTTCGAGTAATTTACTGGTGTATTTCGTCGTCATTTTAAGGTATTAATTATTTGTTTTAAAAGCATTTATATGAGCAAATGAGACATAATTATTTTTAATTTGTTAAATGTGATTTGTAGGAAGAATGTAATATGGTGTACTGTATGCATATGCATACAGTACATTATTATATCTTGCTGTAGTATGCACACTGTACATCAGTATGTATATATGCATACACACTTCATGACCATGACCTATAATAACATAGCAAAATATTATTATATTGTAGCTAGAGATCAGCATATGCATACACAGTACGTATGTACAGTACTGTATTCTTTTTATTAATTATGATATATAATTTCTAAAATATAAATTTCAAAATAGTATGCAATATATAATAATTATATATATTTATTGTATGATACTGTATGCATGACATATTTACATATGTACTTGTCAGAAAAGTCTCTTATTTCTTTTCAAAAATTGTCAAATTACTTTGATAAATCAATATAAACTTTGAATATATTATGTCCCCACGGGATTGAGAAGTTCAGGGAGCTGCATATGGTGACCTCAAGCAAGACACAAACTGTGAGCCATAGTGGTGTAACCACAACTGCCGCAGTATAAACTAATCTTTATCTTATCTCTTATCTTACGAGAAATACTAAACTGTGATCACAATTATATATTTATTTCTTTATTGTCCTTCAATGCTGTATTCTAGCTACTTTGAATTTACTAATACAATTTATGATCTACAGATAAAGACTGAGATTGCTGTCTTAAAATCTTCAGATGCCAGTCAATCGTCACAGCAGCGTCCAGGCCAAGACCTCAAGCTAAGTTCTCTCATCATTGATCGAGCTTCTTGAACAATATACCAAAAGTCACCACCTCCGAGCATCAAGTCTTCAAGACTAACGAAAATCTCTTACCTCATAACATTGAGATCAATGTAAACAATGTTTCTCAAGGTTTGAAAAATTTGTCTAATAATATTGAAAATAATAATTTTATTATCTTTAATACTGTAACAATTTTGAGAGTGTATAGAGCTCACTAATAATTAATTTATTTGATAATTAAATTAAAAACCATTCCTGATGACACCATTGAAATGGAAATTTCTGTGAGCCCGATTACAAGTCCTCTGCCTTCTATTTCTTTGAGCAAACAAGATAAAATGCATTGGCAGACCACAGAATAGAGCGATGTATTCACTCTCTTCCTTGCTGTAATTTGAAGAAAGTGATTAATTATCACAGTTTTTACACATTCTTGTTGATAAGAACTGAAATTTAAAATTTATAAATCAAATCATTTAATATTAAATTAATTCAACAATACTTCAGCTTGATTTAATTTTTTAAAATGGAGAAAAGTATTTTGGCAAGTAGTTTACAAAATATTTCATTTGGTATAATATTACAAGTTGTGATAAGAACTGTGACATTCTTAAGCAATGCATATGTTTTACGTTACATTGACCGAGATGCCTTAGGTTTAATGAATGTTAGACTTTTACTTTTAGAATCTACTATTATTTTTATTAGTAGAGAAGCATTTCGTAAAGCATGCTTAGATAAAGTAAAAGAACATAATTGGCCTCTAGTCATCAATTTAATCTGGTTAACTGTTCCTCTTTCAATGGTTTTCTCATCAGTGTTTGGATTGGTATGGCTGTGGCTTCTAGAGTCTCCTCCATTACACCTACAAAGCCAGTACACAGTAGGTGTTTGTGTTATATCTGTTAGCTGTGTCATCGAGATGTTCTGTGAGGCACCATTGCTTGTCGGAAATGCATTCCTTTTCAATAAACTTAAGGTTGTACTCAATCTGATTCACCTTGCAGTAAGAACAGTGACATTTCTATCACTAGTCTTATACAGCCCCCAGCACTCTGTACATGCTTTTTCTGCAGCCCAACTAACTGCTACGCTTGCCTTTGTTATTGGTTACTACGTTTACTTTTACATATACTTCCGCAAGCCTCAGAACTACAACAAAAATTTCCCATTCCACTGTCTAAGAGACTTTTTTCCTTCATTTAACCAAAAAGAGTGGCTGCATAAACCTTTAGCATGGTTAACTTGGAGCCTTTTTAAAACAATGTCAGTGAAACAGTTACTGACAGAAGGTGAACGTTATGTCATGACCATTTGTGGAGTCCTCTCACTCACCCAGCAAGGTGTTTATGACACTGTCAATTCTCTAGGAACTCTACCTGCCCGCCTTCTACTTCAACCTATTGAGGAAAATTTTTATTTCTACTTTGCACAGCACTTTAGAAGAGGAGAACATGTTAGCAAACTTGATAAAAAGCAAATGACAGAAGCCTCTAAACTTCTGTACTTTGCATTACGATGCGTTGTAATTTTTGGTTTGACTATCCTTGTATTTGGTATGTCATATTCTCAGCTTCTACTGTTTCTTTATGGTGGAGAATCTCTAGTTGAACCCCCTGGTCCCACACTTTTAAGAGCCCATAGTGCTGCCATACTTTTCCTTGCTGTCAATGGTATTACTGAAGGTTTTGGACAAGCAGCCATGGATAAGCAGCAGCTTGATTGGTACAACTGTGCCATGGTAGTTCTTTCTGTAGCATTTTTAGTCGTTTCATGGGGTTTCACTCGACTACTGGGAGGTCTTGGCTTCATTTTGGCTAATTGTTGCAATATGGCCACTCGGATATGTTACAGCTTGTGGTTCATGAACAGACAGTACAAAGGTAGTGAATGGCAGCCTCTCCGTGGACTAATACCTGGACCGTGGATCTCTATCACATTATTCATCTCTTTTATAATAACTGCTACCTCAGAAACGCTTCTTTATGAATCCCACAAGGTAGCTCACGTTATGGTGGGAGCCATTTGCTTCTTAGGCACTTTAATTACATTCTACTTAGAAGAGAAGGTTCTCTCAGATTTGATCAAGCAAAAGCTTGGGTTTGGTCAGGTCAAGAGCAATACTCATGAGGATTAAGGATTGTCTTCGTTACTGTTACCCAAAGACATCTCAAGGCTGTGTCTGTTTTACCATTGTTATCTTAATTTATTAATTTTTATTTAATTAAATGTTTTATGAAGAAAAAAAATATTTATACTTATAAATAAATTTAAAAATATGAAATAATATTTGTAATCTAATGTAACTAATGTGTGTATTGTTTGTGTATATGACTAAATAGAAATTTGGCTTTTAAAAGTTAATTTTGGTACAGCAATGGTTACAAGTGGGCACCATATGACAGTAAGTGTAAATGTGGCAGCATTGCGTCTCAGTCCCCCCTCCCTTCACCTAACGTTTGTGTCTTGTCTCAGTGAGAATTAATTTTAAATTTTGAAATGTTTCCTGTGAGAAAGATGCATCAGCTTTTTAAGTTTTAATTATAAAACTGTGCCCAAGAGCTTTTGATTGAATAAAACCGCCGTAACAATGTATTTCTGTGCCATGTTAAAAGATAGGAGACACCACAAACTTCTGCAGCGGAAAAATGTCACGAAAAGCTGCGGACCAATCACTGCGCTGCGCAGTATTGAAACCTCTTGGGTGTAGCTTAAATTTTGTATTTGAATATTTAAGTTTTGTGTTTTAGAGAATGTAAAAATTATTGAGACTAGATTACCAGGCTTTTAATTGAAATACACTGTTATAAAAATATATACATAATTATATATTTTATACACAATTAAATACTAGGAGTAATTAAAATAATATGAACATATTTGGATACTCAAATGAAGGAGGGGGATCACCTGGTATTAATGTTTATTTAAGGGTAAGATAACGCCACCAATGTTAAAAAAAATCCCTCTCACAAAAATTCTGAAAAAAATTTAAAATGTTCTCCTCTATACCCCCTATCAGTACCTAAAATATCAGGTATACAAATACGATCTAGTTTTTTAGTTATAAATTTTTAAAGTTGACTACTTTAACATGGAGAAATGAAACTCCCATGTTAAATTGGTCAACTTTAAAAATTCATAACTCAAAAACTAGATCGTATTTGTATACCTGATATTTTAGCTACTGATAGGGGGTGTAGAGGAGAACATTTTAAATTTTTTTCAGAATTTTTGTGAGAGGGATTTTTTTTTAACATTGGTGGCGTTACCTTACCCTTAAAAACAAAGAAACAAAACCAGGGGGGCACATTGAGATATATTTTAATATATATTTTTATTGTTTCTCCTCATTGACTCCATTTTTAAACAAATATGTAAATTTTATTTAAAAGTACTTTAAATTTTATAAGTGCACATAGTATATATTATATCCTTTGCAATAGTGTTTTTGTTAATATGATTTCTTATTATATGAAGATAAAAAGCATTAATAAAACATGTGATTATAATTGATCTACTTCATTATTAATTATTATTTTATACCTTTGAAATGACCTGATATGAACCTAGCTAGCCATAAAAGTTACACTATTTTGAAGTAATTGTGACTTTTAATTATTATTTGCCAATTGGAATTAAATATTAATGAGGTTGAAATAATAGCCTGAGTAATTTTCATTTATTTAATTTTCCACCATATTTTCTTCAATGATTCGAGAGTGGATGAATAAAAAATAAGATCCATTATTATTAATTTAGAAAAGACCAATTAATTATGGTATCTATCGTTGCAATAATTTCTATTGACTTAATCTATCATAACTATAAAAAAAGGTTAAAAGCTATACTAAGAAAATAAATAAGAAATGAATTTTCCTTTTTTTTTTTTTATTTATTTTTAGATTTTTTAGTATACAGTTGTGACGAATCAACTACAAGGATTACAAAACAAAATACTCTACATATTTCACACAAAATGAAGAAAAAATACATTTACATTAATTAGACCTAGCTCGGACTGAAACATTTACAGCAGCATCACAGCTATTGTAACACTTACATATAATTAAGATGTGAGAAGCCTTTTACTACAAAAATTATTGATACTACACAATTTTTTCAGCAACAATAGTTAATTTTATGACAATATCTATTATTTAATTAGAGTACGTAGCAGATAGCGTAGCGTACATAAATTAATTTTTTTACTCTGCAGATAAGTTTTGGTAATAAATAATTAACTTTGTTTTTGGTCTTCATACCTACGAAAGACTTGATTGAAATTAAATATATTTTACTACAGTCCAAGCTAGAATAAGCTTAATTAATATTGTACATGGAAGTAATCTATCACACACTTTCATGTGTGGTTCTAAAACATCTCTAATTACTTCCAAAATACCATAAATTTAAATGATTACATTATATTTAAGGCTTAACCTGAGAAATTTGGACGAAAAATTCACTATAACAGATTTTCTTCAAATTAATTTGGTGGACTTACAACAATCGTCAAATTAGCTCTGAATTTTTTCGGAATTTTTTAACCGTTGGTTTAATTACAATTAATTTATTTAAATGAGAATTTTTTATCCTTCCAATGTTAAATTTGTTAATTAGCATTGCAAAAAAACTATACAACAGATTCTTTTACTTTTTTTTTTACTAAAACCTAATTTTTTAGACTATTTTTCTGAATTGTTTTCATATGATCGTATGATATGTGATGAGAAATGTGGCAACGTTCTCAAGGACTGATGTCACCACCCCCTCCTAAAAAATTATTTGCATTCCAATGCAAACAGTGTTGCCAGTATAGCCACGCCTCTTGACCTTGACAGACAAATTCTCAGGTTATACCTTAATTAATATTTATTTCCTTACACTTAATCTTATATGGGATTTTGTGATGTTAAATGGATTATGTTACAACAAGTACAGTACCAACTTTTAAGAAGCGTATTGTAAAAGGCGAATATCGGTGTTTGGATAATGAATTTATATACATTGCAAAACGTTTACAATTATGTGTTTCCAGTATACATTTGATTTTGTTAGTTTTACAATTTTAGGACACAACTATTATAAGCAAGTCGTTCAGATACTACAAAAAATAAGTGTTCTTTTAGCTCACGGAAACTTTTTATGTAAAATAAACTTCATAAACTCATTAACAGAGACATATGTATAATGAATATAGACATAAGTTATCATACACTACGAGTAAAGGTGCTATAGGTTATAAAACATATCAGAATTCTAGGAGTATAATTAGCAAAGCATTAAGGACACATAAGACAACCCTTTGCAAATTCATTTTTAATCATTATCAGTCTTGGAAGTGAAGAAATTTGAAAAAAAAAATTAACACACCACAATATGGCAAATAAAATAATCACCTTTGCCTACTTGCAACACTTTTCTTTTTTACCAGAAATTAAGTCATAGTTTAAAGCAATAATTTTAAGGCCCAAGCTTTAGAAACAACTTGTAAAATAATTCATTAATTTATAATATTAATAATGAGGTAAAAATATACTAAACAGTTTATTTTTTTACTAGAACTTTGTGAAAAATAAACAATCGTGTATGTAAAAAAAAGGCATGATAAAAGTATACAGAATTCTTGTAAATAATTTATTCCCAATAAAACAGTTTTTAAGAAATATAAATTTTATTTTCTACAAACTGTTTTATTCAGGATCATCATTCATTACTGTATCATCTTAACTATACGGGCCTTTCACCATACGTCACAAAACAATATGACGTCATAATTGTGTAGGCAAAACATTGTCAGCGGCATAGCAAATACGTGTTAAAGTTGGTCTCGAAATTAATTTCTCCTGACGATTCGTATCATTTCTCGTAGAAATTTCTTTCATAAATGGTGACAAGAAGAACCAATGCTAGTGAAAAAAAATATTTGGCGACCAAAATTGTTATGAGAAAAGAGGTGTTGCGAGTTATGTTAACACGCACAGCATGGGGTTTTTGAGTTTTCTGCCTACATCCCGAAGCTCTTCGGGCGGCTTCGGGCATCCCCGTGCTACCCAAAATGTAAACATGAAATTCCTGTATAGACAAACAAAATGTATTTATTTTATATTCAATTAAAATAGGGACAAATGTTTGCAATATCTGTCAGTATTTGTGCGTGTCTTTTGAAAATTGTAAGTACAGCCACTTCTCTAAAAAAAAATCCCTTTTTAAGAAATAGTCATAGACGAGGGAAATTTTCGCAGATGGCAACTGTACAGACAATTAAAAAAAAAAATGAAACAATGAGGTTGTTACAAATCAACACTCAAATTATGAGACAAAACAAAAACATATCTTTTAACATTTTGTACTGAAAAAATGTGACAAATAAATATGTAAAAAATATTTTTTGGACAATTTAACACCAATTACATAGGACAGGAGAAAAAAGTGTAAATATAATCTAATATATAATTTTTTTACTACAAAGCTTTGGTATGCAATAATGAAATATTAGATGAATGATAATGAAACAATGAGTATATGATAATATCAATGTTACAATCGTGATTTCAATACACAAGTTTAAGCATAAGACGTAGTTATATGCATTGTATAGTTATAGAGACGTAATTATGTTCTTATACTGTTCCAAATATGTCTTTACAAAAAGGACAAAATGGAAAATCATAACTACAATTATATAAGGGAGCATTAATTGCTAAAATGATTAACATCCCACAAAAAGTTTATTGCATAAATAAAGTTTTTATTTTAGTAATTTTATTTCAATTTTAATAAAAAATATTTTATTAAATAAATTATTTTTTATTATATTCTTCGACTTTTAAAATAAAAAAAATTATTGAAGCCTGTTTGGCAGGCATTGTCAGGCCTGATCAACTTCAATGACTTTCAATAATTACTCTTATAAACTCTTAAAAAAAAAAAAAAAAAAAAAAAATCGTAATCTTGTTTATGCAATAAATTATTTATATCCATTCAACAGACAAAAATAGTATATAATATATTATTTTAAGATAACTTTACAATACGCAGAATATGTGGAAGTAGCTTGGTGTAAGTTGTATAATACAATATGCAAAACTTATCAGGTTTTGATTCAAGTTTTGAGAGAGAAATTTTTTTAGGCCTTTTCTCAGGAAATTTTAAATACAGTACATTGCTTTTGGATGAACACATAATGTATTTCATCAATTTTAATCTTAAAAAGCATATTATATATAAGTTAAAAATAGCTACATGTATATATTTACTAGTTTTATTTTCTATGTACTTAAAGGAAAATGAAACATAGTCTAACGAATTAATAAATAATTTTAAAATACATTTAACATTTTACTGATTAGAGAAATACAGAGACATATATCAGCTCAAGATCAGACTACCATAAGAGTTATATTCTTATGATATCACCTAAGATGTAGCCTTTATTAAAAGTGTATTTAGCTGATGGTATAATTTAAAATAGTAAATTTACCTTTAAGTTTAAACAATTATATTTCTGTTGATTTTCATCCATTTTAATTAAGTGAATTACCATAGACTACAGAAAGAAACATTTTCTATTTTATGGAATGGAATGTGTTTCCCACAATAGAGTAATTATGAGATTTATAGCAAATAAAAATCAATAAATTTACAGTTTTTAATAATAATTGAATTATTAACTCCAAATTTATTGAATATTACGTTGTTGTTTTTTTTCTCTTTTTTTTTTTCTTATAAAAGAATATAGTACAAAAAAAAACAGTTCTTAAAAACATAATAAAAAGCCTTGAATTTTTTAAAAATTATTTATCTTAATGACAATTTAATAGCCTCATTGTACTACAAATTGTTGCAACAAAACAATCTCTAAGTTATCATTTATTGATGAGACAAATATACTGTAAAGCATTTACATTAACGTTATTTTCATAGCTGGCTTTCAAACAGTAATTGAAACATTAAATTACAAGCAGAAAATATTTTTTACTGGCTAAATGTTATGTACAATTCAGTCAAACTTCAAGATGTTACCATACTAATTTTGTACCTTACTTCACAGGTGTAATGGCACAATTTTTATATCCTTATTTTGGTAAAAAGATCTTATAAATGCTTTATTTAGCTTCATAGTCCATCAAACTACAGTACAATTTAACAAGTAGTTTTCTTAAAGATTAATTTCATATTCTAGCCTATAAAGATTTTATGATTACTTTATTTCACTTACAGGTCATTTTCTCAGTGACATAGCCTGGACAAAATTATAATTTTCTTCCATCATTTGAAGACTGATTAACTACAAGAATAGGTGCCTTTTTTTAGAATTAAATTCAGGTGAGGGTATTCCCCAAGAATGCACTGATTTTAAATCTCCTCCTTACTATTTTAACCAGCATATAGAATAATAAGGTCCATTTAGCCTCACAGTAAATCAAAGTGAGCGTCATCTCACTCTAGCGGTACATATGTTTTGCACCGCGGTATCGTAGAGGCTAGGAGAAGAAGGTTCTCACTACGGCCTGGATTTTCTCTCGACACATGGGGCAGTGTGCCAGGTTGGGGGCACACACCTTGCAGGTGATGAGATGGCCGCACGGCAGGAACACCACCCCCACCTCCTCGTCTAAACACACCTTGCAGAGTCGAGCCTCCGTGAGGCGGCGGTTCTCCTCAACCAAATCCGCTATGGCACATACAGCAAGAATTAGAGTGGAGCTGTAAATGCTGTAATATTGCAATACATAACTGACTTGCAATAGTCTCTAATTACTAAAAAATGGGAGAGGGTATACATAAATATAAAAAAGTGTAAGAAAAATATACCGTATCTAGTAAAAAAAGCAAAGGAAAATTATTTATTTTTCTTATTATTATTATTTTTTAATCTTTGGTAATTTTGTAACTTTGACAAGAAAGAGTTTAAATTTAATTAAAATAGAGAGAGAAAAAAGAAAAGTAGGTACAAATAAAATATAATGCTTGTTTAAGAAAAACTTCAAACAAAATTTTGGATTGATTGAATTTTGTGGCAACAAACACACTTTTGGTAATTTTTGTATCAGGTACAGATGTGCTTGCTAAGATATAATCTTCCAGGACAAGAATATTTAATCAATAATTAGGATACTAAATATCTTATTTGATGCATTCATTTTGCTATAGACAGTAATTACATAACCTATCCTAAGAGAACTTACCACAAATAGACAATGTGACTTAAAAAAGAACCTTACACTGAGCAGGGGTTTCAAATTGTTCTACAGTCATTTATTTAAAAAGAGAGAATAGGAACACATATGATAGAAAAATATTTGCTGGAAAGGGAGATAGTTCGAGCTTTTAGCTGTCATTGACCCAGCAAGAAGAGAAAAATTAATTAAAAACAACGCATTTGGTTTGACTCGCCGCTCATTTTTAGAGAAAAAGATGGTTTAAAAATAAAATAAAATAAATAAATAAATAAATAAATAAATAAATAAATAAATAAATAAATAAATAAATAAATAAATAATACAGTAAAATATTATATAATATTTAACTAGAGTCTTTGCAACAATTACACTGTAGCTCACCATTGTCTCCGTTCTCAGGGTCGTGCAGGGCAAGGGCACTCAGGGCGGCTGCCACTTGACCTTCCTCCACTCCCCCAGACCTGTCAGGTGAAAATATTAATAAATGTGACATTACTCCACCAAAAGACAATGAGAACATAAAGAACCAATAGATATGACATAATATTTGACTGCTTTAAACACGGCTACCCATTGGGAGAATCACAATTTAACCAAGATTTTTTTTTGTTTTGCTGTTTGAGCATTTACATTATTTTACAAAGTTAATTTTAATTATACAACTATGTACAGTAATTTTTTTTTAATTACGTAAAGTCAAGGGACCCAGGAAATTAGGTTTTATCAAGATCGTATTACCTTATACATATGAATCAAGTTTTTCCTCAATGCTATTTACTTTTTTAAAGGGACCGCGATCTCCATTACTCAAAATTGAGTTTCACCTAACAACAAGTTGTGTAATAACTAGTTTTTACTGAATTTTCTTTTGAGCAGGAATAAATTTAATTCTTTTCACTAAATTCTTAGGACTAACTTTATTATAAATTACAGTTTCATTACTATTTCTTAGATATATTCTGCTTCTCTAGGGGTAATATCACATTTTATGTGACTCTAACTCACGCCTGATTGGTCGTCTGCTCGCTGCCCGCTCCTTGCTCCACTGCCAACTCTGCTGCCTCCACCTCAAAGCCGGGACTGCCGATGACCTGACCAGCTATCTCCCCCTCCAACGAAGTGTGACGCTCCCCTCCGTTCACGCTGTCCTGCTGGGAGTTGCTGGTTGGCTCAGAGGTGACGACAGATGGCTGATTGGCCTCGAAGTCGTGGAGTCCCGTCGTATCAATACCTCCGGCCTAACAGAGAGGTGATGAGACATGTTAGTAAAGGACGATTACTGTATGATTTGGTCGGTAACTTACATACATAACATGACGCCATATCCCTTTACGGGGTAAGCCAGCAGCATTATTACCTCAGCCGTCCACAAATAGAGTATTGACCTCAATTTTTTTATTGCAGAAATGGATAGAGCGTGCAAAGTTATGCTACTCTTGATTTTTTTTTCAGATTTTTTTGAGCCCGGGAAATATTTTTAAAAAATTATTGAAAGTTCTTTTTGTGACGTCACGAGGCGGCAAGTCCTATATTTTTTTTAAGGAGTAGTGTCTCGTGATGTCACTAAAAGAACTTTCAATAATTTTTTAAAAATAGTTACCGGTCTCTAAAAAATCTGAAAAAAATCAGGGTAGCATAACTTTGCACCCTCTATCCATTTCTGCAATAAAAAAAATTTAGGTCGATACTCTATTGCCCTCCACAGCACTTGATTCATGCATACTCCACTTGCTTCAGAAATACTCATAATACTCTTTTGCCTCCTATACTCTCTATTACACTGTGTACTTTTAACACTCCTGCTATTCAAATATTCTGCAATCACATCCATTCAAACCTTTTTTGGTCTACCTAATCCTTTCATTAACTTAATTTAATTAACTTAACTTAGGTAAATTCATTATCATATTGATATTTTTAAAATTTATTCCAATGGGGGGAATAAAATTATCAAGGAAACTATAGGCTTTGAGACTTGTCTCTGATTATGCATGCGGTACCATAGCAAATATTCTTGTAGTTTTTACCCCTCATTTACATTACTCACCCCTTGTAAAAGCACTATGACAAAGTTCTAAAAATAAATAAAGTCATTAAAAAATTACACTCTTCTCATGGATTTTTTTAACTACTGTATAGTAGTACAGTAACTCACTGAACCTACTTTTTAATACATTTAGAATAAAATTATAAAATTAATCAATAAATTTCAAGCAGTGCTAACTTTTTTACGTAAAATATCCAGTTTTAGCTTTTTTTTTCTTGTACCAAAATCTGTTAAATCAGTAATAACTACCAGCCATCATCCTGATCCAATTTGACTGATACAACACTTGGAATTAACATTCTGTACTCACCACGTTGCAATGCGGCTGCACGATGTCGGACAGGGGCATGATGGGAGGCTTCTTTCCGATGGCTTGCTGGATGAACTCTCGCCCCTTGATGATGCCGACGTAGGGGCAGCGAGAGAACCAGCGGGCGTGCTCCTCCCAGGGGTCGTCAGCGGGGTCCCAGTTGTGGAGACCTCCGTTACAGTGGAAGCAAGTCGCGTGGTCCAACATACCTGTGGATATATGTGTTAACATTTTGAGAACTTACTCCGAACTAAGTTTTTTTGGATATTATTTTATTATTAATGCAAATTCATATATTTAAAGAAATGAGACAACCATTGATGATCGCGACAAGTATCAAAATATATCAAATTATTATTTATTTAGCAACGGTTACTTAAGGCTTAACCTGAGATATTCGGACGAAAAAAGTTGTATCGACAGATGTTCTTGAAATTAATTTGGTAGACTTACAACAATTGTCCAAATACTACTGATTTTTTTCAGATTTTTTTAACCATTGGTTTAATTATACGTAATTAATTTATTCAAATGTGTATTTTGTATGCTTTTAATGTTAAATTTTTCAATCAACATTGCACAAAAACGGCTCGAGTTTTTTTTTTTAAATTTTACATGGATTAAAAGCTAATTTTTTGGACTATTTTTCTGAATTGTTTTCATATACTTCGAACCGTGGCGATGATCGTTTCTGATATGTCCTAAGAAACTTGGCAACGCTCTCAAGGACTGTAGTTACCACCCCCTCCTAATCTATTATTCGCATTACTATTGCAACAGTGTTGCCAGATTTGCCAGTGTAGCCACGCCTCTTGACCTTGACAGACAAATTCTCAGGTTATACCTTAACCAAGGCACTAAATATAAGAAGTCAATAATACAATAAGAGCAGTGAATAAATAAATATCGCATAGATGATTTTTCATATTACATAAATACACTACAGCAAATTTTATTTTATTTTATTACAATGTTAGCTTACTATAGCATATTCTGCTATTGGTGTAAGCATTCAAACTTAACAACAGTATTAACAACAGTTGGAAGGATTGATAGGAAAGGAGGCGGCTGTGGCTTGTGTTAGGAACTGCCTCGGCATTTGCCTGGGAGTGACGATGGGAAACCACAGAAAACCATTATCGAGGCAGACGGTACCAAAGGGAACGACCTTCGGCACCTCCCGAATACAAGCAGTATAGTGGAAGAACATACATGCCATCTCTCGGGAACTTACCAGAACACGCTGCCATACCTCAGCTCGAAGTGAAAAAAAAGTCACCTGAGCCAAGGCAGGAAGCGATCCTGGGTCTCCCGAGCGATAGGCAGAGATCAAACCACTACGTACGCTGCTCGGTAATTAATAACACTTTTTAAGTAGACACACTGCAATGACAACTAAATACAGCAGCAAAAAACAAGACAAAAATAAAGAGAAAAAAAAAATAAATTGTACAATATAAAATAAGCTGCATGGATGTGGTGCAAATCTGGCTACTGGTAAATGCAGCGAAACCTATTACTCATTTTTGCATAGGAATTTCCAGATATAAAACAACTAACATTCACAAGGTGGCATTGCAATATTTCAACTTCACAAGTGATTAAGTAGGGCACAAAAAGCTGATAACGACAAAAGTATACTGTTTTAAAAAGTAAGGACACAAAATAACCTAAATAAAGAAAAAAATCTCTCCCTACGACACTGAAAATGTTACTTTACTCTCCAAGCATTTTAGCATATAAAAAATTACTCTCAAGTGAAATGTTTACTTTGCTCACCATGGTAGAAGAAGCCCGCCATGGCCAGTTCCTCGGGGGTTGGGTGACGGTTGGGCCAGCCGCTGAAGGTGGCGAGCCTGGCCTCGTAAGTCTGATACTTTCCGTGGATGGGGGGCTTGTGGACCTGAGCACCGAACTGGGGGTTGCTGGCTAGCTGCTTGTTGACGGAACTCATCCCCTCGGGACCTGAAACCACGGATCACATAACGTAGAGAGGGAAAGTCTTTGTTTAACCACTGCAATATATCATACATCATCTGGAATAATGAGCCATAAAGAGCAATCTGCTATTTCAGGTGAGCGCAACAATGAGCTTTATTAAAAGCATACATACATAACATGACGCCATATCCCTTTACAGGGTAAGCCAGCAGCATTATTACCTCGGCCGTCTACAAATTACCCTCCAAAGCACTCGATTCTTGCATACTCCACTTGCTTCAGAAATACTCATAACACTCTTTTGCCTTCTGCACTCTCTATTACACTATCATTAAAAGCTTCGTAAAAAAATATATTTTATTTGAAAATCCATTAAAGAATTTATCATAGATTATGTAAGTACTTTTTAATTAGTACCACAGTTCAGACAAAGTTTGAGCTGTTTTCTGTACCAAAAGGATACATGTTAAAGGCTTCATAAAAAAAAACTTTGGGAATTTTTTGTGGTAAAGCTATTTGAGATTAAGTTTTTTGGTTTTCATTTCTCATTAGAGGGCAGCTTAAACTATTTTTAGAAAATAAAAATTAAAAAAAGGGCAATCGCCCACTCTACAATGACATACAATAAAAAAAATCAGTAATAGATTTCACTAAAGAAAATTGCTATTTTTGTTGTGAAACAGTCAACAATAATTAAATATTTTGTCATTAAAATTTTAATGTAGCATAACAATTTCTAATTTCCATATTTAACAATATTGCTGTCTCACAGGCTTTTAAAGATAACTCTGATACAAGTTTCCTGTTTGTAAGAGATAAGCCTAATCATTACCACACAACATGAAACCAGAAAGAAATAGAACAAAATAGGTACTTCACCAAATGTACTAGGAAATATGAGGCAGGAAACACTGATAAAGTATTTAAACTTGAGTGCCAATTAAGAACACTCTCTAGTAACAATATCTTATCTATACTAGCTATTTTTGTAGTAAAGATTGGTTTGATAGCCAATGACATCAACAAATTTATTTCCAGAAAAAATGTTCAGTCCCTTTATTGTATATTATTAAGGATTATTGTCACTGATCTTAGGAGATGGTGAATCACTCTGAAAATTATAGTAAACCTTCCTTACATTATAACATAAATACTCAGTGAAAAAAATTAAGCAAAAGTCGGTCTAGTTTTTTAGATATTCAGGATTTAAATAGTGAGAATATCATTGGAAATCTGGCGGCCATTTGTCAAACCAGCATCTTTTTTAACTAAAAAAATTAATATCTCAAAAACTGGAATGAATAATTACTTTTTTTTTTACTGTACTTCAGAAAGTGAACAGTCATTTTGTTCTCTATGTTCTCTTCTAAATTTTATATTTTTTTACCATCAAAAAATAATTACCTTAGTGACAATAATCCTTAAAGGGGTACCAAAGTGAATACTTTTTTTACATATTCGGGTAGCAAAGAATTATTCTAACATCCCTGTAGCTCAATATTTTCGTACAATGCCTAGTTATTTTACAATTAATTATTTAGTTTGAAAAGTGAGTTCTATGGCCGTTGATTGATTCAAGCCGATGCGCGTCCGCAGCGGCCGGTGATACGACAAGAAAGGGGCGGGAGGAGGTTCCCATGATTCGCGGGAAATTCTCGTTGAATCAGCGGCTGCTGCGGGCGCGCACCGACTTGAATCAACCAACGGCCATAGAACTCACTTTTCAAATTAAATAATTAATTTTAAAATAACTACTAACTAGGCATTGTACGAAAATATTGAGACACAGGGATATCAGAATAATTCTTAGCTGCACGAATATGTAAAAAAAGTATTCACTTTGGTACCCCTTTAATACAGTAATATAGAAGTTTTTTACTTATCTCACAATGAGTATAAAGAACTTACTTACTGAAAAGTATGCAATGATTTTATTAACAGCTCAAAAGAATGAAGAATAAAATATTAATAATTTATCAAAAGATGGAACATAGATTATAATACTCAATACAATTTCTTCATACAGGCTAGCCAATCATTTTCAAGCATTTCATCCTTACTAACAAAATATACTCCAATCAAAAGAAACCCAATCAGGGCTTTATGTACTGTAGCTGTCATTATTGACATGCATGCACATTTATTTCTAGAAGAGCAAATATTATTCCATTATTAATAAATTGTCAAACTTTATAATTACAGACCAAAGTACTAACTTGACATCCGTAGTTAAGTAAACACAATTTACGATAAGAAATTATTGACTGTTCCTCTTACTCAAAGCGAACTTAGATTACATTAAAGCGTATCACATCCAATTCATAGGCCCTATACTGCGCTTTAGTTCAAAATTTTGGCACCACAATGGTGTTGTGGCGTTGGTGAACTGTGTTTTTGTGACGTTACCAAATTGTTAGTGTATCTTGCAATGTTAAAATTACGTGTCACTAGTGCTAACGGAGAAAAAAAGAAGCTCCAGGCTTGTCTCGATTTTAACCCAGCAAGTGCAGGCATACGGCATGCTTTAATATAATCTAAGTTCACTTTGCTCTTACTGTATATCTTGATAGATTTCATGTAAATAAAGAACACTGACTAATTTTCTGTTCACTTTGCTGAGGCATTTATGCACTTTTAGATGGATACCAGTGGATAGCAGATCAGATAGATAGCAAAGCTTAAGGCACCAATACAAAAAATATAAAAATAAATATTTTTGTCAGATTTGTCAGTTTTTTACTTCTTCCCCAGGGCATATTTTATTTTACATGTTTGCCATAAGAAGCTGACAGTATATTTTCATTAATGTTTTCAGATTGCAGTTGAAAAAAAATCAATACAAAAATGAGAAAATGAGAACTTATTCTGGTGGCGTCCAGATGGAGTTGCAATGCGACAGGCACACCCCCAAATGCTTATAACTTGCAGCTGCAACGCCATCTAAACGCCCCTGCGCTGAAGATTTGAAATAACACATATTTTCGTACTCGCACTTCCTTCAAGATCTGTAATGTCTGAACAGACTTTTGGCCATAAGCGTTCTATATCTCTACACTATCAAATCTCTGGTAATAGTTAATGTGTCTCTTACCTGCAAAAGGTCTTATCTCCACGTAGGGCTGTTGAGGCGGAGGAGATACGGACTGCTCGGGTGAACTCTCCCCCTCCTCCATCACTCCGCTGCCGTTGTGGCTGAGGGGGACGTTGCCGACGATGTAACCGAAGAGCAGCGGACAGTTGGGGCTGGCACGTCTGTGTTCCACCAGGGGGTCGTCACCAGCCTGCCACTCGTGAAGAACCACTGAGCAGAAGCCACACGCCACCTGAAGAAACATGGCAACACTGTCATACATCTGGCAACACTGAGAGTGTATGCCATTCCACGAAAATGCACACTAAACACATTATCGATTGCCAGTTTTTTGAAGTGCTGACGTCATGTTGACACTAACTGTTGTCTCAATTAGCACAAGTGTTCAAGTGTTTGAAAATTCTAGAATATAGTGTTTGAAATAGCAACTTCAAACACTAACACAGACACTAACATTTTTAACATTGATCAGCTGATGCAAATGTTTCCAACTTTGACACTAGCAAGTGTTGGCGCTAGTGTACAGTAAAGTTGTCTCATTTAAAATTAAGTATCTACACTAATTGGTGTTTGAAGTGTATACACTTTTTAGTACGCATTCTTTAAACGAGACGCGGCCTGAGTCTAACATGAATCATATGTAAATTTTTAAAAATAAGTTTCCCGTTGTAGAAATTTGTTTTTTTTTACAAGCGGTTAAATGAACCAATTGCACAGATGAAGTTAAACGTTAGACCAGGCTCGACTCTGTCTGTTTATGTAATAAAGAGCCAGGCCCAAGCAGGCCTAAAGTTAGACCTCATCTAAGCAATTTGGCAAAAAAGTTTAAGCTTATCCCTACCCATTACTCTGCCGTGAGCTGTAAGCTTTTAGGGGTGTGTCCCTGTAAAAAAAGGGGAGGGGGGGAGTATATACCAAATTTAAGACTTCCCTGATATTATATAAAAAGAAAACTATGCCCAAGATACGTGTACTGATAATGGTAAGTATCCATCAGAAAAATTATATAGTCGCCATGTTCGTTTGCTAATTTTGACTCCTGCTACAACCACCGCGCATCGGCGCGCAACCCTTCTGCGCATGTTTTTTCGGCTCGAAGTCAAAACACTACTACCGCGAAATTCTTTAGATGCTCTTTAATTAAACTGACCCAAGGCAAATAATAAAATTTTTATAGCAGCAAACGTAAAAGGTTAATGCCAATACGTAATTTTAAATTTGCAAACATAACTTATTTAGAGGGTTAACAATAAGCGATCGAAAAATTGCTCCGTATAGGATCTTACGTGCGCCCAATCTTTTTTTGTAAGTAAATGGGAGGACAAAGGATTGGTGATGTCATCATGGATGCTGACCATTAAGTCACTGCATCATTTAATAATAATATAATTAGTACGTATGCTCTCACTTTTTACAACTTTTTACTGTGAATAACCGGAATGTAAAGTATGCAACATTGAAGCAACCCAGTAAACACAGGGTGTCAAAAATGTATTGGACCGGCACTTTAGAGTGTTGGCACAGTACTGGCCCAACAGTCCCAGTCCTGGACCAACACTGGACCGACAGAGTTGTGTTTACTGGGAACAGAAGCCTCCCAGTAAACTCTGCGGGTCAGTGCCGAATCAAGCAAACTTTGTTGGGCCAATGCCAATACTAGTCTAAAACTAACTGTTGTGTTTACTGAGCTATAGAACATAATGCACTAATATCTTCCAGTATTGTATTGGCCATGTGTAAGAGGAGGTCAGGGATTTCCTCCCCCCCCCCCCCATGGATTTGGTCATCTTCAGTGCCCCACTTCCTCATTCTCTCAATTGGTGTTTGGGCTGTGATCCCCGGCTCTCTGCACCACCCAATCTGACCCTGACAGCATTTTGTACGGTATATGCATACAGTATGCATACCGGTACGGTACTGTACCGTATCTGTAAAATTGATCTTCCCGCAGTTGTCATGCTGGATATTCACCTTGTCTCCCTCCCTCAAGTAGTAAAGTCCGTTGCGAGCCAAACTTTCTGGAGATATGAAGGATAACGGCCAGCCACGGAATGAAGCAAGTCTTTCCGCTTCTTTTCGATAATCAACTTGAGAACCGATGGACGGAAGTAATGGAATATTTCCACATTCCAAAGGATTCCGTACAAAAAGACATTCTGGATTTAACGTTCTGTGTTTAACCATAACTTGATCACCATAATCCCATTGATTAATGCATTTTCCACAAGAAAAACATTTTACTTCTAAACCATTTCCTGTAGAATAAAATCCAGCTTTTGCTATTCTTTGTGGTTCTATGACAGCATTACTGGGCCATGTACGAAATGTTTCAAGTCTTCTTTTTTCATAATTCATTTCTGGTTTAGCAGGAATCACTGAACAATCAGTAACAATATTATCTGTACGACCCATAGCCATGAAAGAAAATGTCTCAATAACAAAAAAAAATTAGAAATTTTCTTCTCAAGGATACCTGGTTACCTACACTAGCGTATCTCGTGACTAAATATGCATACAACTTAACGCATCACATGACTGTTCGCTGCAACTTTTCTTACGTAATCAATAATATTATACATTACGTTTTTGCAATAAAACTCGCATATAATTATCTTAGTAGTATGCACACTGCAGGCGTAAGGCGTTGCTTTTTATTATTAGTTATTACATTCCATTCACCGAACGCAGAGAATGGAAAATAAACATTACTCAACTTGACATGTGCTGCCACTTTATCATTGTTCGAGTTTTAACGGGAAAAACTGAAACTTCTAAGTAAATTTTGCGCCAAAATTTGACGTTGCTTAAAGCAGGGCTATTACTCTATTGAACCGGGTAAAGTCACTCACGACCGTTACAAAAAAAAATTGGATTGTTGAAATTTGTAAACAACAAGAAAATAACCCCTTTTTAACCAATAGGAAGGCGTTTCAGCAAAACGGGTTATTTCTAAGCCAATCAGAATTCAGAATTGGGCCTCCATAAGCCGGAAGGGAGTGACTATAGACTATTAATTAATTGTCTCTCTGCTATTCACAATAAATAAAACTAGAAAAAGTTGCTTATAACAGAGACCAAAATTTAAAGGAACTAAAAATAAACAATTATTTTAGTGTGATTTATATGCTTAAATTTATTTATATAATAATATATTACCTACATATAGATATCCACATTTAAAATATTAGTTAAATATATTACAATATCCTGCACATTTAAATCACATCAAACATTCCTAGTTTGGTTTTATTTTGATCTTTTTTCTCTGCTTTTTTCCTCAAGAATGAAAGTCCCGCAGCGATTGCACTCTCTACTGCTTTCTTGGGAGGTATCGCAGGTCCCGACTTATTTACGTTCCTTCGTGATCCAATGTGGTACTCCATGGTGGTTGGAGGTGCAATCTCTACCCCTTTACCTCTCCGAGCATCTTCAGAGGGTTCGTCCGACCAATCAGGTTGGGCCTCAGCGGGCTCATTCAACCAATTAGCTTTGAGTCTGTGTATATCCTGAATATCATCAGACCAAGTATGTTTGAGTCTATGGGTATCTTGGAATTCTTGGGTATCTTCGGACCAATGAGGTTTCTGTACCTTTTCAGGAGGTACATCTGACCATTTATGTTTATGGGTATCTTGGGTACTCTCATGCAAAATAGGCCCCAGTTTTTGAGGAGGTATATCAGACAATTTTGTATTAGATTCTGGGGGTATATCGGACAATTTTGTTTCAGTTTCTGGTGGTTTATCAGACCATTTACGTTTAGGTTTAGATTGTCTCATAGGACCTACTGGATTAAAACTACTTTTCCAAGCATTTGGTGCGGGGACTGGGGTTGGGATATCCCAATTTTGTGTAGGGGGAGGTACAGGTAGAGGAATAGAGGAAGAATGTAGAGGAGAGATTTTCATGGAGAAAGGAAGTTTGTGCATTGAAGGAGGGGGTACTTGAGGAGGCATTTGCATTGAAAAAGGGGGTAATTGCATAGCTTGTTGGGGTATTGGTATATTTTGAGAAGGAGTTTGCATTGGATTGAACGTATTTTGTGGCGTTGCTGATGGAATCGGTACCGTTGATGTTGATGGTGGATTTGGGATGAATGGAGGAGGAATTGAAAACCCAGGAGGAGGAACGGAATAATCGGGAGGGGGCATTGACATATCTGGAATCTGAATATTTGAAACACTTTCTACTACTTTATTTTTAGCAGACTTTGATTTAGGTTTCCGAGTTTTAGTATCAGAAACTATAAAAATATTATCAGAAAATTTAGATGTAAATTTGTCTTTCTTTTTTGTGGGGAACGACACAATATTGTCGAGAGTCGGAGGTAGAGGACCAATCATTTCGTCGTCGCTAGAGTCAGACTTGTAGATTGGTTTCGGTTTGCTTTTACGAGGGATCGTCAGAGGCGCTTGGTCATCCTGCTTCTTGACTGGCTCCGGCTGCTTCTTCTTCCGCGGAGTCGTGTCCAGCAGAAACTTTCCGCCAGCGTGGAAACCTTGCAGGGAGGTGGAAGGAGGGGCAAATTCCGAGTGGCGCATGGCTCGTTGTTGCTCGTTCCATTCTTCCTGCGTCAGGACTGAAAACAGAAGTCAAGTTAGATGGGCACTCGTTTTCTATAACGTGTGGGAAAAAAATTGGTGGAAAAATGTACACAGACTCTGATAAGAATATCACATAGTCATACAGTATAGTTGGAGGAATGTTGGAATTTTTGTCTCCTTTGTTCCATGAAAAGTAAATATAATATTTAATCAAGATATTATAATTCTATACTGATCATGTCTTTTTCTTAAACCACCACTTTTGTCTATCTTGTAGCCTCAAAGAAAGAGAAAGATTGAATAAGGAAAAATGAAATAAAAAATAATAAATAAATGAATAAATAAATAAATAAATAAATAAATAAATAAATAAATAAACACCACGCACCTGGCTTCTCCTTGTCCAGGTCCCAGGGTCGCGGCACGGCTGGCAAGGTCGGTTCCTCCCTGGTCATCGGCTCCGGCTCAGGAGGTGGTGGCGGCTCCCTCGCTCGGCCCCCCAACAGCAGACGTTCCACCTCCGCCTCCTCGTCAGAAGCCCCCCCGCGCTCCGCCTCGCCGTCTGTGGAACGTCAGAACGGTGAATGTTGAGCATCGCATCAGAGACCTCCAAGTCGTATGGCCAGGGATTTGATCAGAGTTTCGCTGTTTCTGAGAGTGGCAGCGCTACTAAATGTTCGGCACGGCCCGGTTCTTGCTGGCTGCGCGGGCAATTTCAACCGTGCCACTGCGATTCAGTGGCGCCGCCACTCTCAGAAGCAGCGAAACTCAGCCCAGGTTGTTCAAATTCCTGGCCATACGACTTGGAGGTCTCTGTAGGGTCTCTGGCATCACATTGACTGCAGCTACATTCGTCAAGGTAGCACAATAATAAAGGCCTACCCAATCTATCAGGTTTTCAAGGTACAGAATGTACATAAGGTTTAAAAAAACATGAGTTTAATCATCATTTAGTTAAAAAAAAAAAAAGCAAAATTGTGGTTTTAAAATTCAAAAGTTCCCCTTAGTTGATAAATTACGTCTTCAACTCATCATTGACACGTCTAAACCTAATCTTTTTACCTCTAAAACACATCTTATTTCTTCTTCGCTCAAAGTGAGGATAAAATGAAGACAATAGATCTTAACATTTTATGCTCAAGAAGAGGAAAAAATACGTAAATTCCCTCTCTTTTCCTCAAAAATGATGCAAAATAGGAGGAAATTAGACGAAGAGAGCTTTATAATAGCGAATAAAAGGTTAAATTCATTTTAACTCGGGGCTTTATAGCTCAAAACGTTATATTTGAATTTCAAAATTTTATTTAAAAATGTCCCCCTTCCCAAAATTCCAAATTCCACGTACCTGACTCAGGTAAAGGTGGCAGACCCTGTCGTTCTCTCTTTCTGTTAGCGGCCGCCCTGAGCCGCGCCCTGAGCTGCTGCTCCCTTCGCTTCTTGGCGTCGAGGGCCTGCACCTGTCTCTTCTTGGTCTCTACGCGGACCTTCGCCAGGGTCTCTTGCTGCGCGCGCCGCTGCTTCTCGTCCTTCGAGAACCCGAAGTAACTCACGCCGTGGTTACGAACCTCTGTAACATTCCACACCTTGGCATCAGTATAATGTATTATAAATTATCACACGTAGCATCAGGATCTGTGTATCAAATGAAATTATAAGGTGATGGGAATCCTGCAAAATAAGTTAATATTTGTAAAGTTAAAGATAAAGCTATTTTTTAGATGACGAAATACAGTATTGAAGTGTAAATATGATCGAGCTTTTGTTTTGCGCCCAATTCACAAGTAGCGACTATAAGTCCTAACTTTTTAACCCTGGCACAGCCAAGGTATAGAAAGTGGGGTTGGTATCGGCCCAATGAATAACCAATCAGAACGACGTATTACAAGTCGTAAGCCGAAATAAAAAGCTTATAATCGACACTTAATTAATATACATCTACTTTGTCATTATAAGTATTATAATTTAAGATTCTATTCATTTTATTACTTTTTAAACTTACTTTATTTATTTATTTTCTGCTAATTTGTAATTGTATCTTTATTTCGTAATTTATGTGGTTTTGCGTCTATAAAAGAAATACTTTTCAACTTGTGTATATTTTTTTATAAAAAAATATATATAATATATTATATATATATATTTAGCGCGTATACTTTCCTCAACCCCAATATCTCAATATTTGATGTTTAGTAAAATTATTTTATTTTTAATAATAATTTCTCTTTAAAAATTAACTTTTCAAAAAAATTGTTTTTAAAAAAATGTGTGGAGGAGGGTAGGGGGGAAAATCTTGCTTACTTTAAATTAAAAACTCATACAAAATAGCAAAAATAAAAAAAAACGAATCACATTTTTACTTTGGTGTAATAAATATCCGATAATAAAGTAACTGTATAGAAGACGATAAAAATTCTTTTTATAATATATTATATATATATATATATTATATATTATATATATTATATATTATATATATATTATATAATATATTATAATATATTATATAATATATTATATAGCTCCAATGAAAAATTCACCCCTATAGGGGTGAATTTTTCATTGGAGCTATAAAATTGTCAATATGCATTTCAACCCTTTGAGAAGTGAAAATCTGCATTCCTGACTAAAATAACAAGGGTTAAGTCAATGCCGACTATACAAAGGCTTCGGTTCGTCGATAACCCTTCAATTCAAAGTATAAGATGTTTGCTTCGCAGAGAGGGAGGGTGCGGTTACATGTCACAGATAAATCAATACCGAGTTATTTAAAAATAAAAACTTTTTATCGAAGAAAATTAATACGACAAGAATGGACAACCTTCATGAAAAAATTTATTGTATATTTGGATAGAGGACCTCGAATTATGTTATATTGTCAATATTTTTTCAGATTTTTTAACCCTCTAACACCCTTAAAATTGATCTACACAACGCTGTAAACGTCATATTAAATATTTTTATTACAAACAAAAATAATACGCAAGCACATAGGGAAAGACTTTGTATGATTATGACGTCACAATTTGATATTATTATTCCTCTCCATTTTGAGATTTTTAGAGGGTTCAAAACAAATTTGACAAGATCCAAAAATGTAATAAAAAAATTTATGAAGTTTGTCCGTTTGATCTTTCAATTTTATTGGGTATTATTTTCAATTATTCAAAATTTATTGAAAATATTATTGGTATTTATAATTGTAACGAAGACAAGAGGGGGGGGAGAGAGATAGCATTTTTACCCCCTCCCCTCCTCGAATCGTTCGCGACACAAATTTTTTATTTGATTTACAATGTAAGCTTACTACAGCATATTCTGCTATTATAGTGGAAAATACATGGACTGTTCCACCTTTATTCCACTAACTTTTTCACTACCGATTTTTTTTTTCTGGCTGTATAGCACTGCAAGATAAAGTCCAATATAGCAGAGAATGTGAAGGTTACGCAGCCTTTATATTGTATAATCAAAATATATAAGACATGGCAGAGAGTGCTGTACAAATCACCCTCTCACTCTTTTATCACTTGCTATGCGTGTACCTGTATAAAAAATAAAATTGATCTGAAATACAGCACTCTAAGAGATGAAGTGGGAAAAAAATAATTAAAATTTAGCAGGAAAAAAATTATTTTAGTAAAAGTTAAATAATGAAACATTGTCATCAGTTTCTCATATTTTACTTTTATTAAAATAAAATACAAGAACGTTTGATTTTTAATAAACTTTTATCATATTTTCACGTGACATATAATAATATCTGAATCTGAAGTGTATTTTATTATACTTTATATAATATTAACGATTAAACACATCAAAATAATAAAAATATATTAAAGATTAATAGGATTTAATTAATTTAATGGACTTTATTGATTCTTAAATTACTTACTTCTCCATAATTAATTAATTGCATGCACTTATCATAAAATATACTTAATTAATATGCAATATCGTCACATTCCCAAAGAGAATAATGAAGGTATACAGTCTTGTAATAATATTAGTAATTAATATATGAAACACGCAGCTAAAAATTGCCAAAAAATGCAAAAACTGATATAAGTCCCGATCGAGCGACACATGTAACAGCGTCTTGGTGATCTTTACAAGCCTCAAACTCGTGGCCTGCTCTCACAACGGTGAAGTGGATGGAATATTGATCAGAGAGGTGAAAGGGAAGACGGAGGAACGAGGAATAGCAATTTGGCAAATATATTGATAATTAAATAAAAATAGACTTTGCAAAGAGGATGCGTTTTAAGTGCATTTATTTTACTTACTAGTTTCTAATGAAAAAAGTAGAAAATTAATATATAATGTAGTTATCTTTATAGAAATTTTTAATTTAATATTTTTGTTGTTTTGTGACATTTGTTTTCGTAAATTAAAAAAAAATCAATATAAGCGTAAATTATATGTATAAAAATATGCTGAGATTATGTTTGAAATAATTTGAGCTCCGATCATCATGCAGATTTTTGGAGAACATTTAAAACATTATAAGGGGCATTCACAAAGTCTTAAGGCCACATTTAAGGCTCGATAATTTAAAGCTTGATTTTAGACGTGTTTTTAGACCCAAAATTTCTGGTCTTAAATTATTGAGCCTTAAATGTGGCCTTAAGGCTTTGTGAATGCCCCTTCTTAATCACTATAATAAATTACTTTACTTCAAAAACCAGAAATACACTTCAAATTTCGGTCAAAATGCAAAAACCGAAACTAAATTTGGACACTTTTTTTTTTAACGTTGTCTGAATTCAACTTTGGGCGACACACTATAACTTGTAAATCGGTACAATATACAGAGGAGTAAATAAATATAAAAAAAAAATACATCAAAAGTCCCCCTTTTATCTATTCCAAGCAAATTGATTTCATATATGCATGGTTATCGTTGACCCATATTAACTCGGGATGGATCTGAAGTTGTCACAACTATATATATCAGGCCAAGCTGCTTCGGGATTTACAGACCGGCTCTCCTCACACTTCACTTAATGTCCTCGTTTGTCATTCCTTGTAACCAGAGAGGCCACAATATCGAGCTGAGAGAATCATCGCTAGATTATTCAACATCGTATTACAACATTAATTAACAAAAGTAGTCAATATATGAATCAAAATTTAGTGCAATGTATATTTAGAAAAGTATATTAATTATTATCACAAAGCCCCCATTTTTCAATATCTTTCCCATAGCATAGACAATTTCCCAAAAAGCACAGTTTAAGAGATCACTCAGGTCCTGAATGGTATGCAATTTTTTTTTTGTTTTTTTATAAAATTTTTCTCACCATTCTGTACTTTTTTTGGGGGGATGGGGGGCACGAATTTTACTCCTGCTTCGTTTGTGGACTTACTTAACCCATTATGTACTAGCGATGCATTTTAGCATCACTAAACATTCCTTACCAAAAAATTTAATCAAAATTAAGTTACAATGTAAAATTGATAAAAATAGTCAATGATGATTTGCATTGACACTATAGAGGTAGTGAAATGTTAATTTTGCTGAAAAAAAATTTTTTTGACCCTCACAGGGTAAAGCAAAGTTAGGGTACATAATTTGTACGACTTCAGCAAAAAGTTATTTTGAATATATCTTTATAACTTTTTTAGAAGTAATGCTAAAATTTTCAATCATACATTAAAATGCTCCCTACATACAATGCTTCAAAATGCAAAATTAATTTTTTTTTCAAAATAAATCTTCTTGGTGAAATTTCATGTAAAGTAAAGGTGATGCTGTACGGCATCGCTAGGACATAATGTAGTCAGTTTTTGCTTTTTCGCGGTTTTGACACTTACATTTTCTTTCAGTGTGTAAATATTTTTTTTCGAGTCTCTATTATATGGGCTCTTTGATTTCATATCAAAACAAAAATTAAGAGGGTCCCAAGTGGGTCCCACATGTAAGGGACCCTCTACAGTATCAGTAATAAAAATATAGTACAGTGATAAAAACGGCACTGGTTATCCTTTCCAGTTACCAGAAAGCAGAGAATACGTTGTACTCGTAGCATAAAATTTCAAAGTACACCAAGGGACGTGAAACAGGCCCAAATAGGAGCCCCAAGTGTCCCAGAGAAAAATTTAGCTTCCTGTCCTTTTTGTTTTTTTGTATTTGAAAATAAAAATGGATTGTTCTAACTAGTATTACAAGGTACATCCTAGCAAAATGGGGTACGTGAGAGACCTCAATTTGGGCCCCGAGGCTTATGAGACCCTAGCCCCTGTCTTGTTCGACTTTGTTGTTCTTTGGCATCTTCTATTTTCTAATGCAATCGACATTGACATAACGTGTAAGCTGCCTGTACCCCGAAGCTAGCACTTTTTGTCTCATGTAAAATATGGAAAACTGAAATAATACTTATTATTTGTAGCTTGATTTTTTTTTAAAAGCTCGTGGCGGGGTTATGGGTAGAGATAAGGTACGAAAAGGATGGTGGCCATGGCCTGTTACGTGTACCAGAATTTGCTGAGGTGAGACCGAGGTAACTGTGAAAAACTTCAGTCAGGACGGACACCTCTACTTTTTATCAATGAACCAAAACGAAAATTGGGAACCACACAGAAGTGCATCATTGCACTGTGTGGAAACCAAGATAAATTTACCTCATGAGTGTAATTGTTATATGAAACGGTCACCAACCAAGTACAAACTACGCTTGGCGTAGCTTGACTTCTGTGATATAACGAAAACTATAATTATTGTCAAAGCATTAGGTCACGCTGAACATATAAGGTGTAAATTTATAAAATAAACACGCCATGGCACACATATTAGAAAATAGAAGATGCCAAAAAACAACAAATTTGAGCAAAACAGGGGCTAGAGCCTCATGGGGCCCGGAGCCCAAGTTGAGGTCCCTCACATACCCCATTTTGCTAGGAGTACCTTGTAATTGTAATACTAGTTCTAACAAGTCTTTTTGTTTTTCAAATACAAAAAATGGAAATGACAGGAATCTAAATGATGCTCTGGGACCCTAGGGACCATTATTTGGGCCTTGTTCAGGTCCTTTCAAATACTTAGAAAATTATATACTACAACGTATTTCACTTCCAGGAACTGATAAGAATGGTCAGTGTCATTTTTATCATTGTGCTATATTTTTATTACTGATGCTGTAGTGGGCCTCTTACCATTAGGGCCCACTTGGGACCCTCTAAATTTTTGGGGGGCATGAAACAGAATGGCCTATATGATAGAGACCCAAAAATAAAAACATTGAAGCACTGAAAGAGAAGTAAGTCTCAAAACAGCAGAAAGTACAAATTGACAACATAGTGTCCTAGCGATGCCATATAGCATCGCACTTAAATTGCCAATTAAAACTGCAATTAATTTTCAAAAAAATTAAAATTGTGATTTTTGTTGTTTATAGACCTTATACTTTCAGTTTATCATAAAAAAACAAAAATTTGAAACAAAAAATTAATTCAGTCCCTAATGGGTTAAGCAGTCTATGGAAGCTAGGTGAAGCTTAACTGGGTGCTCTTCTTACTTCCCCCAAAATCTTCTTGTCTAATTGGAGCTGCAGCTCTAAGCAAGTGAGACAAAAGTAAATTTTGATCGTGCTGTTCATATATGTTACAAATGATTATTTATTAAGTTATTATTTTTTAATAATCTCAACCAAAGAGTTTAGTTACCAATTGTAAAATCTCTGTCTCAACTTCTATATAATTTTTCAATCATGTTTTTATAGCCCTCGAACATCCTTAAAATCAGGGTAAAAGACGCTGTTACTTAAATTAAACTTATCTTTATATAGAATATCATATCACACTTAAAGTAAAAATACTAAAATAGAATGCATTTTTTCTTAAAAAATAATATAAGATAAAAATTCCTTTTTTTTTAAACTTAATAAAAACTAGACCTCTTGTTATGAATAACAAATGCGTGCAAAATATTTTCCCGGTAAGATATGACCAACAATGCTGCGAAACTCTTACACAATATAATGTGTTCATTGTCGCTGCGTAGTTTGGTTGGGGTCTAGGATGTTTGGTCGCAGGATGTTTGGTCGCAGGATGTTTGGTCGCGGAATTTTGGTCGCAAGGATGTTTGGTCGCAAGGACGTTTGGTCGCAAGGATATTTGGTCGCAAGGATGTTTGGTCGCAAGGATGTTTGGTCGCAGGGATGTTTGGTCGCAAGGATGTTTGGTCGCAAGGAAGTTTGGTCGCAAGGATGTTTGGTCGCAAGGATTTTTAACTATTAAGTATATGAATTATTGAAAGGCAGTGTAGGCTACTTTTTTTTTCGTGATAAGTATGGTCAAATAATGCACCAATCATAAAGCCACGAATGGTTATGCTGTATAATAGCACTTAAAAATTTTAAACTAGTATCGGACAAAATCATATATAGGCTACAAAGAGGCACACAATAATTTAAGTAAATAATCATTTAGTATAGATTTATTCATTTATTTTACATGACATAGAAAATCCATCACAAATACTATCTTACAACATGAAAAAAATTATGTACTTTGTACCATCTACTTTGAAACTTATAACGTAATTTAATGAATTTAATCAATAAAAATGTAAAAAAAAAATTATGTTATAATATACTATATAATACGATAAGATAAATTATGTATTTTTTTCGAATTAAACAAAAAAACAATTCACATAACATTAATATTATTTTTTATAAACTAAATACCAAATTTCACATAAAAAATAGTTTTTATTTGATAGAGAAAACAGTAATGACCATACTAGAAGGTGAAATTGTGGGCAATTCCTCGAAGGTAATGAATAATGTCATTCTCATCGAAATTACCTACGAGCTCATGCAACCTATGAGCAGATTGAACTGTCTTTTTTTTGGGGGGCATTTGATGCCCTGCAGATAGTTGCTCGACCTTGAAAGCACACAGAGCTTCCTCTTTTTGCAAGATGACAATAAGTTTCCATATGTTAGGATGATCACAGTTTAAATGTGACTGCAGTCCTCTATGCCACGCCTCCAAAGCATTAGTTGTTGTCGGTGCTTCATCTAAAATTGATTCATACTGATTCCATTTATGTGGGGAATAGAGAGTATTTTTCCTATGCCCCCTACGGTTTCTTTTACCAAGAAACTGTTTTTCAAAGTAATTGAGAACTGGCTCCAACTCAATAGGCAAATAATCAATTAAAGCCTGAAAAGCAGTGAACTTTGTTCGCCTTTCGCTCGCCCTGCCCCCCAACGTTCAACTAGCCAAGTATTTTGAAGTAAATAAAATAATTTGATAAAATATTCATTTAACAATAAAGAAATTCAAAAATTCAAAAGAATTTATTGTTAAATAGTTTAAACAATCTAGAATGCACCCTTATGAGCTTGCACAAAGAAAAAAAGGGCAAAAAAAATTTAATTTAAATTACTTTATTATGCGACCAAACATCCTTGCGACCAAACATCCGGCCTTTTACGACCAAACATCCTTGCGACCAAACGTCCTTGCGACCAAACGTCCTTGCGACCAAACATCCTTGCGAACAAACATCCTTGCGACCAAACATCCCTGCGACCAAACATCCTTGCGACCAAACATCCTTGCGACCAAACATCCTTGCGACCAAACATTCTTGCGACCAAAATACCGCGACCAAACATCCTGCGACCAAATATCCTGCGACCAAACATCCGGCTCCCGTTTGGTTGCTATGACAACGGAGATGCTCGGTTAGCTACAACCCCAACATGTCAAGGGTTCATTTAGACATTTTCTCGAGTGGAAACCAACGAATTAACTCTACTGTTGTCTTCAATTGCAGCGAATTATTTTAAATGAGTTCGTAAGAAATTTGTAATCTATTTGTTTATATTTTATTATTTTGATATTAAAATAATAATTTATAAAACTGTGCACCAAAAAATAAAAATAAGCAATCTAGAGTATCGACCTCAAAATTTTTTATCACAGAAATGGATAGAGAGAGGGTGCAAAGTTATGTTACTCAGATGTTGTTTTTTTTTTTTTTTTATTTTTTTTTTTTTAAGAAGCCAGGAAGTATCGAAAAAGTTTTACCGAGGTCGGGTTTGAACCCACGCCCCTTTGAGGTCCTATATCCTTTTATTAAGAGAGGCGTCACTCTTCTTGACGCTTCTCTTAGTACTTTCATTCATTTATTATTTTAAAAATAGTTCCCATACTCTAAAAAATAAAAAATCTTCAAAAAAACATAGTAATAGCATAACTTTGCACCCTCTATCCATTTATGCATCAATAAAAATTTTGAGGTCTATTGAACATAATATGACACGTATTCATAAACATTATTTAATATATTTTATATAATATATTGACAGCAATTCTGTACAATCTTTTTATATATTGATAAATAATTCATTAAAAACAAGCATATATTAATTTAAAATCAAACGTTGTATAAAAATATTATATTATATTAATTTATGATGTTAATTACTATATACGTGCAATGACAACAGGTAAAATTAAAAGTTTGATTTATTATTTTTATGTCACCATATTTTACGTGTGATGTTTCGACAGGACATTAATTAAAAATGCAGGTAAGCGAAGGTAACGTTGACAGGTAAGTAGAGGGCGTGGTGAAAAATGAAGCTGCAGGATGATCTCTCAGGTGGTTAACTTTGTGGAGGGAAATGTAAAAAAATTGCTGCAAGTTAAAAAGCATATTTTGGTACCAAATAGGTGTTAAAATGAAGAGGGACATGTAAAGAGATTAAATATTAAAAAGAAAAGGACAACTGCCATTAATTTGTATTGCATTTTTGGATAGGGAAACTCGATTTCTGTATTTTTAATTTTTTTCAGATTTTTTTAATTCGTCGGACACCCTCAAAGTTAAGGTGAAAGATAATAAAACAACTTTCCCTGTGCTACCTGCTATGAATGGAGTATCGACCTCAATTTTTTTTATTGCAGAAATGAATAGAGGGTGAAAAGTTATGCTACCCTGATTTTTTTCAGATTTTTTAGAGCCCGGGAAGTATTTTTAAAAAATGATTGAAAGTTCTTTTTGTGACGCCACGCGGCGGCAAGTCCTATCTTTTTCTTAAAGAGCAGCGTCTCGTGACGTCATAAAAACAACTTTCAATAATTTTTTAAAAATAGTTCCCGAACTCTAAAAAATCTGAAAAAAATCAGGGTAGCATAACTTTGCACCCTCTATCCATTTCTGCAATAACAAAAATTGAGGTCGATACTCCATTAAATTTTATATTCAAATATGAATGACAGTGAAGTCACAGTGTTTTGGAGCACGATTTTAGAATTAGGAATAGGCCGAAGAGGGTTCAAAGAAATATTATGAAAAATTGGCATAACTCAAGGTCCTCTGTCCGAACATGGGGGTTAAAAATCATGCAGTTTGTTCATTTCTCAAATTATAGCACACGTTTTACTGTACGTACTTTGGTTAAATTGTAATAAAAAATTTACCATAATAAAGCGACCCTCGGAAATTTTAATACGTTATCCCTGCTTGTTGGAGTATGCAGCTTAATAAATATATGGGGAACATTCACAAAGCACTTTAACCCCCCACTTTAGCCCCCGTTTTTATCCTTGGTGCTAAACCAGGTGCTAAACCAGAGGCTAACCATGTTAAACTCCTGGTTTAGCACCATGTTTAGCACCAGGGATAAAAATTGAGACTAAAGTGGGGGTTAAAGTGCTTTGTGAAAGCCCCCCATAGTCGTCTCGGATTATCTTTGGTTTGACGTCATGCGATCCTCCCATTATAGTATTGGAGGACAAAGGACAAAGGTTCGTGACGTCAAACCAACGATAAATGGAGACGATTATATCCAAAAAAGACGAGATGAACTTTTAGGAAACTTTTCTCCGTTCTCCGCAAATTAGATATATTCAAATTTGTATATCTTTTAAAGTTGCAGCTCCGTCAATTCAGGAGACATGCATGTCAATGTGCGACCTTTTCAGTCAACAAATATTGAAAACTTTATTAACGTGCTTTATAAATACTGAATAGGCAGTTAGCGTTGAAATAAATTGTTCACTATAATATTGATCGTTGATCGATTGAAAAAATATTAATAAAGTCTTACGACGAATTTAATAAACCATTAACTGTACACATTCGTTTATTTGAAAATTTTACTACATGTTATATTATATAATACAGTTGTGTATTTGATATGGAGGTAGAAAAATAATCGACTCAATTGTGAGTAACTCAATAATAAAGATTTTCTGTTGCTCTAATATGACAAGGTAGCTATATTTACTCCGATACGAAGAAAGCTACAAGCTGTATATTTTCTGAAATAGAAGTAGGTTATTGATTTTAAATACAGAAAATTGTGACATTTATCGACACGTTTTTTATCAACAAAACTTAATACAATAGGCAATCACATACTGTAAATAAATATAAAATATTAATGGAAATATACGTTTTTTTTTTTTTTTTTTGTTTATAACACTTTAATTGAAATAAATTTTTTTAATGTTTCTTATTAAAAAATCAAGTTACGATTTAATGTATAAAAATAAATAAATATATAAAATACAATCCAAATTTATTTTACAATGTCAGCAGCAGAAACAAACACATTAAAAAAAAAACTGATGAAAGTCGATGTTTCATTTAAAATTAAGATACTTTCAATGAGATATTAGAATGTGAAAATTTTAGTGGCTTAATCGAAAGAAGGTGTAAAAATATGGTACTGTGAATTTTTTCAGATTTTTCTGAGACCGCGCGGGAACTATTTTTAAAAAATTATTGAAAGTCTATTTTGATGACGTCACGGGCGGCACTCCTTAAGAAAAAGGATAGGGCAGTGCCGCCCGTGACGTCATAAAATAGACTTTCAATAATTTTTTAAAAATAGTTCCCGATCTCAGAAAAATCTGAAAAAATTCACAGTATTATATTTTTACCCCTTATTTTGATTAAGCCACTAAAATTTTCACATTTTAATATCTCATTATATAAATTACAAAGTTTCGTAAAGAAATAGCTTGGCATTAAAAAAAAATGTCAGAACTTTTAATGATAACTTCACTTTATAGTAAATATTAAATGATACAGCAATTCACTATTATCATGAAGCGTAATGAGCAAATGAGAGTCAATTATATACTATGTGCATATTATACGTTTTGGCATGCAGTATTACATATTATACATAAACGAATATAGAACTATATCAATAAAATGTAATTTTTTTTACATTTCTGACTAGCCAGACTTGTTTTAATTTGTCGCTTGAGAGGTTTTATCTGTTCGAATTCAAAATACTAATTTTTTAAAATTCTAAGAGGCATTCACAAAGCCTTAAGGCCACATTTAGGGCTCGATAATTTAAGACCAGAAATTTTGGATCTAAAAAGCATGCCTGAAATCAGGCTTTAAATTATCGAGCCCTAAATGTGGCCTTAGGGCTTTGTGAATGTCCCTTCTTTATTCATCTTAAAACGGCTGATAAATATACTATACTATATTTTAGATATATAAATAAATACTGCTTTAAGGTATTCAAACCTAATTCAAACATAAGAGGAAAATTTAGCAAACAAACTTCAAATTCTAAAACATTTCGTACTTAAAAAAAAAAAAAAACTATAATATACCATAGTTGAAAAATTACCTCTTTAACTCATCTTTTACACATCTAAACCCTTTTTTTTTTTTTTTTTTTTTACCTCTAAAACACATCTTATTTCATATTCGCTCAAAGTGAGTATGAAATGGAGACAATATTCTAAAATTTTATGCTCAAGACGAGGAAAAATATGTACTCTCGTCTTTTTTCCTCTAAAATGGTGCAAAATAAAGAGGAAATTAGACGAGGAGAGCGAGCTTAATAGCGAATAAAAGATGAAATTTATTTTAACTCGGGTACATAAATATAAATAACAAAATATGTATATACATAACTTCAAATTCAATTAATTCAAACAATAATTATTTGACTATTTGATCAAATTCAAATTCAAATGGTTTATTCGTCAAATTCCACATATACAAATACAAACATTGATAATGCAAGCACTTTGAATATGAAGGTTAGACACGTCAAAAATTTGTGTATTAGAACTTAAACTGTAAATAAGAACTAACACTATAAAAACCACAATCATTAAGTAACATTTTCACAGAATATTTAAAATCCCTGTAATTTGTAATTTCTTTTACACAAAGTGGTAACTTATTATACAATCTAATACATATTGCGAGGGGTCCTTTATTACAAAGTTCCAGCTTGCAAATTGATGGAGTTATTATTAAATTTTTATTTCTTGTCTGATAATTGTATTTTTTTTTTACATTAAAATATTCATCATATTGTTTTCTAGCAAAACATACACATTCCAGAATGAATTGGCAAGGTAGTGGTAATATTCCTTCCTCTGAAAATTTAGTAGAACATGTCTCACGTTTTTTTATGTTATACATAGTTCTTATTGCTTTCTTTTGCAGTATAAAAATACAGAGTCTTTTGAATTTCCCCAGAACATTATACCATACCTCATATGAGAATGAAAATTTGCAAAATAGAGAGTTTTCAAACAATAGACAATAATGGTTGCATTTTTTTATTTCATAATTAGAAAATATACCTAAAATTATGCTTTTCTGAATTTTTTCGGATTTTTTGGAGTGCGGGAACTAATTTTAAAAAAATATTTAAAATACCTGAATTTGGGTGGTACACCTGATGGGACAACCGTGACGTCATTTGTCGTGCTGTGATTGGCTGTTGATGATGTCACGGCTGCTGTGATTGGCTGTCGATGACGTCACGGTTGTCCCATCAGGTGTACCACCCAAATTCAGACATTTTAAATATTTTTTTAAAATTAGTTCCCGCACTCCAAAAAATCTGAAAAAAATTCAGAAAAGCTTAATTTAATGTATATTTTCTAATTATGAAATAAAAAAATGCAACCATTATTGTCTATTTATATCACAAATATTTTTCAATTCATCTAATGCAAAAATTGTGCTAGCGAGCTTATTTCTCAGGTGATCAATATGATTAACCCATCTTAAATTATTATCAACATACAATCCCAAAAATTTATCATTATCTTTTATTTCAATGCTTGTATTGTTTATATTAATTATTTCTGTAAAAGGTGTCTTATTTTGTATAGTTTGGAACACAATGACTTCCGTTTTATTTTTATTCATTGACAAACCATTATTTGAGAACCATTGCTCTATATGAGGGATAGTATGATTTATCTTACATGCAAGTGACTCGTTATTTTCGGCTGAAATTTTAATACTGGTATCATCGGCAAACAAAGTTGGATCGGATTTATATAAAAGGCAAATATCTGGAAGGTCATTTACATACAATAAGAATAATATTGGGCCCAAATTATATCAAATTATATCAAAATAAAAATGACAATGCATCAACTTGAATATAGAACTGCAATATTTCATTCAAAAAAACTTTTTTTACTCAAAAAATATATAAAAGAAATTACAAAGATAAAAAAGTCGAATTTGATTGACATTGAAATAAATAACATGTATTTTGATCCAGCAGGTGACCTTTTTGAAAAACGTCACCTTTTGGTCAAAGAACTTTTCTACTCCCACTCTCTTTCTGTGTAGCAGCCACGCGCAGGAGAGAGGGGGGTAAAAAGAGAAAGAGTAGGAGGATGCGAGCACGGAAGCTGGCAGGAGCAAAATACCGGCTAGTGAGCCCGCGCCTCCCGGGCAATCAACATCTCTTGTGCTCGGACTTAATATTATATATATTATATAAAAAATGATTTCGATAAAAGAGAAGATTTTTTTATGGGAAACTAAACCTGTGATCTCCGGTATTTTCATCATTTTCGCATTCTTCTGTGTTTTACCAATATCAGGTGAGAACCTATACACAACATATGTTTTATATATCCGTCTATACAACCGTATCTAAAATATATACATAACATTATTTTATGTTGTCACTAAGTTACAAAATACAATATGTAAGTTAGTACCGTATTTGGATAGGTGAGAGAGAAAAAAAGAGAAAGAAGAAATGAACTTGAATGACATCTAAAATGTTTTTTTAATATAAATTACATTTAATAAAGATATAAAATTTAAGCTTATTTTAATGTGCATTGTGTAAATGAAAAAAGTTATAAGAAAAATTGTTTTGTAATAGCATTTTATTGCTTTTAAATTTTATAGCAAGAAAATAAAATAGAGCAATTTTAAGATGTAATAAAAAAAAAGATTTAAAGTGTAAAAAAATTATTCTTTTGTTATAATTTTAAAAGATAAATTTTAATTAAAAAATATTTAAATTTTATATAATATCGTATTTTTAATCTCATAAAAAAACTGCAGAGATGTTTTTTTTAATGTAATATTATGGTAAATTAATGGTGTAATTAAGGAGGTTAGTCGTGAAAGAATTGAACTGAAGTACTTTACACTTTAAGAAATATTAGACGAGTTAAAATTACATTTAAATTAAATTTATTTTATATTTAATCACTTTAAATTAAATGACAGACTTTTCTAAAGTTAATCTTCAAAGAGACTCGAGTGGAATTAGAAGTTTATAAGTAATTAGATTAGACTTCTAAAGTAGCTAAATCAATTACACTGTAAAATATTAAATTAAATGGTCGTCTATGGAAGAGATTTTCAAGAGAAAAGGACAGGATTTTGATATAAAAATCGTATCAATCTATACAATCTGATGAAGTTGAAAATATTTTAACTTTTTTTTATAACTATTATATCAATAATTAAAATATTAATTCTTAATGTTTATTGTTATTAGTTATTTCGGAGTCGTAAAATATTTCTGTAAGAAGCAATTGAAGAAAATAAATTTTAAAAATTCGAGAATGTTCTGAAATGTAATCGCTTATGGTTTGAGCAAATTTAATTTGCCAGTTTTCTAACAACAGCTCTATTTTTGGTGTCCATCTATAAGACCATAATGTTGAACTTCTACCTCAGTTTTTACAAAACTGGTATAAAATTAAGAATTTATGGCACCCAAGTTTAGTGTCCCCCTGTAAGTCTTATTCCTCATTTAAATCAAGGGGGCCGATTCCGAGATCTCAATCAACTGAAATTAATCCAATATGCATTTTAAGACCTACGGCATACTCACAAAAATTTTGAATATAGATATTGGCTTTGAAAATTTAAAAGTGTTAAATTTGATATAAAATTCAAATACTAGATCAAAATCTATAAATTTGTCAGTAAATTTTTTTTTATGGACTTAATTCTAAATACCAAATTTTACGAATATAATGCAGAAGACAATATCAATTTTTATGAGACTTTGATAATTCTGACTTTTTTTTTACAATTTAACCGATGAATAAATTATGCAAATAATTAAAGTCTAAACTATAGGACACCAATTAATTCCAATCAAATCCATTGAATTTTGACATACCGATGACTCAAGCAAAGAGAGAAATGAAAATGAAAATTTCTCGATTTAAAATATTTTATGTACATCTCTGGACACCACGAACGTTACCCCTGCCTCACTTGCTAGAACTGCAGCTTCAATAGACAGAGAGATGCAGATTTGTAATTTTGTATAGTATAGTTGCATGAGGTTATGGAGCACTGAGTATATCAAAAGTATTTTGGTTCAACAACGCCTCCATAGACTATAACGCCTACAAACAAAGCAGGTGTAAAATTCGTGGTGTACGTAAAATATAGAATTATTAAAATCGAGAAATTTTCACTAAAATATTATAACATGTTTATAGTGGATACTTTATTTAACATATAAACCCTAATTTAACTAATATAACGAAGTGATTATAATTAATTAGAAGAATCATTCACCAAATTGTTATATATATACAGAAGCGATTCTATTCTCTATAATATAACTTTAGGTGTTCTATCATCTTTTGTAAGTCATTAATCATGTTATTAGTTATTTATAAACGTTAAAATTCGATCCAAGTTAGAAATATATTGAGTGAACTTCACACCCTTTAATATAAAGATAACTATCATTTACAATTTGATTATAGACTATAGCATGCTTGGATCAAGTCAATTTAACAATAATTATACATATTATTTATTCACAATAAATAATTGAAAATGGATACTATATATATATAGCCTAACAATCATCACTATAATAATTGAAAATGGATACTATATATAGCCTAACAATCATCACTATACTTAAATATATAATATTTTATTCTCTATTATCATTATATTATTTTACTTTTTTAACATATAAATATAATTAAAGAGTTTTTCCAATCAGTTATAACGTATAATTTTACGCAAACAACAGTTTGCAAATTAACTAATGCAAAAATCTAATTTAAAAATAAAATGATTCGATGATTTGAAAACACAAATATCACGCCATTTTTTTACACAAGTACTAAGTTATTAATTAGTTAAATTGAACTTTTCCCAGTCCAATTGACATGGTTCTTAATTGCAAAGTGTTAGCCTGGAGCTTCGTTGGAGACAAAGGTATAAACGTTTAGCAAATGTTGGCTTTGTTTGTGTCAAATAGCTTCAAGCCTCTTTAAGTCTTGCAATCAAAATTATTACTAATTGCTTTTATCATGTTACAATAACAGAAAACATGAATTGAGTTTCAGAAACATAATCTATACAAAAATAGTTTTATAAGTTATTATTATATTATAGTATTATATATTAGCCTGTTATAGGCTTTAAATAGTATACATGTTAATTGTTTGTTTTTATTAATTTGACGACTTGAGGAAGTTGTTGAATATTCTTTTAAGTTAAGTAATTAGCTTAAATAATTATTAATAAATTAAGTTATTTTAAAAGTGATTTAATTTTAGTTCACTTCAAATTTGTAGGATGAAAAAAAAAAAAAATCTTAAAATCTATCAAACTTAGAAAATTAAACATAATTCACATTACATATACAGTACACTGAATTTTTTCCTCTCGAAATACATAATAATAAATACCATAGGCAATAATAATAAACAAAACTAATCAATATTTTTACACTAAGAAAACAAATTAATTTTTAATTCAATCTTGTCAAAAAATGTTCTTTATAATATAATTAAAATAAATAAAGTCTATATATTTTCATTTTTTTATAACTATAAATAAAAGCATGTTTTAATTAAGACGACCGTTATACATAGAATTTCATTAAAAAATAAAAAATGACACCACCAGGATTCAAACTCAAAACCTCGCGGACTAAAATATCCCAGACTGTTGACTTTTTCTATACGAGAGTGACAACAGCAAAGCGTGCCGTATCACCGCAGCCCATCAGAGGCGTGAGGCTCGCAGAAACGTGCACCAGTTTTGATGAGAGTCTACCGTATTTCATTTCATCTTACAAGTTTTGGTCCTTGCTTTATGGAAAAGTAGACTGTAAATAATTGAAAAGTAAAAATTGTTTATGAATATTTAATTTATTTTTTACATCTTTTAAAGAGTAAAGTTGGATTCAGATGGCGACAACGGCGATGCGACGCGATTTTGACGTAAAAGCTGTGAAATCCTATGCGGCGGCGAATTCGCCGGTAATCGCGTTAATTACGATGCTCCTTCTCTTTTAATCGCCAAATATGGCCGCCAATGAATGTCACAGCAAGTGCGCATTATTTGCGTCGCGTAGCATGATAAAAATCGCCATGTGAATCCATGTGCACTGGAACAAAAGTGAATTTGCTATATATATATATAGTTACTAGGTTTCTACTTATATATATACTAGAGTGTAATGTTCATATTAAGGTATAACCTGAGAATTTGTCTGTCAAGGTCAAGAGGCGTGGCTATAGTGGCAACACTGTTTGCATTGGAATGCGCATAAATTTTTAGGAGGGGGTGGTGACAACAGTCCTTGAGAACGTTGCCACATTTCTCATCACATATAGGAAACGATCATCGCCACGGTTCAAAATATATGAAAACAATTCAGAAAAATAGTCCAAAAAATTAGGTTTTAGTAAATAAAAAAAGTAAAAGAATCTGTTGTATAGTTTTTTTGCAATGCTAATTAACAAATTTAACATTGGAAGGATACAAAATTCTCATTTAAATAAATTAATTATAATTAAACCAACGGTTAAAAAATTCCGAAAAAATTCAGAGCTAATTTGACGATTGTTGTGAGTCCACCAAATTAATTTGAAGAAAATCTGTTGTAGCGAATTTTTCGTACAAATTTCTCAGGTTAAGCCTTAATAAAACGAATGCATAACCCTATAACATTACTAAGGCAGAGGCACTGAACTATATAATATAGGGCAGAGGGAAAAGAGGCTCAAAACGTCCCCCAACTTCTTAAAAGCGAGAAAAATATGTAAAATATTGATAAAAAAAAATCTGAAAAAATTAGTAATCGGTAATCCTTACTAAAATAAAACTTAAATAGAAGTTTATAACAGACGTAAGAAAATAATATGTTTTTAGAGAAATTCCTAAAATTCTGTTAGAAAAATCTTTATAATAAAGTTAATATTATTTCTGAAAATAAAGTTAAACAATTTTCTCAAGTATTTATAATTTGAGACATAAAATTTAAAAAATTTGAAAATACTTCTGTTATATATTTATATAGTACATTCCAGTATCAATTTAAAAATTATAAAAAGTAATGTGAATTCCTGACTCTAAGATAAATGTTTGGCCAGAGACGTCAAATAATATCATCAAATGAACAAACATTCATTATTTGACTGCATTTGGCGACTTCTTTTTTAAATTGAGAAACGAATTTTTTTTTAAAAAAAAATTGAAGAAATCATTAAAAATATTTACCATATTCATTAAAAATAAATAAATAAATAAATAAATAAATAAATAAATAAATAAATAAATAAATAAATAAATAAATAAATAAATAAATAAATAAATAAATAAATAAATAAATAAATAAATAAATAAATAAATAAATAAATAAATAAATAAATAAATTAATAAATAAATAAATATTATATCTCTCTATGCTCGATCCCGGCGCATCTCACCGGAATTTCTATCATTGCGTGCATGTTGACAACATAATATCTGGACCGTAGATATTTAAATATTACTTAACGTTCAGGTATAAACGACCTTGACGTCACAACAGACAGGTGTGTTCAGGTAAGAACATGTATGGACCAAGTCACGTGTCAGGGAGATGACGTCCGTATCAAATTTCATTGCGGATTAAAGATTTGGGATTCAATGTAGAAGGTCCTAAATCGTGCAAGATATGAGAACGGGTGCATTCATAAAGCTTTAAGACATCAGACTGTCACACCACATGCATTTAAATTCATTTAATTAAGTCTCGACTTAAATATTCGAATAAAAAAAAATATGAGGTTCTCTTGTTATTGTTGTTGCTATATATTTTAATTTTATATAAATGTTAGTAATTTGATATTTTACCATGCACTTGCTGTGTCCTGGTGCTCAATAATGCATTTCACCTCTGTCAATTATTGTAATTGTTAAATATATTGGTGAAATAAACAAATTGACCAAATAAAATATTTAGAATTTGTAAATTAAAATATAAATATTAAAATCGACACTTAAACGTGGTCTTTGTCAAGTGCGAATGTACCATGATATAATTTACTAGAAAGAAGTTAAACAAAAATAACTGTCATATATATAGAATTTGATTATTCTTGCAATTTTTGCATGATAATGCATGCCTCGGGACCCAACAAATGGTACCTTTGCTCTGCTGCTAGCCATTGGAGAAATAAGGAGCGGAGAGTGGAGAATTTGATATTTTTTACAACCGAATCCTTGGGTGATCTTAATATATATATCCCAAAAATTACAAATCTGCATCGTTTTTATTTTCTTGAAGTTACAGGGGTAAAGTTTGTGCTATTTTGAGATGTGTAAAGGACATAAAAATTTCACAATTAATAGCCGAAATTATAGCCTATAAATAAAAAAATCTAAACATACATAATATATAAATTTATTATTGACTAAATTTGCAATATTTTTTTAAAAAATTTAAAGAAAATTATACATTGAAAATGAAATGATCGAGTGACAGAAATTTCAATATTTTAAACAAGTGCCACTTAATTGTTGGTATATAGTGAAATAGAGCGATTATTGTAGCACGTTTTTTATATCCCTCCATTGTCTAAAACTATAGTATATTACATAAAATATATATCTTTTGCATGCGGTATCTGAAATGTTCTCCTTAGTTTATTTGTTTTAATTTTTAAACATATTACACCCAATATTTCATTATTTTAGGTAAATAAACGCAGCACTTTAAAAAATTAATGTTAGCAACATGTAATGTAGTTAATATCAGATGACTTGAGCTTTACACTAATTTTTTTATTGTGTTTAATATCTTGAGGCATTTTGTTAAAGAAAAATAAACGAAGTTGATTATCTTTATTGAGCCGATGGGAGTGCCGGTTAATAAGTAATGTAGTCTTTATTTTTATTTAACGAAACTTTCATTAAAAAAAGACTGTTGATGGAATTTTACACTTAAACATTTTAGAGCAGAAGAAATTACATGCTTAAAGTTTTTATTATTAAAGCTCCTTGCCCCTATAATATTTTATATATTATATACATACGTTTACCTATATTATTGTAATTGTGCTCATAGCTAGGTCATATACAGTACTCTTTAACAATACACATTCTACACTCGTTCATAAAAAAAAATATTACGCTTAATTTAACCTTGATATAATTGTAACTTCAATTTTTTATGCAAAAACCAAACCGCTATATAGACAACCTACAGTATTTTTTTTTTTTTTTTTACCGAAGTGATTATACTTAGCATTAGAAGGTACAAAGTTATGCTATTCTGAATGTTTTAAAAAATGTCTTGGTCCGGGAACTAGTTTTTTCAAAAAATTATAGAATTACGGCCATGCCTTTTGGAGGCGTTTAGGCCCAATCTTTTATTAAAAGGACCAAACGTACTCAAAGAGCGTGGCTGAACTTTCAATAACTTTTTAAAAATAGTTTCTCAAAAAGATCTGAAAAACTACAGAGTAGCATAATTTTGATACCCTTTATTATATTTATTTCTACATTAAAAAAAAATCATGTCGTCCAAGAGGTTTTATTACAACTCTAATTTTAATTCTACAAGATATTTGCATTGATTTCTATACTTCAGTAAAGGAAAACTTTGGAAATAACAAAATTATAAAAGGTCCCAAGTTGCATGGAAATTCCCTGCACGAGTTTTTCTTTCTACAAAAAGTTACGATTTTTACTCTAAAGATAAATCAGCTGTCTTATTTATTTCTTTTTCATACACTTGATTAAATTTAATTAAAATTTGGATGGCTAGGGACATCATTTAAGTCATTAAAAGTATATTACTCTCTGTTTGAGTGAAAAAAAATTAAGGATCATATTAATACACACACAAAATAATGAAAACTACAGATCAATTAATCAGTTCGAATCTTTTTTAATTACTATTATAACATTAATATATTTCAATGAAAATGAACAATTTTACAAGTTTTACGCGCACGTACAATATATCGACGTATTAGCGGAAAAATATCATAACTCCATTGGTAAACTGAAAAAAAAAAATCTAACTCCATCGGTAAGCTAAATGAAATTAGGATATTTTTTCCCAGCTTAAAAATGGAGCTATGACATTTCATTTTTCCGCTACCACAATATACTTTATAACTCCTTATATACTTGCTATATATATATATATATAGATATATAAATGTTTGTTTTTAACACTTATTTAAAGAAACGTCGCATATAATCTTTATACCTGTTTCTTCGGTGTAGTGTATAAAAAAATAAGTGGTTTTGCAACATGATAGAATATGACAGGCCAAAAGAGAGACAAAAAACACCGGCGTGTGAAAATGATATCAAGACAAGAAGTCAGGCAAAAACTCGACGAATAAAATTAAAATTAATTCCACAATTTTTGTTATTTGTTAATTTAAAACCACACAGGGAAAAATACAAATTAATTTATGTGATAATTATTTAAACCTTAAGCTAATAAGTTATTGATGTTATTTCAAGTTAATTAATTATGAAATTAAAATTTACTTACCATGAATATAATTATAATTAATTTATCATGAAAACTATAAAGATAAAATGTTAACATGAAGGTATGAAAATTTTCAACAAATTTAATGTTAATGAATATTTTGTGACACCGTTTACATATTTTATTATAGTTAGATTATTACTTTCCATGATAGAGTATTTTATATATAAAACCGCTTCTTTCTTCAGATAATTTTAAACAAAAAAATTAAATATATTATAATAAATTGCTGACATAAGAAATTGCTACAGGATAATGTAAAAATATAAGCACTTTAAAACACATTATTATTTTTTGTACGTAAATTTTCACTACATATTTTATAAATATCTTTTACGTCGCATTTATTTACATTTACACTGCATAAATTTATATGAAGAAATTATAAAGTCCTTAGTACATTAATGAAAATAATGATGTTAAATTACTATTAATTAGGAAAAAAAGTGAAAAGTGATTTTGAATGGCAAATTTATGTTTATAAATAAGCTCATACTGAGAATTTTACGCCTTTTAGCATCTAATCGTAATTTATGCTAGATAAGGTATTTGATTATAGTGATTAACTGAAGTTTCAATCATCTGAATACGAACCGTGTCTTTGAAAATGAACGAATAATTTAAGAAACTATAATATAGATGATGTTTTTCCATCAGTAAATATTACTCTTTTTTTTTTGCTTCAACTGAACCTTATAGTATAGGGACTGGCCACAATTAAGTGACTGAATTTAACCTCCCGGCTCGTCGTAGACCCTACTTTTGTGAGTCCTTTCCAAACCGGCTATGGCAATCCATCCCAGCATTCGCCTGGTTGTGACTGAGGAAACCATGGAAACTTCAGTCAGAATGGTCGGCAATTGATGGAGGATGCCATCAATCAACTCTCGAAAAGTTTGGCGGTGCATCGCTGGGATCGAACTCACGACCATCCGATTACGAATCAGAGGCGTATTACTTTTAAAATATATTATTTCACTTCATCATAGAAATTTAACAATAAAAGGGTTGTAATAATCCCACCTTAATTCTTCTCCCCTCCCTCTTCCTGTGGTATATAACGGGACTAAAATAATATTTTATGCACTATAAGCCATATGGTTGTATACAACTTATCATAATTAATTATAAATCAATTTTGAAAAAACAACAAATAAGACCCAAATTTCATAAAATTGGTGTTGATAAACGTTATACAGAACTCAAAACCTTTAAATTTTAAAGACCACTATTGTCAATAATAAAAATTTTGAATTACTAAATTAAGTATATTTTCAAAGAATTTGCTCATACAACTTATACAATTAGAAAAATTAAGTCATGTTTCCACGTATTACAAATCACACAACTTAATAAACATTAATTGTAAATAACACAGTATACCAATATAGTCAATAATAATTTTGAAGTGTAAAAAATGTATGTTACAAAGAAAATTATACAACCCAAAGCTTAAAAATTACACTTTTCTACGTATTATAAGCCACAACATAAATAATAAATAACACGGTAGTATGAAAGGAACAACAATATAAATAACATAAAATATGGGCCCACATCATTAAATATTTTAAGGAAATTCCCCGAAAACTTTCCTTAGACCATTAATAATCATTTTAAATACCTGGCTGTCACCAACCTTTTTTTCCCTCCAATTTCGCTCAATCATCTCAATTATGAATCCATTCATAATCGACCTTCAATCTTTTATTCACGTCGATATATTTATCAAAATACAAGTTAAAAAACACTCAGGTAGGAACAATATTTACAATAACATTCTTATATAATAATATCAAGTATCATCATTAAGCCGGTATTACACGATACAATTTTTCTAATTATTGCATACAATTTTTCCTTACAAGAAAACACAAACTCCATTTATTTGTATGGAAGTGAAATTTTCTTGCAAGGAAAAATTGTATACAATAATTAGAAAAATTGTATCGTGTAATATAGGCTTTACATTGGCTTTTGTTCAATTCTTGAGCACACATATTTCATTATTACTACGTTTACATGACGGTGTTTTCATACGTATTCGTTGACAACGGATAATGTTATTCTTATTAGGCGTTTTCAACGAATCTTTAATATAAGTTTTACAATAATATCTTGAAAAACAATCTACCTGCAGTAAATAACTCATCAATTGAAACTTAAAAACAGGTATATTCAATTTAATTTTTATTGAACCTTGCATGTAGTAAATTTTATGTAAAAAATGAGAAGATTTCTACATTTTCAAAGACTTATTACTGCATTTTTTAATGTTAATTTTATAACCACTGGCGAACCATATAAATTATAAAACTTACTCTATAAATTTATATTATTAATTAATAATAAATTGATGACATTTATGTTCTTGTTTTAAAACTTTTTATTTGTTGTCTCGCTTTATTATTTTATTTTGTCCATATAACAAGCAAATTTAAATAATTATATTTTATTTCAAGTCAATAAGTTCAATATTTTTAATTTTTAATGCATATTGTAATATATAGAAAGCAGGCGCGGATCCAGGGGGGTCTTCAAATAACACCACTTAACCTAAAATTAGCCTAAGACTGTCTTAGCGCAACAATAAAGAATAAACTAAGACTGTCTTAATTTTAGGATTGTTGTAATTTGTGTTATTTGAAGACCCCCCAGGACAAAAATTTCAGAGGGGGCTGAAAAATTTCGGAGGAGGCTGCCTCTATAAGGCCATGCAATGTTTAAAAAAAATTGGAGTGGGGGAAGTGCCTATATTGCCCATGTTAAATCCAAAATTTTGGGGGGGAGGAACTTCAGCCCCCCTAGCCCCCCCCCCTCCCTGGATCCGCGCCTGACAGAAAGGATATTATACCATCCATTTTTTTATTAGTTTGAGTAATGCCTAATTTGGTATACAAATTTTCTTTATCAGTAATGTTTTTATGTCCGATAAAAAAAAATCGATATTTTAAGTAATCATCCCACGACAGTACTAAATTACCATACAAGTAATGCTTGTAATATAAGACGTAATACATGTAGTTAATCACACCACAAGCAGACGATCTCTGACCCATTAAAAAGATAACCACGAGAGGTCACTACCGCATAAAGCTATAAAATGTACTGTAAATAAAGTATTGAGTTTTGTGGCTTTATTATCTAAAGATAAAATTTTTTTGTATGTCTATGACCAATCATAGTCAATTTCTGTTACTTGCTACTGTGAAATTTTATATCTTTTTTTTTTTTTCACTCTGTAAAACTTGTTTGAATTTTTTTATATGTTTCAGTGGTTAGAATATAACAAAATAGTTTTACACCAGTACGTATAAAATGTAATGTTACTAGAGGGAATACATTGTAAGTGCTTCTCATATATCTATTTTTTTTTTTTTTTTTTGTAATTGAATTTTAGCATCTCCCAAATACAATGCTTGAATTACAAGCTGTGGCCAACAGGCAGATAAGAATGCACTCACATTGCATGTCATCTTTTCTTTTCGCTATTAAGCTCCCCTTTCGTCTCTTTTCCGTTTATTTTGTAGCATTTTTGGTGAAAAAAGAGGGGAAAATACGAGATTACGTCTTTTTTCCTCTTCTTGAGCGTATGAAATGTTAGCAATAATGGGGGGCATTCACAAAGCACTTTAACCCCAACTTTAGACAAAATTTTTATCCCTGGTACTAAACATGGTGCTAAACTACGAGCTAAACATGGTTAGCCCCTGGTTTAGCACCATGTTTAGTACCAGGGATAAAACTTGGGGCTAAAGTGGGGGTTAAAGTGCTTTGTGAATGCCCCCCCCCCCATTGTCTTTATTTCATCCTCACTTTGAGTGAGGAAGAAATAAGATGAGTTTTAGAGGTAAAAAGATTAGGTTTAGACGTGTAAAAGATGAGTTGAAGACTTAATTTTTAACTAGGGTGAAATCTTGCACCCTTAAAATCTCGAAGAAAAACGTAAAAATAAGACATTAATTTAAAACCTGAGTGTTCACACACACTTTGTGGGTTACTAAAGACAAAGAACCATTCACATGCACGATGCTTGAGATTGAAAGGAGCTAGCAGCATTATAAACTGGAGAGTTTTGTCTGAATCAATAATCACGACATTGCCAACTCTGACGACAAATAAAACGATTGGATTCTCCACACACACTTCACAATTCGAGTACACACACAGTTGGTATTGGCACGTATTATGTCCATGGTTTAGTTGGAAACCACTGAACTATATACTAGTTGGAAACGTAATTTGTGAACATAAATTGAATGTTATAACATAATTCTTTCATTGGTATGCTATATGCATTGCTGTGTTGGGTAAGATTAGCATTGCAGCGTTAGAAAAGGTCCTGCATATATACTAATTGAAAAATTAAATTATATATAATATGAATATAAATTATAGAAGATAATATCCAGGGTGTCCATAAGATCTTTAGATTTTTGTAACCCAAATAACGAACAAACAAACAAACAAATTTAATATTCACTTTATACTTTATATGCATCAAATTAAAGCTCTGAATTTAACATTTTCAAAACTGTCAACAGAGAAAAAATTGGAAAGGTAATTTTTCTTTTTTAACCATTAGAAATCACGACTGCACCTGCACCTGAAAATTGTTTGCATCAATTAATGATCAATTAATTGTTTGCAACAATGATTGTTGATTTTTTTTTTCAAAGAAAATGCAACAATGCTTCTCTAAATGGGCACCATTGGTGGCTCGGCAAACATCCAGTCCCTCCAAGAGCTCAAGCCACACATTGCACAGCATGACAGGCATGGTGGACTGGATCGTGATGGTGATGCGCTGCTTTAGCTCCAGCGCGTCTCACACTGGAATTGTGAATACGATGCCTTTCACATGATAGCCCCATAGGAAGAATTCTGAAGGAGTAAAGTCAGGGGACCTGGGGACTCATGGTGTGGAGCCTCAAAAGACTATCCAGAGGCTTATGGACACTTTCTTATATTCTGCATAAGAAAAGTACGTTTATACTATATATATCGTTTAATGTTAAAAATAGTTTTATATAAGCTCACTAATTTTTTTAATGTCTATTTTTCATAGTTCAATAAAGTTATATATTTAATTAATATTACATATTTTGACGTTATTTTATATTTTAAGATGGAGTATTAAATATTAGAATTTTAAAATAACAGATTCGATTTCCTATTAAATTTAATATCAAGATCACGTATACATTTAACAATTGCGTTAAAATTAGATATTAAGATTGTTTACCATGAACAAATTATTAGTAGCGTAAACTCTTGACATGGTTAATAATAAATGAACAACAACGAGCGTGTGAGATGTAACGCGAGATTTTAAGTTTCAAATTAAAAGCAAAGTTTGTAAGTTTATCTTGGCGATGATACAGTTGAGCTGTTGAACTTCCCAAGTTTGAGTTAATTAAGTTTATCAACATTTTGATAATACCATCAGTGTCAAAATTTATAGCACACGTTTCCTATTAAAAAAATAAAGGTCTTAATAAAATAAACAAGAAAAGTTAAATTGAAATATATAAAGTAGTTATATCGTGACCTTTAAAAGTTAAAGGGACAAATTTCAGGTATTGGACAAAATAATTATTCCATGACAATATTTTTATCACAATTCTCTGCAATGAATTAACATATAAAATGGATAATCTATATGTGTACGAAAAAAGAAAATATTGCAAGAATGGAAGTTATACCAAATTATGCTACTTTTATTTATTTATTTTTTTTTTTTAGAGACCAGGAACTTTTTTTAAAATATTATTATAAAAGTAAAGAGAGAAACGTCAATAAAAAGTATAGGGACTAAAAGGGGCATGGGTTCAAATCTGAACTTAAAATAACTTTTTTTCAGCAATATTTCCTGAAAAAGGGACTGTATAATAGTTCGCTTTACTCATTTTTCCTCTTTAAGTAAAAAATATAATTACACAAAAGTTGACTAATTTAACATGGAGAAATGGAACTTCCATCATGTTAAATTAGTCATTGGAGTACTGACTTCAAATTATTTTATTGCAGAAATGGATAGAGCATGCAAAGTTATGTTACTCTGATTTTTTCAGATTTTTTAGAGCCCGGGAACAATCTTTAAAAAGTTATTGAAAGTTCTTTTTGCGACGTCACGAGACGCCGCTCCTTAAGAAAAAGATAGGACTTGCCGCCTCGTGACGTCACAAAAAGGACTTTTAATAAATTTTAAAAATACTTCCCGGGCTCTAAAAAATTTGAAAAAAAAAAATCAGGATAGCATAACTTTGCACCCTCTATTCATTTCTGCAATAAAATAATTTGAGGTCGATACTCTATTATTATTTCATATTTCATAAAACAAAGTAAAACCGTAATAACAAATAATTTAAGAGAGTGATAACAATTTTGCGGTGTACTTTACTCAAACGTTGTACAGGTTCAACCAACAATAAAATCGAGATAACAACAAACAATAATACACCAAACACATGATATGATATCTGGTGCGTGACTTGTATTGCGATTTTCATATATATAGAGGGAAATTGAATTGTATTGTACTGCAACAAAGCGTGAAACACGTCAATAAAATCAATAAATATCTGTGGTTTTCGTGGACACAATATGACTGTATTAAATATTAATGTAAACATTGTATTCAAAAAGTGAGACAATGGAAAAATATTGATTTATAAAAATATGAAGGTTGAAATTAAAAAAAAAAACATACATGCGTATGTCTGGGTATACGTTCATACGCAAAATAAAGAAGTTTTATGACACCATTATATGCCATGGAATAAAGAGCATATATACGTTTTATAGAAGAAGCAATAAGTAAATGACAAGATACTATGTTACAAGAATTTTTTCACTGATTAAAAGAACGTAAAATAAAATAAAAAAGTTGTAAAGTTTTTCGTAATTCATGCTCCTATTTATCAAATTAAATATAATTTTAAATGTAGTGAATCTTTATTGAGAAAGGAATGTCCAAAAAAACTGAAAACCTTTTCTCAGATATAAGTCACAACATATAATTAATTGATAATTGTGCTGAAAAAATGTACTAAAGTTAAGAGCCTCTTTTTGCAAACAAAATATATAAGAAAGTAATATCAGTAATAATTTCCATTTAACTTCAATGTAAGATTTCTGGTAATATAATTTATACGAATGGGATATTAAAAAAGAAAAAAAAAACGTTTCTTTTAACTTTCTCATAATAATTCCTTATCACAATACCTGAAAGGTAGATTTTATTGAAATGTTGTTTATGTGATTTTGATTCTGTCTGTCTCAGATAGTAAAAAATCGATGCATGGCCTCTACATCAAAGGTTATTGACTTATTGTGTTTATTTACCTGCTCAGATCAATCAGTTTGATGTAGCAGATGTAGTGCAAGGAAGAGCTTCTGTTTGCTGACAGCAGCTTTTTGATTTGTCTGCAGATTCCATCTTGGTTGGAAAAAACAAATATTGAGAAATTCACTTCATCGAATGTAAGATTTCCATGAATATAAGGGGGGTCGCAGACAGACTTCGCATCGCATGGTATCGTATGACTTCGTATGATAAAAATTTAGAACTGGTTCTAAATGAGAAACTTACGAAGTCAGTTTCTTAATTTTTTTATCATATACGCTGCGAAATCATGCGATTCTTTCTGCGACTAGCCTAACCCGAGATGAAATATTTTGTTTATTATTATTGTAAAAAATATCTTATTTTGTTTATAACTATATTTTATCGTGATTATACTTTTTTGTACTGCAAAGTGCTTTATAAAAGTTGATATTTTTCACACTAATTTCTTTTTATATAAAAAATTATTTATAATAAGAGCACTATGTATGTTATTTTTTTATTCGAAAATTACTTGCTAAAAAATAATATAATAATATACAGTACTATAATATTATAATTACATAATTATAGTTATAAAATTATCATGGTAGCTACCATTAACGAGTTTTGAGCTATTAAATTGCAGAATTAAAATATTTCAAGTCAATTAAGCTTGAATTCAACTTTTAAGATGCCTCGCCTAAATACCATAGATAATAAACAATACCTTAACTTACTGTATATAACATAAATAAAATAATATTATATAATATTTTTAAGTATGTGTTTCGTAGAACTTGAACAACAATGGAACTAAATCCACAACCTAATTATAATGAAATAGTAAAGCACATGAAATTCCTTAATTATAATATCTATAATTCTTCTATGAAATACAAAGACAATTTTATTTAAAATCTTAATAATAATAAATATGCCAGGAGGACAAAAATATTTTTTTTCAACTTTATAAAAAGTTATTATTAAAGCGTTTACAAAAATTATAATAACGATATAAAAACTAGATTTACATACCAGCTGTAACAAAGTTGAAGGCCTGCAAACTTCTTTAAAGTCACGTTTACATGAGACTAATCATTCAGATCGATTCAACTGAAATTATCAAACAATCTTTTCCATGTTAGGTACCCAGAGCAGTAAGTAAAAAATTGTAAAGATTTTAGGACTATATTAACTCACAAATGAAAATTAATTTTATAAGGTATAATACAACCTTATTTGTTCAGATATTAACCAAGTCAAGGGCTGCTCATTTCAAGGGAAATATTTCACGTCCAGTCATTTCCACAAGGTTAAAAATGTGCTGAAATATTGTCGGAAAATTCTAAAAACTAAATTTTATAAGGGGCGTAGAAATTATTTGAATATAGCAATATACATAGTGGATTTTTAAAGGGTGAATATATTTCATCCCTAAACATCTATTTCATATCCCACCAACAACCCTTTACTGCACATGCAGTCAGAGTATATAATTATATTTTTTATTAAGAGAAATTCGAATCTGAATCATGCTGTTCCGACATGTGTACGCGGCTATAAATTGAGGCGGAATATTCTAATTCGATATATCCCCACATGTACACGCGGCTATAGGTGGAGTGCGCCGTGCAAATCGTCGAGGCGGAATATTCTAATTCGGAGTCTCATTATTTCCCTGGCTCGACACGCTGGCTGCACAAACGATGAGACTCATGTGAGATCTTTAGGTAAGGCAACATGTCAAACGGTTCAGTTTTCTGACTACTTATGAAACAGAATCTTTAAATTAGCACCAAGTTCATACGTACGCATCATGAAGAAAATGAAAATGTCCATATTTTTTTCTTTTATTTACATTTCATATTTATAGGTATAATATTTAAGCTGCAATTTAAGATCATGATCATTAATTAAAAAAATTCTCCTCCAATAATCCCACATATAAATTAAAAGTTGCAAGTGTATATTCAAGATGCATAAAAAGTAAAATATATATAGGTCAGGTATAATGAATCTATAAATAACATCATTAATTAATTTTTGAAATATATACACCGTGATATAATTAAGATGAGAGAAACGCCAATTTAAAAGACATTTAAGAAAAATATGATAACACGTACTTTAGAATCAAAATTTTTACTTTTAATTTTATGAACTTTTGCCACTAAAAAAAATTGGCTTTCGATGTACCATACCATATATAATAAAGAATGGATGTACTAATCATACTGCTTTTAGCGATAGTAAATTAATCTCTAACAGAAAGTATACAATAAATAATATAAAAACGAGTGCGGTGGGACAACTTTAAAGTTATCTTTGAGTGTGCAAACATTTAATAAGGCCGGTGAGTTGGAAGTTACGCCCGAAAAAAACGTGGGGAAATAAGAGTAAAAACGAAGAATTAGGAGGATTTTGAGCAAAATTTGAATTTCGCGGGAGAAAAAATAACAAGCGTCTTCCTTGCCCTGACCAAACCTTTCTACCCCCGGAGATGAATTTGCTGAGAAAATTGACTAAGTCTGATCTCACTACAGATGGAGCTGAACAAAAATAGAGAACACAAATCTATAGTCTTGTACAATCTAATTTTCAACATCTAAAAAAAAAAAAATGGTTTTGTGTGCCAAATGTGACCCCTCCTCGAATCAGCTGTTCGGTGATAAAATAATGTTTCTCACACGTTTTTCTACAGATTACACTTGCCAAGTTGACGTTGCCAGCAGTCACTGTAAATTAGCCACCAGGAGATCCACAGGTGCTGCTGCTGGAAAAAAATCTTGGCTGAACCGCAAATTTACAACGATCAATACCACAAGTATACAAACAGTGTACAAAATAATGTTACTGCATGTGTAACCAGGAATGAAGAAATATGTTTGAAGTAAAATAATATTAAGCGTAAATGCAATGCAGTAAAATTGGAAAGCTTATATACCGGGTGATTCACCATACGTCATAAAATAATATGACGTAACGATTTTGTAGGCAAAACATTGTCAGGGACATATACGTGCTAAAGTTAGTCTCAAAATTAATTTCTCCTGGCATAATTTTTCTTAGAATTTTCTTTCATAAATGATGACAAAAAGAAACTATATTATATTATTGAAGAAAAATATTTGGCGACCAAAATGTTGTGAGCACAGCATAGGATTTTAGGGTTTTTTGCCTACATCCCGAAGATCTTCGGGCAGCTTCGGGCATCTCCGTGCTACCAAAACGTAAACATGAAACTCCCGTATTAATCATGAATATATTTAGTCAATTTTAGTTATTGAAATTTTAGAATTTTAACAAATTACACAGAAAATTATTAATTATTATTAAATTTAGCATAAACAGGAAACACAGTATTATTGAAGTGAAGTATACTGTACAGACTTCAAAGCTAATATTTAAATAATAAATATTCTGCATTGTATACATGTTTCATATATTAATAGAACACAGTATATAACTAATTATTTAATTAAAATTTACAGTATAATTTGTTAATTTGAAAAGTCAATTTCATATAAATAAACATCATGTAATTAGTAAAAATTAAAACATAATATATAAATGACATGTCAAAATAGATATAAGGGGAGAATCACAGTTTATATTTTTAGCATAAAAACGATCACCTAAATCACAAACATCAAAGAAGTTTTTATAACAGATGGTATAAAAATAACATAAATTAAAAACATTCTCGCATTAATAAATAATTTCGGACAAATTTCATCAATTTAAATAAAATATTATACTAAAATATTGATAGAATATCGAGTTGCTAATTATTTTACGGTCATTTAATTGCTTAATAATGTATCAAACTATGGGACGCGTCCCAAATTTGGGACAGTGAGATTTTTCGTCTGGGACATCATGAAAATCGGGTAATAGCGACCAAGGCTATATGGTTAATAAGGTAGAGAAATAGGAAAGCAGTGGGAAAGAAAAAATGGGACATCATTTTTGAATTGAATATTTTCTGGGACTCGAGTCAAAAAGTTTGAAAACCGCTGAAGGCTTAATTTAGACACGTGTGTTGCTTGCTTGGTTTATAACATCTATAATACGAGTCCGATTATAATTTTTCTGATTATAACTGCATGCTATAAATGATGCTATATGAAATGTTCTATATTTATGACAGGGTAAATAAACTGATGCATTGCGTTAGTTTGATGAAAACACATAAAACAAGTGTATCGTACGATCATGGAAATGTACATAAGGTCATTAAGAAAACTTGTAAGTGACTTTTCAATGACACAATAATATAAATTAGAATCAATAAAATTGTAGCTCTTGAAAATCTAAAAATTAATATACGTTCTATATCAAAATTACCCTTTTAAATTATAGAACTTAGTTAATTTATTTTAATTTCAGCTATTTATGATTTAATGGCTCGAATATATGTGAAAATCGAAATGAAAAACGCTCCGAAATCACAGTCATGGTTTTATATTATTATTTAACAAACATCTGTGCTGTGATTGTGCTGTTATGTCTGAAAAAAAATGTAACATTTAAATTGATTTTTCCATCGAAATTTTACAAGAAATCATACAAATCATAACATTATTATCAATATACTGTCAACATGAATGCAACAACAAAAACAAAATATTTCTGCAATCGTAAGCATGCGATCGTACGTTTCTCATTTAGAACCGGTTATATAAATTTTTTATCATACGAAGGCATACGATACGAAAGTGTGTGCGGCTACAACTGATCGCACAGGTTCTTGATAAATCATGCAATCCTATGTGTGAGACAGCCCAAAGACAAAAAACGCTGCAATTTATCCCTCAATAGGAAAATTTGTCATTTTACACGGTATAAAAAAAATACACTATAATTGTGAAGGAAAACAGATAAAAATAAAACATAATATAAAAGGATGCAACTCATAAAAAATACCCCATGAATATGTTTTTTCTGCACGACATATATACATAGGCGTATTCATGCACCGTTTCGGTCCACGTCCTAAACATTGTACGATAATTAATAGACTTACTTCGTATTTAAAATGAATGTGTAAACATACACCCGAAGTTTGACGGAAATTCACGATGAAATTTTACTTTAATATAAATAAAGTTGACAATGTAGGCGTGGGTTAGGGAACTTACATGCAAGTCATGGTGGCATAACAATACATATATAAAAAAAACAGTAGGGAGAGACCAACAATGCATGTTATAAATAAACAGTAGCTACAATTATAAATTCTAAGAAATTATAATGCATTCTTGAATGTAATTGTCCCACCCACTTCTCATTGTTACAATTATTTCATTGTTAGGTTGGTGACCAAAAGATGAACTCTTCAATACATTGGTCATCATTATTGCTTTATCTTACACTGATAAAAGGTCTAAAGTAATCAATATTTTAATAAAGGTAATCTCTGACCCTAATCTGATTAGATTACAGTCAATTGCATTGTCTGATGATTAAAGGGGCTATGAGAAAGCCCCTTTAAAGGTTCTCCTAGCATTTTATTTTCCTTTATGTATTTTATTTTATAAATTCATACAAAAACTTTGCTATATGGTATATATCATTGGTATTATAATAAAGACTGTTAAATATATTACCAGCTAGGACAACTTTAGTCAATAGAAAAAAAAAATAGCAACATATTATAAAAATTGATTCTAAAATTTGGCCATATATTATTTTTTTTATATTATTAATATATAATCAAACCCTATTGGGTACTTCTACTTACTAATTACATACTATTTGAAACCCCGAACCTTCCGAAACCCTAACTTCAGCGTTTCGCGGGCTCTCCCGAAACGAGGGCGGCCACGGCCTTGCAATCCATCCCGGCATTTGCCTGCGACTGAGGGAAACGTGGAAACCTCAGCCAGGATGGACGCAACAGCTTTTGTCAATGAACCGAAAGTGCAATGGTTCAAAGCCAGGGAAACCAAATAGTGGATTATTGAATATGTAATTTTTTAAAATATTTTTGCTTTGTTTTTAATTAATTTTTCCACATTGAGCATTATTAAAACTGATTTTTTAAGTTGTCAAAAATAGAAACAAATAAACCATTAATTACAAACTTAATTATTCACCTTTCAATTTTATTAGAGCAGTACATTGTTAAAAGAATCTATTGACATGAGCAATTTCACAAAATTGTTGTAAAATTTTATCAACATTCATGATAATAAATTATAAATTTTACTATATAATACACTATATAAATGATGAGATGATAGAACGTATATACACTTTACTATGTGCTGGTAGGTGTGTTTAAAAACCAGCGGCTTGAACTTCCGGTATAAAACTGGTCGCTAGAATTTTGCATGCCACGATCAACGATGCAGAAATAACAATTGTTTTATATCCAGAGGTCGTCTCTTTCCCAAGTCATTAACACTGGCAGTCTATTTAAAATAATTTGCATCTATTGCAACATTTTTTTTTATGTTTTATCGCTACTTTAACTGATAATTAATTATGATATGCAAAAATGCAGTAAAGGGTTCAAAATAATTAAAAAAAAAAATAGATAATTTAACTTATATTTTTCTATAAATATGGTGCAGTACCTTTGAACGGATCTCTTCAGATCACCGAAGTCAAGCAACACCAAGCGTGGTTAGTAGTTGGATGGGTGACCATTTTCAACAAAAAAAAATCAGGTTTCTTACCCAGGGGTAATAAATCGTTGCGCTTTTCTACTATGTGGTTCCCCTGGCTTTAGACCATTTGCACTTTCGGTCCATTGACAAAAACTGTAACGTCCATCCTGGCTGAGGTTTCCACATTTCCCTCAGTCAAACTTAGAAAGCAATTAGTAAGTAGAAGTACCCAATTAGGGTTTTATAGAAAAAAATGAACGAGCACAGTTGTATCATGGAACGAGCATAATATATTATATAGTTTCAACAAAACAAAAAAAAAAACTTCTTCTATTATTGAAACCATCATGAAGTTGCTTCTGATAATAAAAGTATTGATGATGAAGTTCGATTTTTAAATTACATTTTTGTTTACATACTTTCAGAACTTAAAGGATTTAAAAAAATTCCGACTTTACTATAATTTTTATTTGATATCATCATCATAAAAAATCTACAATTTTCATGCATGTAAAATCTAAAATTCAAAATTTTAATAAAAAAATATGTAATATAAAACACGATATGCATGACTAAAGTATAGGTATTTTAATAAACATTATCCACAGAGACACAAATTTAATTTAAATTTTGCAGTCTGCAGTAGCACACACTGCGTATTTTTTTTTTATCACACCAACTGGATTGTTGCCAAGTGGAAAAAGTCCATTATGGTCTCAAGAATGGTCATCTAATCTGCAGGAGTGGCCTTTGTTTGTAAACAACGCCTGCTGGGGTGACAACTTGCCTATATAGTGTGTTCTAATTAAAAATTAACAATTCTAAGATAATATATAAATTATTGCTCTTTAAGGATTGACCTCAGTTGATTGAGATCTCGGAATCGGCCCCTTTAAATGCTACAAGATTTGCAGAGAACTTAAAACTCACCATCAATAGGTGGCATGTAAATTTTGAAGTGGATCGGTCTTATCAGTTTTGAGAAAACTGAGGTAGAAGTTTAGCATTGGCCTTTGAAACCGGAAATAGAGCTATTGTGAGGAAACCACCCCCTTGAATCTACTCAAATCGATGAAGTTTTAGAGCATTCTCCAATTTTTAAAAATTTATTTCATTCGATTCCGTCTGACATCAGAAATTTTCTTTGACTCGCGTAGTACCTGAAGTCAATTGTTAAGAGTTAATGTCAGTGGTATGAAAAAAGTGTTGGAAAAGCTCTCTGGAATTTTCAGCAAACCTTCCTCACACCATGAAATGATTTGTCATGAAAAAAAATTAGACCAAAATCGGTGAAAATTGCGAGATATTCAGCATTGAAAAATAGCATGGAGACTACTAAGGTTTTGTATAAAATCAGTTGAAAAATTAATTTCTCAAAATCTACACAGAATTTGTAATTTTTTAAACATTGGACAGCAAACTAATAAATAGTTTGTCTTTTATTTTACGGACTAAAAATATTTTCAGTTTACCATCTGAAATTCGTTGAGCATGACATTAATTCCATTCGAATTTTATCTGTTTTTCTAATTTATTCCATTGATGTATACTTTTTTTTAGATAAATTGGTGATAATACTCTTTATGATGCTATACTTGCTGGGGGACATTCACAAAGAATTTTAACCCCCACTTTAGCCCCGATTTTTAACCCTGGTGCTAAACATGGTACTAAACCAGGGGCTAACCATGTTAAGCTCCTAGTTTAGCACCATGTTTAGCACCAGGGTTAAAAATCGGGGCTAAAGTGGGGGTAAAGTGCTTTGTGAATGTCCCCCGCTGTGTTTATTTATTAAATGGTATATATATTATATAAACCATATACAATTAATACACCTGGAAGAAGGTGGGGGGTAGTTGCCAACATTTGCATGTGCTTATACGCCATCCTAATTAGCTAATTTGACTTAATTAAGCCTAGTGTTAACTAACTTAAATGATTAAGTGGAGTTATTTCACCTCCCTCTTCCTCTTTACAGCATATTACAAACACTGTAACAATGATATTTTTTCAATTTTAGTATCGTATAAATGTAAATAATTATTTTGTTTAGCTGTGAATTTATTGAAAAGAAAAATAGTATTATGGTAGTAAAATACAAACAACATTTACTAGTTATGGTCACTGCCATGTTGAATTTAAATATTTGTCATCCTATCTTTTCATCTCAACTTTCATTTTTATACAGCTCATAAAATACACAATCTTTTTTTATTATATATTTTATTTCAGAAACATTAACTGGCTTTTTTTGTTGCTACCCTTTTTCATATTGATGCCAAAAATTTTATAAAAATGCAAACAACAGCAAAACTTTCTTCCCCTATATACAAAAGTCCATCAGAAAATGCTATAATATTAAAATTCATTATAGCCTTTTAAATAATGGCTTTTAAATTTATAATGTACTTATCATTGTTTTACATTTGCTGAATAATTTCTCTCTCCTTACTCGACTTTGTTTCTCAGTATGACGTCACCAACTTAATTTGCACAAGTCTAAACTTGAAGATCCCTCTCTCCTTTTCTTCATTAAAAAGCTCACTACAGTCAAATTTACATAATATTCCTGCCGGAAGTAGCCGGAAGTGTGAAGTTTCTGATCGTCTTTTTCATGTCTGAGTTTTGAAAACATGTTCGTACTCTTCTTACGAACCTGTAGTCAAAATTTCAAAATAGAAATATGAATAGAAACCTCTCACTTCCGGGTACTTTCGGCGGAAATTTTAAATAAATTTATCTGTAGCTTGCTCTCTTTTTTACCACCCAGTTATATAAAACTGTCTTCTTCTTCAAGTTGTTTAAAGTAAAATGACTAATACAAAAAGTAGACACTTGCAGAACACAATTATAAAAGTAAAGAATTAATTGCAATTCATTAAGTTTTCAAATTCAAATTCAAGTTTAAAATGTAAGCAATATTTATCTAAAAATTTTTAGTAATTGCAGAAAAATAGTCTATTACAATGACATATGTGAATTTAAACAAAATTAATTTACTGTATCTTTTACATGTAGTGCATCATCAATGCTATGATTAACCAGTAATTTATTTTTTATTGATGTGATATATATATTAAAAGGAAGTATCATTTTATTGGATCATTAATTAAACATTACGCAATTCAACTATTGTTATAAAATTTATATTAATGGTTGCACATAAGTGTATTTTTCTGCTTAACTTTCAAAACGCGTTTTATAATAGAAATAAAAAAATGGGACAATATATTTTATATCCAAAAGCTGTATCACAAAAAGAGTAATTATTTACTTAATTAGTATAATTATTATTTACATTTAAACGACTGCATGATGTGTATTTTTAAGGATAAAACAAAATGCATTGCCATGTACTTAAAAAAAAATAAATGAAGTTGATTAAAGATGCACGAAGATTAAAGCCACATTTCGAGTATAAAAAAAGCAGACTTAAAAAACGATATACTTAAATATCCCTCTACTTCATTCTCGATAAACTAATAAAAAACACATAACGATTACATCATAAGCATTGATCATTTATAAAGTTTTATCTCACTAACATTAATAAGTGTCAAAATGTCAGTAAAGTAGACGGATTATCGACCGTCTATTGCGGCATCATCAGTTTTCTCAAAATCTGCTTGCAAGTGCAAAATTTTGTGTATGAGTAGTTTAACTTTTCATTGACATCAAAATGTGAATGTCATACACATGCTGGTGGTTTATGTAAACAAAATATTGATCATTTGAGTTTAGAGCTTTAACGGTGGAGTGCTAATTTTATAATAATAGAGTATTGAACTCAATTTTTTTATTGCAAAAATTAATAGAGAGTGCAAAGTTATGCCACTCTGATTTTTTTTTTTTTTTTCAGATTTTTTAAAGCCCGTCACTTTTTCTGTACTTTCAATAATTTTTTAAAAATAGTTCCCGGACTCTAAAAAAGTCTGAAAAAAATCAGAATAGCACAACTTTGCACTCTCTATTCATTTCTGCAATAAAAATTTTTGAGGTAGATACTCCATTACTTATAATTTACTCTTAAAATTGAATTTTTACTATTATTTTGTTGTGATCGATTAGTGTAATTCGTTAAGAACGTATTTACTAATATAGTTATAACAAGAAAATAAATAAACGTTTTTAATGCATAGTAGCATTAAATTGCACACACATACAATAACATACATAATACATTAACATAATATATTACAATGCAATGTATTCATAATACTGCAGTTAAGAATAACCCATTAAGGGGAAGGTAACAAGCTCAATGTTTAAAAAAAAAATCATGTACATGAAAATTATGAAAAAAAAAAAATAATAATAATACTTAAAAACTAGCTCGGATTTGTATACCTGACAAAAATGTCAGGTATAATAATAATAAATAAATTTATTATTATTAGCTACTAATAGGGGATGTAGAGGAGAACTTTTTTATTTTTTTTTATAATTTTCATGTCATGTTATGTGGGATTAAAGACAAATGCATTTTCTTTTAAACGTTCTACATGGAATAAAATATGATCATTTATGACACTATGTATTGCATCTACTCATGTAAAATACTATATATAAATGAATTGTGTATGATACATATTTATAATATATCACTTTTTTTATATTACTTTTATAATACGAATCATATAAAATATATTTATATTTTCTATGGTCGCTTTTTTATTTAATTACCTACAGCATTTAAAGTATAATTCAACACTCCCTATTGTCCATATCAATTAGTTTTTTTACTATTTAAAAATAAATATATATCCATTTATTTGATTTCATTCACTTTATAACCAGACCAATAACGTATTTTTATATTAATTCAATTATCACCACTGACGCAATATTTGAATCACACCCACAACAGATTCGCTCAAAGCCTACACACATTTTTGTTTATTAAATTTCAATTACATTCATGTAATGGATTTATAAAGTACAATCCAGTACTGACAATTGTGAGTTATTAAATGTGTAATAATAAATCATCATCCTCATAATTGAAAATTTTACTATAGTATATAGATATATAGTTAGTGAATATTTAATTATTATTTAAAACTATTCATGTTTTTTTTTTTTTTTTTTTTTTTTTAATATATGTCAAACACAACATATAGCTGTGGGGCTGTGAGCTGTAATTCAAAAAATAGGTTATTGTTTATAAAAATTTTTTACTTCAAATTTCAACTTCTGTGTACACTAACAAAAAATCTAAAAGTTAGGTTCATTTCCTAACAATATCAGCTTTTAATATCAGTGGGTCTTCAAATAAATAACTTAAAGTTGTCCTAAAATTAGCGCAACAATGAGGACTAAATTCAGCAAGGCTTGTTATCAAATATTTTTACTGATAAAAATGAGCTTTATGGAAAGTGGTCAAAAGCAGGTTTTGAAACTAGTAAACGCTAATCTTAGTCAAGATCCCTTTACTAGTGAAGGGATCTTGATCGTATTGTTAGTTAGGATTTTTGTCTTATAGTCGTCTCGGCTTATCTTTGACGTCACGCGACTCTCCCATTTACAAAGGAAAAGGTTCGTGGCGTCAGACCAAAGACAATCTGAGACAACTATATAAGTGGTGCTATTTGAAGACCCCCCTGTTTCTTGAACTGTCACAAAACTCAAGTTTTCAATACGATTGAGATCAACAGCTTGACATTCTGATATTACGAAACTCCACGAATCCTCCTACAAGGATACGCACGAATGCTCGCTACATACCACCTGTCAATTATGAATGATCGTTGTAACTCTGAATCAGATCCGTGTGTAATTTATTATCAACAGGTATCATTTCCACCGTAGAATATTTGCTACAGGTAATTAATTAACACTATTTTGAAACTTATATATAATATATACGGTAATACAGGTATATCTGATTTAATATTGTGAAGAGCAGAATTGAAGTCTATTTTTTTATTAACATTAAAATAAATTCTTAATTAATCGTCACCTCACAATTTGTTTGTACTTGTGTACTTTAAATTTTGAGGTGGCAATTTTGTAAAAAAAAAAAAAGTATTACCTTCTAATTTCATCATACATCATACATAACATAATACATAATATTATAATAATAATATAGTACATAATAATATAGATGCTCTGAAAATTGTCATATTATTTTTGGGATTTTACTCCTTTATTATAGGAAATTTAGTGACCAATAAAGGTCACTTTTAGCTCTTAAAAATAAGAAAATAGCTTTTATCAGAAAATACAACCTTGTTTTGACTAAATTCCCATGCAGTTTTGTATTATAAGAACTTCATAAGTAAAATAATATGCACTTTTAATAAGAACAATTTTTCCATATCTCAATACATGTATATTTATAAAACTATATTATATATAACCTTTTTATAACCTTTTTACATGGTCTCAGGTCTCACATATATATAACTACTATATTCGCAGAAATATTATAAAATATTAAGAAGATAACATTCTTGCATTATCAAAGACATCGCATGATATATCAAACCATCGTATAACCTTTTGATGGTAAATTATTCAAGCAACACGGCAGCTCTATGGGACCATTAGACGTACTGAATTATTACTTACCTTTGTGTGGTTTTACCAATTACCATCACTTACATGGCAACGGAGAAGAATTTGCATGATATATAGTATCGATGTCAAAAATATGTGCACTTATAGATGTTTAAGTTTTTAGATGGAAAGTGTAAATATTGTAAAATAAAGTAAGGTAACAGAAATATAAAATGATTTAAGGTAGAGATAATACGGATCAGCTGACCCAATCCTAAAAATATCCCATTCATGAAAATTATGAAAAAAAATTAAAATGTTCTCCTCTACATCCCCTATCAGTAACTAAAATATCAGGTATACAAAAACGAGCTAGTTTTCGAGTAATTAACTTTTAAAGTTGACTAGTTTAACATGGAGAAATAAATGGAACTTTCATGTTAAATTAGTCAACTTTAAAAATTCATAACTCAAAAACTAGCTCGAATTTGTATACCTGATATTTTAGCTACTGATAGGGGATGCAGAGGAGAACATTTTAAATTTATTTCATACTTTTCATGTGTGGATTTTTTTAACATTGGGCGTGTTGCCTTCTCCTTAAAATATTTTAGTATCATATTTAGTACTCAATTTAGTACGTGGTATCAGACTATGATATAACATAAAAATTTAGCACCCTATTTCTATGTTAAAATCGATGCAAACTTCTTTGTAAAATACCCTTAAAGTTAAGTTTCCTATTTTAGGTTCAGAAATAATATAATTTAAGATCTATAATTCAAGGATTCTAGTTTATTGTAATTTAGTATAATAATACAATAAATTATTTTTAAAAAAAATTATAAGAAAATAAACAAAAAACGTAATGAGACCAACGAAGGATGATTTATTAAGCTAAAGCCTGTATTACATATATAGTACAATTTTGCATACAATTTTTCCCTAAATACAAGAAAATATCATCTTAATATAAACAAATGGAGTTAACGTTTTCTTGTATTAAAGAAAAATTGTATGCAAAATTGTACCGTGTAATACCGTCTTAATGAAAAGGTAACGCCATGTTCTATGGAAATTTGAATGTAGAAATTTTTGAAAACTGACTGTACAGCATACGGAATATAACACAGGGTTCATTCACAAAGAGCATAGTATAACTCATTTTAAACTCAAATATAATTTTAGATATCAAATTTAACACTCGATATACGACTTGAGATAAAATATAATATCAAAAGTACCTATATAATTTGTATATTAAAAATCGATGCAAAATCTTTTGTAAATTTATTTTCATTGTATAATGTGCGAGGCATTGAAAGCAAGATAATTATCATATGATGAGATTACTGAAATAATGAAGCAATACACTAATTTTAATACTTTTATCTTATTCAGCAGAATGGGGAATTCTCTTACAACTCAAATTTTAATTTAACTACTATATTATGATAGGGTACGTATTAACAATAAGTTTGACTTAGGTTTCAACTTTTTTAACTCAAATTTGGGGACTCTGAAGGGATTATTAGAATAGGGGCAAAGTATGCAACCCGCGCGCAAACCTGAAAATTGTGACGTAGAAACTCTCTAGTTAACACACAACAACTGCCTGATATCATAGTTTGAGCGTCAAGGAGTGATTGGCTATAAATTTTAGTAACACGATCGAAATCAGCGGGTTTTTCTACCTTAGTATCAATAGTTTTGTCTCTAATATCAGTTTACTTTAAGAGTGATAATCGAAAATATAAATTTATTACAGGAAAATTTCGCCTGCTAGGCAGTTTCTACGTCACGTTTTGGCGCTAAATTCAAAAGAAGGAAGATTTTTAAAAAATTCCCACGTCTCCAATTTTGAAAATTGAATTTTTTTTGTTTTGGGACATTTAATTTCAAGGCATAGAGCATCTGAAAAAAAAATTAAAATAAATGTAGGAGAATTCCCCATTGAATTTCAAACTCCTATAGCTTACATTCAATTTTACATTGGTTGGTGTATTATACTTTCTTTTTTGGCGTACTTTCTCTGTATTGATTATAATATTAAAACTCAAAACAAAATAAAATGTTTACGATTCATAGCAAATTCTTTAAAAATAATATATAAAACAAAACTGTTCAAAAGTAAGACAGCGTAAAATATTATACACTGAATTATAAACCTGTACAAAATTCAACATACAAAAATACATTTTCTCTTGTCATAAAATACAAAGTGTTCAAAACTCATGACGATCTATTGTACATTTAAATTCTATGCCACCGTTTCGTAGCGTCACAAAATACAGTTTAATTAATATAAAATTACTACCGGATTTCAATTTAAATACCCGTCTTTCATTATCTAAACTTAAAATATCTTAAAATTCAATACAAATACACTAGAACATTTCTTAGAACTAATATAAATAGAAATAACCTGAAATATCACTCACTTCCGGTTGTAATTTTATATTAATCGTACTGTACATTATTCGCCGCTTACACTCTGTAGCGAGGGAGGGCAGCTAGCTAGCTGGTGGTGCTCATGCAAGAGGAGGATATAGGCCACGTATCGATCTGTAAGACAGGAGCAACCCAGCTTCCAACCAGCCGGCAGTAGTACATTGCGACGCAAACAAACATTGAAATATTTGCACGCGCAAAATATTTGTAAGCTTATAGTCGGCAGAGGGTTGGTTTTTATAAAGTATCTTACTATTTTACATTATCGTAGAGAGGTTGGAAGTTAAATAGACTCACAAGGGGCTGATTTCATTGAATAGGCTACTGAACCTTCTATTTCCATGGATATTACGTTGATACAATTGTCGTAGAACGGTTAGCAGCCAGTTAAAAACTACTGACGACGAGTTGATATTATAAACCTTCTGAACCTTCTTATTATTTTCATGAATTCTAATACAATGAAATATTCATCGTAGAAATTTAATGTTAGTAGTTAAATAGACTCCTAACGAAAGGTTCCCTAGTAGAAAAATTACGTCTTCAACTCATCCTTTACACGACTAAACCTAATCTTTTTTCTTCTAAAACACATCTTATTTCCTCTTCGCTTAAAGTGAGGATGAAATGAAGACAATATTTCTAAAATTTGATGCTCAAGAAGAGGAGAAAAGACGAGAGGAGCGATTAATAGCGAAGAAAAGAAGAAATTTATTTCAACGGGTTAATTTCAATGAATTGGCTACTGAAGATTCTATGATACTTTCATGAATTTTACGTTGAAATAATCATCGTATAAATGTTATAGTAGTTAAATAGACTTCTAACGAGGGGCTAATTTTTGAATTAGCTACTGAACCTTCTACTATAAAAATTTGACAAATCATCGACAAATTGTACATGCTCTTTTTCTAAATATTAGCATGCAATCTTTAAAGATTTTGCAATTATTAATCTGGCAATGCATAAAACGTAAAGCGACTATATACTACGAGTATAGTATAATTAGCAGCAATAAAACGCAAACGTATTTTGCAAAGATGATTATTAATAATTTAGTATTATATTGGATTGTAGAAAAGCAAATATGAGCTGCAACTCAAAGGGGTATAACAAAATAAGCTATATAACAAACTTCAATATTCAAGATTCAGATTCAAAGATTCAAGATTCAGATTCAAGATAGGTTTTATTTCATCTCATTACACGATACATCAAGATATTAAATCGCCTGGAGGCTAGGCAACCTGTTAAGCACCAAAAACCGAGTTGTTATGCATGCGGGGCATAATAAATTACTTTTACTGCATACTAGCATACTTGCTCTATTTTGAAGCTAAAAAAAGTTGCTCATTAAACGTCAAAACGAGATAATATAGCAATATAGAGGTCTTTCACCATACGTCACAAAAATATGACGTCACGTGAATGTAGGCAAAAAGCACCTATTTAACATGGTAGTAGCATACCAAAAACTATTTATTTTCTGCGATATGACAATCGTGGTACTTTTGACAATTATTTTATATGATAGATTGAAATGTCAAGTAAATGGAAAAAAATACAATATTTGCCAATGATATCTGTGAAAAATACAATAAATCATTAAATAAAATGTAAACCGACTCCAAATTTCACGTCAATAATGATCATTTAAGGACACTTATGCACTGATATTGACCCTAAGATGCTTCAAAAAAATCAGCCAATCACCGACCATTGCTTTCCCCGCGGACTTTTGAATACGAGGGGGAAACGGCACAACAAAAAATAATGATAAAGAAGCTAGGTAAAATAAAAAAAAATGTATATGTTCAAGTTATGTATATTTATTTCTTACGTATATATTATTACTAAAAAATAATAAAAATATGTTAAATTAGGAGAAATAAATCAAGTGATTCCAGTTCCCTCTCAGTATACCTACTGCTGAATGTAAACAACAACAAAGCCAAGCAAACGCTATATAGCAAGGAAGAATATTTTAAATAAGTTAAAAATATTCGAGCCGTGAAAAATTACATCAATACTTAATTTAAAATATTCATCAATTTCGCATAGACACTGAATAGAGTATCAACCTCAATTTTTTTTATTGCAGAAATGGACAGAGGGTGCAAAGTTATGCTACTCTGATTTTTTTCAAAATTTTTAGGGTCCTGGAAGGCCTGGAAGTATTATTGCTAAAAAGTTTTGTCGATGTTGAGTTCGAACCCTTTTAGGTCCTATCTTTTTATTAGGAGAGGCATCCAGAGGAATTACTTTCTCTGGACTTTCAATAATTTTTTAAAAATACTTTCCGAACTCTAAAAAATCTGAAAAAAATCAAAGTAGCATAACTTTGCACCCTCTATCCATTTCTGTAATAAAAAATTTAGAGGTCGATTCTCCATTGGAAATTACTTTCATTAAATTTTTAAATTAAAACCTCATAGATTTTTAGTTAATTCCTCAAAAAAATTAACTGAAAGTGGTAACAGGATATTTATCTTACTTTAAAACGTGTGTTAAAAAACTCACTGTCTACATTGACCCAACAAAAAGTCTATCTCCCGTCTTGTTAAATGATTTTCCACTGGGTTACTTTTATTGCTTTTATTTCCAATGGGAGTTTATATAAATAAAATATTACGGTTAGTCTGTCTACACTGTCTGCAGGTATAATGTCTGGTGGATAAAACACCACAAGAGGAAAAAATACACGTGCATTTTCATTCAGTTGTAATTTGTCGTATATTTTACATTTTCCTAACAATTTATAATCACTAAATTATAAAAATAAATCTCACATTTTTTTTTTAATTTAATATATATAAGTCTTTTCTTTAATAAAATTTCAATAAAAATAAAATACGATAAAAATAAAGATAACGATATATTAATTTTTATAATGTATAAAATAGTAAAATTTCTATAACAAACATTCTTAGAATATAATTTAATCATGTTATTACTATAATTATAACCCGATAAAAATCATATATTGATCAAAAATGCAATAAAATTCTCATGAAAACAAACTTTACCTATTAATTTTATGAATCAAATAATAATTTGACCATTATTCTATCATATTTTTTATCCAAAACAATCTTAATAGTCTGAACTTTTTTCTATGGATGCTCCAATAATATTTTATAATACGTGGTAGAGGAAACTCTCTTTGTTATAGTATGACCTCTGACCTATAAAATGAATGGAGAACCACACATGAATGAACAATATACCTGTACTGTAACCCATGTGTAGAGGAACTTATAGAATCAATTATACTATTTTTTTTTTATAAAAGTTGAGGTTTATAAAATCTTAAGAAAACAAAAATGACCCAATTTTAAATAAATTTCGAATTTTACACGTCTTTCCTCTTTTACACGATTTTCCAGGGGAAAAAAGAGGAGATGGAGCAGTCTTCTTTTCTTTTCTTGAATATAACATATTATAAATATTGGGGGGCATTCAAAAAACACTTTAACTCCCACTTTAGCCTCAATTTTTATCCCTGGTACTAAACATAGTGCTAAACCAGGGGCTAACTATATATGTTAAGCTCCTAGTTTAGTATCATGTTTAGCACCAGGGATAAAAATCGAGGCTAAAGTGGGGGTTAAAGTGCTTTGCGAATGCCCCCAAATCCCCCAATCGTCTCCATTTCATCCTAACTTTGAGCGCGGAAGAAATAAGATATGTTTTTGAAGTAAAAATAATTAATAAGATTAGACGTGATAAGGATGAGTTGAAGAGGAAAATTAGTTAACAAGGGCAAGTTTGGGATTATGAACGTTTGATGGATTTGATTCAGCTCAATCGCATAATAAAATTTCATCAGACCGACTTTTTGGAGGGGAGATTTAATATAATTATTATCATCCAGTCTGATTTACTTTGGGGCAATTCAGTATCGACCTCAAAACTTTTTTAATACAAAAATGGATAGATGGTACAAAGTTATATCACTCTGATTTTTTCAGATTTTTTAGAGGAATTATTGTTAAAAAGTTTTGCCGAGGTCGGGTTTGAACCCACGCCCCTTTTAGGTACTATCCTTTTATTAAGAGAGGCGTCAAGGCGTCAATAGGCGTCACTTTCTCTGTACTTTTAATAATTTTTTTTAAAAAATATTTCCGGGACTCTATATAAAAAATCCAAAAAAAATAAAAGTAGTATTATAACTTTTTACCCTATATTTATTTTTGTCATAAAAAATTGGAGGTCGATACTCCACTGACACATTTTGGTCATGTATGCTTCCAGCATCCAGTTTATAAATTCAACCATTTTTTGATAACATAGAATACAAAGTGCTACAATACATGTAAATTTTGCAATTTAAATAAGATATGATTTATTTATCTCTATATAATTATGTACGGACATACAGTAAATTTTATATTTGTTTATAATAGAAATTTGTTGATTTTTTACTTAACACAAATATATATACGTATATTATAAGTTCTTGCATGGCGATCAAATGGTTGTCAGAACTCTCAGCTTTGAAATAGGTTAACGGTTTGAATATTGACATTTTTGTATGTAGAAAACTTTACATCAATTGCAAATTTGCATTATAAGTAAAGCTATAAAAGATTTTATAATTTTAATTGCAAATTTCATCACAATATGATAATGATAGTAGCAAAGTCAACAACAGGTTATATCATCGTGGCTTAACATAAATTTTCAATGTTTGTTTAATATTTTATCTTTATATACTGTATTATTATTAAAATCCATACGGGGTGTATTTTTTTTAACAAGTTTTTAACCACTTCTTGTGTAGGTGGATTTTATGAATAATGTACAGCATCCAACAAGTTTTTACCATAATATTATTCTTTTAACAAAATTTTATAGTATACTCTAATATTCCATCAGTAAGCTGTAGCCGCAAAACCATATTTTACTCCCTTAAAAGTTGGTTAAATGTTGTTATATATTTTAAGGTCTGAAAATTGCCACAATAAATAAACAATATCTCATTTACAAGATGATATTTAAAATTAATAACATTATACGTAGTTTATGTCTACACCGATAGTATTTAATATTTATAGTTTGAAATAAACGGGGTATTTTATTTTTAAACTATAAAATATTAGCATAACATTTATAAAAAAAAATGATTTTTTTTTTTTTTTTTTTTTTACAAGGATACACCCCTAAGAGCTTACAGCTCGCGGCGGGGTACTGGGTAGGGATAAGGTAGGGAACGGATAGTGGGCCACGGCCTGCATGCTTCCGCGTCCCAGCATTCGCTGAGGTGAGACTGAGGGAACCGTGGAAAACCTCAGTCAGGACGGACACCTCTACTTTTTCTCAATGGACCAAAGCGATGTCCAAAGCCTGGGGAACCACACACAAGTGCATCACTGCACTGGGTGGAAAGCGAGACGAATTTACCCCAGGGAGGGAGCAGCGTATTTTTTACTTGAAACGGTCACCCATCCAAGTACTAACCACGCTCGACGTAGCCTGACTTCGGTGATCTAACGAGAACCGGTCAATGCACTGCGCCACGCTCGACCTTCTATCTTATTGTGGACATGCAACTATAATTTCTTATTATTTTAAACCATTTATGATTTCGGGTAATAGATATTACTAACAATAAGTAGTGGAGAGTTTCATAATTTATACTGTAAATAACGTACACTGCATTCGAATAAAAATTTCAAGTTAAAATAGAGTCGAATAAGACATTTTTATTTGAATGGAGTGTACACTTGAAAGAAGCACAAACGTATTATGATTTTCAACTCCTAGCATGCACCAATGGAGTACCGACCTCAAATTTTTTTAATGCAGAAATGGTGCAAAAATATGCTACTCTGATTTTTTTTTCAGATTTTTTAGGGACCGGGAAGTATTGCTAAAAAGTTTTGGCGAGGTCGGGTTCGAATCCACGTCCCTTTTGGGTCCTATCTTTTATTAAGAGAGGCGGCAAGAGGCGGCACTTTTTCTGCACTTTCAATAATTTTTTAAAAATACCAGATTCTTTATTATATGAAAATACTTTCCGGTCTCAGAAAAATCTGAAAAAATTCAGAGTAGCATATTTTTGCACCCTCTATCCATTTCTGCAATAAAAAGTTTTGAGGTCGGTACTCCATCGAGCATTAGGGAAACGTTCGTATATAATTTCTTTTAATTAATTTTATTAATTTCTTTTTTTTTTTTTTTTTCATAATTTCTATATTGTACCGAGTTTTATGAGAAAAAAAAACACACACTAGAAAATACAATCCTTACAAACAAACAAACCCTGCAACCATATCACAAAATACTGCATGCTGCAAATGTGGGCGATTGTTGTCTATAACGTTTTGGTACGTATGTTACAGTGACGTCATTGCGGTGCGGCGTATGCAGTTCTGGCGGCACGGGTGGTGGATTGGCTGCTTTGAGGTGCGTATACATGAAAATAAGTTTTTATTACCGTATAGTTATCCTGTTTTTAACACAGTAAATTCCCGAACCTCAGTATTAAGGTGTTTCCATTATAAGGATTAAGGCGGTAAGGTTTCCAATGGTAAACTGAAATCTTTTAAGTCCCAAAAATTATGGACAAAATAACTGTGAGTTTGCTGATGAAAAAAAAAAAAAAAAAAAATCTTAAAGCCACAGGAGTCCCCATTTAAACTAATGCTAATCTTTAATGTCGACAAATATCTAAAAAAAAAAAATCACTGATTTGGATTATAATTATTATTTTTTTCCATGAATATTAATTTCTTAATGTCAGGAAGATTCGCTAAAATTTTTAAGGTGGTTCACCATCTACTAAGCTAATTTTTCTCATGCTCCATCAACTTCAATCAGATAGACCGTGACACACTAACGACCCTTGTTTTCAGGTCCCAGTTCCCCAGTCTGCAAGGAAAGGTCCCGACGTGCGGTCCCGGAAGTGGAGAGATGGAACAACCCTTGGCCCTCGAGTGTCCGAGAGAATACCAGGCCGGTTGTCTGACTCAGAGCAAAGGTTCGTTAGTTTTATATCAATGGAGAATATAAATATCCAAAAATTTCATTCCATTAAACGTGTTTTTTTCATTGTTTTCAATTTTAGTGCACGATTTCTTTCAAAATATATTGAATTACTTTTATAGATGTCAAAATTATATTAGGAGTGGCACCAGAAATAAGCATTAAAAAAAATAGTTCTGATAATTCTCATGATGAAAAATCTTAAAACAAATAATATTCGTATAACTTTAAATTCTCTATCAATTATAAATGCAATATTTTTTGTTCTTGTGGTGATATTCTAGTCTTATTTCGTAGTATATATCTCTCACAATTTCAATGTGAGTGCAGGTTTTTATACTTGTTCACCATTAGACGAAACGTACGATCTTTGGTCAGTCACGCCCACTACTGAAAATTTATTATCATGTACTTTTTTGTACTGTGAAAATGTAAGAAACTAAAGTAGAGCCAAGTAATGGGAGGTCACTTCCAAATAATAATCAAACGACTTTTGGTTCCTTTTCCCATTGATTTGTGTATTCCTTGCATGTAGAATTTTAAATGAGGTATCTTTAAACACCAGATATTACATAAGACTCAAAGAAAAATTGAACAAATTATTTTTTTAAATAAAATAAGTCGCCAATTTTGAAATCTGAGCTAGATGGAAGAGTGGGACAGAAGCCTGTATTACATGATACAATTTTTCCTTTCAAAAAATTTTCACCTTTATATAATATGTATAATAAAAATCAATGGATTTGTCTTCTAGGAAGATTAATAAATTATTTGATATTTTTTATTTTTTTTTTTATGTTTGATTTAAAGTTTCTTGTAAGGAAAAATTGTAATCAATAATTAGACATGTTATTGAAATTACATCATTTAATACCGGCTTTAGGGTCTAAATCCCACCTTCAATTATTTATAATTTATTTATCTCTTTAACGAATTAAAAATACACATGCACCGATTTATATTAGCATTTTTATTATATTCATATTACTAGCAAATTTCTATCATAAGATATAAATATTGAATACAAAATTGTACGTATAATAAAAGGTTTATAATACGATTGTTGAAACATTTGAAAATACTATAGCTATATTATATAACAATGGAAACTCGAAAACAGTCGTCAAATTGAGATTTTCCTGTAGGAGATGAAAGAAAGGAAACAACGCACAGTGATCCGATTATACAAAAATATCGAATTTCTGGTGAAGAGCGCTCCACAAAGAACCGTGCTGGCTTTTCTTTTGTGTAGAAACTGAGGCGTGTTTACATGTAGATTCGTTTTCACAGTAAAAAAAAATCTAAAAATCATTAAAATTTTTCCTTGAATAAAGTTTTAATCAAAGATTTTTACCAATTTTTTAAATAGGTAAAAATCAGTATTCAAAATTAAATATTATTATATTTAGTACATATGAAAAGTGAAATAAATAATAACAAACATCTCGTTTTCGTGCATATTTATGTTTAAAATGTAGTTGTGCTTGCATTTAAATCGAAAAAACTATTTAATAATTTTATTAAAATTTAATTTATTGAATGAAAATAATTGTTTAATCAATTCAGTTTTATTCAGTTTTCTTTTCCATTGCTTCTTAACTACATTTCTTATTTTACTGTCATTAGTTTCAATATTGCATGAACTATTCACATATCTTCTCCTTTTTTTTTTAAGTGAATGCATACTGTGATTACTGGTCAATAAAGAACAATGAAAAATAAAAAGTGTCGTGACATTTTTTATAAATAAACCAAAAAAACACAATTTAAATACAATTTCCATAACAAAAAGTTCAAATTTAAAGCTCTCTGGTTTCATGTTATTTGTTACCATATCATATAATAATAATAATAATAATAATAAATATTTTATTGAGCAGAAAACAGACAAATTACAAATGTCACAGTCAATAAATGAAAAACTGCCCAAGGGGATGTAAAAAAAGGCAAGGCCCATACTAAGTTCTACACCCAAAATAAAGTAAGAGCAACTAAACAAAAGTTGCATAAGTATACAATATGTAATATATAATCTAACTACAAAAGTAGATGTAAGAATAATAAATTTACATCATTGCCTTAAATAGGCTAGTTTTTAAAGATTTAACATTAGGATGAAGCTTATTATATGCCCTTACAACACGTGGAAAGAAAGAATTATTATAACAATAAGAGTTACAAACAGGAAAAATGAACTCAGTACTTTCTTTATTACGTAGCATACTTGGCTTTGTACGTAATGTAATCCTGTCATCTGAAAAAATGTTCATATTAACTTCACCACGCAAACACTTGTGAAAAAATACCAAATCATTACGGCGAAGCACATCAGAAATAACAGGTATCTTACATAAATCACCTCTTTCCTCACCACTATATTTACACTTAACACCATTATTATAGAAAAATGCATCCCTTCCAAGTATAAGACGGGTAGCACGATTTTGAACCCTTTGAAGTTTCTTAGTGTTAGTGACAGTAACAGGATGCCAAGCAGGAGTACCATACATTATTACAGGACGCACCAAAGTAAGATAAGCTGTCCTTAATGATTTACGCCTGGCACCAGATAAACTTCTAGATAACATTCCAAGTATTTTAAAGGCTTTACATGTTATTATGTCCGTATGCTTGTTCCACTTTAAGTCATTAGTAATATTTATACCAAGTAGTTTTACATCAGATTTACTAGGAATAACTTCATTACCAACACTATAACTCTCCACTAAAGGAGAATTAGATTTGCCTAACATCATGTGTGTACTCTTGCTCGCATTTAGAGACATTTTATTGTTTTTACACCAATAATTAATGGATACCAAATCATTATGCAAAATTTCCACATCAGATGAATCACGAATAGCTCTGTACAATGTACTATCATCAGCATATTGATATATCATATCATATAAGCCATAGGAATTCAGAAGAAAAAAATATGTAACCTTATATTTGAATTGTCACAATTCCCATTTCAATTATTTGATTTGATCCAGTAGGTCCAATTTAATTGCCAATTTCTCATCAAGCTTATTTGACTCACACCTGACTAATATTTATTTATGTTAACAGGCAAGCAAGTGGCCAAGATGTGCAGCAACATTCCTGTTCAAGACTGCAAGTCTGCGAATGGTGTGGAGTATTGCTACTGTCGTGGAGAGCTGTGCAACATTGGGGGCGTGGCACCTCCCCCAGCCCCTCCCACCCTCGCCCCCAGACCTCCCATACCGACACCACCCACCCCCACCCCAACACCAAGGTACGCTTCAAGAGACTTGTTAGTCTCACTTGTACAGTCGTCGCCTAGGAAAATTTCTCTTCACGGCCTAATCACCATTCCCCGTACAAATAACATAGGGCATGGTGACTATACAAGGCTGCACGTGGGAAATAGAGGCTTCAAGTGATGCGCTTTCGCTGCGCAACTGTTTGTCGCTAAGGTTCATCTTGCACTTGAAAATGAAGCAAAGTGTTTTTTTAACTTTTCTCGGTTATAAATCAAGTAAAAAATCTAAATCTTGAATTATCTACTGTATTTTTCAGTTTGGACCAAAGTTCCGTAAAGGAATTTTCCCTGAAAAATCTTATTCTTAGTGAAAAAACGAATTCATGTTTTTTTTTACATAGGTTTGTAAAATATAGCGGGTGGGATCACCGAAAAATCAGCTGACTTGAAGCCTCCATTTTCCAAGGTGACGAGTGTACAACTAGTTCTAAACCCTGGCATTGGTATGCCAAATCTTTGATGTTTTTTTTAATTAATGAATTTAATAAGCATTCAGTTGCATATCCACAAAACATGAAAAGGATGAAAATGTTAAAGAGTAATAGAGTATATAAAATGCAACATGCAACTATACTCCCTATAAAAGAAGTCTTCTTCTTTTCTTATGTCCATGTGTTGGCATTTAAGCCACTTTACTTCTAGTAAATTAAGCCAATAGAGAAAGGATTCTTTTTCTTCTCTTTTCAAGATGTTAAATTTTATATCTATACTGTACATCAGATGGAATTATGCATTTAGTATATCAAAAAGCTAATAATCATTTTAAAATTTATTTAAATGGTAAAAGATAAAAACAGCTAAACATAATAAGCAATGTTTCAAAGATAAAAATACAAACCGGGGGCATTCATGACCAAAATGTGTCAATTGCCCCAAAAAATACCAACCAATCAATCAATCTAAAAATATAATATGACATTACAGATTACAAAAGCAATCAATTTACTATCAATAATCAATAAGTCATTTCCTTTGACATTTACATTCACTTTTCTTTGATTGGCTCAACAGTTTAGCATATTTTCTCCCACTTTATAGACCTTAATTTGTTTTAATGCTAAAAAAAAGTTAGTCCTTTCAATGCACTGTTATTTTATTTTTTTTATTTTATTACTCGTATCTCTTTCATGGGCACAAACATATATATATCACAATGTAGTATACAAGTCAAAATAATAAAAAGAACCCATGGGGCAAATGAGTTTGAATGACTTAGTTCACAGCTTCAATTTTAGGCAATACGTTATGATAATTGTAATACTAATACTTCCTAAAATCCTCAGGTACCCTGATGATGAAGACGATGACACCCTTACTGAGGGTAGCGGGGGTGGACGAATCAAGCCTAAACCCCCAATCAACAGTCCGCCAAGTTCAACCCCTAAATCTACAGTCACAAAAGCTCCTACAAAAAGCTCAAGCTCAAAAACAACTTTCTCAAACTCTTTAACAATTCTCTCTTATTTCGTAATAATACACATATCTAAAGTCATTTTAGCTCAATTTTAAAAACAATAATTAAAATTATTAATATATGATTTTTAATAATAATATTAATGAGCTAATTTTTTTTTTATTTGTTTATTTATTCCATATCAATGGGGTCCAAAAATGTGTTTTAAAAAAAATTGGGGGCAATAGTTTTTTGCTACACTCTGTCAAAATACTGCTATTAGAAAAATTATTAATAAATTATAATATAGAAAATAAAAAATATTGAAAAATTAAAATGTAAATTATATTAGAAAATTTTAATATTTTCTTTTCTATTATTAATAGATTAATTTAATGTTTTATAAGCAAATTAGAATTGAGTGATAAAAATAAATGTTAATATAAAAAATTATATTATATTGCTTTGTAAAATGCAATATTTACTATATACAAATTTAAAAAAAATATTTATATGTGTTAAAAAAAAATACCTTATATTATATTTGGCTGTGCCACAAAACAGTAAATTTCCAGAATATTACAGAATTGCCACTGTAAATTTTTATTAAGGTTCATTATCATCATTATTTAATATGATTTTTTACTTTAATGAAAATGCTCACTGACTATTTTGTGAAATTCTGAAATTTAAATACCAGCTGGTCTGTTGCAAAAACCACCAACATGTTATTAACTAAATAATGAAGTAAATATTGCACTGGCATTATTACATTGCTTTGATGTATTGAGGGTTAAATTAAACATAAAAAAACTTGAATTATTCTCTTGTATGTCAAAATTCAACTGATATATGTCTCTCTTAATATAAAATCAATGTTTTCAAAGAAACTTTTACCCCTGTGTATTACAATAATAATTTTTAAAAAGAAAGAGTTCGAGGTCGTATAAAAATCTTATTAAAAAGAAGAATATTGCCTAAGGAACATATTTATAAGTATATATCCTGGACTTTTAAAAAAATGGTTGAGAACAAAACTTCAATATACAGTCATAACCCTAGAAAATTTCTACATTGAATGAATTAAATGGACACAGTAAATATTTTAACAATGTCTAGATTGTTCACGTATTGCTGTCAAAAATGTTACAATTAGAGGCTGTCTCTGATATTAATTTTAAAATCTCTCCGAATCAAAACACTGTACGAAACATTAAATGTTAAAACAGTTTTCAATTGATGTGATTATTTTCTTGCAAAAGTGGAATTATAGTTATTATTCCATTATGTCAATTTGAAAAGGTCAATAAGTCAAAATATTTAGAGATATGTATCAAAATGTTATATATATTGGATAAAAGGTACCTATACAGAAAGTATGATTGGTAAACAAATAATAATATAGAAATTCTTTATTTTTTTCTTTTGACTGAATTAATATATTTATTTATTAATATTTTGTGTGTTAAAAAACTTGGTCTATAATTTAATTCATTTATTTAACATGTTTTCTATACTATGTATATCAAAAATTTAATAATAATGTTGCTCTAAAAATATTGGACGTAACGTGCACTCTGGTTTTGAGCTATACTTTTGCCTCATTTGCTACAGCTGCAGTTCCAATAGACAAAGAGATGCAGATTTGAAAATTTGGAAGGTGTAAGAAGAGCACCCAATCTATCAATATCAAAATAGTTTTGGTTCACCACGCCTCCATAGATTGCGTTCTAACGCTTGCAAACAAAGTAGGAATAAAGTCCGTGGTGTCCAATACAAAGGAGAACTTCTGTCTTTTGTTGGATGGAGTGCTGCCGCTATACATTAATTAAATTAATTACTTATTTAATGAGATATATTCATCTTTAACGATTCCCACCAATTAAACTAAAAATTTCAGTAAAACATTACGACACTTGTGTCAAAAAAATACGCAAAAGAAATATAAAAATTCCTAAAATTAAAATTATTTTTATTTTGAAGCCTAACTTTTATAATTTGTTTACATTATTGCCTAAAAATAAAAATATAATGACAAAATTTTAAAAATGAATATAGCATTTCATTTTCTGATATTCATGCAAATCTTAAAATCTAGTAACATGACAAAATATTTATTAATAAAATAAAAAATAAAAAGAAGTATATCTGCAATAAAAAAATTAGTGAGAAAAAAATTATATAGAAAAATTTAGGTACTGTAAATAAAAAATATAATAAAAAAATAAATAAAAGCCCTTTTTTTTCCATACGGGCCTAAACTTAAGTTTTAAATACTAGAATTAATAATTAAATATAATTATTTTTAAGTTCTTTTTATTACTCCATATTTTGTAATTTAAGTCATCTTTTTAGATAAAAATAATGTTAGAATTTGGATTTTAAAAATAATTAAACAATTTGTGATTTGCCATTTTTGCTGCAGTTATTTCGCAGTACTGGCCAAAAAAATGTATTTTTTGCTTTTATGGACAGTTAGAATTTACCTCTGATATTTTTCTCCGAATATTAAAAACCAGTTGGTCTGGGTTAATGTTCTACTGTCCTCAGTGTATAGCAAATTATGTCATAGTTACAGCAAAAAAATATATCCTAGCTATTTCTTAATGTACTCTTTCGATGTATTGTCTCAGAATTTATCATTGGAGATTTTACACTAATTTACACAATTTAAGACTTAACCTGAGATATTCGGACGAAAAAAGTCGTATCGACAGATGATGTTCTTGAAATTAATTTGGTAGACTTACAACAATTGTCCAAATACTACTGATTTTTTTTAGATTTTTTTAACCGTTGGTTTAATTATAATTAATTTATTTAAATGTGTATTTTGTATCCTTTCAATGTTAAATTTTTCAATCAACATTGCACAAAAACGGCTCGAGAATTTTTTTTAGAATATTACATGGATTAAAAGCTAATTTTTTGAACTATTTTTCTGAATTGTTTTCATATATTTCGAACCGTGGCGATGATCGTTTCTGATATGTCCTAAGAGACTTGGCAACGCTCTCAAGGACTGTAGTTACCACCCCCTCCTAATCTTTTATTCGCATTACTATTGCAACAGTGTTGTCAGATTTGCAGGTGTACCCACGAGAAAATAAGAGTGAAAGCTCACAACAAATTCACTCGCACATATTGACTCCAATTAACCTAAATTTCGCCCCTTTTTGGAGTCAATATGCGCGAGCGAATTAACGTGTATTGATGCACTTTGGCGATGTTTGGTACTTTATATTGACGCATTTTCACGTATATTGATGAATATTGACGAGTATTGACGTGAATGCCTGCCGAAATACTTCGCTCGACTTCACGCACTTTCAGGTATATTGGCTCGCGCATATTGACTCCAATTCACCTAAATTTCGCCCCTTTTTAGAGTCAATATGCGCAAGTGAATTAACGTGTATTGATGCACTTTGGCGATGTTTGGTACTTTATATTGACGCATTTTCACGTATTTTGATTAGTATTGACGTAAATGCCTGCCGAAATACTTCACTCGACTTCATGCACTTTCAGGTATATTGGCTCGCGCATATTGACTCCAATTCACCTAAATTTCGCCCCTTTTCTGAGTCAATATGCGCGAGTGAATTTGATATCATATATTGGCACATTTTCATGTAATTTGATTAATATTAACAAATATTGACGTAAATGCCTGCCACCAAAATACTTCGCTCGAATTCACACACTTTCAGGTATACTGGCTCGCACATTTTGACGCCTTTTCATGAACTTTCACACTTTCATTGATTAATTTTTTTCCTAAAGTCCATTCATTCAAATTCACTCATTTTGACGCTTTTTCAGGAACTTTCACGCTTTTATCAACCATAATTTTTTTACAAAGTCCAGTCATTCAAATTCACTCATTTTGACGCTTTTTCACGAACTTTCACGCTTTTATCAACCATAATTTTTTACAATGTCCAGTCATTCAAATTCACTCATTTTGACGCTTTTTCATGAACTTTCACACTTTTATCAACCATTATTTTTTACAAAGTTCAGTCCTTCAAATTCACTCATTTTGACGCTTTTTCATGAACTTTCACGCTTTTATCAACCATATTATTTTACAAATTCCAGTCATTCAAATTTAATATTTTTCAAACCTTTTCACGAAATTTCATACATTTAACAAGTAATTTTTTCACAAAGTCTATACATGCAAAATTCATTCATTCCCACGAATTTTCACACCATCATTTACCAAATTTTTACACATGGTCTCATGCATTTTTCGTCGCAGGCTAGCTCACCAAACCATTGGAAGTGAATGCAGTCCCATGGCCTCAGACCCCATGGATACCTGAAATGTACGAAAAATCCACAAAGAAACGCGCGCAAATTTTTACGTACAGTAATAAAGATTGTTCTCATTTGTCAAACATCGAAAGCAAAATAAAAACAATAATTTTTACAAACAGAAATATAGGCCGGTATACATGCAGATATACAGCTAGTATAAAATGAGAGGCTTTTATAAAAAAAAAACTTACTATATAGGCTGACTATAATATATAGCAGTATAAGGTTTTCACTACTTTTTATAATTAATGATTCCTTTGAATAATTTAACTATTAAAGGAATTATTTTTATACTTCGTCATAATTAAATAAATTAATAAGAACTGTTTTTACTTATCTGATAGAACTTCTCGTCGTGGCTTAATCTTCGATATTTTATGCGACTCCAATTAAATCTGACATTTTGAAAACTCGACCGGCAAAAATGCAACATTAAATTTTCTCTTTTTACATCATAAAAAGTGCGAAAAAATGTCAAATATTAACAGTGGACAAACGAATGGTAACCTAACTTCATTGTAATTAACTATTTAATGTTCAGGAATAAGTAAAACTTCACTTAAACACCTCATAAATCACCATACACACACGAGGAGCTTTCTATAACCTCTCTGCGTCAGCCATCTTGTGTTACTACCAACCGCCAAGTCACATGACTTCCGGTCATGTGACCAGATTTGTAGAACATTTTTTTCATGAAGTCCCCTCATGCATATTCACGCATTTTCACACTTTTCCACGCACTTTCACCCATTTGTCGACCAACATTTTTCATTAAGTCCCTTCATGCATATCCACGCATTTTCACACTTTTTCACGCACTTTCACCCATTTGTTGACCCTTTTTTTTTAATAAAGACCACTAATGTATTTTCACGCATTTTCACACATTTTTACGCACTTCGACCATTTGTCGACTAATTTTTTTCCTAAGTCGACTTATGAATTTTTATTCATGTGAGGGGATCCCCTCACATGAATAAAAATTTTTCACGCCTTGTTCCATGACGTCACTTGCTGGTCATGGGACGTCAAATTTCCTACTGAGAGATGCTGAAAATATGTTAAAATACATTAATATGCACTAAAGGATGTTGTTAAAAAAAATTGTCGAACAAATAGTTCAAAGTGCGTGAAAATGTGTGAAAATGTGTGAAAATGCGTGAAAAAACATTAGGGGTCTTTACTAAAAAAAAAAATGGTCAACAAATGGGTGAAAGTGCGTCAAAATATGTCAAAATGTGTCAATTTGCATGAGGGGACTTTATAAAAAAAAAGGTCAGCAAATTGGTGAAAATGCGTCAAAATATGTCAAAATGTGTCAATTTGCATGAGGGGACTTTATAAAAAAAAATGGTCAACAAATTGGTGAAAATGCGTCAAAATATGTCAAAATGTGCCAATTTGCATGAGGGGACTTTATGAAAAATAATGGTCAGCAAATTGGTGAAAATGCGTCAAAATATGTCAAAATGTGTCAATTTGCATGAGGGGACTTTATGAAAAAAAATGGTCAACAAATTGGTGAAAATGCGTCAAAATATGTCAAAATGTGCCAATTTGCATGAGGGGACTTTCTGAAAAAAAATGGTCAGCAAATTGGTGAATGTGCATGAAAAAGTTTCAAAGTGAGTGAACGTACTTTGCATCAAACTGGCTGAAAGTGCGTCAGTATACATGAACTGACTTTATAAAAAATGTTGGATCATAATTGGATGAAACTGCGTGAAAATTCATGAAAATGGGCGAGTGGAATCAACTCAATTTGCATCAATAGAGGTGAAGTTGATACTAAATTAAAAATACGTCAATTTATGTGAAAATGCGTGGAGTTGCTCTAGTCAACTATGTGAATATTAATCAGTATATGTCAATATATATGGATGGGCGAAATTGCTTGAAATACACTTATTTTGTTAAATTATTAAAAATTTGTTAAAATGCGTGAATGACGCATCAATCTGCATGAGAGAGTCGTCAATCGGCTTCAACATGTGGGAAAATGTGTGAATTTTTCACTCGTATTCACAATTTATTCGCATTTATTTTCTCGTGGGTAGCCACGCCTCTTGACCTTGACAGACAAATTCTCAGGTTATACCTTAATTAGTAATATACACATTTCAGTAAACACCGAAATACGTAAACACGTGTGGATTTTTTAAAAATAAAACTCCAATTTTGATATGACCCAATTTAATATAAAAAATATAAAGTTGTACTGTACCTCACCACTGAAAAGTTCTGTTTGTGGCCTTGTTGATTTTCATGCTTTGTGAGTGTGATTAACAAGACTAAGGGAACTTTTCATTTAGCTTAAATGCAATATTGAAGAATAAATTTTAATTCTGAGATAACTACATCAAAACAATTATTTGTTTCACCTAATTAATTTTTAATAATTATGTTCATTAATTAAAATGAAAAAAATACCAAAATTTGTACCATAAAAAACTCTACAATAAAAATGATCAACTTCCAAATGTATAGAATATATTTTGTAATATTTTATTATGTACTACTTTATTAGCTCCTTTCTATAACTAAAAATTTACGATACTTTACCTCAGTTACTGAGGATACTGTAATAAGTAATAATATCATTGCCATCAATTAGCTCCTCAATGTCCCATAATAAGTCTCCATTGATATTGCTCTGACTAAAAACCTAGATCAATATGTCAGGATTTGAACTCACCACCTGACTACCAGTATGTCTACTCTAAGGATTGAATAGAACAAACCATATGTAATCTGGGAAGAACGGTAAATTGTATAATTTTTTTTTCTCTCTTTCCCTCATTCCTAACAGAAATACAGTAGTAAAGGAGTTAAAACTGATGCACTTCTTATAAATTTTATAATAGTACTTTCACTAAGTAGCAGATTGTCACGAAAATTGCAGCTCCAAAACCAATTTTCAGGTACAGTATTTTCAAATAATACTGCATATTTTTCTACCCAAGATTTCAATTCTTTGTTTGTCAATATTTATTTGTGTAGCCTCTACAGACTATCTTTCTAGCCTCTATCTTTCTCTATCAGCGAGAAATTTTATCCACAATTCACCATGCTAGAAAATTTGAATTTTTCTAAGTGGAACTATTAAAGGCATTGATTTGAAAACATCTCCTACCCTCCCACTTAGGGGTCTTCTGTCTTCTGGTAATTAATCAAGAGCTTATTTTTCACTAAAAATTTTTTTTTATGTCAAAAAAGCAATTTCGAGTTTTTTTTTTTCACACAGGTTAGAATAGGACGGTGGAAACACTCCAAAATCAGCTGACTTGAAGCCTCTATTTTTTATACTATTTACATAAACTCCACAGTTCTGCCGTAAACCCCCCCTGCCCCAAGAGTACTCACCATCGTAGAGCAGGTCCTGGTAATGCACGTCGTCCTTGTCTCTCAGTCCTTCCTCCTCCTTCTGCCACTTTTCCCTCAGGGCCTCCCTGTGAAGGACTCCAGAAACGAGCTGCTGGTCCAGGGGCGGAGGGGAGGGGACTGGGACTGGTGGGGGTGGAGGGGAGGGGGGAGGTTCTTCCCCCACACCAAGAGAAGATGCAAGCCTGGCGTCCTGAGCCTGCAGTTTGGTGAAGTCCGCTCTGAGGCAACGACGTGTGCGTCCTAGACAGTCTTGGTAGTCGACCCTGTGGAATTATTAAACATCAGTGTTGTCACTTGGAGGAACTGTGAGTGTAATTAATAATATACTTCCATGAGAAAGCAACTAACTTATCCTCATGTATCACAAGCCAACACTCTTGGTTGAATGTTACACAATCATTCAAGTATTAAAAAATACAGGCTGCAAAAAGTCAAGTTCCGTCAATAATACAATAAAAGATAAGTGAATCAAGTTAATCTTTTGCTCACCTTACAATAAAATTGTTAATATCCAATAAACAAATCAAATCAAATCCAAATAGTTTTAAATTAACGTTATCATTATTAAGTTTTGTTTTGCTAAAAAAGAATAATAATTTTATTACACCAATATAGCTGTTGTAACTTTAAAACCAATGTCACATTGGTGCAAGAGCCATAAAAATATGAAAACAACATGCAAAAAAATATCAAAATATTTTTTAATGAACAGAATAAAGAGCTGTAAAAAAAAAAAAAAGTGATAGGTACTTTTGACTTTTTGTTTTTGTTAAGTACTGTATATAATAAAGAAAATTTAATTTCTTCAGCATCGTTTAATATTTAGTTATTTCTCTCAACAGATAATTTTACTAAAATAAGATTTTTTTAAATTTTCCTTCCTCTGAACAGGTTATCCCATATGAACTGTGCAACCTACAGTGGCCGTCACATTTAAAACCCTCATGGTCGTGTTTGTAATGCTCTCAGTCATTGGTAGCCGGTTTGTAACGAAGGACATTACTGGCCGAGCCGAGCCGAATGACTCCCGAGCGCTTCCGACCATGAGGCTTTTAAATGTGACCGCCACTGTAGAATGACTTCTCCCCCTCCCCCGTGACTCACCATTCGTCGTCTTGGTCTGACGCGTCACTCGGCCACTCTCCCTCCTCCTCCTCACGCTCTTTCTCCTGCTGTTTCTGCTTGAAGTTCACCAGGAGGACGCTGTCTGCCTTCGCGGTCTCCTCTCGGGACGTGTTCGGATTACACAGCTGATCATAAAGACGAGCTTTCTCCTCCAGGGCAGATCTGTAGACAAGTTTTGACTTGTAAGGACATGGTCTAATCAAATCAAGCCCTCGACAACCATCTTTAGACAAAATTTCTCAAATTTACCTCAATATAAGGCTGGAAATCTGAACTTGAGTAATGTAATTGTCTTTGGGGGGAAAAAAAAGTAAAAAAAAAGTATCAAATACTGTACTGGACACTTGCTGGGAGATGTTTTTTAAATAGTGTGATTAAATAATGTTTTGAACTCTAATTTTGGTAAAATATTTTGTAATTTATAATCTATGTAATGGCCGTCAAACCACTGAAATTTTAGTGTCATAAAAATTATTAACTAGAGTAACATATAGAGAAATATCACTAAAATAATACTCATCTTTACTTTCTAGTTGTGACTAATTAGTAATTACAATAAAAATTCTCATTTTTTGAACTACATTAGTTTGGACACCCGTCACCCTCACTTCCCCTCCGTACCTCGACTGTTTGAGCTGGTCCGCCTCCTCCTGGGTCACCTCCTCATCCAGCTGGTCTCTCCCCTCCACTCCTTTGTTCTGACGACTCCACACGCCGGTGGATTTCTTGACAGTCCTCGGCAAGGCTCTCGACAACCCGGCAAGAGATTTCGTCTGCTTGACTTCCTCTTGCTTACGAGTGAGCTCTGCTTTCAAACTCACAAGCTGAAAACATAAGGGTCATTTTAATATGGTAGAAATAGAGAAAATCTCTCTTTAAATATTTTTTGTGTGTAATCTCATTTTGTACAAAGCATTTGCCAAATTAATGAAATTTCATTGACTGAAAACAATTTTTCCAGTCAAACTATATACCCAGAGACTCTCAAAGATGTGCACGTCTTATGAAAACAAAATTAACAAAAAATTCAGAGAGTTCCATTTTTTCCGGGACATTGGTCCCACTGCGCACAATAACAATAAATGGACGACAGTGATGCTACCCTTCTGGGAAATATGAATTTCTGAAATACTGGTCAATCTTGGGACCATGATAAAACAGGGATGTCTATAATATTCTCTGGTATTGATCAATACTATATTGCATAATAATGTGTAACACTGCTTTGCAGCTGTCAAATTCTAATGGTTGTAATCACAATAAACAATAAAATATATTACCTAAGTTTAAAATGCAGTATTATAGAATAATTATGTTGGAAAAATGAGTACTCTACTAGGATATGAATGCCTTCTAAAGTATTTTTCTCCTTCCCCTGCAGAGATATGATATATTACAGTAAAGCACAAGCAAACCTTGATGTTTCGAGCGCATCGTTTTGGCAAAGAAACTCAATATTTAATTTTATGGCAATCACAACCACAGTTTAGTGAGGAATATTTTAAAGTAAAGGCTTAATTAAAAAGCTCACAAATTCTCAAAAAGAAACTGGAATGCAATGATATGGAAGCTAAACTCTGGCAGACAGTGCATGATGTTTTGAAATTTCGTTTCTTTGCTTTCCTTCTTTTTATTTCGACTTAAAATTGTTTTTTAAGGGTTATGAATTATTTTTTTACAAGTAGAAAACCAGTTTTGTAAATTACTTACCGTAGAACGGTTAATTTCTATCTTTTTCGAAGAATTCATCTTGAGTTCGTCTCAAATCGTGATCAAAACATAAACAGCTGACACATTTTTCGCAGCGGAATATCAACGGGACGCGGGAGTTTATTTAAAATCCTTGTTTTCGTTTTTGGACAAAGGATTCAAAAACAAAAAGAAAAATTGATCCAGAAGGAATAATAAATAAAATTATTTTTATTATTTCAAGGTAAACACTGCTACACTGAATTGTTAATATAAATAATTTGCGTATAAAAAAAATGACAGCATTCATTCAGCGCCGGTAATGGCATTAACATTTTTATTAATTATTTTATTTCCAATAAATAACAAATTAATACAATTTTTATTAACATATATAACTATTAAATTAAGAATTGCACTATTTATACATTTTAATTGTATTATTATAGATATTTTTGGCCTACTACTTACTACCATTTTCATATAAATGCAAACTATAAGTTATAAAATATAGAATATCTAAAATTTAAAAACATTAAATTATTTTAATTTAATATCAACCCCTGCTTTGATTTATATACAGCGTTCATATCACTTCCACAAAATTAGAATATGCTATGTACACTCATCGCCTTGGAAACTTTCCCACTTGCAGACATGTTAATCATCATACCCTATAAATATAGCTGTCTTATTTTTATATACGGGACGTGATAATTGACAAAAGATGCGAAATTAAAGGGAATGGAGTATCGACCTCATTTTTTTTATTATTATTATTGCAGAAATGAATAGAGGGTGCAAAGATTGCAAATTTATGCTACCCTGATATTTTTCAGATTTTTACAGCCCTGGAAGTATTTTTAAAAAAGGATTTTCAATAATTTTTAAAAATACTTCCAGGGCTGTAAAAAATCTGAAAAAAAATAAGGTAGCATAACTTTGTAGTCTTTGCACCCTCTTTATTCCATTTCTGCAATAAAAAAAATTGAGGTCGATACTCCGGCCATTAAATTTTTAGAAGCGACGACTTTACTATATTAAATTGCAAGGAGAATAAAAAATATTTAAAATAAAATTTATCAATATAATGGTGAAACAATATATGATAAACAGTAAATACATATACATCTATATACAGGCATTTGACTTAACCCCCCTTTCTGTAAGCATAACCTGAGAGTGATAGTAGGCCTGTTCGTAAACCCTGCTCGGTGTACACTTTCTGCACCCAATCGACCTTATGTACATGGGATATAAGGTCGATTGGGTGTAGAAAGTGTACACCGAGCAGGGTTTACAAACAGGCCTATTAATTGTTTCAGCTTATTCAGCTAGATTTTTAATTTTACATCGTCCTTCGTCCGGAATTATGAGATATTTGCCTATACCATGATCTCGTTGCAATAATGAGCTATCTGCTATTTCAGATGAACGAAATTTTGAGATTTATTTTATATTGATTTATATAGCTCTTAATTGCGCTAGCTTTAAAAAGAAGGCATCTCATTTATTACAACGAGATCTTTGTAAGCAGATAGCTCATTATTACAGATGAGAGGAGATTATTATACCAAAATTTCTCCTGGTGAATTCATCCCTGTAAATCTAATTTGCAGACTGTCACTCCAACAGACAGTCAAGTTTCAGTTGACACACGTATCTGAACCTCTCTTGACAGTTATTGACCCTCCAGTACACGGACGGTCCCGACCTCTCGATGTGCATGCACCTTCCTCGCTGGACCTCCACGTCTTCATTCAGAAGGTCGGAGAACTCTAGAGGTCGCTCCGGACGGAACCACAGCAGTTCTCCGCCGGCAAGACTCGTGGCGGAAGTCCAGAAAGAGGTCAACTTCACCGGGTCATCAACTGGAGAACAAAACAATAAAATTTGAGATACGTATTTATTGAGGACAGATAACAATATTAATAATGAAGAAAACATCTTGAGACACTTTCACGAGCGCATATTCAAATTGAAATGGAGTACCGACTGTACCGACCTCAATTTTTTTATTGTAGAAATGGATAAAGAGTGCAAAAATATGCTACTCTGAATTTTTTCAGATTTTTCTGAGACCGGGAAGTATTTTTAAAAAATTATTAAAAGCCCGTTTTATGACGTCACGGGCGTTAATGTCCTATCCTTTTCTTAAGGAGAGGCGCCTCGTGACGTCATCAAAATAGATTTTCAATCATTTTTTAAAAATACTTCCCTGTCTCAGAAAAATCTGACAAAATTCTGAGTAACATATTTTTGCACCCTCTATCCATTTCTACAATAAAAAAATTGAGGTCGGTACTCCATTCAACTTGTTATTCAGTCATTTTGGTTGTACAGTGACAAACTCGCATTAACTCAAGATAAAAAAAAAAAAAAAAAAAGACTGACACAAAAAATAACAACAAACAGCAACAAAAAAATCACAGCAATCAAAACATTATACAGACAAAATATATAACTTTTAAAAACAAAAACATTCCTGCATTTTCTATAACTCTAAATATCATGTAAAAGGGAAAAAATAATATACAATACATAATGTAAGTGTATAAATATAAAAAAAACTAACCAAACATAAACACTGCCTTATATATATCATTTATAGTTGTTATAACAGCGTTACAGATATATAATCACAATTATTCATTATGAATTTTCAATTTTTTTACAGATTTTTTTGTGACGTCATAGTCATGCAATAACGTCGTTTCCTATGCTTGCTTGTTAAATATTTGCATAACTATGACGTCACAGAACGTTTTACAGCACGATTCAAAAGGTAGGGTTTTAAACATGACAAATTCAGGTTCTCTAGATCCAAATTTGCAATAAAAAATTCAGGTTGTTACCTTTGAGAGCCCTGATGTACGCTTTGACGACCTCGTTCTGCTGCCGGGAGTCGATGGTGAGAAGATGCAGGCCCCGCGAACTACACTCCCTCTCGGCCTTCCACCACTCGTGCTGCCAAATTGACGACCCGTGCCATTATTAATTTGATTAAGAGCCTTAAGGGTAAGGTAACGCCACCAATGTTAAAAAAAATCCCTCACACAAAAATTCTGAAAAATTTTTAAAATGTTCTCCTCTACACCACCTATCAGTAGCTAAAATATCAGGTATACAAATTCGATCTAGTTTTTGAGTAATGAATTTTTAAAGTTGACTACTTTAACATGGAGAAATGGAAATCCCATGTTAAATTAGTCAACTTTAAAAATTCATAACTCAAAAACTAGATCGAATTTGTATACCTGATATTTTAGCTACTGATAGGAGGTGTAGAGGAGAACATTTTAAATTTTTTTAAGAATTTTTGTGTGAGGGATTTTTTTTAACATTGGTTGCGTTACCTTACCCTTGAGACGCAAAAGCAAAATTTTTTATTGCAGAAATGTATAGAGGGTGCATGATATTTGTTTATTCCATTACGGAGGAAGGATCGAGGTCCTCAAGTTATATATTATATTGCCAAATTTTTAAATTTGTATACACCCTCAAAATCGAGAAGGAACTTTGTAAGACGATGTGATTATTTAGTCTTTCCTTTTAATGATTCTTGCGTGTTTACACGACAACACGACATGACAGCACGCTTTTAAGGGTGTTAGTATTATTTTTAAACGACAGTATACGTAAAACTCAAAGTCTTCTATCCAAATTTACAATAAAAAAATTGTTAATTTAAAGCAAATTATTTTATTTCAAAATGTGTACCTTTATTTCACTGAAGTAGTAGTAAAAATCTCCCAACTTTTTCATCTCCAGGGTCAAAACTGAAAATATAATTGAGAAATATATACTTTTTTCCTGTACACTCCTCGCTCTGAAAAGTTCCCTTCTGCAGGCTTGTATCAGTGTCACCATGTTCCATAAAAGTAACACAGGACACGGTGACTAACAAGGCTGTAATTGGAAAATTTCATAGGCGAGGATTGTACAATCATTGGCGAATAAAACGAGTTTAAATTTAAACTGTTTAAAAAAATGCGTATGCAAATTATTCTATTTATTATATATTCTCGCAATTCATGATGGTTACTGGACAATACTTTATTGATTTTTTATTATATTCAAATATATATATATATATATATATATATATATATATAAGAAAATAATATTAACATGTCATGTATAGTTGATGGTCTTGAAATTTATCCATTCAAATTGCAAGAAAACAAAAATACATAGTATGTGGTGCAATATTTTAACTGTAATAAAATTAATTTAAAAAGGATTGCATGTCAATAAAATAATAATATTTTACAAAAATACTCACTTTGATTGTTAATCTTTTGGCTACAAGGAACAAGCTGTAAGAAAAACAAGACAATTATTTAAATTGAAGTAAACACTGTAAGTATTTTTTAATTGGATTAGAGGCACATCTTATTTATGAAGAAATATAATATGAATAGACACTTGATACGTTCATATTAATGTTGAATACGGATTCGTTGATGACGGATAATTAAAATCTTAAATTACAGATGTTAGTAAAGCATTCCAAAAAAACATATGACCCATATGTTAGAGGCAATAGAGGAGCGAAACATAGAAAGCTATCATGAAGTAATGAGATATTAGAATGTGAAAATTTTAGTGGCTTAATCGAAAGAAGGGGTAAAAATATGGTACTGTGAATTTTTTCATGATTTTTCTGAGACCGGGAACTATTTTTAAAAAATTATTGAAAGTCTATTTTGATGACGTCACGGGTGGCACTCCTTAAGAAAAAGGATAGGGCAGTGCTGCCCGTGACGTCATAAAATAGACTTTCAATAATTTTTTTAAAAATAGTTCCCGGTCTCAGAAAAATCTGAAAAAATTCACAGTACCATATTTTTACCCCCTCTTTCGATTAAGCCACTAAAATTTTCACATTCTAATATCTCATTTATCAATGTAAACTTGATATATTTTTATTAATTTCCTACCCTGTCAATGTATTTTTAATATTTCAAAAGGTTCAAAAGGGTAGTGGGGGCATACATGACCAAAATGTGTCAATTGACCCAAAATACCAACCAATCAATCAATCAATCAATCAAAAAGGTGGTAGTTCTTAACAATTTTTAATAGAAACCTCTGATGTTGTAATATTTATAAAGTATATTTTTTAATTTCTCCCCAGAAATTTAGAACCCAGAAAATTAAGGGGTAGTTTTGGGGCCCACCTGTTTTTCCAGACGAGTGTCCCTCATTTGCTGGGAGACGAGGCAGGCGCACGAGGCGATCACGAGCAGCAACAGTAGCGACACTCCCGCCACGTGACGACTCGTGCAACCATCGTCTGTACTGCAACAAATTAATAATGGACAACCTGCCATGAAAATTTTTTATTGCAGAAATGAATAGAGGGACCCAAATTATGCTACTCTGAATTTTTTCAGATTTTTTTGAAACCCAAAACTATTTTTAAGTAATTATTGAAAGTGCGGCCACGCCCCCTGACGGCGTCAATAGACGTCTCGGTCCTATGCTTTTTATTAAGGATTCAGGGGTGCCAACTTAACTTACAGAACTTTCAATAATTATTTAAAAATAGTTCTGGGTTTTAAAAAAATCTGAAAAAATTCAGAGTAGCATGATTTGGTATTCTCTATACATTTTGTATTATAAAATTGTCATGTAGGTTGTCCATTAATTTTTATAGTTTATATTCTTTATTTTTTTAGGAAAATGTAAGAAATTATTAAAATTAATTTGATGGGGTAAGAAAAGTCAATGTTTATATACATCAATTCTTGAATATAACATCCTGTATTATGATTTTATATGTGTGTTTTTTATTGCAAAAAATTAAATAAAAGACCTTCGCAACATATATGTTATATGCATTATCAATATTTTAGATTTTTAACATTTCAAATCAAGGTGTTCAAAACTTCAATTTTTTTGTTATCGCCATTTCATTATGAAGTCACGAATATAATTATATAATAACCATGCACTTAATTTGCATGACAATTTATTTACATAATTTTATTTTATTTATTCATTTGCATCATTATGTTCACCATGCTTCTAAAATTTTTATCGAATTACACAATTACATCACGAATAAGTCAATATACTATAAATAGTATGTTAGTTATAATTATGTAAAAATGCAGAAGTTTATGTTTACCTGACATTGTATTCATTGTAATTTTTATATACTAAATGAATAAAATTGTTTCAACGAAATCTGAAAATCTTAAAACAGTATCGACCTTCAAAAATTTTATTGCAGAAACGAATACGCCGATTTTTTTTAAGCATTTTTAAAGGCCAAAAAATATTGCAAAAAAGTTATTCAAAATTCAGGTTTCAAACCCAAGCCCCGTTTCAATACTTTTGATTTTAATGCCTCTCTCTCTCTCTCTCTCTGAACTTTCAAATATTTAAAAAAAAAAAAGTTTCCGTGCTCTAAAATATCTGAAAAAATTCAAGTATCATAACTTTAATTGTATCCTTCATCCATTTCTGCAATATTTTTCTTATTTTTAATTTAAATATTTATTTTGCAATAAAAATTCTATTACATATAATGTCTCACCTTTTCTCCATTTCATCCACTTGCAGCACCACATCACTCTGCGACGGTGTCATCTCAACTGATTGCAGATCGACGTCTAAAGTTTGTCAAACAGCGAAATAAGGTCACGTGACCCCAGATAGTCAGAGGTCATGGTCAAGGTTACCACATTTCATGCTGTGTCAAAATATTGTTATGCTAGAAGTAGCTTATAAATTTATCATCTCTATTTAATATAATATGGTTCCCCAGGCTTTGGACATCTCTTTGTGTCCATTGATAAAATGTAGAGGTGTCCGTCCTGACTGAGGTTTTCCACGGTTCCCTCTCCTCTCAGTCTCACCTCAGCAAATGTTGGGACGCGTAACAGGCTGTGGCCACCATCCTTTACCTACCTTATTCCTACCCATTACCCCGCCGCGAGCTGTAAGCTCTTAGGGGTGTATCCTTATCCTTGTTAAAAAAAAAAAGTAATTGATCAATCCAGAAAACTCTATTACAGTTTGTTGTATATCGTCTAACAATAAAAATAATGAAATTAATCTTACTTTAATACCAGCTAGTTTACGAGTTTTCCAAACTCTTGGAATGTATTTTACAATCTTATAAATAAAATATCATAATATATTTTTTTTTTTGTTTTAATAATAAATCAAAATAATAATGAGATATGATATCGTATATTTTCTTGATTTTTCACAGATTTTTCTTTCTAAATCATATTTTATTTTTCATACCACCGATATGTATATATCCTCGAACTTTCTTCGATTAAATCGAGGAGTTTTGTCTGGTAAAAGAAAAATGACGCTGCACTTTATTATTTTTATGGGAACCCAAATGTGATAATATAGTTTTTTTTAATTTTAGTTTCCTTTGGTGTTCCACTAACTGTTATATTTAGAAAAATTTATTACCATTTCAAAATTTTGGTGTCAATGAAATGGTGTTAGCGGCTCAAACTACAGTATACTCTGGCTCACATTTAACTTGTTTTTCATCTTGTTTGTAACGTCTTCAGTCATTGGTAGCTGGTTTGTAACGAAGAACTTCACTGGCCGAAGCCGAGTCGAAGGAGACCCGAGCATTTCCGACGAAAACCAAGTTAAATATGAACCTTAGTATACAAAATGAAAATTAGCGTTCAACAGATGGTCTCCTAAAGGGCGACAACCCGCAGTACTGAGATGCTTGAAAAGTTGCCTAACTCTCAGGGGTTCTAAAGTTTATGTAGCTTACGTAGAGGTAGATAGAGTGAGAAATCATTCACACGTGAGGTAGAACTACAGTATAATACAGTATATGAACACATATATAATATAGATGTGTCATAAGTCAAAACAATAAATATTTTTAGAAAAATAATTAACTTTTGACTATTTTACTATATATTATAATAAAATTTATAAATATATAATTATCGTCATATATTTATAATTTTAATATACCTGGGTTTGAAACCATTGCAATTCCGGTTCATTGACAAAAACTGTAGCGTCCATCCTGGCTGAAGTTTCCACGTGTCCCTCAGTCGCAGGCAAATGCCGGGATGAATTGAAAGGCCTCGTGGCCGCCCCCGTTCCGGAAGAGCCCGAGGAACGCTCAAGTTAGGGGGGTTTCGGAAGGTTCGGGGTTTCAAAATAGTATATAATTAGTATAGAAGTACCCAACAGAGTTTGATAAAAAAAATTATATATAGAATATATATAAAACCAAATATGGTTGTATACATTGTTTCGTGTTTTTTTTCTCCGTTTTAAAGAACAAACGTATATTATATAATTGCAAAGTTTAGCCTTAATGCACTATATATATTTAAACAAATTGTTTAAATACTTACTTAAAGACAGCTACTATTTTAAAATAAAAACCAGCCCAAACTTCAAATTAATAATAATTAAATTTATTCCTGACAATTCCATATCAAAATGTGTGCATAAAAAATTAAAGCAGTTCAACAAAAGATTGGATCTTTACAAAAAATATGCTTAATTGTTAATAATTATGTAACTATATAGCAAAAAAATTCCATAATGGTTTAATTTTTAAATTGTTCCTAAAAAAAAAACAATGTTAAAAAAATCAAAATTTTATTCTTTCTATATTAGAAAACCACAACATACAGATATTTATTTATTATTTGCATATAGCTGTGGGAACATGGGACATAATGGACCGGCGTAACGACAAATCTAATGTGTAAATGTTTAGAAACAAACCTTCGCTTCTCCAGGTTCTCTAACTCATCATCAACTGTCACTCACATATTGAGGGTTGACAGTGATGCGGTGAACTTTGCTACTGATAGAGTTATTTACACACTTTTATTTGAAATTGTTTCTCCAAAAAACGCAGGAAAAGCGGAAAAATAACTCATAAGCAACATCATCCATCATATTATTATGTTGTTGTTTTTTTTTTTTTTTTTTTGGAGATGTACTATATCATGTATCCATATTTCCATAATATGGCATTTCTGTATTCTGTATTGGATCCAATAAACAAATCAAATCAAATCAAATCAAATCAAATGTCGCCGCTGTCAAATCTCATTATGAGTGACATCATATGATGTCCCTGGCTATTAAAAGCATAATATATAGGATTTCGTCTTCCCGAGATTTTTCGCAATAGATTTGCCGTGAATGTAATTGCTCTTCGCAGTGGACAGATATTATTATATATATATTTATATTTTTTTTACAAAGATACATCCCTAAAGAGCTTACAGCTCAATGGGTAGGGAAAGGATGGTGGCCACGGCCTGCCGCTAAGGTGAGTATTAGTTCCATTTTACTCCAGTTTACTTCTTTTGACGACAGTTTTGACATCGGTGATAGAGTGATGTTCTTTAATCTGAAACAGGTGTGAAATAATTAGGAGTTTTGTTAAAATAAATTTAATAAAGGCTTCAACCCCCCACTGGAAAATTTTCTCCATTTATTTATTTTAAGCCACCATCCATGTTAGAAATTTTGAATTTTTTCTCAGTAACTATTATAGCTATATTGAGGGCGATTCATGAAAGAGTTATCCAGGTTTTTATCCGCGTTTAGCTTAACCACGTTTAGCAAGGTGATTTAACACGTAAAACAGGTATAGTTTAAACGTGGTTAAGCTAAACGTGGTTAAAGCCTGGCTAACTGCTTCGTGAATCGCGCCCATTATATAATTTGTAAATTTGAAAACATATCCACCTCACCCCCCATTGAAAGATCTACTGATAATGAATCGAGAACTTATTTTCCTCAAATTTCTTTAATGCCAAAAAAACAAATTCTAAGTTTTTTTTTTTTTTTTTTTTTTTTTTACAACGATACACCCCTAAGAACTTACAGCTCGCGGCGGGGTACTGGGTAGGGATAAGGTAGGGAACGGGGATAGTGGCCACGGCCTGCATGCTTACGCGTCCCAGCATTCGCTGAGGTGAGACTGAGGGAACCGTGGAAAACCTCAGTCACGACGGACACCTCTACTTTTTCTCAATGGACCAAAGCGATGTCCAAAGCCTGGTTATTTTTTTTAAATATAATTAAGGTTTGGATAGGACGGTGGGAACACCGCAAAATCAGCTGACTTGAAGCCTCTATTGAAGACAGTAAGGTGGTTGAAAATAATTAGACAAATAAATCAATGTTAATAAACAGGTAGCATACTCACATCCAGGTTACACGGAATATAAGTTCCCAAGGCATCTACCACGTTAGTCAACACTGAAGATGACATCTTTCTACCCTTCTTGGGCTTGTACGTGGTCTCGTAAAATCCATAAAACAAGTAGAGGAACAGACACGCGTGCATTCCGATCCACCAGACGAACGCTCGGGGGTAGTTGCAGTCAGTGAAGAGAAGCTGAAACGCGTGGACCAGAATACTAACGAACTGCAACTGAGAAAAAAAAATACAAAAATCGTCAGAATATTATATAGTAATTCCATATTTTTTTTTTATTTTTTACACTCATATAGAGCTGATTTCTGTTTATGTTTACGTGAGGCGGGAGAGGGGTTTCCCTATACTAACACATTGCGAAGGGGGCGCAGGAGGGAGGGAAAAGAGAAAGTTTTGGCAGGCCAGATTATGCAGTGAGCATTGGCAAAATGACGAAAAAAAAATTATAAAAAATACTTTTAAAAGTTTTTTGGCAGTTAGATTTTTTTAAGAGTTCTATCGTGTACGTTAAAGTATTATTAAAGTATTTAAACTTGATTTATTTTATTAAGTTAAGTAAAAAATTATTGCACACTTTGTTTATATGCTAGTCCGTGCATTCTGGCCCTCCTCGCATGACGTCAGCGCAATTCCCTCTTTAAGTGGGGTAGAGAGGGAAAGGATGGAAGTCACGGCTTCTTTTATTTTAATTGTTTACCAGCAATCACTGAGGTGAGACTGAAGGAACCGTGGAAAACCTCAGTCAGGACGGACATTTCTAATTTTTCCAATGGACCAAATAAGATAAGGTCTCTGAATTAACACGTACCATCTGCAGATTGGTGAGGTACTTCTTCCACCACACAAACTTGTTATACTTTGGTCCCATGGCAGCCACCATGTAGTAGAAATACATGAAGACATGTACGAACGTGTTCAGGAGACCGAAGAAAGTGCTGTGACCGCCTAAAAAATTGAGGGAAAATTATTGATACATATCAAGGACTATAATATAGGGTTGGCGGGTCAACCAAAGTTGCTGATTTTCACATAAATGTTATAGTTCTTACCCAAGTAATGGTTCTAAAATAAATTGAGAATTCGTTGTACTATAATATCCAAATATATATGCAATAAAAAAATCGTGCATGCCCGAAGTAAAATAAATTTCATATTTTCTTCGCTATTTAACTCTCCTCTCGTTTAATTTCTTCTTCTTTTGCACCATTTTAGAGGAGAAAGGAGGGAAAAATACGAGATTACGTCTTTTTTCCTCTTCTTGAGCATTAAATGTTAGAAATGATTGTTTTCATTTCATCCTCACTTTGAGCGAAGAGGAAATAAGATGTCTTTTAGAGGTAAAAAGATTAGGTTTAGACGTGTAAAGGATGAGTTGAAGACGTAATTTTTCAACTAGGGTGTTTTCCATTTTTATTAATATAATCATGAATTTCGGTTTTAATAAGAGCTATTTTCCTAATATCTATAATAAACTTATGATTATGATTATCGTTCAGTCTGATTTAATATCTGGCATACGACTTCATACATACAATATATAATTATAGACATATTTACCTGGTGTTAACTTGACTCCAAACCAGACTGACAGAGGCATGATTCCGTGATGAATGACGTGAAGAGTAGACACCTGGGATGTTTTCTTACGGAGAATGAAGAAGAACTGAAAACATATTAGAAAAAATAAAATTTGGAACAAATATTACCCCTCTATATACATTATTGTGAGCTTGAGCGAAGTCTACTAATATTTTGGTATATGGATCATTTGGTCCATTTACAAAAAGTAGAGGTGTCCGTCCTGACTGAGATTTTCAACGGTTCCCTCAGTCTCACCTCAGTGAATGCTGGGACACGTATAACAGGCCGTAGCCATCATCTTTTCCTTATCCATTGCCATAGAAAAAAAAATACACATTTTACTTCTTTGCCATTACCCCTGCCGTTTTGAGCTCCAAACTCATGAGTGAGTGCATCCTTGTAAAAAAAAATATAAATAAATAATAATAGTGATAAAAGCAAAAAGTAATAAATTTTATACAATATTTATAATTATTGTAGATCTTTATATATAATAAAAAAGTATTTATAATTCATAAATCATATTTAATATTATAATAATCAAATATTTATAATAATGCGATATTAGGTTTATTTAAAAATCTGGTAAGCTGTATAAGGAAAGATACTTTGTCGAGTAAACTTTTTAATTCTCATTATTTCTTACTTACCGTATCGAAGAATTCGGTAAACTTGGACATATAATACCACCAACAAGCATGGACCATCTGAAAATTAAAGCCACATTATAATCATACTAAATTAAATAATATTGTAATTCAGTAATTCAGTATGTAGAATTACAATACATGTTTACTTTGTAAAAAAAAAGGGGGGGGGGGGCATGCAGACCTTTCTAGATTGTTTGCAATGTATATAATAAAATAAAATAGAATAAAGATGTAAAAAAAATATAAATAAAAAATAATTTTTTTTTTCTCTCTTACAAATTTACGATAGTACGATGATGATAATATATTGCAATATTTATTCATGCAATTATAAACGAGCTTCATAAATCAAAAGTTAGTAAAAATTTAACATTTTTATGTAGTTGTAATGGTTTAAATCCCATTTGATATTTTATGATGGGGTGTTTTATATTAATTACGCTATATATGTACGTGATTACCATTGCATATAAATATATAGAAATTGAAAACAAGTGATTTTTTTATATATTTATTAAATTGTTGAACCTATATATAATTTTGCATACAATTTTCCCCTGCAAGAAAAGTTCATCTCCATACAAATAAATGGAGTTAAAGTTTTCTTATAAGGAAAAATTTTATGCAGAATTGTAATGTACGTGTAATACCGGCTTTAGAGAAAGAGGGAGAGAGTATTATTATAATATGCAACATAACTTTTAAAAGACTTTTTTAAATTTAAATTCCAGCCAGGTTTGAAAAGACGATTTTTAGCATCAGTCATGTACAGAGAAAAAAAAATTATAAAAAAATATAATTATATATTTGTATTTAAATAAAATAAATATGCTAGCTTAATTAAACTATTTAGTAAATATTAACATTGCAACACAAGAATGAAGATAACAATAACAAAAACAATTTTTTTAGCAATAAAATATATTGTTATTTTACATTGTTGAAATATGTTTATTTCTAATACTAAACTATTATTAAGTATAATAATATTAGATGACGTACAAAAATTAAGCAAAAAAATAAAATAGCGAGAGAAAAAAAAAAACATGACTTTGGATTTTTGGATTTTTTTTTTAACGTGTCTGTATGACTGGCTAGCATGCTGGTCAGTTTAAATGTTATATAATATGTTATATCTCTTGTTAATGTAAAATGTGTCAGTGGTACAAATTGGCTACACTATATAACCGTATCATTTAACTGGCTCATGGTCGTATTTGTAACGCTCTCAGTCATTGGTAGCCGGTTTGTAACGAAGGACATCATTGGCCGAGAAAAGCCGAATGACTCCCGAGCTCTTCCGATCATAACCAAGTTAAATGTGACAGCTAGTTTAGATATATGACACCTCAATTCACTATAAAATACTGTGACGTCATGTGCTTACATCATATAATTTTTTTAAACATTTAAAGTACAGGATATCTACCACAAAAAAGACAACAAATATAGTCATGTTAATTTTTTCTAAAAATAACTCCATTGCCGCTCCTGGAACCGAAATCAAAAATCGAGAAGAAAGAATCTGTGATGTCATAATCATTGAGCTCTATACAAGGCTAGAGGGATAATGCCCTATACTTCTCAATGTTAAACTGTGCGCACGGTCCGGCGGGAGGAAGTGGGTGGGAGATTGCGCTTTCGTCACACATTCCAACGTATTCTCCTCAGAATTGCCAACTGCAGTGTAACTTTTAATACTTATTTTATAAGGAAACTTTCTTAGGTTGGTCAACCAGGCATTCGATAGCACCGACCACCACCCACTTTCCTCCCAGACGCCGTGCGCGCCTAAAACAGCTGATTAGCCCTCTAGCCTTGTATAGAGCTCAATGGTCATAATATGGCCATGCAGCACGTCTTTTCCTACGCTTAATTGCGTGTTAATAATTATTTGCAAGACTATGACGTCACAGTGTTTTGCAGCACGAAATGGTCATAAGGTTAAAAAAGTGTACACAATTTATGATACATACCTCGAGGTCGTCTGTCTAAATTCACACATATTGTCCGTTGTTCGAAAGCTACAGTCGTTTAAAATTATTTATAAAGGCAATTTTTCCGATTAACTCCTCTGTGAATTGTGACGTCATACTCACCCTTGTGGCTACTGGATTGTCAGTGTAGTCGACAGGTTGACATCTTAAGCTGTAGTGTAAGAGCCACCCACTCATCAGTAACTGGAAGTAAAATTATTATTATTTTTTTAATACAATTTAGATAAATATTCCAACAAACAACAATGTAGTTGAAAATTGGGCAATTAGGTTTTTGCATGTCACTGTTTTATTACCTCAATCGAAAGAGGAGGTCAAAATTTACATCTCTGAATTTTATGTCATTTTTTTTTCTACTATTGCAAAACATGTTTAAAAATTAAAATGGAGATTTAAATAATTCACGTGACCTAGAGTCTCAGTCCTCAATGTCTTTTAGATATATATATATATATATATATATATATATATATATATATATCAGAGTCTTCTGCGCGCAATGTTTCTAACAAAACATTGTTCAATGTCTGTCGCGTGGTCCGATTATTGCGTGACGCTTTAGTTCCATTTTGCGCCCGCCAGAGTGACCAGAGGCGCCACTAGCGAGCGGTTTTTGTTGACTATGCGCCATTGTTTAACATAGGAAATTCGCGAGTTGATGCCTAAATGTAACGATAACTTCTAAAATACCACACCAAAAAGTAAAAAAATGTAATAATTTTGTACTACGTTAATCCAGGTAATGTAAAAATTAATTATTAGCAAATATTACGGTACTTTATCTTATTTTAAGCACATAGAAGAGACGACGCAGACTGAGGTTGGCGTTTCATTGCCTTTTATGTGATTCTGTGCAATCATAGATGTTGGACGGGACTCCAGTCACTCCAGTATTAAGGTCTAACAGCATAGAAACTTGTAGATTACCGAATTACTGCTATATCTTCAGTATGTATAGAAATTCAAAGGTAAAATTTTAAAACCCTATTATATTGCTTTTTATTTTTAAATAAATCAACAAATGGACACTGGTGCGGTTGGTCAGAGCAGCTAAGTCCTGTCAGAACTGCTAGCTAAAAGATTTTGGAGCTTACAAGCCCTTGGAAACACAGAAATGATATACATTACTTACACCATGGTTATCGCTCCACATTTCTTCGACCGTTTGAATGATAAAAAACCGTTAAAAATTCTTAATGTTTTCTATAAAATTTCCGCGCATGTTTCTTTCCATTTCACTTGATTTTTGAAAATATGTCCTCAATTTTTTAATTATTTCTATTAGTTTTTCATGTTATTCATAATGCTTCCCTTGATAATTACCGCTCGCTGGTGGCGCCGCCAGCGGCAAAAAATTGTAAACAGCGGAGTTTGTTTACTTTTTTCTTTTCTCGCGTTCAACAATCGAAAATGACACCACGCGACAGACATTGAACAATGTTTTGTTAGAAACATTGCGCGCAGAAGACTCTGATATATATATATATTACACATGTGCTCTTTGATTCATAAATCAAATTAATTTAATTTAAATTAATTAATTTAATCAATCAATCAATCAGATTTAATTGTAATTTAATTGACCAGAGACAAATTCAACAAAACAATTTCCTAGCTTAATACGAGAATTAAGACACTAGAAACTGATTTTGTTTCAAGAGGAAAAATAAAAACCAATAAATTTGTATGGACTAAATTTTGTAAAAATCTCACCTCGTAAAAAATCCAAAAACTGAAGACGACCTGGAAGGCGTTGTAGAAGATGAGAATATTCTTCAACTCGAAGGGTTTTCTGTTCTCCATGAACTTTGGTCCAGCCACCTTCACCAGGTACACGTAGCTCAGGCAAATGGCCAGGGTAGGTAAAGGTGAGCTCATCATCAACCAATCCTGCACGCGAGAGTCTAATAACATAAAAGTATTATTAAAATTTGTATCAAGATTTTCAAGTAACATCGCATTAAATTTAATTAGTTGAAAAATTATATATTTACCTAATTTGCAAAATAAAAACATGAAAAAGACATAATATAAAAGTATTTTTTTATAAAGTCACTGCCATAATTTTTAACGCAGGGGCGGAATCCAGCCCGCGGCTCTGGGGGGGGGGGGGGGGGGAGGGAAGGAAGAGGCGGTGCCCTATCCCGCAATGTTAAATTTTGGGGTGGGAAGGGGGGGCGATGGGTGGGGGGTGGTAACACCTTCAATGTATTTTGGGAGGGGCGATCGCCCCCATCGCCCCCCCCCCTCCTTGTATCCGCGCCTGTTTTAACGTGAATTAATTAATTTACAGATATTTTTATATTATAGATTGATGCAAAAATAATTTCATTTGTTTTAAATTAATTATCGGACTTGTTAAAAGAAACTTTAAAAACTACGGTAAAAAAGATTATTTGTTGCTAGTATATTTTATAATGTATTAAAAATTATCTAACTGTAAGTTGTTAATTTAAAAATTCTTTATATAATTTTTTTCTTATCTGAAAGGCTACTGCACTGCGGTCACAATTTAAGGTAATTGAATCTATCTTACTTCTTTGTGAACCCAACAGTGATTAACACTATAGTGTTACTATTACTAATATATTAGTAATAGAGTTTATTCGTTTATATGATCCCTCGGCCTTCCCTAATATATTTAAGTATAAAATAAAATGAAATAAAATGAAATAAAAATGGTATAAAATGGCCAGCGTTGATATGAACTGTTTCAGAATTAGTCATTTTCCCCTCTTTTGATTAATTAATTTGTAATTATTTTGTAAAAATTCTCCCATCTTACCTCCATATTTATCAAAGACATCTGTGACGCTCTGGAAGGCTCCAGATACGAGGTACGCCATAATGTAAACTGTAATTAAATTAATTTGTTCAATTAATACGTTAGAATTGATATAAATAAAAATTATTACACTTATAAAATCAATTAGAGTTTTGAAAAATTCACGAAGCACGAAGCGATTCACGAAGCAGTTAGCAAGGTTTCTAACCACGTTTAGCTATACCTGTTTTACGTGTTAAACCACCTAGTTAAACGTGGTTAAGATGAACGTGACTAGAAACCTGGCTAACTGATTCGTGAATCGCGCCCATGGCATTATTATATTATTAATTAATATATTAATTTGTTGTAAACTGTCCACATTTTTTTAATTAATTAATGCATAATATATGCTCCGGCCTGATATATATTATAATTAACATGCATAATAACATAAGTACAATAAAATATTGGGTGCGATTCACGAAGAAGTTAGCCAGCTTAACCACGTTTAGCTTATAACCACACGTTTAACTATAATATAATACCTGTTTTACGTGTTAAACTACCTATAGTTAAACGTGGTTAAGTTAATTCAAATTCGAATTCAAATATTTATTCATCTCACTTACAAGACAAGTCAACATAGTACAAATAATCGTGGTTATAGATCGAAACCTGGCTAACTGCTTCGTGAATCGCGCCAATTTTGGATAATTTAATTTAAAATTATTTATTACTTAGAACTTACAAATTATAAAATATCAACTTACCTTGAAAAAGTGCTGTAATTAAAATAATAAATCAATGTTGATATCAGAAAAGCTGTGATGTGTATATCTGACCCGGTCCGGACCAAACCATTCAATGAAGAAGAGAAGCTCATGTAACAATCTCAATTCTCAGTTAGTGGAAAATCATCCTCTCTCCTCACTTTTTCTCCACCAAAAAATGGAGAAAAATTCGTGACGTGGGTGATATTTGGTTTGGTGCACAGCTTGCATGACGGGGAGAGGAGATTTGATTCAAATTATTATTTCTTACTTTTTTTTTTTAAGAAACCAAAGCACAAAATATTGACAGTACAAAATGCAAATAAAATATGATGAAACACAAAAAAATGTCATAAACTACAATTAATATAATATTGCAGTGAATTTATTAAAACAGAGCTGCATTTATCATCATTATCATCAATTTCAGTCAGAAATTGACGTAATCATAATGCACTAATAACGTTCACATGATGATGTTTAACGACATTCCATATAAGAATAACATTCTTCGATTTGTCATCAACGAATTCGTATTAAAAGATTTGAATATTACGGTGCTCTTGAGACAAATTTGTTAAAGGTTTTTGTAGTAATTTTTTTACTCAACACAAACTTTTAAACTTTACTAGTCCTCTCGGAGGCTTTGTGAAAGCAAGATGTACAATAAATTAAATTTTTTAAATGAAAAGTTACACAATCATTGAGGACTTGATTAATGCTATAATGCATGAGTAACATATAACACGGTATCCGGACAACTCGGTGCGCGGTCGACTGGGAGCCGGACAGCTCAGAGCCAAACGTGTTTCTAGGACAACTCGGAGCACGGACAGCTCGGAGCGCGGACATCCTGGAGCCTAGGTAGGACAACTCGGAGCATGGACAGCTCGGAGCGCGGACATCCTGGAGCCTAGGTAGGACAACTCGGAGCACGGACAGCTCGGAGCGCGGACATCCTGGAGCCTAGCTAGGACATCTATATATATATAACACTGATATCGGCATGCCTATATTATGCCGTGTTTTTTTACTACTATCTATATATAAAGTTAATTGATTTAATTAAATTATAATTAATTAATAAGTTTTAGAAAAGTTCCCTAGTCGAAAAATAAGAGTGCTAAGTGATAATTTGAGCAGTAGTCAAGTAGTTGACTACTTGTTTTTAAGTAGTCAACTACTTGTTTTAAGTAGTCAACTACTTGTTTTAAGTAGTCAACCACTGCTCAAATTATCACTTAGCACTAATTTTTCGACTAGGGTTATGATGACACTACCCACACTAAAATATAGCTGACTTTGGTTGCTTTTTCTCTAGAATTTTAACTCATTCAAACTCTGAGCAGAATATTCTCCAAGCTTGATTTTTATGCATAACATATTCAAATTCATTATAACTAAAACAGTTGGAGGACAATTTTTTAACTCTCTACAACTTGAATCGTACAACTCATTACAACGCAATGTATCTCAGATTAACGAAAATAAAAATAACTCATTGTAACCAATTATAAATGTACTTTCCCACAATGGAAATTAACATAATATATCCCATATTAACTTTGAAGCATCCAACATAATTAAACTTTGACAAACAAAGCATTTTTCTAACTTACAGCAACTCGATTCAATAGAAAAATGTCATTTAAAAATCAATTCAAAGCAACTTCAATTAACTTAACTTCTGAGTCCTCTTCTTCAAAGGATTTTATCTTCTTCTAACTGCAGATTTAAATTTAAAAACAATATAACCCAATGCATGTCAACCAAAGTGTTGAATAGAGAAATGCAATGTTATATAACAGAATTCAACAAAGGTAGGGCCATATTTGTCTCAACAAAAGGCAACACTCTTGCAACAAAACTCAACTATAAATTGTAGCAATAGGAGACCATGTCATTGCCAACAAAAAACAACCCTTTTACAACAACACTTAACTAAAAATTCACCAAAGCCACAGCAATGATGGGATCTATTAATTCCAACAAAAAGCAACTCTTTTGCAACAACACTCAACTAAAAAATCGCCAAAACCACAGCAATGATGGATTATTTTAGTTACAACAAAAAGCAACTCTTTTGCAACAACACTCAACTAAAAATTCGCCAAAACCACAGCAATGATGGATTATTTTAGTTACAACAAAAAGCAACTCTTTTGCAACAACACTCAACTAAAAATTTGCTAAAACCACAGCAATGATGGACTGGTTTACTTCCAACATAAAAAACTCTTTTGCATCAATACTCAACTAAAAATTCGCCACAACCACAGCAATGATCGATGGGTTGTTTTTATATTACAGTTCCAGCTAAAAGAAACCCTTATGAAAAAAAAAACTTTACAAGAAATTTAGCAATGAGAATGAGAGAGACAATTTACTCCTTTAAATTGTGGTAATTAAAGTAGAGTGAGCGATTTAATTTTTTGGAATATTTTATTTTCTTAAAATAGTTTAACCTGCCTTCTATTGAGAAATGAAAACCAAAAAATTCCATCTCAAAAAGCTTCACCACAAAAAATTCCCAAAGTTGGTGTTTCGGAGGCCTTAAATAAAACATGCATCCTTATGGAACAGAAAACAGCGTTTTACTCCAACTTCGTCTGAACTATGGAACCAATTAAAAAATACGTACGTAATCTATGATGAATTCTTTAATGGATTTCCATGTAAAAAAAAATTTTTACATTGCCGTTTTTCCGAAACAAAATATTGAAATTTTTGCGGGTTAATTCCCATAAAGATTTTCAAGATTTTTTCCGGAAAAACCACTCCGAATTTTTTTTTTTTTTATTTGAAAATCCATTAAAGAATTCATCATAGATTACGTACGTATTTTTTAATTGGTACCATAGTTCAGACGAAGTTGGAGTAAAAAGCGGCTTTCTGTTCCATAAGGATGCATGTTAAAGGCCTCCGAAACACCAACTTTGGGATTTTTTTGTGGTGAAGCTATTTGAGATGGAATTTTTTGGTTTTCATTTCTCAACAGAGGACAAGTTAAACTATAGTTTAACTTGTCCTCTGTTGAGAAAAATAAAATATTCAAAAAAATGAAATCGCTCACTCTACTTTAATAACTGTTTAAATTCACTATATATAATAGATATGGAACAATTTGCAAATAATTAAGATATGCTAAAAATAAAAAATATATAATATATATTTTATATGCAACGGCAGACAGATGGGAAAAAAAATAGTGTTTTATACATATACCCAGGGACCGCATGGGTATCCCCGCGACACAGCCGAGCGAACGTTCCGCGAGAAATGCCCCGTGAATATCTGGAATTGCTTTACGTAGGATGTAGGAGAGACATATAGGAGACAAAATCACAATGGAGTATCGACCTCAATTTTTTTATTGCAGAGAGGGTTCCCTGATTTTTTACAGACCGGGAACTATTTTTAAAAAATTATTGAAAGTCCTTTTCGTGACGTCACGAGACGCCGCTCCTTAAAAAAAAATAGGACTTGCCACCTCGTGACGTCAAAAAAAGGACATTCAATAATTTTTAAAAAATAGTTCCTGCGGTCTCTAGAAAATCTGAAAAAAATCAGAGTAGCAACCCTCTATCCATTTCTCCAATAAAAAAAATTGAGGTCGATACTCCATTTTATTGAACTTTTATATCAAATGTCCCTTACGTGTCTTGCAGGGATACATTAGGGAGTATCCCATGTATGCCCCGCAGGTGCACTCATGGGACATTAGTATTTTTTTTAATATGGTTAAATTATGTTATTTTAAAACATTTAATTTAATCCTAAATAAAAATAAATTAATTTGTTAAATATCATTGAATATCCCGCATGCAGGTGTCTCTGGAGGACACACACACGGGGCATTGTCGGAAATTGTAAATATTTATATGTCATCATATATATATATATATATATATTGATTAAGCATGAGTCTATTGACTTTTTGAGCACAATTGAGGTTAATTTTTACTATGTGTAATTATCCCGATAATCCGAATGTCCTGTAACTGCACCTGGGGGTTAATTATTCATGGGACATAAAATTTCTTCTCATGAAATGATATATATATATTTTAAGCTACTAAAGATATTCTTTTAATATAATATACAATAATGGTTGGATTTTTTTATTTCATAATTACAAAAATTTATACATAAAATTATGCTTTGCTGATTTTTTTCAGATTTTTGGAGTACAGGAACTAATTTAAAAAAATATATATTTAATAAATCTGAATTAGGGTGGTACAACCTGATGGGACAACCATGATGTCATCAATAGCCAATCACAACAGCAACCGTATACAATAATTATTCTAATTAGCATTCACTATTCTAAAATTAGTTAACTTTAAATACACGCCGCTTATATGATGTCCAGACAAAATTTAAAACCATTTTCTTTGAAATTAAATATACAGTATAATAATATTATAAATACCTAAAATGGGATATCGACCTCAATTTTTTTATTGCAGAAATGGATAGAGGGTGCAAAGTTATGCTACCCTGATTTTTTTTTTGATTTTTTAGAGCCCGGGATGTATTTTTAACAAATTATTGAAAGTCCTTTTTGTGACGTCACGCGGCGACAAGTCCTATCTTTTTCTTAAGGAGCCGCGTCTAGTCACGTCACGAAAACAACTGTCAACAATTTTTTAAAAATAGTTCCCGGACTCTAAAAAATCTGAAAATATCAAGGTAGCATAAATTTGCACGCTAGCTTTATCCATTTTTGCAATAAAAAAAATTGTGGTCAATACTACATTGTGTCCCTTCATCATCATATTAATTATTTCATATAGCATATTAATTAGCATGGCACAATAAAACTTATTATATAATATATTATTAGTATCTAGTATAGAAAGTTATAACTTTCAATTAGCTTGAAGTAGAGTATGAGCGATTTCATTTTTTGGAATTATTTTTTTTTTTCTAAAAATAGTTTAACCTGCCTTCTATTGAGAAATATGAAAACCAAAAAATTCCATCTCAAATAGCTTCACCACAAAAAATTCCCAAAGTTGGTGTTTCGGAGGACGTTGACATATTATATATGCATCCCTTATGGAACAAAAAACAGGTTTTTACTCCAACTTCGTCTACTATATGGTATCAACCAAAAAATGCGTACGTAATCTATTATGAATTCTTTAATGGATTTACAAATAATTTTATTTATTTACGGAGCCGTTTTTCCGAAAAGATGTATTAAAATTTATGCGAGTTAATTATTCCCATAAGGATTTTCAGGATTTTTTTCCGGAAAAACGGCTCCATAAAAAATTGTTTTATGTGAAAATCCATTAAAGAATTCATCAAAATTCAAAATTCAAAATTCAAAATATTTTTATTAATTCCATATGTTCTAAAGATTCTATATGTACGGATTTTTTAATTGGCACCATATTTCAGACGATGTTGTAGTAAAAAGCTCTTCCATAAGCTAGGATGCATGTTAAAGGCCTCCGAAACACTAACTTTTGGAATTTTTTGTGGTGAGGCTTATTTGAGATGGAATTTTTTGGTTTTTATTTCTCAATAGAGGGCGAGTTAAATTTTTAGAAAATGAAATTAAAAAAAAAAAATGAAATCGCCTAAGGTGGATCCACATGGCGATTTCCAACCTGCGACGCGAAGCGAATAATGCGCACTTGCTGTAAAATCCATTGGCGGCCGGCCATATTTGGGGATTAAAAAAAAAAGTATAAAAATTAATGCGATATATTCGCCGCCGCAATGTCGAATTCGCTTCCGCATAGGATTTCACAGCTTGTGTGACAAAATCGCGTCGCATAGCCCCGCGTTGTCACCATCTGAATTCGCCTTTACTCTACTTTAAGCTTCATCCCTCTCTAAAACGAATTATAAATATATATGTAAAAAAAAATTTTTTTCTTTAAATTTATTTTCTACTGATATCATTGCATGTTCATTGTAATCTATCGTATTTAAATAATATAAATTATAAAGATATTATAATTATAAATTATGTCACTTTTTTTAAATTTGTCGTTAATGAAAATTATAAGCGCAGGTGTGGATCAGCTATATAGGGGGAGGGCAGGGCTATTCTTCTATTGGTGGAGGGGAGCTGCCCCCCCCCCCCATTTTTGGATTTAACACACATGTGCAACATATATATAATATACAGTATAATAATATATATTATATAAAATCATTTTTCCCATTCCAATTTTTTTTAACATTGATCTTATGCGGAGGCAGCCCCCCCCCCCCGATTTTTTTCTGAATCCATGCCTGTTTAAGCGTGTGCGTAGGGATTAGAGTAATTAAAATATGGAATTAATTTATGCATGCTATTCTTGGGTGGGATCTATCATATATATAATTTTATGAGGTGATCGATCGAGTCCCATGATGTATAATATATATTTAAACAATAAAGTGCACTAAATTAACTCTTATTAAACAATTATAATAAACTTTCTCCACCATAAAACACTATGAATATCACTTGAAAGGTGAAATGATTTCATTTCGTTTAAATTATGCAATTAAAGAATTAAACCATTTTCTGACATAACTTTTTCAAACATTCCGTGCGCCTTGTAAAAAATATTTCTTACGATTTCTTATCGTTTCTGATTGGACAAGTTCAAAATTGTAAGCCAATCAAAATTTAGCACCGACCGTTGATCGATAACGATCGATAATCGATATGATTTTTTTATTTTCTAATGGCGGCGAAGAAGAAGTGATGTCGGTGCCAAATTTTCGTTAATAACTGCAATTAAATCTGTGTTACGATGTTTTGTATGATATATTTAATGAAAATACATAACGAACTGTGAGAATAAGGTATGTTTTAGTGTATGTATATTGCGTCCTTGGTTAAAATTGTGTTTTTCTGATCCACGATTTGTTTTGTTTATGTCTGATATCTGCAAACGAGTGGACCTCGAGTGGACTATCTGTTCTGTAAGTTTCTTAAAATTGAATTTCCAATCGTCAGCATCATTCTATATGGAAATACCGGGTATGTATAATACCATATTGTTTATATAGCAAAGTTCCCAAGCGTATATTAACGAGAAAATTACAGTAATGATGTTTGAAAATAAATTAAATTTTTCCTTCTATGCATAGGTGTCGTTGACTGATTTCAAGTTTTTCAGTTCCCATTTAGCTTAAGGTAGAGATAACGCCGAACAGCTGATTGACGTAATGCCCTTTGATTAACATGTAAACCTAAGCAAATTGACAAAAATTCTGAAATTTTTTTGACAGTAAGATGCCATGGCCTAAAAGCCATAGCAAAAGTTTCCAAAACATTTAACGAGCCGATTTTTTTAAATTAATTTTTTAGATTGGCTCTCCATGGGAAAGCCCTATGCTGAAAATTAAAAAAATTAATTAAAAAAAATCGGCTCGTTAAATCGTGTTGAAATTTTTTCTATGGCTTTTAGGCACTAATATCTGCCTCTCAAAAAAAATTCAGAATTTTTGTCAATTTGCCAAGGTTTACATGTTAATCAAAGGGCATTACGTCGATCAGCTGTTCGGCGTTATCTCTACCTTAATGTGCATACAATAATTTTTATCATAAATAAATAGTCTATTACAATTATTTTAACACTATATTATAGCAGTATGCACACGGTATGCCATACTGTACAGTACAGTATCTAAAATAAGCATGCATATATAATATAATATATGCTGTATGCATATCATATTTATAAATATGCTGATGAACGATACAATGGTTTCAAGGTTCTTCTTCTACCTGCATATAATGCAATCCCTATGCCTAGACAGTACATTTGCCTTGGATTGTAAAGGTGCTGTCACATATGGTCTAAAATTACTACCGGAATCATGCCGTAGCAGCCGCAGATAAACGAAAATGTACGAAAGCTTGCTGTATACGGCATGCCATGGCATAAATAATATTTCTGTTGTTTGAAAGCTCTTAAACTTGCCACTAACCTATAAGTGTCATATAAACCCACCTATTTTTAAAATTAAACTTAAATTATTTATTGTGTTCAATGATGTGCTGATTCCGTCTTGTGCAGTGTCAACAGGTAATGTGAGTGACAATCTCGAGGCGGTGTCTCAGGCAGCGTCCAATCTCAGTGACGTCCTCGCTTGATGAAGGAAGGAGGAGAAGCGGACCCACTAGACAATCTCTCTGCCAACGTATCTGGCCGCTGCACTCCCAGCATATCAGGCAGGGACGCACCTCCAGTCAGGTGACGGACAACACAGATGCAGCCAATGGACACTAGGGACAACCATGGTGAGTCCTCGGCCTGTAGTTTTCTATGTACATTATCCTTCAATAAGTGATTTATAGGTAAACTAAAAATAATGATTGTGATTTATTTTTATTTATTTTTTTACTTTGAGGGCTATACTATATACAGTATTTTTATAATTGGGAAATTAATTTTGTTGGTTGCAATACTAATTTATGTTTCATACTTTACTCAATGTGAAAGTGTCTCGGAGGCAGATTCTTTGTTACGTAGTGACTAGTCGCTATTAAATTTAGACAAGATGGCTGCCATTAAGCGGAAACTTCAACTAGACACAAACTCACTTGCATTTCAGTCGTTATGATGGCAAAGTGTCTCGGAGGCAGATTCTTTGCTACGTAGTGACTAGTCGCTATTAATTTTAGACAAGATGGCTGCCATTTAGCGGAACCTTCAACTAGACACAAACTCTCTTGCATTTCAGTACGTTATGATGGCAATGTGTCTCGGAGGCAGATTCTTTGTTAAGTACTGACTAGTCTCTATTAAATTTAGACAAGATGGCTGCCATTTAGCGGAACCTTCAACTAGACACAAACTCACTTGCATTTCAGTCGTTATGATGGCAAAGTGTCTCGGAGGCAGTTCCTTTGTTACGTACTGACTAGTCGCTATTAAATTTAGACAAGATGGCTGCCATTTAGCGGAACCTTCAACTAGACACAAACTCACTTGCATTTCAGTACGTTATGATGGCAAAATGTCTCGAAGGCAGTTTCTTTGTTACGTACTGACTAGTCGCTATTAAATTTAGACAAGATGGCTGCCATTTAGCGGAACCTTCAACTAGACACATACTCACTTGCATTTCAGTACGTTATGATGGCAAAGTGTCTCGGAGGCAGATTCTTTGTTACGTAGTGACTAGTCGCTATTAAATTTAGACAAGATGGCTGCCATTTAGCGGAACCTTCAACTAGACACAAACTCACTTGCATTTCAGTACGTTATGATGGCAAAGTGTCTCGGAGGCAGTTTCTTTGTTACGTACTGACTAGTCGCTATTAAATTTAGACAAGATGGCTGCCATTTAGCGGAACCTTCAACTAGACACAAACTCATTTGCTTTTCAGTACGTTATGATGGCAAAGTATCTCGGAGGCAGTTTCTTTGTTACATACTGACTAGTCTCTATTATATTTAGACAAGATGGCTGCCATTTAGCGGAACCTTCAACTAGACACAAACTCACTTGCATTTCAGTACGTTATGATGGCAAAGTGTCTCGGAGGCAGTTTCTTTGTTACGTACTGACTAATCGCTATTAAATTTAGACAAGATGGCTGCCATTTAGCGGAACCTTCAACTAGACACAAACTCACTTGCATTTCAGTACGTTATGATGACAAAGTGTCTTGGAGGCAGTTTCTTTGTTACGTACTGACTAGTCTCTATTAAATTTAGACAAGATGGCTGCCATTTAGCGGAACCTTCAACTAGACACAAACTCATTTGCTTTTCAGTACGTTATGATGGCAAAGTATCTCGGAGGCAGTTTCTTTGTTACATACTGACTAGTCTCTATTAATTTTAGACAAGATGGCTGCCATTTAGCGGAACCTTCAACTAGACACAAACTCACTTGCATTTTAGTACATTATGATGGCAAAGTGTCTCGGAGGCAGTTTCTTTGTTACGTACTGACTAGTCTCTATTAAATTTAGACAAGATGGCTGCCATTTAGCGGAACCTTCAACTAGACACAAACTCACTTGCATTTCAGTACGTTATGATGGCAAAGTGTCTCGGAGGAAAATTCTTTGTTACGTACTGACTAGTCTCTATTAAATTTAGACAAGATGGCTGCCATTTAGCGGAACCTTCAACTAGACACAAACTCACTTGCATTTCAGTACGTTATGATGGCAAAGTGTCTCGGAGGCAGTTTCTTTGTTACGTACTGACAAGTCGCTACTAAATTTAGACAAGATGGCTGCCATTTAGCGGAACCTTCAACTAGATACAAACTCACTTGCATTTTAATACGTTATGATAGCAAAGTGTTTCGTAGGCAGTTTCTTTGTTACGTACTGACTAGTCTCTATTAAATTTAGACAAGATGGCTGCCATTTAGTGGAACCTTCAACTAGACACAAACTCACTTGCATTTCAGTACGTTATGATGGCAAAGTGTTTCGGAGGCTCCTACTTCGTCATTACTGACGCTACGTGATGGAACCAAGATGGCGCCTATTTGACAGGACCTGCTGCCAGTGACAAACTAACCTCATGTTTTCAGAAATTAAATTAGTAACAGCGTCAATCTGCATCATGTTACCAACTTACTGACTTTTCCTTCCAGCATTGATATTAAATTCTAAATATCAGCCATTTTTTCAAACTTGAAACCAAAATATCATTTAAAATGAACAATCTAAAGCTGTGTGATACTCAAGGATTTTGTATTTATAGATAGGTTATCTCTATACCAATAGAATTAGAGCTACTGAGGCAAATCTCCAACGTAAGATGGTGACCGAGCGCAACCATCTGCAATGTAAACTATATGGAAGTTCCCCAACGTAAGATGGCAGTCATCCCATTGGTTACTGTTGTAACCGCCACCCACTTCCTCACCGACGGCAGTACCATCACCTATCCATACATACAAAATCCTTGGTGATACTCATATAATGACCATATATTGCAGTGGCTTTTATACTGTGGCTTGCATACTGACTTTTGTTGTTCCAGCATGTTATGGAGCCTGATAAAATAATTCTACTGGTTGCTTCAAACACCTAGACATTTGTATAATTTACTTATACGACTATTGTTTACATCGTGAGTGTCTAAATTTTGATAAATTTCAACAGGGCATCATGATCACTGCCAACAAGCCTCCTACCTGATGATGAAAAGTCTGCCAACAGTGCCAAGAATTCAAGAATTTTAACGTTTATCCCCGACGTCTTTGGCCCAAGTAATTCCAAACAGCAGTTTCAAATACTTGGGTAATAGAGGGGAGAACTCGTCAAAGTGAATAGTAGAAAATTTACTTGTTATTTATTTGAGAAGATATGGGTCAGATGGGGGAGGGCCCAATATTGATTCTGGCAGAAAGCTAGTTGGGTTTCATTGTAATTTTTTTGGAAGGAGTTGGGTTACATGGTGGAGAGTCCGGTATTGATTCTGCCAAAAAGCTAGTTGAATTTCGTTGTAAAGAGTTGTTTAGAGTTGGGTCAGATGGGGGAAGGACCAGTATTGATTCTGCCAAAAAGTTCGTTGGATTTCGTTGTAAAGAGTTGTTGAGAGTTGGGTCAGATGGGGGAAGAACCAGTATTGATTCTGGCAGAAAGTTTGTTGGATTTCGTTATAATTTTGTTGAAATGAGTTGGGTCAAATAAGGGATAACCCAGTATTGATTCTGCCAGAAAGTTCGTTGCATTTCATTGTAATTTTTTTGGAATGAGTTGGGTCACATTGGGGAGGATCCAGGAATGATTCTGCCAGAAAGCTAGTTGGATTTCGTTGTAATTTGGTTGCAATTAGTTAAGTCAGATTGGGCAACCCCTGGTTCGGCAGGGGGAAACTTTTAGTTGTATTTCATTGTAATCAGTTGTATAAATGTGTGTTGAAATTTGTTAATGCCAGCTGTATTTTATTGAATAACGTCTTGTTAATAAAGGTTGAAATTTGTTGTGATTAATCAGTTGTATAATGTTTATTTTCATTGTAATCCTTGAGTTACACTATGTTGTGTAGTGTTATCATTATCCAGTTATATTTAGTTGCTTTTTGCGCACGTTTATCTTGGTTAGCAGGAGTTAAAACAATATCTGTTGCCTTCAGTTATTCAAAGTTACAGGGCCGCAACTAAAACGAACCCTAAAAGCGGCAAAATCATAGTTGTATTGAGTTGTATAGTTAGTTTTTAGTTGGAGCAAGATTTTGTTCAACAAAATTTAAGTGTGGGTAACGATAACATTTTAAGAAATAATTTGATCATAATTTGCCGATGCTAAATGTAAAATATTATTAAGATACTTAGGACAAATTGAATACTAACCTGATCAAATAAATAGACATAACATATATATATATATATATATATATATATATATATATTTATATATATATATATATGTGTATATATATATATATATATATATATATATATAAATATATATATATATTATATAGCTTTATAGCGTTATTATAGTGTTGGGTGTTGGTGTTTTGTATTAATTTGTTTATTGAATCCAATACAGTATATATATGCAGTAGATATTACAGTATTTTCATAAGTAAATGGAGATGTGTACTACAATATGAAGTACATATATTCTCCAGTCTATAACATAAAACAATTTTGGTGCTGATTTAACCATGCAGACGTTGAAAATATTGTTGCAATTATATTCTTCCAATTTAAATTTATATCCTGTTATATATTGAAAAAATTTATGTCATATATTTATAAATATATTTTCTTAAAAAATATCTTGTATTAAGTTGTAAAAAGATTCATATCGTTGAAAAAAATGAGAACGATGAACCATCTGCTTGAATATCAAAAAATATAAATATACAACGAATGCAAGTATACGAAAATAAGAATAAGAAAATTTAATAAATTTAAAAAAAAACTTTTAATGATTTTATTCATTTTTTATTTTTATTTAAACATTAATAGCAGACCATCATGAATTATTTATGCATTATACAGTTATAGGCAGTCATATTAAGGCAACATTGTTAGAAAAAAATCCTTTTTATCAGTTTGCAAAGATTTATGATTTTTTTTTTTTTTTTTGTTGACAACATGCATGTATTAGAAATATTAGAAATTTATAATATAAGTGGAATCTTGAAAGTGAAATTGAAATCTGTTATTCTAGTTAAAATGTTTTCTTTTTTGAAAATAAATTATCATAAAATTGTGTTTATAAAAAGAATAAAAGTAATGGTGACATTTCAGTGAAAATATGACAATGTGGGTATGACTATAAATATTATATTATTGTTATTGTACGGTGCTAAATTAATACTCATTCGTCACCTTGGAAAATTTACCACTTGCGGCCTTTCAAGTTAAATAAACACCATAATATATATTATGCCCTGTGTTATTCTTATATGGGGCACGGTGATTAACTTTTCAATACGACGACATCAAAATATTTTTGTCATCATTTCAGATTTTTTATCACCTCAAACTACAAGTGCTTAAAAAATCGTATTTTTTGCCATAATCATAATTTACTTATGAAGCCACAATTTATATAACATAAAACACTTAATTTGCATGACCAATATTTACATCGATCAGAGCCGCGCTGCATGAGAATTTTAATCAAATTACACGATTCGAATCATAAAAGTATATAATTCATAATTTTTTGTTGCCTTATTTCGAGTGCATGTACAACAATATAAGCACGTCAATAATGTTCATCAAACACATGTTGCAATGTATGTGTATATATGTATATAATTCATATACCGTTAAAAAAAATAACTATATTTTATTAAGTTTATTATACTGCTGAAGTTTTATGTCATTTACATGATTCTGTATTTATTTATAAACTATAATATGTAAAATTACTTCAAAAGGTCTGAAAAAGAGTTCAAACAATTTAATTTTAAATTATTTTAATATATTATGATCTTAATTAATTGTATCTTTAAATCTATAAAACAACATTTTGCATGATGCAGCACGTAGAATATAGTATTAAATTTATACAGTAAAATAATTACATTCTTATATAATGTATAAAATAATATTATTGCATATGCGAGAAAAATAATTTATTTTTTTGCGCATAATAGAATATTAAGAATATTGATTTAAAATTATGTAATTGTTTTTAAAGTTGCTAATTTTTTCCTAATACATAAACACTGTACTTTTGAAATGAAATCACTATAAATGTACATGCATGTTATAGCCTTTATATTATTATAACTTTGCGCTATATATATATATATATATATATATATATATATATATATATATATATATATATATATATATATATATATATATATATATAAATGTGTACCAAGAAGTACAATTAATGCAAAAAGAAACGTAGAAATATAATTATCTTCAGATTTAACATTTCTATACTATATATATATTTAAATACTTATTTATTAACGACGTACTGATCGATATTTGAATGCTTTAATGATGTAAAAATTGGCAGATTATTCTTCGGTATAAATTTTCAAAATAACTATATATGTTTTTATTAAAGGTTGAAAATTAATTTTTAATGTTTTTATCAGACTATATATCAAAAATATAATTTCCAATACTATAATACATGCAGGCTTTTGTCAGTGCTGAATTGATATGAACAACCTTAATTTTGAAAGTGTTCCAGCTAGGAAACAGGATATAATATAATATATATAGCGGAAAAAATACATAAATATGATTGGCACTTTTTTCCCCAACTCTTTTTTTTTTTTTTTTTTTTTAAAAATCATGATGAAATAAATTTAATACTAATTAAATGTTGTAAATACAATTTTAATGTTTATTTGGAAAGTTAATTTTTTTTTAGGAGACCCGCGGGACTTAATTGATCCGGCCTTCATTGTACCAGCCATTGAATATATAATTTGTTTTAATTTTAACGTGAAATGGCGAAACGGGCCAATCGAGGGTCATAATTATATAAACGTGCGTAAAATATACATTTATATTTCTACGCGTCATATATATTCCTTTCTTTTTCTTATAATTTTGTTGAAAAAAAAATGGTTAAAAAACAAAAAAAACTTGTATGACTCATCGCCATACACAGTATAATTATATATTATGCATGGCACACTCGATTTTATTATAAGGCCATGCATGACACAAATTTATTTATTTCAGTTTCATCCATGTCAATTAATTATACATAGAAAATAGATAGAAGAAACAACAATAATTTATTCAGGATTACATTGAACGTTTTTCTCACATAAAAATATATAGAATTAAATTATGTAATATTGGTTTTGTAATAAAAACAAGGTCCCCTTGAGAGCGATAACCCGCATTACTATGATGTCTAAAAAGTTGCCCAACTTCCAGGGGTTAAGGAAGTGGGCAGTTTAAAAATTCGTTTGTTTTTAATTGAAGCAGCTCTAATTGTAAGTGTGAAATCTACAATATTTAGAGGTAAAAATACAAATGAAAGTATTAATTATATCATAACTTAAAACTTAAAACAATAAATCTTCTTGAAAAAAATAAATTACATTATTTGTTTATTTTACTGTAAATTTGGTAGTTAAGGGTAAGATAACACGAACAATCGATTGTTGATAGTCCCATTTGATTAACATGTAAACCTTAGCAACCTCATAATGATTCTGAATTTTTTTTTAGAGACAGTTCTTGGCATTAAAAAAATATAAAGAAAATTTCAAAACAATCGGACGATCCAATTTTTTTCAATGAATTTTTTAAATTTTCAATATAGGGCTTTCCCATGGAGACCGAAACTAAAAAATAAATTTAAAAAAATTGGATCGTCCGATTGTTTTGAAATTTTCTCCACATTTTTTTAATGCCAAGAGCTGTCTCTAAAAAAAAATTCAGAATCATTATGAGGTTGCTAAGGTTTACATGTTAATCAAATGGGACTACAACAATCGATTGTTCGTGTTTATTTATTTATTTTTTATTCACCCAAGTACATATATATACATATGCATATATATGTATATGCATATACATATATTTTTTGTGTGATCTTACCCTTAAGTAGATAATAATTTTACTATTGACTACTACTAATTTAAAAGAAAATCCTTGTTCATACAGCCTTAAGTTTCAATAATTAATTTATTCCTGCCCTCCTAGCTCCATAATAATTAAAAAAAAAAAAAAAAAAAATCAAATCTCTAGCAAAGAAAGGTAAATTAAGTTTGCAATAATAATTTATTTCTTATTGTTCAGTAAAAATTTTATTTAAAAAAATATAAACAATAGTACAACAGCTTTACAATGTAAAAAAATAAAACAATAATTTTCAGGTTTATCCCATTAAAAAATAAAAATATTTTTTCATCATTTAGTTGTAAATAAAAACGCAGGGAAGTCTTGTGTAGAGCACTGGCCAGCGTGCAGGGAACTGAAAACAGGATTTGAGATTAATCGTCTGATCAAGCATATGGAAAATATATTTGATCATGCAGCAAACAGAAGGAAATTTAAATTAAACGTCAGATTTGGAAACACATCTAAATCAATCAATTTTATTTTATTTATTTTCCAATGTAGTTAGCTCAGGTATATAAAAAATACAGCCTTTTAATAGTTTCATGGTTTATCAAACGGTAATTCAGTTTCATCATTGTAACTACATCAGAAAACAATTAAATATGAGAGAACTTTCATATATTCAATATTTATAGATGGTAAATCAATTCATAAAAAATCCAGTAAAAGATAATGATACACTAGATATTACAATGTTTCATAAAAAGAGGACTACAAATTACTTTAGTAACATTTATTACTATTCAAGCACTAATTAAATTTGATGGTAAACTATACCTGTAAAAAAAAAAATCCATAATAGCAATGGCAGCATAGTTCGGCAAGCTCCCGTGGACTGGTAAATCTGTAGAAAAGATTGTTTATTACAAATGGGAAATGAGACACAGATTTTTAAAAAAAGTTAAGGGTAAGGTAACGCCACCAATGTTAAAAAAAAATCCCTCACACAAAAATTCTGAAAAAAATTTAAAATGTTCTCCTCTACACCCCCTATCAGTAGCTAAAATGTCAGGTATACAAATACGATCTAGTTTTTGAGTTATAACTTTTTAAAGTTGACTACTTTAACATGGAGAAATGAAACTTCCATGTTAAATTAGTCTACCTTAAAAATTAATTACTGAAAAACTAGATCGTATTTGTATACCTGATATTTTAGCTACTGATAGGGGGTGTAGAGGAGAACATTTTAAACATTTTTCAGAATTTTTGTGTGAGGGATCTTTTTTAACATTGGTGGCGTTATCTTACCCTTAAGATATCTCTAATTTCGTCTCAGGTAATAAAATTACAGCCTTTGTTAAGTTTCACGAGGAATCAAACGGTAATTCATTTTCATCATAGACAAGATATTACATCGCCACAGAATGCAAATCATAACTACAAAAAAATTGATGTGACTCTGACCCTTATGTTCTAGTGAGATAAGGTTTAGAGTTGCATCAAATTTTTTGTTGTAGTTACATGAGGTGACAATTAATTTAAAAAATGCTGGATATTTAAGAAAAAAATAATGGTAAATGCTGGGAATTTAAAGATAGATTCCACCAAAGATATTTTTTACCCAAACTAAGCACATTAAAGCAATTTGGGACTTCATTACATATTTTTTAACCCAGAAAACCTTGGAGAAATTTTTGGACTATGATAGGTAGTGTATTTTCTTTAGTTTTTATTTCATTGTAAGGTATGATTTGAAGGTTAGAAAATATAAGGACAGATATGTACCTGCAATATCCCAGCACAAGTGTGGTTCAACCCATCAGAAGACTCTATAATAAGAGAAAATTTTAAGTACATAATTCACAATAGATATGCTTTGTTTAAAATTGTAGGTTATAGTTCGTCTCAGGTAATAAAATTACAGCCTTGGGTTAGTTTCACGAGGAATCAAACGGTAATTCTGTTTCATCACAGAGAACATGATATTCAAATCAAGAATTATTTACAGAAAATTATTAAAATAGCAACGAAAACACAATTAATTTAAGCATAGAAAATAATACCTCCCCACCCCCCAAATAATAATTTTAAAATATTTTCAATAAAAGTCTTAACATTGCAAATTTATACTTGTAATACTAGCTCTGATCTAAGTTTCTACAAAAATATTACAATGGAGTACCTTATTTTTTTTATTGCAGAAATGGATAGAAATTGCAAAGTTATGTCACCCTGATTTTTTTCAGATTTTTTACAGCCCTGGAAGTATTTTTAAAAAATTATTGAAAGTCCTTTTTTTTTTTGACGTCACGCGGCAGCAAGTCCTATCCTTTTCTTAAGGAGCGGCGTTTTGTGACGTCACAAAAAGGACTTTCAATAATTTTTTAAAAATAATTCCAAGGGTCTAAAAAATCTGAAAAAAATCAGAGTAGCATAACTTTACACCCTCTATCCATTTCTGCAATAAAAAAAAAAAATTAAATTTGAGGTCGATACTCCATTCATTTGAGTCTAAAATCTTTATATTAAATACAGCTAGGGAAGACTGTAGTTAAAAGAAAATTTAAATACCAACCTTTGGGTTAGTTGGTCTTATAATACTCTTGGGTAGTAGTAAGTCTTGTAGATATCTCTATGTTTTGGGTCCATGTCAGGCAAACTGTAATAAAAAAAACATACATTTTACTATCACATTGGACATTAAGATGAGAGTAAACGTTTTGAGTTTGTTAAATGTATCTCAGAAATTAAAACAAAGCATATTTTGATTCTCACTGTAAATCAATTATTAGTTTTTTCATCATCGATACACATTTTAATAAAGAAAATTAATGGCAAACAACATCATGTAAGCAAGTATTAAAATTTACTACAAAGCATTGCTTTCTGGAAGAACAATAATAATATGCCCCTTTTTAATTTAAAACGCAACACCCAACTTACAACTACCCTATATCAGACTACAATTAAGTTTAAAGCAGCCTCATATTTCACTGAAAAATTTCACATGTTTAACAATATGAACGTACCTTGTTAGGTTGGCCACTCTGTCCATCCTACACTTGGCAACATTGCGGTGAATCAGCTCAGCAGCGTTCATCTCAATCTATAAATCAAAACCATGACTTAGCAAATGCACTCCAAGCTCTGTCCAAAAGCAAAAAAAGTTAATGTTTTTGTCTCAGAAATTAAAACAAAGCATATTTTTAACTTTCATGGTTCATCAATAAAATTTGTTCATCACAGACAAGAAAGTATTCAAATATTTATTCATCTTCAAAGCAAGACACGTCACAAATACATTAATCATACATATTGTGCATAGATAATATTATTGTTAATTTTAACTTTTAATAAAATCGCCCGGTTTGTGAAATTCTTCTTTCTTGCAATAGCAATTTTACTTTATTTTAACAGGGAGAAAGAGACAATATAATTGAAGATTGAAACATACTAATTTTTGGACATGAATCTATACATACAATACATCACTAAAAGACGCTTTGCTTTTCAGTTGAAAAAACTCTTTTTATTTTTACTAACAACAACTAAGTTTTGCCTCACTATAAGTAACTGGAGCTCTTTTATCAATTTAACTTATGGCAACAATGCTAGTCATCATATGTTTCATCCCAAAACAAATACACAAAGTGACAATATACCTTTAAATATTTGGTATCCATTCTTTGGGTAGTCTCCAACACAAACAATCAGGAATCAGCAAGTCTTTAGCGAGAGGTTTCGTCAGTCTAGTAGCCTGCAAACAGAACAGACAACACTTAGCGTCGTCACAATCACAAAATAACGTCAAGTTTAAACGTCAAGTTTAAACTTTAAACAACTGTAAGTGTCATCTCAGTAAAAAAAGCAGCAAAAGTTTAGTTTCATGGAAATCAAACGGTAATTCGGTTTCATCATTGAGAACACAGTGGTAAATTACGTGACTCACGGAAATTAATTTTCATTGTGTATACAGTAAAAACTCGTTATGACACAACTTGCTAGGAATTAAAACTTGATTTTGAATGAAAGAGACCTCTTAGCATTGCGGGAAAAACTCGAGATAAGGTAAGCCTAATTTTCCGGGTATCTTGACTTTACATACTAACAAGTTTTTACTGTAATTGGAAGTCCTCAGTTTTTATTTAGCCAATGAGAAAGTGTGTTACAAACGGACATAAAATATATAAAAAAAAAATATTATATAAAATATTTAGATAGTGGTCTTCCAGTTATGAACAAATTGTTTCCCCCCCAATCTTTTTTAAACTTAAAATTGCAGTAACATTACTCAAATATAGGGAAAGGTTATGTGATTACGACACAATGATTATTTTCCCCCGTGATTTTGAGGGTGTTGGGAGGGTAGAAAAATAAATAATGGTACATAAGTTAAAGGTCCTCTATCCATTTACAGTAAAAACTTGTTATTACATAACTTGTTATAAGGTAAAAACTCGATATTGAGTAACGGAGTAAATGTCCTGTAAAAAATAATTAGTATTGCAGGTATAGGAAAAACTTGATATAAGGTATACTCGATATATTTATAAGCTAAACCCAATTTCCTGGGTTCCTTGACTTGACGTAATATTAAGTTTTTACTGTATATACAATAAAAAAATTAAAGGAGGTTATCCATCAATAACTGAAGAAAATAAAATCATGAACTTACTTATCTGACAGGAATTCTACGTTGGTGGTAGTTCCGGTAGCGTTTGTAAATCTGTGGAAACACAATCAGTATTAGACAATGCCGTCACAAGACGTTAGGAACTCTTGATGACAAATATAATAAGACACTCGAAAATAAGACAAGAACTTTAAAATCACTCTAAATTATCCCAACATATAATGCTTTTAAATAATCTCATATTGACGGTAAACACTTCTGTGTTAGAGTCAAATATTGTAATTTTAACGAAGCCCAAGAAATATTTTTTGTTGAATTAATTAATTTGTTTATTTATGCAAAATGTGCATTTATAGTTGATTAAGTTTTTAAAATTATTAAATTTAGATATCTTGGAAATTACTTACATCAGATTGCAAAGTAACAAACAATCTTTAAATACACGGTTATCCCATGTCCTAAGAGCGTAAACAGTTACTAGATAGACTTAGTAAGGGGCATTCACAAAGCCCTAAGGCCACATTTAGGGCTCGATAATTTAAAGCCCGATTTTAGGCATGCTTTTTAGACCCAAAATTTCTGGTCTTAAATTATTGAGCCCTAAATGTGGCCTTAAGACTTTGTGAATTTCCCTTATTGTCTTTGCAATATAAGGTAATATTTATCTCTTTAATTGATAATTGAAAAATTAAGACGTAATACTTCAGAACATATTTAACGTTCATAGAAATAATTTAAATACCTACAAATTTATAAACTCGAAACAATAGGACAGTACGATTTAGTTTATATCTCAACTAAAAAATGATTTCTGTAAAATCAAAATGTTTTAGTTTATTATTAACGTTGAAAATGCTAAGAGGAAAAACAATATTAAAATCCTTCATATTATAACGTCAAACATCAACCAATAGGCAGTAAAGTATACTTTAAAATGATGTTATAATCTTTTTTGGAAGAGACAAAGCTCTTTTAATAAAAAAATAGACTATCAGGTAAAATACCTTGAACCAAACTTTAAATTGCTAATATTATGATCATTAAAATTGTAAAACACATTGAACCAATCTTTTTAATTGCTTAAGTTAGCATTAACTTGTATCACATGAATATAGAAAAACACATTAAATCAAAATTTTTAATTACTTAAAAATTATTATTAACTTTGATAGAAGCAGACGTAAATTCACAATAATGTTTCTTAACGCTTTAAACAGTAGAGTAAATAAATACTACTAAACATTTCATATCCTAAAATATATGTAAAAACCACCATAGTATAACCATAATTATCACAGTAATTAGTATTTATAATCATTATAATGCTTGCTGAACGTATCGGGAAATTTACAAAATTCCTTCAAAAGTTCAACAGTCAGTATTCAATACTTCCACTGATAAATCAGTAAATCTCTACTTATTGTCGTTTTCAACAAGATAAGTTCTGCGTAGAAAAATATTCATATTAATTCCTACCTTCACCATTAATTATAATGTAGACACTTTTAAAGACTACAAAAATTCATTTATTAAAGACAATTTCACGTCAATAAATAATTAAATCCATCAAAATATCACTCACCTTCCGAGAAAATAGTCTGCATGCGTAATGTAGCAGACCAAAAGAATGCTCCAGCTTTTGTTAATGGCGAAGTGTTGGCCAATCAAACAGTAGAGCTAGCCTCAGTCCACCAATAAGACTGAAGAACTAGTAGCGGTCGACCAATCAGATAGCCTGGTTTTATCAGCTATTCCACCAATCGGAACTAGGCTTTAAGGCTCAAAAAACTTAGGGTCAAGATCTTCTTTTCAAACTTTAAATTACCAAATACAAGAAATCTTATTTAATTTGATTGTTATTTTTTTCAAATATTAATTAAGTATTAATTAGTTCAAAATATCAAATATTTAGTTGCATAAATTCAGATCAATAATATGTTGATAAGACTAAAATTAAATCAAACAATTTGCATATCGATGGTTCCGCAGAGAAAGCGCTGGTTTGCATTCTCCAGATTTTACAAAATGACGAGTTTGCCTTTTCAAAAAAGGTAAAAAGGTTTCTTTTCATCCTTTGCTATTATAATTTACAACCTTAATGAAAAGGCAAACCCATCATTTTGTAAAATCCGGAGAATGCAAACCAGCGCTTTCTTCGCGGAACCATCGATATATTAATTTAATATAACCAAAATTAAATCAATTGATGCATATTAATTCAAATTTATCAAATTTTTTAATCCCTCAAATTTAATGAAGCAGTAGAAATCAGCCTTCATTTAAGTCCTTTAAATTAGAGCCAAAAAGACATTAGTGTGTAAATGTTGCTAACAACTTCACTCGTAGAAATGCCAGAAGTGGAACGTTGTAAATTCACACCATGGCAGTGACTTCACGTGATGATCTGATGATAATGTAGTTGAAAAACTTTGGTCAATATTACTTGGGATATTTAATTTACAAGAGAAATAATTGTATTTAATAAAATTTTAGAGAAACTTTAAAAGAAGCGTTAGATCTTGATGAAAAATTGGAGATAAGAAAAGGAAGGTTTTTAAAGGTAACGTTGATGTCTTCCATGCCCAAAGCCATTAAGTCAAAGCATAAAATTTCAGACATAAAAAATGTAGCTCAATAGCCAAAAGCAACATATCTGAATAAAAAAAATGTAAGATTTGAAATATTTTTTCATCATAAAGAGCACCATAAGGTAACTCAAAAGTAATAGGAATTAAAATTAATGAAGTTCCGTTTTACTAGCTTTAAAAAATGGGGTTATTTCAGCTATTTCAATAAAAATATAAATAAATACTAGAGTAAAAATGTGCTTTATAACTGCATAATTAAGGAAGGAAGTGAACTTCAAGCAATATCAAATTTTAATCCCAAATTTTAAAACAGATAAAACTATTGAAAAATATATAAATGTTTAGATTTTTTTTTGTTATTTTATTTATTTAATTACGACGCAATGATAATACATGATCATTAAGTATAATGACAGAAAAGATCCTAGTGCTAATACAGTCATATTAAATCCAAACTACATTAATCAATTAATGCGTGCAATTAAATCTATAATAATATTAATTTTTAAACTTACTCGCTCCGACTTGTATTTTAGGACCAAAACGACATAAATATACAATTTTTTTTTTTTTTTGGACTATCATTTTTTAAAACTTACATACTAGCATATTAATTCTAGAAAAAAATGTTGATATAAAATAAAATATCTTTTTAGAATAAAGATCTTGATAAGCTAATTAAAGTATTTCAATAACGAAAATATACATTTATATTTTAAAAATAAATCATAAATTAAAATTGTTGAATTTTATACATTACTATGAAGAAGATTGTTATAAAATAAGACATGCCAAATCTATTTGACAAAATCTATGATTTTAAACACACAAAAAAAAAACTAATGCTAAAAATTAATAATTATATACTGCTAATGTTAATACAGATAGCAGAATCTTATAATTATAAATTAATCTTAAAATTTAAACTTGTCACCACAGTTGTATATCTACAACTCAACGTTTGTACAATGAAGATTTTGTTATCTAAAAACAAAATTTGTTTCGGCTCTTGATATATAAATTTATCCAAGATTGACAGGGCACATTTATAGAGAATTTTAAAAATGTGCATTTACATTATCATTTCATGTGCTTTAACACTTAAAAAAATGGTTGCTATTCCATTCAAACACCAGAATACACTTAGAAAATTAATATGTTGCCAATCTCAAAATATAATGGATAATTAAAATCATGATTGTTGAAGTAGTCCTACCAGTATTGTCTCTTTAACATTCCACGTTTTTGCTTTGGAATTTTGCAATAACATCACTTAACTCTTGAGCATGTTGAGACGTCACGATCTTTCAACAGTTAAAAGCGACGTTTGTCCTTTGTCCACGTTGGTGGGACTGAATACGACAATACTGGCTAGGGATGTTGATCTAGTAGCGGCGACGTTTAGCTGGGTAGTCGTCTATGATTGGTCCTCCCCTTCTCTCTGCCCCTCCGGCGCCACCACCCCAACGGGGGCGATTCATACCACCCCCCGCAACCCCCCTCTCTTCCAGGGCGTCATAACCACCCCTACCCTGGCCCCCGGCCAAAACACCCCCTCCTACTGCTCCACCTCGTTCGTAAGAATCCATGAACGCTTTCGGGTCCTGTCGAAAAACAACGAGGGGTGTTTGGATTTAGGCTAACGCCACATAAGGGGGAAGAAAAAAAAAGAAAATAGATACAAGATAATTCAAATGTCGTCAATGGTGGAAAGCTAGCAAACATTAAGGCCCTTAAGAGTCTCTCAATTCACACAAAATAATTTAAATAAACTAAGATGTAAAAAAATCCAATATGTAAACGAAGATAACGTTTTCTTCTTCAATTTCAGATTTTAAAATAATAAACACCATTTTTATTGATAGTGTGCAATAATTCCTACAGTTACTTCAAGATAATTATGATTTCATTGTACGCTAGCAAAGAAATCAATGGAAAAAAACACTTAAAATCCCAATGCTTTTACTTGTTAAGTAGGCTCCATTCTTAGAAAAGTCCTTCAAGATGTATTATTTTATCAAGTAAATATAATAAAGCAGTAAAATATGTCACAAGTTCAGGTTGCAACAATAACTGAATACTATATAAATGACACTTCTTTCACATGGTTGATTGCCCATTAAAACATTAAATTGATTAATTGCATAACTCAATTAAAACATCACTGTGTCATGTCGACAATAAAAATTAAAAGTGCAGACTTTTAAAATCAATGAAGTGCATAGCTAAAATGTTGCAGCATACGAAATGCAGTTTTTCAACCTAACTTTACGAGATGTCATCAATTAATTCATGTAGGAAAAGTTCTGATCGATTGGTTGGTATTTTGGGGCAATTGACACATTTTGGTCACGCATGCCCTCGTAGGAAAGTTGTCTATCAATAAAAATAACAAGCATAATATAGGTTCAATGAACGTTGTGAACCTTTTAGCTTGCTTAGCAAACTCAAAATCAAGCTTCCTTTCTTAATTCCAGCTGTCAAGGTGTAAAAGAAAATGTTGTAAGCAATTAACTTGGTCAATAGCTTTAATATCATTAAAAGTTTAAAAAGTTAAATTCAAACGTTCTTTCATGAAAAAGAAAACAATAAAATCACAAAAAACAATAACTACTTAACACAAATTCAGAAAATATTGTTCCATGTTATTACTGAATAACATGATGGTTTCAAAACCTTTAATTTAAATGCACTTTTCAGCATTAAATAATCAATTTATCATTAAAAGTGAAATATAATCGTCAACCGTAGTTTTCATTGTTTCTTTCATTTGCTGGCACCAAAAAGAGCCACGGACACAGTAATAAACAGCCATAATCATCATAATCCCTACGTTTGTGTGAAATTGACGAGCCTCACTTGGGTATAACATTTGCATAGCTTGAAAGTCAAGGTCTAATCAGACGTCTGAAAATAAGAGATTATTCGTGCCAATCGAAGATTCAGATACTATAGTTGAATTCTTCTTCATATCATTCTGTTTTGGATAGAACTCAAAAAGTTAAGCAAAATATATTTTAACTACAAAAAGAATTTGCTTTGTCTCTCAGAGTAAAGAATAACTCATCCCTCGTCCAGAATAATTAAATATCATCTGCCTACCATGATCTCGTTGCAATAATGAGCTATCTGCTATGTCAGTTAAGCGCATTTTATGAGCTTTATTTTATAGTTTTTATACTGATTTACAGCTCATGATTGCAGTCACCTGAAATACCAGACAGCTCATTATTGCAACGAAATCAGCTCATTACTCGGACGAAGGATGAAATGAAAATACCAATAAATTTACCAGTGAATGACAGTTATAAAACCATGACAATATCCCTGAAAGACAAAGTCACACAACTCCCTTTCCACCCTTCCATACAACACCCTCTTTTTTTTTTTTTTTTTTTTTTAGTTCAACCACACTCACAGTTTAGCCTGCCTGCCAATCCTAGCAACCCAAAGTTCGCAGTATAGCCAAAGGGTTTCATGGTAATAAAAACCTTCAAAGTGTCTTTCAACCTTTGTTTCGGTAGATAGCAGTTCTATAGACTGCACCAGCAATCTCTAAAGATAACATTGGGAACAGCTACAGATTTTTGTTCAAGAATTACTAGGTTGCCAATAAACGAAGTGATTAAGTTAAATATGCAGTAATTATGCTATTCACTTGTTTTAACACATAACCATACAGAATCAATATTTCTTTCATCCGCATAAACATATTAAAGTTTTTGTAATATTTAAAGATATCGTTCCTTATATGTGAAGTATCACTTCAGGCGAATAAATTTGTTAAACATTAAATCTAGTAATTTTAAGAGACAGTTTAAGTGTAAAATAAATCAGCTTCAGCTAAATAAATGTTTTTTAACACATTAAGTCTAGTACTTTAAAAATAAAAGCCAGTTGTTTCAAATTATGCCTGTATACAAGGCCACCAAGTATGCATAAATATTTATAATACTTCATTTCTATATCCCAACAGAGCTTTAGATTCTTTAAAAAATCAGCAACTGCATGTATAAAGTCGAAGATAACCTTTTGTAGTTCAATATTAAAGAGACCAGTCCGAAATGATGCAAAAATTTTCGTTAGTGCTTCAAATTGCATCCCTAAATTCACAATAGTAAAACCATAATTTTCCAATTTCTAAAATATGTTATGTATTATGTGCTTCAATATTCAATTTTATAATGTCGATTGCATAAATATAAGTAAAATATTTTCAATGGAAACAAATATGTACTGTATGTCTCATGGATACATAAATTAACTTTGTTCTTTTTTTAAAAATACCCAGTCAAAATAAGTTTTATAACTTCAGTCAGCCATAATTATGACAGTCCTTTAAGTTTTTAAAGATGGCGTAAGATTCCAGAGCTATAGTTCGTTGAACTAGACAAATAATTCGAAAACATAACCTAAATAACAAAGTCATGAGGTGATCCTCATCTAAAAAGTTGTAGAATATAATAATAATAATAATAATAATCAGACGAGCAATGGGTTCAACAAGAAACCATTGGAACCACAAGCATAATAATAATTTCATAGGTTTTATTTATCCTTAAATTTATGTGATATCACATAAGATTCAACTTTATTTACGTTGCAGCCTTTAAGTATTATACGTAATTTTATCTGTAGATTATACATACTTCAATCAAAAGTTTGATGTATAATTAAAAACCAATAACTTGTAATTAAATAAAACAGTAAACCAGGCAAAATTTACAATCCAGGTTCAACTTAAATTCATCGATTTGAGATTTTCAGTACATCAAATATGCAGTTTTTAAGGCGTTTAATGATAAACAGATTAACACCATTAATATATTAATCTCAAAATAACTTCATCTGAAGACAGTAGTTTCTAAAAATGAGTTGCCGTGAATCAAAAGAGGTTATATCCAAGCCCAACTGGGATTGAATTTTTGAGCCTCGGTTACATGAACAATTTTGAACCTTGATTTAGAATGATAACTATACTTGTCTTTCCAAATCTAGGTTCAAAAGTGATAAGAAAAAATTATCTTTGATGCAGCTGAGGCTCAAAAATTCAATCCCATTTGGGTTTGGATATAACTCTTTTTGAACCGCGGGGCCTCAAATACTTTAAGATTTAGATTTTTTTAAATATTATTTTCTTTTTAAGACGTCCAAAGCCTGTTAAACGTTATATAATTATATTTCTTCTTTAGTAGACAGTTCCTACCTAGATTGGCATTTCTATTACGTTCAGTTGGTTTGGTGCTAGGAGCTTTAGGAAGGCTATTTTTTTTTATAACATAAAACTTGGCAAATTCATTCATGCCTTCATAGAAGACTGTGAGAGTGGTTGATACTCTTCAATGGACGACCCCAGATCTTTAATCACTACCTAGCCCCTCCCCCCTCTCAAAACCAATAATAACTTTCAAAGAATTCGTCAGATAAAAAAAAAAAAAAAAAACGTGAAGTCAACTTACCACGGGCAGATTTCCTGGACCTCCTGATCCTGTAAGGATAATAAAAAAAGAAGTTATAGCCTATTTCTACCATGAAAAAAGCACGCAGAACTGTGCTGACTATAATCTGTTCTCAGCTGTAATGGGGAAAATGGGCACAAGTTCAAAAACCAAGTAGCCAATTATTGACCAAGAGGACACAAATTACTATCAGCTTGAAGAATTGTTTAAATTCCATCCTCATTGCATTACTTTCACAAGGATAATGCATTAATTTTAAAATTGGACAAAAGTAGAATCATGAAAGTAAAAATGACAGTCCCTTCTTTAAGGTTTGTTTTGAAATACGACTTCAATCATCTAACAATTATAAGTAGTAGAACACCTGTTTTGAAAGGGCTAAAAAAATTAAAACACTACATTCATGAAAATGTGAAAAACATAGTCTTTTGGTTTGTTGGTAAGACTAGCAAAAGTTTAAATACAATTTTCTAAACTTTTTTAAAAGCCATTTTGAGAGTTCTCACCTCTCATGCCGCCATAGGTGTCTCCTGGCATTGGTGCATCATAGTCGTGGGGGAGGGGAGAGTAGCCGCCCCCGGCCCCGCCCCCTCCACCCCCACCGCCCTGGCGCATGGCCTGCTCCTGCTGGTCCAAGATACTGTTCAGCTGGTGCGCCTGAACCACACACAACACGCACACTTAGCACCAACCATTGGTCCTAACAAGCACACCAACATGCAGCCAACAAGAGTGCACCCAAGCAGTTTAATATTAACGTTTTTTAATTACAAAATTAAGAACTTACTGGAAAGGACCTTAAAAATATTTCTTCACCATTTGACAACACAACTTAAAATTAAAGCATTAAAATGTTTTTGTTTTTATGAGTGTAAAGCTTTATAATTAAAATTTTCACCTACAAAAAAACAATTACATTATAATTAAAATTTTCACCTACAAAAAAACAATTACATAGCCAGATTACACCTATATGGGACATGCTAATTAAATGAAAGTTACTATTGACGACTTTTAATCTTAGTAATTACTGCTAGGTGAAGAAGGTGCACTCGTGCTGGCTGCTAGCCCCTCCTTCAATTTACCGACCTGCATGAACAGAGTGTTTTCCTGTTGTCTGCGTCGCATATCTTCTTCCTGTCTCAACATCCTCAACTGCATCTCCTCTTGTTGACGACGCATCATGTCCTCGTCAACGCGACGTTGCTCCTCCTGTTGTCGCTCCTTCATCTCCCACTCACGCTTCTGTCTCTCACGATCAGCTTCGCGTTGGCGGAGTTCTGTGGAGGCAAACAGGTGAACCGTAAGTACAGAAAACAATATCTCAATTCTTGATATAACTACAAAATGGCAGATATATTTATGTAGGGCTCATTCAATTATAATTGAAAAGAGTGTCAATAGTATAAGACGATGAACCAATATCAGGTCTTTTCATTCTGGCTAACTCAAGATTACAAGCAAAGTAGTAATTTATTTTCTCAAATATAAATCTGATAACTTTCACTCGAGACTAAAATGCTAACAGATGACTTTTTCCCACTAAAAATGTAAAGGTGCATTCACAAAGCCCTAAGGCCACATTTAGGGCTCGATAATTTAAAGCCAGATTTTAGGCATGCTTTTTAGACCCAAAATTTCTGGTCTTAAATTATTGAGCCCTAAATGTGGCCTTAAGACTTTGTGAATGCCCCTCGTAAGTTCCTTTGTAGGTCTAACTGTGTACTCACGTTCTCTGAGCATGGCGGTCTCGTGCTCGTATCTGGCGTACTCCATCTGTGCCTCCAACTTCTCCTCCTCCATCTTCAGCTCCCGCTCTAGAGCCTCCAACTTCTGCTTACGCAGCTCGTACAGCTGCTTCCAACGAGTACCGTAGTCGTGCTCAAAGCTGTCGGGGGTGGCGAACCGCGGCCCAACCTGCAAGCAAGGTTGCCAAATTTAGTCACAGTTACCAAGTGTTAGAAGAGAAAACCAATTTCTTTCATGAACACAAGAAAGGTTACTCTATAGAGGTTTCAAGTCAGCTGATTTGCATTGTTCCCACCATCCTATGCAAACCTAAGATGTAAAAATAAAAAAACTCATAATCTCTTTTTTGGAGGAAAATAAGCTTGATTCTTTACCAGAAGACTCCTTAAATAGGGCAGTAGGAGATGGTTTTAATTTAATAGCTTTAATAGTTACTGATAAAAAATTCAAATTTCCTAATATGGTGGCCCATGGAGTAAATTCTCCCACCAGGGAACAGTTGAAGCCTCCATTCCAAGACGTCAAAAATAAACTCACCTCTCGAGCCTTCAGGTAGTCTGGGCTCTTCTTGAACATGTTCTTCTCGGGGAAACCGTCAGGGTCATCCAACTGCTCATAAGGTTCCACGATGACAGGACGAAGGGACCTGCACACCAGACACAAACATTGGTGTAATGAGGGGGAACCGAGCATGTACACAACAGTATTATGTCAAAAAAGGCAGTTACGGTGCATGCTTTTGCTTCAAGAAAAGCAATTACAAGCATACCTACAAAAATATTTGACGAATTAGTAACAACGGTATAATTTATTTTGGCAATAACCTCTCAAATTTAAATCACAAAGTTTATATAATTTTAAGTCTCTAAGACATCTAATAATTGTAAATAACATTACTTTAACTTACATGAAGTATAATTATTATAAGTACACTGGGGGCCAAGCTAAACTTCTCATCAAACAAGAGTACCACCAGCCTATGAAGTAACGTAAAATCAAGGAACGTTGCCAAATACTGCAGCGTCACTATTGTTCGGCTGCAGGTGTAACACCAAAATGGCAACGTTGCACAATTTCCATTAGCTCGCGGCATCGTTTGATGGGAAGGATAGCTTGGCCTCCAATGTACCAATAGAAACAAAGTACATCTCCTCACTAAAAATGGGTTAATTTATATTTGCTATTTTACCTACGTAATAAAAATTTGACAGGTTATTGAGCGACAATTGCACCATTGATAAATCAGTTTGGTCGTAGGAGAAGTGGTGGGGGTGGAATACGACCTTTGGCCCGATGCTCTGACGGGCAGGTCTTGTGGGTTAGGAGGAGGCACGTCAAACCTCTCTCGTCTGGCACTGCCGTCACAACTACAACCATCACTGTACCCTCAGACTTCCGGCCATAACACTCTTGGGAAGGGGGAACACATGCAGGACTCTCCTCACCTTAGTAGCCAATGAAGAACCAAGACAAGATAATTAAACCCAATAAGGATTTGTACCAGTAAGTCATTTACTTTACTTTTTTAAATGAAGAAGCACAAATATCGTAGTTGCATTACTTTAAAATTTTCATTAGGAATTATTTTTAAAAATACTGTACCGGTATAAAAATAATTTGCAATGTTGCATTTATTTTTTTTTATTATTATTATTAATTAAGTGCACACTACGAAATGGAAACCAAATTTTTTTAGTTCTACGACTCCAGCTTTAACCAAAAAAGTGTTTGAAATAATAGTGTTAACTTAATTTTCCAGTTAAAAATAAAGAAAATCATCAAGTTAATTCTCATAACGTTTTTAGTTATTCTTTTCTAGTCTTTTTTAAATGTGACAATATTTTCATTTTTTTTTTTTTTTTTTTTTTTTTTGTGGTGCACACTTTCCTTAAAGGCATACAGGCCTCAAAATACAAATTAGACAGTCACCAAGTGGGTTTAGAGTATATAATCAACATTCGCATAATTTTTTTCCACGCGTGATGCATCTGTGCGAAGTCGCAGTTCAAAGTAAGAAATTTAGTCCTTGATGACGTCACGAAGTCCTTGATGACGTCACAACTCAATGCTAATCGGTGCTAGCTGTGAGTTGTGACGTCAGCAAGGACTTTCTTTACAGCATGACTTCGGATGGTCGCACCGCGCGCAGGTAAAAATAATACGAATGTTGATTATAAACTCGAGCAACACTTAATGTCTGTCTAATTTGTAATTTGAGGCTTGTATACCTTTAAATGAAGCTCATTAATTAGGTTTCCAAATGAAAATAGATCCCAAAAGTTGAAAAATCTGATAAGCATACCAATACATTATTATGCTTAATCATCTAAAAAAATATCTTGGCTTTCCATTACGATAACAACATTACCACTTCAACTAAAGAAAACAATAAAATTCACAGTTCTTCTTTTTTAATTATATTGACCCACCAACATTTTTAACATAGTCTCAGTGTAAAAAAATACAGCCTTTGTTAAGTTTCATGAAATATCAAACGGTAATTCATTTTCATCATAGACTATAAATGTTCCTCAATTAGCAAGAGATAAAAAAGCCCCAACATACAGCCGATCAATCCATGCAACTACTCGTGCAAGCGGTACTCACGATGTAAGGAAGAAGCAATTCTCGGAGCACTTGCGCAGGGCAAGTTGTGCACCGGGCTTGCGTGCAAACTCAACGATACCCTCTCCCTGGGTCTTTCCACGGTCGTCAACGATGATGTATGCACGCTCAATCTGTCAACAAAAATGGGGGACTTGAGAGATTGAACTAAAAAAACTTGTAATAAGTTACCTTAAATTTAAGTGTTCTGAAATTAAGATAACACGCAGACCAAATTGAAGCTAAACTATTGAAAAAATAAATCTTAAAGCTAAAACAATGTTCATTTTACTTGATAAAATAAAAACAAAGCAATAATTTTCAGAGCATAGCCATATAATACAGAATACCTATAACTCTAGAGCTATAGGGATTTTTGTCGTCACTGATCTAGGGTTCTACCTCCTTTTTAGATGGCGCAGGCTGTCATTACATTTAACACTTAGGGGTTGAAGAGGTTTAAAAATTAACCAAACGAGGTTGGGGCGCTGTAGTTTGTCGCTACGGACTGAAGAATGAGAGGAGGAGGGGGGCAAGCGCTCGAGGGGATCTGACTGAAAACTGACCGAAGATTCTTTACCCTGCCAGAACATAAAAAAAATGCGTATATATAAAACGCAAAACTCGAGAACTGAGTACTTTTCTGCTTATATATATATATATATATATATATATATATATATATTTTATATATATATATATATATATATGATTTCGGATCAACGTATCAAAAGATCTCAAATGAGCGTGCTAATAAAAATAAAAAAATTACTTCATGATATTTATTTTAAATTTAAAATATTTTAAAATTCTAAATAATAATAATAAAAAAAAAACAAGATATGATACTATTTTAGAAGGAAATTAAAAAGTTTATTTGCTATAAGTATAGTAAAGTATATAATTATTAGAGCGCGGAAAAGTCATTTTGCCTATTTGTGCACATGAGGACTATTTTGTTGTCATTTAGGATGTCCACCGATCTCCGGAAGTGGATTAAAATGAACCTATATAAAAAAAGACTATTTAGACAATTTTTGGATTTTTAGACTATTTTGGCAAAAGATGACTTTTTGACATATTTTTAGTGCATTTCAGCTCTTTTTTTCATATTGCAAAAAAAAAAAAAAAAAAGTAAAGAAGTAAAGAAGTAAAGAGTGCGTTTGAATTCACGGGCCAGCCCGGGCTGGCCCGGGCTGGGTAAAATGGCGGTGACCTTGGTCGCCTGGTATGAAACATCATAATTTCGTCATAATTAGTTCCCAGTCTGTCCGCCAGGTCTCAGGCGCACTGTAGAGTCCGCCCGCGTCAGCCTGGGCCAGCCAGGAAGTGACGTTATGAGAGGAGGAAAAATGGCCGCCGGGCTGGCCCCACTTGACGACTAAAAACGCTTCAGCCCAGGCCAGCCCGGGCTGGCCCGTGAATTCAAACGCACTCAAAGAAACAAAGACTTCAGTCTGTGTAAAGAAATATAAAAAAAAAAACTTTTAAATAGCACTTTTGAAACGCCCTTTTGCTGCAGTTTCTAAAAAAAAAAAAAGTGAATTTTTTATAGACTATTTTTTAAAACGAGTGACTTTTTTGTAGACTTTTTTCCAAAAATAAGTTGACTTTTTAGGCGCCTATTTTTCGAAAAAAATTTGACTTTTTTATGCGCTCTAATATAATTATACTTATATAAGACTTATAAGTAAATATATAAAGTTATAATTTATGAATTTTGCAATATTTTTATAACAAATGATTATTTTATTCTATTCATTAATTATTTAATTTTAATAAAATAAAATGTAATAAAAAAATTTTGATGTAGCTTACTTTTCGTTTAAAAATTACCATCAGAGGCTATCATCTGCCACCGCGTGAATTCAATATACACGCGCTGATAAATATTATATTTATTTATTTATTTATTTCTGTTGTGGCTCACATTATACAACATAGAGACAAAGGACAGTTTGCTTAAAAAGTAAAAGTAACATTTTATAATTAATACAATTATTATAAAAAAATATATAATATATTTATTATGATTTTGCCAACATTATTTATGTAATCATAAAATATGCTCTCTTGTTAAGTATAAACGTGGGCGTGAGAATAAAGCTCAGGGTAGTTTTTCTTCATGAATTTTATCGTATTTTCGTATTAAATTTTCAACGCACTCAACAATTTTGACCCCCTTTTTACTCACTTGGAGTTGTTTCATCATTTCAATTGTGGAATCACTCGTTCCACTTTTTTTTTTATGCGATAATATTAACTCTATGTATGCGATCGGAGCATCGTATTGAAAATTTTAAAAAAGGGCTGGCATTATTTTTTTACTCTGCGCCTGATTTTAATAAAAAAAATATCGTAGATATATTAATTAATTTCGTCAAAAAAGGGATATCATAAATTGTGGTTAGATTTGACAGCTAATGGCTTGCATGAATGTTTTTTTCTTCCTTTTTCTTTACTAAACAAACAAGCGGGAGCGGAGAATAACACGGTCAGTACCCCCCGGCCTCAGCGCAAGTTGGGGATGATGCACCTCTACTCCCCCGTCACATGTGGTTACCACCTGCGACAGAATCTGACGGTAACTCCATCTACAGAGTAGGTAGAAAAGTTTGAATAACCCCTAAAAGCAGGCAACCAATCTTGACGACATATTTAACATGGGGAATAGACTAGCCTGGCATAGCTAAAAAAAAATTATGAAATATAAAATATATCAAGGGATGATTTTTGAAGTCTCAGGTAATAAAATTACAGCCTTTATTTAGTTTCATTGAAAATCAAACGGTAATTCATTTTCATCACAGACAACAGTTGGGTCAATTCTTTTGTTACATAATTGACTGACTCACCTCTCCAAAGACGCTGAAGGCCGACTCGAGCAGCTCGTTGCTGACGTGTTGTGTCAGGTTCTTCACCTTGATGGCCGCAGAGTGAGGGGCGAACCTCACCTTCAACTGACGACCCTTACGAAGGGAACCGTCCAGCTCTCGCTTGGCCTTCTCGGCACTCACGCGGTAGTCCTGAAACACGGTACCCAACATAGTTAGTTTGGGGGAATGGTACATTGCAATTGAAGTGATAGTTGTAAATAGTAATTCCATTAAAAGTTTTAAGTAGAATCTGTCGTTTTTAAGAATTTTTTAAGTAACATACCAAGAAAATAGAAGTTTTAATGTAAACGTCTCAGGTAATAAAATTACAGCCTTTGTTAAGTTTCATTGAATATCAAACGGTAATTCATTATCATCATAGACTATAGGTCATACGCTCATACGGTAAGCTGCAGCTTATTTTTATTTTTTTTTAAAAAGTTTAAATCCCCCTCCCCCCTCATTCCCTCCACGGTGAATTAGGTAGATTTTTTTAAATCTGGGGAATAATCAAAGCTTTTTTACAAAAAGATAAACATTTTTTTATACTAAAAAAAAAAAAAAAAAAAAAAAAATGGAAAACTGGATGATTAATGACAATATACTTTGGCTTGTCCACTGTCCTACAATTTTCTATAACATTTCCCATGATACCGGTATCTACTGAATCCTGCAACTAACATGTGGCTACTCACCAGCCTGATAAACGCAAAGTTCTTCTCCTTGTTCAAGAAGAGCTCTGCTGTCTGACCGAAGGGCGAGAAGAGGGCGTTGACCTCATCCTCACTGATGTCAGAGGTCAAGTTGCCGACGTACAGCCGGCAGTGGCCCGAGAACTTGCGCTCTGATTGGTCCAGAGGAGGCAGGTCGTATGTGGGGCCGCTCATGGCGTTCACCTTCTCAAGCAGGCGCTCCTGAAGACACAAACATTGTGTCCGTCAGATTTGTAAGGGGGTGGTGATACAAGGAGTATACAGAGGAATACATAGGAAGAATGTTTTGTTTGAATCAATAAAAATATTTCCACCAGATTGTGCAGCTGAATAAAAACACAACAAAACAATATAGAAGAAAATGGGAAAAGTATATCGAAAAAAAAAAAAAATGGTAAAAGTAATGGACGTTCCGACTTTCAGTAGAAATATCATAAATAAAGATTGCACAGAGTAGCCCCCCCCCCCCCCCCACCAAACCTTCTTGATTTGTGAAGATATGGACTCTAAAAATAATAATAATTACAACTTTTACTGAAGATTATTTTATTATGTTGCAAATTTAAACACTTCCAAATAAAAAAAAAAAAAATAAATAAAATGAAGATTGACCCCCCCCCCCCCCCAAGACATATCCTCATGACACTCACATCTTGGTTTCTGTTTCCGCCGCCTCTATTATCTCTCTGTTGTCCTCCTCCATCGTCTCTGCGAGGGAAGCGATTGGCCGTTCTGTTTGCACTCTGACCTCCACCACCACCTCCGCCGTTGTTTTGGTTTCGGCTGCCTTGGTTGCCACGGTTTGTCTCCATCGGCTCAGGCTTCACTTCTTTCTCAATCTCTGGCTTCTGTGAACATAACCAAGACACAGAACGTTAGTAACTTTAATTTTCCTGCTTTTTTAATTATTTTTTCTTTAAGGTATGCATATGACATACAGGCTATGCATAAAGCCACATTCACATACTTGGAAATTGCTACGGCACGCTGTGGCACACTTTGCTCTACAAAGGTGCTTTCACATATTCGAAAATCGCTACGGAAACACGCCGTAGTTACACCGTAGCAAATGTTGTTGATTACGCCGTGGAGATCGCGATCTGCTGCTGCGACGTTCTACGGCACTCCGTAGCAAAATCAAACTCATCTTGATTTTGCTACGGCATTCACAAGATTTTCCGCCGCCAGCTGCCGCAGAAGAACGAGAATATGTGAAAGGCTTACGGCATTGCTACGGAACTCCGTAGCGATTTTCGAATATGTGAAAGCACCTAAAGGAAATCAAGGACACCTTGATTTTGCCACAGCATGCCATAGCAGTTTTTGAGTAGCGGTATGATAATATATGTGAATGCGTCTCAACATCTCTGTAATGAGCAGTTGACTCATGGTTTGCATGTTACCGGCATACCAAAGAAAAAATTTGAATTATATTCTAGCATGAACATTATGCTTACGCTGAAGCTAAAATACAGCAAATAAACTTTATAAAAATAGGTCAAAATTCTTCAAATTCCTCTGAAAATTTGTTAAATTACTTGAAAAATTGAACCTAACCAGACGTATGAAAAATAAATCATCTCTGTAAACTGATTCTCGTAACAAAAGGGCATAATTTGTAAGAAATGGGTCAAACTTTTTATCAAATATTGACGTGATGCAAAAATAAAAATAACTCTCAATAGTCGCAATGCATCACAAAATGGAGTGCGAATATTGGACTTGGAAAATATAATTTCTTCCGATTTTTGAAAGGCCACGAGGCTGAAGTTCAAACCTAAAATGTCCCAATTAATTTAAATTTAGATTAATTTAGCTGAAAAATAATAGAAAATACATTATAAACGAAATAAATTTTCATGCGATACAAAGATTCATAAAATGGAGTCGCTGCGATACGAAAGATGCCATCTAAAACTTGATGCGATATCAATCTGAAAATCGTAATAAAAATACTAACCACGTTTGTTCTTGGAGGCGGTCTGCTTGTATTCGGTGGGGGACGACTTGTGTTTGGTGGAGGGCGGCTCGTATTTGGTGGAGTTCTATTTATATTATCGCTAGGGCTTGGGCCACCAGTGCCACCGCCACCACTAAATCTGCTTACTCCACCTCGCGGGCCCCCGCCGCGTCCTCTACCTCCACGATTGTTCATCAATCCTCCATGAGGACCTCCTGGACCTTTTCCACCTCCATTAACAACTTCAACGTTCATTGCAGTTATTTCAACTGACATACAACGATTTAATACAAGTTAAACAATTAATTAATCTACTTTTCTCTCGCACGACGAATGACGCCGTTGACGCTATAAAATGGACGTCTGAGAAACAGGAAACGGATATGACGTAATTGTTAGAACTTGAAAATGTCATGTGACTTAATACTATGCTTTCATTGGCTTTGCTGGTTTTAGTTAAAAATTTTGTCCATAGGTGCCACAATAATGCATTTTTGTATTAATTGTGCGGGAATTTGAAATGAAATTAAAAACTTACACCAATTAAAGATAAAAATATTAATATATATATTATTAAAATTATTATATTTTATTTTACAATTAAGGATAGACCCCTAAGAGCTTACAATTCGGGAAGGTAGGGAAAGGATGGTGGCCACGGCCTGTTACGCTACCCAGCATTCACTGAGGTGATCGAGACTGAGGAAACCGTGGAAATCTCTCAGGACATGCAGACATATGCGCGCACCTCGAATCGTCTATATATATATTATATAATTTTTATCATTATAGCTTAATTAGACCAAATTGATGTCCATTAAGCCTGAGGAACCACACACAAGTGCATCACTGCATTGAGTGGAAAGCTAGATGAATTTACCCCAGGGAGGGAGCAACGTAATTTAATTTTTGATGAATATAAAATTTTTTAAAAGAATCGAATACTTTTTAGTGTATAAAGTATAATATAAGTAAAGAAAGATTATATTAAATAAATACATAATTTTATATATTTTTATTAAGGTTGTCAATTAAATTTTTTTACTTGCGTTTTTTTTTATTATTATACATATATATATTTTTTTTTTCTATACTGTACATTTTTTCAATCGAGTTTCTTTATTATTTTTTTTTTTCTGTACTATACATTTAAATTACAATTTTTTTTTACAACATGTAAATGTTATATGCTACAATTTTAAGTGTCAAAGTATCGATTGTTTATATTTAAACACTTGACAACACTTTTACCTGACTCATATGGATGCAATATTGAAGAGGATTGCCTGACGTTACACGGAACCACATTTAGCCCCCCTCTGTCAGCCCCTCCAGCAACAATTTGTCGTACGTATAAGTGAGGGTGCAGGAGTGCTTTATTTTAGTCTCGTGAGAGAGAGTTTTATTTAAATATAATATATATGATATATAGTTTTAATATATAGTGTTTATTATTATTTTATTATAATTATCTGGACGTGGTACATAGCGCGAAAAATCATGATTCATGAGTTTAATTTTTGCTAAAAATCCCGATGAGAAAATGATTTGCATAACATTTATTTATTATATTCATGCATTCAGTCTAAAAGCTGCAATATTTTTTTAATGTAGATATAGTACATATATACATATGTTTATAATATTTATGTGTTGATGCGTATCGTAAACTAAAAATGTATAATAAATAAAAAATAATTAATGTATAAAATTATTTTATTGATACAATTAAATTTCATTAAAGTTATAATAGGGTTAAAAAACGATTTTTTTTTTCGTTGTGTTGTAGGTATATTTTAACTGTTAAACTATATATTATATACTGTATAATGCAAACTCCAAGCTATTTGACAAAAAAACACCGCACCGGGGCCCTTATTTATTTTGTTATATTATGTTGTGTCAGGCGTAAAAATTTCTAGATGCTGTCTTGTTGCACCCTCTTTCTTTACATATTTCAACGTTAACCAGAACTCAGAACTGCATGGCCCAGAAATTAATGGTGTGTAAGTGTTATTTACCACTGCGTGCAATGTATGGCGATCGATTCTCGGGTCGATTTAAAAATAAAACTGATTTCCACAATTTTAAAGTAACAAATCTCAAAATTTGATCAAATGGAGTATCGACCTCAATTTTTTTTATTGCAGAAATGGATAGAGGGTGGACAATTGTGCTACCCTGATTTTTTTTTAAAGATTTTTTAAAGCCCTGGAATTATTTTTTAAAAAATTATTGAAAGTCTCCTTTTTGTGACGTTACGATCGAGGCGCCTCTCCTTAAGATTTTTTTTAAATTTCTTTAAAGGATAGTACTTGCCACCGCGTGACGTCACAAAAAGAACTTTCAATCATTTTTTAAAAATACGTCCTGCTATATAGGGCTGTAAAAAATCTGAAAAAAAAAAAAATCAGGGTAGCATAACTTTGCATGACCCTCTATAGCGACCTATGAAGAAGGTTCATAGTTCATACACCTATATCGAATATATAATTATAAATTTTTATTTATTCTTTCAAGGAGAAGGGAGGGGGGATTAACCCCTTCACCCTGTCTGAAACCAATTTGAGTTTTGGGATGTTCCCCACCCTATTTCTTAATATATACTCTTGAAGTGCGATCGAGCGAGAATTTGTTTGGGTTAGCTGCACCACTAAACGCTTTGTTTTAAAGAAGTTTAAAAAAAAAAATCTTCTCGCTTCCTCCCAGTGATTTATTACAGAAACCTCTTATCTTTTTTTTTTACACAGAATTGCTATGTAATTATGTTGTAAATTAATTCATATCGAATTACTAATAGAGCAATAAGACCCATATTAAGGCTAATGAACTCTATGTATGTATAAATTGATTTATATAATTGGCAATTATATAAGATATCTTTTAATTGGGCAGTATTATTTTTTTCAATAAATGAGACCTAATTTAACTACCTATAGCTGGTTTAAATTCTTAACAATTTTCTTAATTATTTAAAGATTCCTTCAAATAATAATTAAAAGAGCATTTATTTTATTGTATAAAATTTTATTGATATTTTGATATTTAGGGATAATTTATTTCATTATGTATTTAGCAATTTTAATATATTTTAATGAATTGGGAGTTTAAAAATAAAATTTTAAATGATAAAAAATACTTTGCATTTATTTTTATATTATAATTAATAATCAAATCAAATAGCCAACAATTATTATAAATTTTTCCGCTGAACATATTATGATGGAACTATAAATTATATAAGCAATTCATGCATTAATGTTCGTATACACTAGACACTAGAGGACTTTAATTAAAAATTTAAACTGATAATATTATACTCTACTCTTAATATTTAAAGCTGATAATTATTAAACTGGTCATTGTTTAATATTAATTATCAATTAATATTTTTTATTTTATCAAAGAACATATTTTAGTAATTCCAAACTACGGTGACAACGTTTTAATTAACAATATAAAATTATAATGTTTTAAATGTAGTGTCACATTTTTCAATAGAAACACAAGAAAGGTCAATGAAGTCTATTATCAATATATTTTTTTTATATATAATAAAAACAATTAATAATTAATTAATGAATAAGATAAAATTAGTATTTGAAAACAAAAAATGATTAACACTTAAATTTAACTTTATGACTCATCAAAAACATTTTACTTTTTTTTTTTGCTCGATAGAAGAATGCTTTTTTTACTACTGAGGGGAAGATGCAAGAGATGTTCATATGGCTTTTCCATCTCTAGACAGACAGAGAGAGGGGGGAGGGGGCGTGTGCCTCGTCTGAGAGGCTCTGACTTCTTGTGAGCAGTAAACATTACGACTGGATACAGGAAGGGTGGAGTGACGTGCTACTGAAGTGATTTTTGGTGCGACGTACTTTTACATTGGTAAAATATTAAATGTAAAATCGTGTGTTGATTATCGATAAATTGATATACAAAGTTCATAATTTTTTATTGTATTTTAAGTATAAGATAAATGACATATCGAATTATGTATTGACAATTTTTTTCAGATTTCTTTTAAGCCTTAAAATCAAAGAGAAAAATGTTGTGACGTCATAATCATGCAGTATCCTTCCCTATGCTTGCGTGTTAAATATTCGCAAGTCTTATATGACGTCACAGTGTTTTGCAACACGATTTTATGGGAGTTAGAAGGTTAAAAAAAATATATATGAAACAAATTGACACTTCATAACTCGAGCTCCTGTATGCAATTTATAATTTTCATAAAGTTGTTATTATAATAATAATTATAATAATATTGTAATAAAATAATTGTATAATATATATTTTTTAATTCAATACGAAATTCATTTTTAATAATAGTTTTTTTAAATAACTATGGTCTGTGGTTTTGTAACAACAACTTAAACAATTTTATTAGACGCTCGATCATGCGCCTTTAATTCTGTACGTATTGTCAATTTTATTGGTGAGGGAGTTTTAAAGTTACAACAGAACTGCAATATTTAAGGTAGAGATAACACGGATCAGCTGTCCCAATGCTAAAAAAATCCCATTCATAAAAATTATGAAAAAAATTTAAAATGTTCTCCTCTACATCCCCTATCAGTAGGTAAAATATCAGGTATACAAAAACAAGCTAGTTTTTGAGTTATTAAGGGGCATTCACAAAACCTTAAGGCCACATTTAGGGCTCAATAATTTAAGACCAGAAATGTTGGGTCTAAAAAACATGCCTAAAATCGGGCTTTAAATTATCAAGCCCTAAATGTGGCCTTAGGGCTTTGTGAATGCCCCTTATTAATTAGTCAAATTTAAAAATAAATAACTCGAAAACTAGCTCGTTTTTGTATACCTGATATTTTACCTACTGATAGGGGATGTAGAGGAGAACATTTTAAATTTTTTTCATAATATTTATGAATGGGATTTTTTTAGCATTGGGCCAGCTGATTCGTATTATCTCTACCTTAAGAAACAAAACAAAAACAGGAGTAGTTAAAAAATAATAATTATTATATTAATGGGATGTTCACTTTTATGATGGTATAGAAGCATAATATATATACCAATATTAATACGAACGAATATTTTAAATCACCATGCATATAATCATAATTTAAATACAATTTTATAAATTATTTATAATTTAAGTATAATAAGAATAATAAAATTGATCCGTAATTTACATTTATGATTTCTATATAATAATATAATGTTATATTATAAAAATATAATAAAAATTTTAAACTTTAATATTATGTTATATACCAGTTAGTATAAAAATAAGTATAATTTTAAAAGGTTTAAATTAATTAACATAACATACGACACAGAAGGCAAAGAACATCACATAAACATATTTTATTTATAACAAAGTTTTTAGTGTCACAGTGTTAAAAGTTTTATTTAAGTTTTTGTTTTGAGATACAAGAGTTTATTTTTATTCTTGTGACGTTCACATGAAAGCAAGGCGATGAATCAAGCGACTGAATTAATACTTCGGGCACGGAATATTGTTGATGATGTAAACTTCACTTTGCAAGCTGCTAACATATCACAGTTTTGATATCACAGCCTGTGTGGATTTTTATTGAATATTTCAAAAGAGGACTTATGGGAGTAAATTTTGTTCAGATAATATTTTTTTAATCTCTTAACACCGAAATTGTGCAGCAAAACGATGTGACGTCATAATTGTGCAAGGAATTTCCCTATGATTCCGTGTTAAATATTTGCATGACTATGACGTCACAGCATATTTTCTCTTCATTTTGATGGTGTTAGAGAGGGTTCAAAAAAATCTGTAAAAAACAAATTGAAAGCATATAAATTAAGGTTCTTTATTCAAATTTAATAATAAATTATTTATTAAACACAAAGATAGTCTACAAATATGCAATAGCGTTAATTTCATGCAGGCTGCCATTCGAGAAAATATATTATAGCTTTATAATTATTTGGAAAAATTCATTTATAAATTAAATAAACAATTGTAATGATTCGTGACATTTTCTGACTACAAAATGTTTATAGCAACCATAACTAAGCATATTATTTAATTTAGGAATAATTTTCAATGTTAATGTGTGATTAATAAATTTTAAAAATGTATGATCATAATCATTAATATGGTGTTCTAATTATGTTAATGCTATTTTTGAAGCAATGTGTACTTAATTTAAAGAATCAATTGAAGTTGCATTATAATTTATTTTAAAAAACATCATCTAAGTCGCTTTATTTATAAAAACATTCAGTGATTCTATAAGTGATTCGCAGTGACGTCACAGTAATGTGCTAGTGGCCAGCATGCAGCCTCCGATGTGCGCCGCTCCACCCCCACGGCCCGCCTCCATGGCGTGGGGTGGCAACCCCCAGTCCTCCCTCCCCCGCCGTCTTCTCAAGGCTATGAGACTATGGAGACAAGTGAGGTCACCGCAACAACCGCAGGTCAAAGGTGAGTGACCTCTAACAAAATTAACTGACCTTTCATCAATAACTAAAATTAACACCAAATCTTAGCTTTTATGCTTTTATAATGCATATTCTGTTTAGTATAATTATATTATACTTTAATAATTATGAGTTATTCTATTATTTAGATAAAATGTGATATTAAATTTGTCATATATCACGTAACTTAATTTGTGTTACAAAAGTTATAAAATAGAATTTAAAAAATAAAAATTCATAAAATTTACTAAATATATAGGTAATATGAAATAAACATAAATATGTTGAAATTTTATATAATAAAAATAAAAAATATTATAATAAATATTGTACTACAGATGACAATGTGGTAAATTTTGTTAATTAATAGAAATTCGTGTGAAACCTCCATAATATGACGCTTCGATTTTGACCCTATTTTAAATTCCTATATATATCATTTATCAAAATTACTGAACGTATAATAATTTAAACGACAGCCGTATCTATTCAAAACGTCTCTATTATAAAAATATATTATAAATAAGACTGATAATACCATGTCAACTAGTCATTATTTTTACGTATACTTTATTATATATATTAAATATCATAGAATATTGCATTTTATATTTACAGTAAATATAAAATAATTTACAACTTTTAAGTGTTGTATCTTAACATTATACGTTCATAAACACATACATACAAATATTATTGTCATATTTTTGTTTTCCTGAATTTAATATAAACATAATAAAAAAAAAACAGGAAATAATATCTAATATACCAAACATTTATGAAACAAAAAATTTATCTGAATTGCTCCTTATTGAAATTTGTTCAACACCTCATGTATATACAAAAACCATATATCTTTTATCCTACAAGTTAATAACATGCATGGACATGTCACATTATGTAACTCATTATATGCTGAACACAAAACATTGTTAATAACACGATGCCAATAGTCAATACAAAAGACACCGGCAAGAAAAATCGAAATATGAACCTTATTGTCACGGTACGTAAGGTCCATTATTGTAACATTTCAGATGTGATACTTCAATATTGATTGACGAACAATAGCGTGGCGTGCAGAGAATCGTTTGTCATTTTTATGAGCTCGGACAGAAAGTGCATTTTAATGAAACTAACGGTAAAGTGAGGGGACGTGCACAAAATGTTGTATCTTGGGACCGTTTCATCCTTCAGATGCATGCAGCTCTACTGTAGTTCCTGAAATTGTAACAATGGACAATATTTTTTATTACACATTTGGATAAAATATTGTATCATATTTTTTAATCCTGTAACACCTTTTAAAATTAAGCAAAAAGAAACTATTCAGATGGAACGCTTTTCCTTACTTCTTAATTGATTGCGTGTTTAAAATCTTCATGACTATGACGTCACATTATTTTGTAGCATGAATGTAGTTAAGGATGTTAGAGGTTTATAAAATTAACAATATATAAATATACATATATAGATGGGTGAATGAACACTTTTATACACAATTCATGGATTACTCAGCAATCTTTATCGTTTATCCCATGGGCTTATTTATTATTATTATTATTATTATTATTATTATTTTAATTTGTATGTTGTAATTAATATGTTAATAATTTTTTTTATTTTTTAATTATATATCCCGAATGTTACATGATATAACAGTTGGCAGGCGATACTAACACAGTCCTATTCAGAACAAAACACAATGTACGTAAGCATGAAAGAGATAAGTGTGCAATAATGAGAGCAATCTACTATCAGGTGATTGCTTTATTTTACCTTTTTAGAAATTTTAGAGCTCATAATTGCATTCACCTTGAATAACAGATAGCTCATTTTTGTGATTTTTGCACACGAGAGTGTGACAGATAGCTCATTATTCCGTATAAGGGACGATATAAATATGCAATTAAAAAAATGAATGCTGTCCATTTTATGCTCAAATTGAAGATTGTTGAAATATTTTCTTAAAGACTTTAGAAACCACACCCATATATTTATATATAAAGTGAAAACAGGACAGTGTACCAATATTGCGAGTATGTATTACAATATCGGCGGAGCGGTAAAGCCCCCTCTGTATGTAAACGATCCCCCTGACCGCGAGCAAGCGTCTCAAGTGTCTACCAGGAAATTTTCATCTAAACCTCTCAACCTAATTTTGTAATATAAGAACGCTCTTGATTTAACTTGATGTAATTGAATTAGGAATGTAATTAATTATATATTGTTACTTGTAAATCAATATTGAGGACATAGCAAATTTTAGCTCTTTTTCTTCCGAGACGGTCTTATAGCATTGGTAGAATTACACAAATAACAAAATTTATAGAAAAGATATAAAGTTAAATTGATATATATTTTTAATACTTGTCTGAAGATATATGTGACAACTATAATTATCATGTTTTTAATTTTTTTGTAAAATTGAGCTGTGGCTGCTGACAGATCATTTATATGACTTTATAATGTTAATCACATATCATATTACAAGCTTATAAAACACAAAATAAGTATACATATATGACACAAATATATTATTGCACAAGTATAATGAATATATATTATAACTATTATATAAATTGTATATAACTTGACAACATTATTTTATAAAGAAAATTAAACTAAAAAATGCATTTTATTCATTGCAATGTAATTTAATCATAAAAAACCTCAACTTTGAATTTATTTTTACAATATACTTCTGATAAGAACTATTTTCTCATCTCTAAAAGTCGAAAGGTGACCTTTATCGCCTTGCATTTCGCGTTAAATTCTTTCGTATTTAATATAACAAACCATGCAGGCGGTAGATTGTACATTAAGTGTGATAGAAAATAAGCAGTCTATCCACTGCAACGAGTTATAAGAATTCTCTTGATCATGAAAAGTACACTCTAATTAAAATAACGCTCTCACAGGAAGCTCAATTTTTCTAACACTTTTTACTTTATTTTCAATCTTATTTTATTTTTATTTATTATTTCATCCACTGCAGACTACTGATTATAAGGTAGCCCTTTTACACAGGGTACAATAAATACAATAATCACATAATTATATGTCATAATTTGTATGAAGGTCAATTTTCTAAACTTAATACCTCCATTCTGTAAAATTTCAGCTGTAATACAAAATGGAACACTTAATTAAGATGAGACTTTTAAATTGATTCGACTGTAGCACCGAAGTGGCATCATTTCGCGCGGTAATTAATAATAGCCAGTCCGCGAGGCGCCGTTCTGACATCATGATACTGGACTCAAGCATTGAGAGATGCGCACTTGAGCTATCAGTCGCCATGTAAAAAATGTAGAGCAGCGATGTAAGCACTGTGATTTTTGAAAAAATGTTATACTAATATGGAATATAAGCATGCACCATCATGTAAAAAAAAGTGACAAAAGAGCATACATTTTTTTATTGACACAAATTAATTAATTTTCTTTTTTTTTTTCCCAACTACATGAAATAAAAGTACAGTCTTATGCAAAATGAAGGGGACAGATGCCAGTTATCAAAGTCACATTTTTGTTTTTTTATAAAAAAATCTGCACGGACTTAAATTGTATCATCCCCTCCTGCCAGGCGCGGATCCAGGAAAAAATTTCGGAGGGGGCTGCCTCCATAAGTCCAATGTTAAAATTTAAAACAAAAATTGGAGTGGGAGAAGTGCCTATATTGCTCATGTTAAATCCAAAATTTCGACGGGGGTGGGGGGGGGGCTGCAGCCCTCCTAGCCCCCCCCCCTGGATCCTAGCCTGCCTCCCACCCCCCAAAAAAAAGAAAAATGCATTAGCCATTGTTTATATTATATAAATATTACTGTTAATTTAATTATCTCTAAAACTCTTTTTAACTGCATGGCGTTGTAAAAAAAAAAATGACAAACAAACAATACTAGAAATTATTAGAAATAAAAATTAGAAATTCAATTTTGGAGAAATAAAATAAGAATTAATATATAACTTATAAATTTATATGTATATATTATCCCATACATACAGTCTACATCCCTTTATGGTTCCACCAAGCCTCTTATAGAATTCTTAAAAATATCCCCAAATATATATACCGTTCTGGCAGCCCCGAATTGTAGCGATTTTTTCCACTGTATCACAAATTGGTACGAATATGATCCGCGACACACAATTCCAAGAAAGCACGTAATTAGTGTCGCTCGTTACCTCGCAGTACTAGTGATATACGGCCTTGAATTGCCCTGTGTTGCATCTGTGTGCTATTTTTAGATCATGTTCTTATGATGCGATCATATTACAACTGCTTCCGTGAAATGTAATCTTGTAAAGTTGTCGTGCATGATTCCGAAATAAAAAAACATTTAATTTTTTTATATTTAAGAGATTTAAAAGTTTTATGCATGATAAAATGCATATTAAATATCCTAGCAAGTTTAATGAATGTTTAAAATTATATTCATGTACATTATTTAAATGTACATATACAATTACAGTACATTAAATTAAATATTAGTACTTCAAATTATACCGCATGAATAGATGCAACAAATTAAATGATAATTATAAATAATCTTAACTGTTTTATATGAACAAAGTAAACGTAAAATTTATTTTCACTTTATTTCTCTGCAAAAATTTAAAAAGGAAAAATATGTATTATAATTATTTTATTCCTCCTTTTTTTTTTTTTTTTTTTTTTGGTGGAAAGATATGGATACTGTCAAAATATACAAAAATTTCAAAGCTAAAAGTATAATTATAATCGTACATTATTATATTTTTGTCTAGTATAGTCTCGTTTATTTTGACACTACGGTATTTAAACATTAATACAAAAGAAAATCAGATTATACGAGCATAGTCATATCTCTGTGTTAGAGAATATACTTTTATAAAATAAATGTAAAGATTTAATATTTTATACAGAATACCATTACATATATGTCATATATACGGGGAGTTCTAACGCTAGAAATCGCTTTACTTAATAAGAAGATATCATTAGATTTTATTAATACAATTTCCTGTTTCACTAAGTGCATATTTATCAAATAGTGACATCTATATGTAGTAGGCGTCGTTTAAATTACAGGATGCAACGTAAATGTTTATATTATGCATGTCACATTTTTTTTTTTTTTAATCAAACCCTATTGGGTACTTCTAATTATATACTACTTTGAAATCCCGAACCTTCCGAAACCCTAACTTGAGCGTTTCACAGGCTCTTCCGGAATGGGGGCTGCCACGCGGCCTTGCAATCCATCCCGACATTTGCCTGCCACTGAGGGAAACGTAGAAACCTCAGCCAGGATGGACGCTACAACTTTTTTCAATGAACCGGAAGGTTCAAAGCTATAGGGGAACCACATAGTGGAAAAGCGCAATGATTTACCCCTGGGTGGGAAACGTGGTTTTTGTTGAAAATGGTCACCCATCCAACTACTAACCACACTCGGCGTTGCTTGACTTCAATGATGTGACGAGACCCGGTCAAGCGCACAGCGCCACACCTCCCACATAATATGTCACATTATACCCGTCAAAGCTTTAAATTTTTTATATATTATGCATACTGTACAATTATTTGAAAATGCTCTCTAACAGCATATATAAATGTGATAGTTTCAGTTTAAAAGGTTTTTATTGTATTAAAATTCACAGTACAATAGATACACATAGTCGAGTCAGATAAAAATATCTATACACTCAAATCAACCTTGATTATTACATATTAGCTTAAAACTAAAATTTGAAAAAATAAAAAATGCATATATAATGCACACATAATAGAAAAATACTTCCATTTATCAGTTAATATATATGAATAAAATACAGACTAAAATCATTCTCTCTCTATGGTAGATACATGTAAGTACAATGTTATATGTCTTATTATAATAAAACATGAATGACATGTTAATTATTTCAATATTACACATTCTCCAAATTACAATTTCATGCACAATTTTTGCAAATACACTAAGACAGTGAGCAATATCCGGGGAGGATAAGTCTCTTGAGGCGGGTAAAATTATAATGCAATATTTGTTAAGTAATCAACTCAAACACTGCACTTCGGCTATACTTATAACACCACTGCACGATTGGGAAGTGAACACAATTTTTACGTTATAATTATGCAAATCACTGATGGTCGTCTAATTCGGATGAGTTTAGGCAACTTGTGCAGCACCAAATCAGAGCGGGTCACATATAAAGCAGGGGTAATGGCTACCTTTGGTGCTGATAAGTAGGCAGGCTCGGACTGGGAAGCTAGGGGCCAGTCAGGGCCATATAGGCATTACAGGCAGCAGGGGCCACTTTTTCAGGGGGTCTGAGGCCACTTTCCCTATGCTCCTATGTTAAAAATCTGAGGGGCCAGTCAGGGATCCCTGACCCAGCCTTATGGCCAGTCCGAGCCTGTAAGTAGCCCAAGACGCACACTTTACATCACTCCCATAATATAAAATTAGTTTTCCCCGGCCTTACATACAACATCGGAATTATTATTTCCAAAAGTTGCATAATCTCTCCAGTCAATTGAAAAGTGAAAGTCATGAAAAATGTTGTGCATTTTAAAAAAGAAGATTAAAATGCATTTACTGGCAATGAACATATATATAAAATGGACGATTACTACAGATTAATATTTCATATACATATATATTTTTGTTGGCGTGTCTTTGAAAGATGAATAAAAAAATTTAATTTTTGAATTTATTTCTGCTCGAGTGTAAAGAAGGGACCATAAAAAAATGCCTATTGCTAACAATGTGTATTGAATTTGAGGAATGACGGTCAGACGATGTGCCGATATCACTCGTGCCAAACGTCTTTTATGACGTCACTCATTAGACATGTTATACGGTCCCAAGTATACATGAAGCAGATCTCTGTACTCCGTTACAGAGACTGCTACAGTGAGTCAGTCTCACTCAACAGCGGCATTTAACGTCATCTCCATCGTCACGGGCTTATCGTAAAAACGTCACGATGACACGTGGCCACTCGCTCATGGTAAAATTAGGACTTTGGGGGGAATTCCTCGCTCAAATAAATCCTTATTTAAATTGAAGGAAATTACAGTTAGTTCGTTGACGTGATTGATGCATTTTTTATTGACAGAAAACCATCTATATAACAAATTTCTTATTTCTTATATTAATTAATATCAAATATGAATATTAAAAATAACAAATCTTGTAATTATGTAATAGCTGCCAAAAATTTCAATCTGGTAAAATTAATGTATAATTTTTTTGAGGTTATAATTATAATCCCAATTATAACTTAAAAATAAAGATAAAATATGAAAATACACTATATGACGTCAGATTCATTTTTACCTAATTTAAAAGTATTCAATGGCGTCAAAAGATATATTAATTAATTTTTATAAGGCGTGAAGGCCGATAAAAAAAAATCTGGAAAATTAATACGTCCCGACGCAAAACAAATTGTAACATTTTAAACTATAATTATACTCTCTGTTAAGGGCATTGGGTGTAGCACCGGTAGTTGGCAACACTGACGTATCTTCACCATGTTAATTTTTTATCATTGCTCCTCGGAGTAATTTTTATGCTAGAGCTAAGCTGATTGCTGTAGTATCAAGATAATTAGTAGCCCAAGTGCACAATTTGGCTAAATAAAGCCTGATTTAAAGAAAAGTATTTTTTTTTTATATTTTAGAAAAATGCATGTAAATTTAAAAAATTTACTAAAAAATACCTTTCTTTAAATCAGGCTTTATTTAGCCAAATTGTGCACTTGGGCTACTAATTATCTTGATACTACAGCAATCAGCTTAGCTCTAGCATAAAAATTAACATGGTGAAGATACGTCAGTGTTGCCAACTACCGGTGCTACACCCAATGCCCTTAAGAATTATATACATTCTCCTTATCTATTATGCAAATGTCACTTTTTCCTGTTTTTGCATCCGCCAGTCTCATAAATATAAAATTAATATATATTATAATTTATAATAATATATATTAATTTCATGAGTTGTTTATTGCAAATATAGATTGATAAAGGCAGCAAAAACAAATTAAAGACTCAAATAACCTTACTGCTTTTTGTTTAAAAACTCCAAATTCATTTATACTGTCCATATTTGCAATAAAAACGAACTAAAAGGAACTTAAATTATCAAAGAAGTTTTTTTTATTGAATTCTGTGCTGCTAACAATGAAAACATCCCCCTCGATTTATTTGTTTTCCACTCGCACATCTCAATGGAAGGAAGATCCTCACCCCCCACCCCTCCCCCTTCCTCACAGGAAGTATAAAAACTCCACACATTTCAGTGGCACGATGCCAGTTTGGGAAAACTAATGTTGGACTAATTTCTTGAGACAAAATCTAACCTGTATGTATAACACACAGTCAGATCATTCCTCTAATTTTTTATCAAAGTACACAAAAAAATAACAAATAATTAATCAATATCAAGATTTTTTAATTTTTTTTTTTAAAAATTCCAAACTTTACTTTAAAAATAGATATGAATAAAAATTTATTCATGCTTATTTTTAAATATATGAATAAATGAGTACCAATGACATGATATATTTATTAATTTAATAAAATTTAGTCGTTATTTTTATTCAATTAACACAAATTATGAAATTATATTAGTCTCGTACAAAGAAAATTGGCATATTTTACCTTATGGTCAATAATTTTCTAATATATTTTGCCTTATGTTACCTTATTATTTAATATTTTATAATTACCTTTATTTTTATCAGCACAATTTCAAACTCAATTTGCAATAAGTAAATTAAAATAAAATGAGGTGATTAACTTTTAATTATTAATTTTTTTTTAATATTACCTTTTGTGGTTGCACAGTTGGTAAATAGAAAATTGGTAACGTTAATGCTGTCCCAAGTTGCAAACCTCAAGACAGCAAAAACTTACCCCCTATATTCAGATTGGGGGGCGTCGGGGGGTGATGTCACGCAGTCTATGGGGGTGTGGTGAACTATAACGTTTTAATTAAGTATGGCTCTAGACTGAATGCTCTTTTTACGTCTCCCAAAGATATAAAACTGCATCTCTTTCTCCTTTGGAAAAAACAGCAAATCACACAGTGATAGTCACGCTGTCGAATCCCATGAAGGTGTATATACATATAGTACTGTACATACTAAAATAGCTATTTTAGACAATTTACACATGTTTTAATTTTTCTCTATTGCAGAAATGAAGAGAGTAACAATTTCTAATACTTTTTTTATATTTTTTAGAGGCCTGTATATAAGTATTGCTAAAAATGTATTTAAAGCTTAGATTTAAACTTACGCCCCTTTTAGTTCTATCCTTTTATTAAGAAGTGACGCTTCTTTCTGTACTTTCAATAATTTTTTAAAAAATAGTGTCCGGGGTTTTAAAAAAATCTTAACAAAAGCTCTATTCGTCAATCAGAAAGAATCGATTTTCATTGATGAACCTTCTGTACATAGAACATAAAGTTCATCAATAAAAATCGATTTTTTTTTATTGTGTATTACGAACAGAGCTAAAATCATAGTAGCATAATTTGGTACCCTCTTTTCTAAAGTACAAAAAATTCATGTACTATCAGAACCAAAAAGGTGTGCCCCTGAATAGCATACAAGTTCCATAAGGAGAGGGGCACACCTTTTTGGTTCTGATAGTAGTTTGTCCATCATGTACACTCGTCGCCTTGAAAATTTTCCTCTTGCAACCTTGTGTTTTATTCTTCCATGGTGATTATTGTGATTAAGGTATAACCTGAGAATTTGTCTGTCAAGGTCAAGAGGCGTGGCTATAGTGGCAACACTGTTTGCATTAGAATGCGCATAATTTTTTAGGAGGGGGTGGTGACAACGGTCCTTGAGAGCGTTGCCACATTTCTCATCACATATAGGAAAAGATCATCGCCACGGTTCGAAATATATGAAAACAATTCAGAAAAATAGTCTAAAAAATTAGGTTTTAGTAAAAAAAAAAGTAAAAGAATCTGTTGTATAGTTTTTTTGCAATGCTAATTAATTAACAAATTTAACATTGGAAGGATACAAAATTCTTATTTAAATAAATTAATTATAATTAAACCAACGGTTAAAAATTCCGAAAAAATTTAGAGTTAATTTGACGATTGTTGTGAGTCCACCAAATTAATTTGAAGAAAATCTGTTGTAGCGAATTTTTCATCCAAATTTCTCAGGTTAAGGGCCCGATCTAGTAGGAACGGCCATAAGGAAAAAACAGTGTTTTCTATCAGTTCTGTAGGGTACAATATTTGCTTCACAAAAAATTAAAAAACATCATTGAAAAGAGGAGACTGATATGTAGTCCGCCAATGGATTTGTTTTTACACCACGACCACCAATTAATTTTTAATTAATGATTAAAAGCGGTAAAAGAGTGTCAACTTTACTTCATCATAACACTTGTAAAAAAAATAATTTCAACAATAGGGTCGAATAGCGGTCTAGAAAATGTTGTCGGCTTTAATATAGTGTACGCTGAAAGTGTTAATTTATGTTATTAAATTTACTGGAACTTATAGACTACAGCTACTTTTTTGCAATTTCTGGTTCCTAAAACCACTGAATGCAGCGCCGTGCGGAATTGCGGAAATATGCGAAATACTGAACTACAAGTGCGGCCGAGAGAGAGAGAGGAGAAGGGAGAGCCGAGAGAGAACAATAAAAGAATTTACCTGCCTGCAGTCCTCCCGCTCTCAACCCTTTCTCAAACCTTATCTTGCTTTACCATCATCCACTCGCTCCGCAGTTCTATCTTTACTCCTTACATTTTGCTATTATGTACACTGAATTCAGATTTAGCTGCCTCTACATAATAATGGAATATTACACTATAGGAACACCTCAAGGTTCATTATCACCTAGTATAGAGAAAATTGAAAATTACTTTGGGGCTTTCAAATCTTTGTTCACAGTATACTAAATTCTAACAGAACACAACTAATCAGTTATATAGCAGCGAGATGGCTCGCCGTCCAGTTCGTTGTGTAACAAAATAATTTTTTCATTTTCAAATCATGTAAAATAGTAAGAATACAATTTTTGTAATAAATTCAACTTGTATATCATTATCGGCATTTTATATAACAATGAATTAAAAACAAAAATATATTTATCGATATATATATATATATATATATATTAAAACATATATCGAATATATGTTTTTAATTGTTTTTAATAAACAATTAAATAATACTATATTTATAATATTAATTGCAAGATAAGATTAATTGACTAACACATTTTGTGACCCTTCCCCAATCATGACTCTTCCTAATAATTTATAAATACTGTCTTCATGTTATACTATAATATAAAAATAATGTCTTTGCAAAAAACATAAATTTATAATTATATCACATCTAAAAATAATTAAAAGTCTCAGATCACTGCTACTGTAATTTCTTATAATCGGAAAAGAAATAATAATTATTAGTAATTTATTGAACATAATATAAACATGATTGAAAGCGAGCGGTTCATTTTCTGAGTCTCCGAATTTTCTCCTCCCCTAGCAGCAGGTGTTCGCAGGAGCACTTTACTTTATTGTGGTCTATAACAATGTCAGCGGATTAGTGACCGCTACCCATCTCAACAATGACATTTTTATGGAAATAAAATTTTTATCTTCCTTATCGATCTCATCACGTATTCGCAAAAAAGTATTGATCTGGTTGTTTAAAGCTGTATAAAAATGAACTTTTCATTAAAAAGTAGACCAAAGTCATTTTTGTCCGAAGTTTCTGTGACATTTATTACCGAATACATAAATGAAAAAATGCGATGAAGAGCAGGTAGAGCCTGTTTTTCCTTTCGAGCTAAAAACCGCGTGGTTGCCTACATTTTGCCGCGTGAGGTGTTTTACCTCTACTAGATCGGGCCCTTAAGCCTTCAAGGCTGCAAAGGGAAATATTCCGAAGCGACGAGTGTCCAATCTTCTTGCCAGTCAAAAAGAACATATTGCAACACACGCGAGGTCAGGACCTCCTTCTAGTATCTCCGTCTTTACAGAGTGCCTCACAAACTGTCCATCGTGAAGAAGACTACAGTAGGCAGTCACTTTTAATTAGCGTTATCTCTGAGAGCGCGTGCCAGACGTCTGGCTACTATAATGCAGCCTGGCGTGTTGGAAACTACCGAGGGCAAACTTTACTGACGAATAAAAATAATAAGCATTTATGAATTCATGTATCATTTTTAATTAAGAGGGTATAAGATATACTGCTTTATTATTTTTTTTGAAGAATCTGTAAATTATCAAATAAATACAAGAACTTGCTTTTTAAAGATTTTTTTTGTATTTATTTATTACACATAAAGAACCGTGAGGTACATAATGTTTACAATATTTACAGGTATGTTTACAATACCTGTAATAATGTTATTGTAATTAAAAATAATTATACACATAAAAGACAATAATTTTATTACTGATAGAATTAATTAAACAAATATATCGATATATTATTATTTTTATCATTATGACTTTACAATATTTAAGAAGAAAAAATAACAAAAATTATAATTAATAGGAATTTTGAATATAAACAACATACATTCCTCTTAATTATTAGTAGTTTATTATAATTGAGGCTGATTATTTATTCCTAAATTGTTGCATTGCAATATTGAAGTGTAATATTGTTGTTTAATAAATAGTCACCTGGAGTTCCTCACTGTTTAGGTCACAGTATAAAGTTGAGAGGGTGCAAGAGAGCATCTTAATAATTCAGTTTGAGTCTTACAGTCGCAACATGAAGTGATCTTGCTGTTGTCAGTTTTGCTGGATAGTATATGTTTTTGATTTATTGTTTATAAACTTTATTACACAACGAAGCATAATTATATTATACTGTATGATAATGGTTGTACAATGTGAGGAATATTTATTTTTAATTTAAAAAAATACGTTTTCCTAATTATATGTAAGTATAAACAATAAATAGTAAATTACAAATTGTAATGTTATGTACTGTAATATATAATTTGATGAAAATAATATAAATTAAGTTATATATATGTTACATATAAAGCCAAACTATAATGGATTGTTGCATTATTCTATTAATTCTATTTTATAATATTTTTTTTAGTGCTAATTTTAATTTAAAAATTACATAATATATTATATCTGAGGCAAGTAGAGTATGTAAGAATAGTAAGAAAAGACTATAGTGGAGGTCTGTCTGTGGAAGACCGAGGTAATAATGCTGCTGGCTTACCCCGTAAGGTATATGGCGTCATGTTATGTATGTATGTACATAGTATATAGTATAATTTTGTTATACTATATACATCACAATATTTTTCTTACAGCTTGTTTTACGTTATTTAGTTTGAAACTTGAAAGGAATTTCCGCTAAAGATGTTAGGCAATGTGTTTACTAATCTCTTCATCCAGACTCACTTTATCTGTATCCAATCTTTTCCAGTGTAGATAAACACATTGCACTCTCCTAGCCTGCCAGCTGTCACTCTGATATGCAGCATCCCTGCAGGTCCAGCATCACTGACCTAGCCCAACATACCAGCTGTCATCTCGTGTGTTGTTACAGATGCCTCCACAGCATCCCTGGTCCAGCAGTTGCCACTTCAGAACGGAGGAGAAATGACGAGAGATGAAGAGAACACGCATTGTGAGTATCACAATATTATTAAATGTAATGTATTATTATTGACTGTTGGGGTTAGGCAAAATGATATCTTCAAACCTTGAGATTCACTTTGGATGTCTAATAGGTTATCTAATAATCTTAAGGAGAGATGATCAATATAATCTATTGCCGGCCATTTAATTTGTTGTATCGTCCCTCGTCCGCAATGGAGTATTGACATCAATTCTTTTTATTGCAGAAATGGATAGAGGGTGCAAAGTTATGTTACCCTGATTTTTTTCAGATTTTTCAGAGACCAGGAAGTATTTTTAAAAAATTATTGAAAGTCCTTTTTTTGACGTTACGCTGTGGCAAGTCCTATCTTTTTCGGAGCGGCGTTTCGTGATGTCACAAAAATAATTTTCAATCATTTTTTAAAAATAGTTCCCGGGCTCTAAAAAATCTGAAAAAAATTAGGGTGGCATAACTTTGCACCCTCTATCCATATCTGCAATAAAAAAAACTGAGGTCGATACTCCATAATGAGCCATCTGGCTATTACGATCTCGTTGCAATAATGAGCTGTCTGCCATTTCAGGTGAGCACAAAATTAAGATATCGATTTACAGCTCATAATTGCGCTTATCTATGTAATAGCAGATAGCTCCCATTATTGCAATGAAATCGTGGTAGGCAGATAGTTTATAATATTATTCCGGACGAGGGACGATATTTAATATTAAGGTGGTCAAAAATATGTGTATATTTTCATATTTTACAATATTATACGAACACCTGGAAACTATCTACAACGAAGCACGAGAGAACATCGCGAAGGCCAAGAACAGCCAGGAGAAATATTACAACCAAGGTCGCCGGGTTTCCCCCTTTCAGGTAGGAGACGAAGTATTCAGGAGGACCAACATACTCAGCAATGCCGACAAAGGGATAGCCGCGTCGTTGGCACCCCTGTTCGAGGGGCCTTATCTCTTGGCAAACCAGGTGTCTGAGAATGTTTTCGACTTGACCACGCCAACAGGCGAACCAGCAGGAAGACGGAACGTGGATCAACTACGACAAAGTTTCCAGCAGCCACAGTGGGCTGTGGATCAGGTGGATCTCAGTGTCCTGGAGGACGATGAAGAACGGCCAGAGGAGTGTGTAGAGGAGCCGGACTTAGAAGAACTGGCACTGAGAGGTGCAGGCGACACGACCGGCGATACCACTCTTCCACCCCCTCCCGAGCCGCCGCCCCTTGGTGACGGTGTGCATGGGGACGAACGCGGTGATCGTCCTACCAGGGAAACTAGGTTGCCTGCTCGGTTACGGGATTATGTATTGTGTGTATCATCTGTACTTACTGATCCCTATGCATTACAGATCTCTGCCAGCAAATATCAGGACCCAGGTAAGAGGGTCCTGATGAGGGAAGAAGAGAGCCGTATGCTGAGGGAAACCCAAGATCTCCGCGTGAAACTAAACAGGCTGGGTGTACAAAAGGTAGATACCCCTGACCTGAAGGACTTCAACGAGCCGACTGTTGTCAAGGGAGTTCCAGGAGGAAACGACCGAGAAGAAGAGAGGAACCAGATCCAGGCCCTACAGAAGGAACTGCAAAAGACGAAGTTGGCTAACATGCTGCTACTCAAGGTCATAGAGACTACAAAGGACCCGAGAGACGTCCAGGTACTACGCACCACTCCCTCAGGAGAACGAGTACCATCGGAAGTACAACTCCGACAGGCCATGGCTCGGGAGCGAGCAGAACTAGAGGCAAAGCGTCGTCGGCAGCTTGAGGCGGACAGAGAGAAGCAGCTAGCAGAAGACCGAGTAGCCCAAGACCAAGCCAAGGTAGACCGGGAACGGATCAGGAAGAGAACTTCCAAGCGGAACCGCCAGAGGACCAAAGCTAGGTGGCGAACACCAGAGGAGCAGCAGAGGATAGATGAGATGCTAGCAAGAGAAAGGGAGGTGTTCAAAGCCAGGCAAGCGGTGAGGGAACGAAGAGCTGCGGCGGCCCAGAAGGAAACTGCAGTTTCTGAGGTCGCCGTCCCACCGGCGAGATTCCAACCGCCTCCGACACTGGCGTACCAACTGCAGCCGGTCGTCCACCAGCCGGCACCACAAATAGTGGGACTCGTGCGCCTAATTCCAGTACCTTTGCAGCAAGCTCAACCGATGGTCGAGTGGGCGGAGAAATGGGCCAACAGCCATCCCAATGCCGGCCGGACTTACCATCCGCAAACCGTCGGCCAAGCAACTGAGCCGTCAACCCTGAGCGGTGAGGGGTTTGAGGAGAACTTCTTTGAATACCAGAACTAGGTTCTAACATCAACTCATCCATACCATCTCCAGAAATCCTTTCTCTCCCCTTCCAAGTCCCAATAGCACAAGGCGAAGTATACTATGAAGTTTTCATTCCATGATCCACGACGCCGAGCATCAGTCAGAGGGACTGGTGGACGTTTGGAGAAGGAGCCGGGACCTTCGGTGGCAGACGGACTGCCGCATCTTCTGAAAACAAGGCCGTAATCTTTTGATCCTCGTTTCCGATGATCTCATGCCAATTTGGTGCCATATCTCATTAGCCAGTTGAAATGCAATACCGAAATAGTGATCCCTTAAATCTAGAGTTCCTTTTGTTTGTGCCACAGCTCAGGAAGAGAGCCGAAAACAAAGACTGGTAATTATAAGCTGCGGTAGTAGATCGCATAGTTTTAAGTTGTTTTGTTTCCCATAAGGAAGCTAGCCGGTTTGCGCCTAGCAAGTAATCTTAAGGTGGATGTGTACCACGAAATTTTTGTTTTCTAGAGTTAGTGTCCAATAAGGACGACTGAATGTTTGTTCAGTTTTGACTGTTTGCAATAAGAGTTTGCATAGTTTGTAAGCCAACTAGTCTCAACTATCTCATTTTTGAGTTTAGATAGTCGATGCTAGTTTTGATTGTGTATGTTTTTTTTAATGTTTTGTAAGACTACCCAGATGATTTTCCGTCAAATTTGGGGAGGGGTAATGTAAGAACCCTGCAGTATTCTCACTGTAAAAATACTCATACGAGCTGTCGACCCAGCTGTGTTGTGTTTTTCGATCGTCATTTTTCTGACGGCGCGGCGTAACTTTAGCAGCGACGCCAAGACACAGCTGGGCAGAGGACGCATGTGGGGACGCCAAAATAATTAAACCTTGTGTTTGACCAAATCCTGTACGGAAAATCATCTCAAGGTAAGTCCAATTAGTAAGTAATGAGTTCATTTGTGTGTTTTATGTATTAGTGTAGGTCAGTGCAGCCATACAGGAAAAGGTAGGATGTGATTTTGGATGTGTTTTTGTGATGCAGGCAACAAGCAGCAACCATTCCCCTGTGTCCATTCCCTGGCTAGACAGAGCTAACACGATATGAACACCGTGGTATTTTATGCCGCGATGTTCTATCTTGTTGCAAAATTATAGGCAACAAAATTTAGAAGAGTGCGTTTTGATATTCAAATGTATCATATAGGACTGCGTTTTGTTTTTTAGTTTTAAATACGGACCGCGGAAATCCGGACTACGAGGCAAAAATGCAAATAGGTCAGCGTAGCCACCACCGTATATTTATATACGGCGGAGGTACGATGGCGGCTTGTGTAGGAAAAAATACCATGTACAGTTAGAGATTCAAAATGGCGGGAAAGTCCAACCAAGGCCAGTTTAAGGTTCATAAATTGTTTTAAGTAAATTCTAACTTCAGTGCTCGATTCATAATTATTGTTTTAATTTTTCTATCATGAAATAAAAGTTTTAGACAGTGGAAAATTGGGCAAAAGGGCATATGTGATTTTTATATGTTACCAAGTCAGATTCTCAAGGATAGCGCCATTTTATGTATGTGATGGCGGCGCTATCCACACCATATAATATAGTAAATATATTTAATTAATTTCTGAAGTAACTATGGGTTAAATAGTATTCATATGGCCTAAATAATTATTTTTAAATTATTGTTTAACTAAATAAATGTCCCCGCCTTGGTTTCTAACATATTTTAATAAATGTAAAATCTGAAATTTAATGTTCATAATTAAATAAAAAATATCTCGATGTTACAATATGGCTGTCTGACTGTAGTTTTGCCGCGCATGAATCTGCGTGCACGGAACTATTTTTTGTAAAATTGTTTCATGTTTGGATGAGTAGGTTTGATGTTTTGTAAGCAATATTATATTATAAAAAAATTATAATATAATATTTTTAGCCAATTTAATTATTTTTTGCATCTTTTTATTTTCTTAAAGTAAAAATACAGTAGTATGCTTAGGGTACTATTTTCTCATGGAGCTTCCCGGTAGCGCCGCAAGCGGCGCTCACCACCCAAGCCAAGCTAGCAAAGCTTCCCAAAGCGTCCATTACAGCACTCGCAAACCAACGCTCTTCATGTGATGAACGTGTCCCGCTAGCAGCGCAAGACTCTTCGAACATAAAGTCAGGACCTGAGAAATTATTACTCGCAAGTATAAGCCATAGCTCATTGCTGCTTCCTTGTGTTGATTTAAATATCTGGTATATATTTCTTTCGGTTAAAGCTATTCTAACCTGCAATTTACTTAACGTAATCAAAGCAATAGAATTCTGGTTTTGCTTCAGTCCCTTGGTGCAACAAATTGTGCTTGCATCATTGTATCTAATCACTTACTATTTCAAGTGAAGTCAATTATCTTATTTTAACTCGAAACTTTCACGCTACAATTTTAGTGCCATATACCAGCAGAATTCAGAAATCATTCTTGTTAAATAATATCAATCCATAACTCTATGACGCAGTTCATGTCGGTTATCGAGTAGTTCACCAGGCGTTTAACTTCGGTATAACGCAGGGCTGAGCCGCTTTCTAGCCGTGCATGTAGCCACGCATCAGATTTCTGGGTTGATCGCTAACCGCCATCTTAGCTAAAGATAGGGCAGCTGGGTGCCGTGCCCATAGGTTTGATTAACATAGTTTCATTTGCGTTATATATCCAACCTCTCATCCGTTATTATTAGTGTTAATTTTATACTGATTTTTGTGTGTGTTACTGAATTACATCCAGTACAATAATATTATGTAAGGGTTATCGTGAAATTATATTTTGTATTTTTCTAAATCATTCGATCAATTAAATAATATCAACCCTAGACGTTTGTTTTTAATTTCTCTTACATAAGAACCTTTTATTCATTCTAAGATAGCCAATTAGCCTAAGTGATAGGAATTGCTAACAGAATAAGTACTAGTAACGTGCCGAGTACGCCCAGCAGCACCAATACAGGCCAGCAGCTGCAGTCATGGAGGGCAGGGTACGAGGTACGTTACAGTAAGTGGTGGCAGCGGTGGGATGAATGGTGAATCTAACTCTCGGCCAAAGGTGAGCATGGCCGGGGTGAAGCCCGTAGACTCGCTAATAGCCGTGCGGATGGCATAACCTACTGCTGGCAAGTACCTCGACCAGTTGCGATGCTTTTCTGCGTACGCCTTCACGCACTGCTTGATGGTTCTATTCATCCTCTCCGTCGGGTTACCGCAAGGTCGGTAGACGACTGTCTTGCTGGGTTTTATCTGTAATGTTTTACACAAATCTTGCCAAACTGCGCTCGCAAACTGCGGGCCATTGTCTGAGCGTAAGAATTTCATAAAACCATAGCTGCAACAGTACCTTATCAGAGCTGTGGCCACTGCATGGGTAGTAGCCTTTTGTAAAGGGTAAATCTCCAGGTTGCTCGTGAAGTCGTCGATGATTACCAACGCATGCTCATACGTGTTGGACCGGGGTAGGGGCCCAATCAGGTCGCATGAAACTGAGACGCCTGGCTTGCTGGCGCGCCTGCTCGACATCAAGCCGAACATACCTGCATTTGAAGGTTTAATCCTCTGACACGTCGTGCAACCTCTGATGTACTCTTGGACGTCCTGTCGCATGCTGTCCCATACGTAAGCTTGTGAGATTTTACTTTTGGTCTTCCTTACACCTAAATGCGCTCCCAAGACATGATCATGGTGCACGATCAGAACTGCATGGCGTAGCCCATCTGGCACGACTATGAGATTGTCTCCCGTCTTGTTGCGTCGTCTCAAGACTTGGTCTGGGTCGATGTTGTAGCCTCTGGCGATCAGCTTTTTGTCTTTGCCTTCCAACTGTAGTATAATGTCTGCCAAGGCTGTGTCTCGACTTTGTGCTGCTGCCCACTCACCCATTGTTGTCGGCATGTTGTCCGGTTGTTTTGCGAGGGTGATCAGGGCTGTTGGCGTGTCCTCGCCCATGTTTACGCTGAACCTCGGTGCTCGTGGCATCCGAAGGCTTGGCTCTTTCTTCATCGGTTTGCATCGTCCACACATATGGTCGCTCTTGTCTACCGTCGGCAGGCCTTTGGCAAACTTGAGCAAGTTCTCCTGTGGGGGGTCCTCTACAGGTAAGATGCTGTCCACATACGTCTCCTGTATGTCCTCTGGTGTTTCGCAAGGTGCCCTGCTGAGTGCGTCACTCACCAAATTTGAGGTACCCTTCAGGTACTCAATGGTTATGTCAAGACCCATTAACCTCATCGCCCAGCGGCGAGCGCGCCCTGTCGGCTCCTCCATGGTCATCAGGCTCTTGAGTGCTTTGTGGTCAGTGAACACAGTGCAGTGGTTGAACTCTATGTAGGGGAGGAATTTCTGTACGGCATATACTACCCCTAGGCACTCGACTTCAAAAATGCAGTAGTTTTTCTCAGCGGGGAGTAGTAGTCTGCTCGCAAAGTGTACTGGCCTTGGGCCAGATGGTCCTTCTTGCATCAAGACGGCTCCAAGTCCTTCCAGGGAAGCATCTGTCTGGATGGTGAAGTCTTTATTCATGTCCGGTAGTGCTAGGCACGTGTCAGCTGTCAAGGCAGACCTGAGCGCGTCAAACGCTGTCTGCTCGGCGGTTTCCCACCTCCACTTTGTCGCTTTGCGCAGGAGGGTGGTGAGAGGGGCGGCTATCTTCTGGAAGTCTTTGACGTAGTTCCTGAAGAATCCACACAGCCCAAGGAAACGCATGACCTGCTTCTTGTCCTTGAGAACAGGGTAGTTGTTAATTGAGCGTACCTTGTCTGGATCAGGCTGTACCTTTCCGGGTGAAACCACATGACCTAACAGCTTAATTTTTGAACATCCAATGTGTACTTTCTTGGGGTTGATAGTAAAACCTGCATTGCTCAGTCTTCCGAAGACGTCGTCTAAGTGATGTACATGTGAGTCCCAGTCTGGCGAAAACGTACACACGTCATCCAAGAACCAGGCGGCGTGCTTGTAGGCTGCGCCCTGCAGAATCTTATCCATGACCCTTTGGAACGTAAACCCTGACCCGGCCAAACCGAAAGGCATACGTCGAAATCTGAAACTGCCGCGGTGGGGAGTAATGAAGCTAGTCTTGTTCATGTCGGCATCTTTCATCTTGATCTGCATGTAGCCGCTTGACAGATCCACTGTCGAGAACACGTTTGCTTCTCCCAGTTGAGCCAAAATGTAGTCAATTCTGGGCATTTTGTAAGGAATAACTCGCGAAATCCTATTGACAGGTCTATAATCTACACAGAGACGGAAAGAGGGTGATGCGCCTGGTTCTGCCTTCTTCTTGACCAGTACCGGGCAACACGCATACTCACTCTCGCCTTCGCAGGACTCCAAGCAGTCCATTTCGATGTATTCGTCTATGATGGTGTCCATGATCTTCCTTCTCTCCTCTGTCATGGGTCGGGAGCGACATCTGTATGGCTTGTTGTCTCCCACATCGATCTCATGCTCGACTCCAGTCACTAGTCCTGGTCGTTTGGTGAACAAACCCATCTTGTGATATTTTTTTATCAATGCCGTGAGTCTCCTCTTGATGTCTGGTGGCCCTGTGAAATTTGCTAGAATTTGTTGTGCGTAGTCGGTGGATTCTGTCACGAAGCACGTAATTACTTCTCTGTCAAATGGGATCACCTCATGTGGTGTGTCAAGCCTATACCACCCACCTCTGGGCACTGATATGTCAATGTTCTCTTTCAAGATGAAATCTAGTCCTAACACTATTGACGGTTTCAGTGTTGGAAGACAATGCAGCTGGTGTGATGCATTGCCACCCCTCCAAATAATACGAGCTTGAGTACTGCCTGCCAGGTCTGTCTCCCCTTGGGCAGTAACCACTCGGATCTGACTGCCTCTGAATTTGCAGCCTGCCTCTCGCAGAAAATTCGCGACCTCTCCATTGATCAGCGTGTGAGATGACCCGGTGTCTAACAGGGCGTGGAAAATTGAATTTGCTATTGTGACCTTGACTACTGGTTTATGATTCACAGGTTCATTGTTGTCGTTGAGTGTTGAAGTGTATTCAACCCGTTCTAATGGGTTTACTAACAGACAGTCGTAATTTGCATTCATTTTTTTCCAAAATCTTTTGTTGGCTTTACTGTCTGCTCTTTTGGAAGGCTGTGTTGGACTTGTATATAATACCTCGTACCCTGCCCTCCATGACTGCAGCTGCTGGCCTGTGTTGGTGCTGCTGGGCGTACTCGGCGTATTACTAGTACTTATTCTGTTAGCAATTCCTATCACTTAGGCTAATTGGCTATCTTAGAATGAATAAAAGGTTCTTATGTAAGAGGAATTAAAAACAAACGTCTAGGGTTGATAATATTTAATTGATCGAATTAATTAGAAAAATACAAAATATAATTTCACGATAACCCTTACATAATATTATTGTACTGGATGTAATTCAGTAACACACACAAAAATCAGTATAAAATTAACACTAATAATAACGGATGAGAGGTTGGATATATAACGCAAATGAAACTATGTTAATCAAACCTATGGGCACGGCACCCAGCTGCCCTATCTTTAGCTAAGATGGCGGTTAGCGATCAACCCAGAAATCTGATGCGTGGCTACATGCACGGCTAGAAAGCGGCTCAGCCCTGCGTTATACCGAAGTTAAACGCCTGGTGAACTACTCGATAACCGACATGAACTGCGTCATAGAGTTATGGATTGATATTATTTAACAAGAATGATTTCTGAATTCTGCTGGTATATGGCACTAAAATTGTAGCGTGAAAGTTTCGAGTTAAAATAAGATAATTGACTTCACTTGAAATAGTAAGTGATTAGATACAATGATGCAAGCACAATTTGTTGCACCAAGGGACTGAAGCAAAACCAGAATTCTATTGCTTTGATTACGTTAAGTAAATTGCAGGTTAGAATAGCTTTAACCGAAAGAAATATATACCAGATATTTAAATCAACACAAGGAAGCAGCAATGAGCTATGGCTTATACTTGCGAGTAATAATTTCTCAGGTCTTGACTTTATGCTCGAAGAGTCTTGCGCAGCTAGCGGGACACGTTCATCACATGAAGAGCGTTGGTTTGCGAGTGCTGTAATGGACGCTTTGGGAAGCTTTGCTAGCTTGGCTTGGGTGGTGAGCGCCGCTTGCGGCGCTACCGGGAAGCTCCATGAGAAAATAGTACCCTAAGCATACTACTGTATTTTTACTTTAAGAAAATAAAAAGATGCAAAAAAAAAAATAATTAAATTGGCTAAAAATATTATATTATAATTTTTTATAATATAATATTGCTTACAAAACATCAAACCTACTCATCCAAACATGAAACAATTTTACAAAAAATAGTTCCGTGCACGCAGATTCATGCGCGGCAAAAACTACAGTCAGACAGCCATATTGTAACATTGACATATTTTTTTATTTAATTATGAACATTAAATTTCAGATTTTACATTTATTAAAATATGTTAGAAACCAAGGCGGGGACATTTATTTAGTTTAACAATAATTTAAAAATAATTATTTAGGCCATATGAATACTATTTAACCCATAGTTAGCTTAGAAATTAATTAAATATATTTACTATATTATATGGTATGGATAACGCCGCCATCACATACATAAAATGGCGCTATCCTTGAGAATCTGACTTGGTAACATATAAAAATCACATATGCCCTTTTGCCCAATTTTCCACTGTCTAAAACTTTTATTTCATGATGGAAAAATTAAAACAATAATTATGAACCGAGTACCGAAGTTAGAATTTACTTAAAACAATTTATGAACCTTAAACTGGCCTTGGTTGGACTTTCCCGCCATTTTGAATCTCTAACTGTACATGGTATTTTTTCCTACACAAGCCGCCATCGTACCTCCGCCGTATATGAATATACGGTGGTGGCTACGCTGACCTATTTGCATTTTTGCCTCGTAGTCCGGATTCCCGCGGTCCGTATTTAAAACTAAAAAAACAAAACGCAGTCCTATATGATACATTTGAATATCAAAACGCACTCTTCTAAATTTTGTTGCCTATAATTTTGCAACAAGATAGAACATCGCGGCATAAAATACCACGGTGTTCATATCGTGTTAGCTCTGTCTAGCCAGGGAATGGACACAGGGGAATGATTGCTGCTTGTTGCCTGCATCACAAAAACCCATCCAAAATCACATCCTACCTTTTCCTGTATGGCTGCACTGACCTACACTAATACATAAAACACACAAATGAACTCATTACTAACTAATTTGACTTACCTTGAGATGAATTTCCGTAAAAGAATTTGGTCAAACACAAGGTTTAATTATTTTGGCGTCCCCACATGCGTCCTCTGCCCAGCTGTGTCTTGGCGTCGCTGCTAAAGTTACGCCGCGCCGTCAGAAAAATGACGATCGAAAAACACGACACAGCTGGGTCGACTGCTTGTATGAGTATTTTTACAGTAAGAATACTGCAGGGTTCTTACATTACCCCTCCCCAAATTTGACGGAAAATCATCTGGGTAGTCTTACAAAACATTAAAAAAAAACATACACAATCAAAACTAGCATCGACTATCTAAACTCAAAAATGAGATAGTTGAGACTAGTTGGCTTACAAACTATGCAAACTCTTATTGCAAACAGTCAAAAGCTGAACAAACATTCAGTCGTCCTTATTGGACACTAACTCTAGAAAACAAAAATTTCGTGGTACACATCCACCTTAAGATTACTTGCTAGGCGCAAACCGGCTAGCTTCCTTATGGGAAACAAAACAACTTAAAACTATGCGATCTACTACCGCAGCTTATAATTACCAGTCTTTGTTTTCGGCTCTCTTCCTGAGCTGTGGCACAAACAAAAGGAACTCTAGATTTCTAGATTTACAGGAATCACTCTTTCGGTATTGCCTAGGGATCCGTAAGTACAGATGACACACACAATACGTAATCCCGTAACCGAGCAGGCAACCTAGTTTTCCTTGTAGGACGATCACCGCGTTCGTCCCCATACCCACCGTCACCAATGGGTGGCGGCTCGGGGGGTGGTGGAAGAGTGGTATCGCTGGTAGTGTCGCCTGCACCTCTCAGTGCCAGCTCTTCCAAGTCCGGCTCCTCTACACACTCCTCTGGCCGTTCTTCATCGTCTTCCAGGACACTGAGATCCACCTGATCCACAGCCCACTGTGGCTGCTGGAAACTTTTTCGTAGCTGATCCACGTTCCGTCTTCCTGCTGGTTCACCTGTTGGCGTGGTCAAGTCGAAAACATTCTCAGACACCTGGTTTGCCAAGAGATAAGGCCCCTCGAACAGGGGTGCCAACGACGCGGCTATCCCTTTGTCGGCATTGCTGAGTATGTTGGTCCTCCTGAATACTTCGTCTCCTACCTGAAAGGGGGAAACGCGGCGACCTTGGTTGTAATATTTCTCCTGGCTGTTCTTGGCCTTCGCGATGTTCTCTCGTGCTTCGTTGTAGATAGTTTCCAGGTGTTCGTGTAGCTCCTTGACGTACTCGGTAGCAATTTCCACGCTGACCTCGCCACGGGTGGTGGTAGGCGGGGGTATGAATGGTGAATCTAACTCTCGCCCAAAGGTGAGCATGGCCGGAGTGAAGCCCGTAGACTCGCTAATAGCCGTGCGGATGGCATAACCTACTGCTGGTAAGTACCTCGACCAGTTGCGATGCTTTTCTGCGTACGCTTTCACGCACTGCTTGATGGTTCTATTCATCCTCTCCGTCGGGTTACCGCAAGGTCGGTAGACGACTGTCTTGCTGGGTTTTATCTGTAATGTCTTACACAAATCTTGCCAGACTGCGCTCGCAAACTGCGGGCCGTTGTCTGAGCGTAAGAATTTCATAAAACCATAGCTGCAACAGTACCTTATCAGGGCGGTGGCCACCGCATGGGTAGTAGCCTTTTGTAAAGGGTAAATCTCCAGGTTGCTCGTGAAGTCGTCGATGATTACCAACGCATGCTCATACGTGTTGGATCGGGGTAGGGGCCCAATCAGGTCGCATGAAACTGAGACGCCTGGCTTGCTGGCACGCCTGCTCGACATCAAGCCGAACATACCTGCATTGGAAGGTTTAATCCTCTGACACGTCGTGCAACCTCTGATGTACTCTTGAACGTCCTGTCGCATGCTGTCCCATACGTAAGCTTGTGAGATTTTACTTTTGGTCTTCCTTACACCTAAATGCGCTCCCAAGACATGGTCATGGTGCACGATCAGAACTGCATGGCGTAGCCCATCTGGCACGGCTATGAGATTGTCTCCCTTCTTGTTGCGTCGTCTCAAGACTTGGTCTGGGTCGATGTTGTAGCCTCTGGCGATCAGCTTTTTGTCTTTGCCTTCCAACTGTAGTATAATGTCTGCCAAGGCTGTGTCTCGACGTTGTGCTGCTGCCCACTCACCCATTGTTGTCGGCATGTTGTCCGGTTGTTTTGCAAGGGTGATCAGGGCTGTTGGCGTGTCCTCGCCCATGTTTACGCTGAACCTCGGTGCTCGTGGCATCCGAAGGCTTGGTTCTTTCTTCATCGGTTTGCATCGTCCACACATATGGTCGCTCTTGTCTACCGTCGGCAGGCCTTTGGCAAACTTGAGCAAGTTCTCCTGTGGGGGGTCCTCTACGGGTAAGATGCTGTCCACATACGTCTCCTGTATGTTCTCCGGTGTTTCGCAAGGTGCCCTGCTGAGTGCGTCACTCACCAAATTTGAGGTACCCTTCAAGTACTCAATGGTCATGTCAAGACCCATTAACCTCATTGCCCAGCGGCGAGCGCGCCCTGTCGGCTCCTCCATGGTCATCAGGCTCTTGAGTGCTTTGTGGTCAGTGAACACAGTGCAGTGGTTGAACTCTATGTAGGGGAGGAATTTCTGTACGGCATATACTACCCCTAGGCACTCGACTTCAAAAATGCAGTAGTTTTTCTCAGCGGGGAGTAGTAGTCTGCTCGCAAAGTGTACTGGCCTTGGGCCAGATGGTCCTTCTTGCATCAAGACGGCTCCAAGTCCTTCCAGGGAAGCGTCTGTTTGGATGATGAAATCTTTGTTCATGTCCGGTAGTGCTAGGCATGTGTCAGCTGTCAAGGCAGATCTGAGTGCGTCAAACGCTGTCTGCTCGGCGGTTTCCCACCTCCACTTTGTCGCTTTGCGCAGGAGGGTGGTGAGAGGGGCGGCTATCTTCTGGAAGTCTTTGACGTAGTTCCTGAAGAATCCACACAGCCCAAGGAAACGCATGACCTGCTTCTTGTCCTTGAGAACAGGGTAGTTGTTGATTGAGCGTACCTTGTCTGGATCAGGCTGTACTTTCCCGGGTGAAACCACATGACCTAACAGCTTAATTTTTGAACATCCAATGTGTACTTTCTTTGGATTGATAGTAAAACCTGCATTGTTCAGTCTTCCGAAGACGTCGTCTAAGTGATGTACATGTGAGTCCCAGTCTGGCGAAAACGTACACACGTCATCCAAGAACCAGGCGGCGTGCTTGTAGGCTGCACCTTGCAGAATTTTATCCATGACCCTTTGGAACGTAAACCCTGACCCAGCCAAACCGAAAGGCATACGTCGAAATCTGAAACTGCCGCGGTGGGGAGTAATGAAGCTAGTCTTGTTCATGTCGGCATCTTTCATCTTGATCTGCATGTAGCCGCTTGACAGATCCACTGTCGAGAACACGTTTGCTTCTCCCAGTTGAGCCAAAATGTAGTCAATTCTGGGCATTTTGTAAGGAATAACTCGCGAAATCCTATTGACAGGTCTATAATCTACACAGAGACGGAAAGAGGGTGATGCGCCTGGTTCTGCCTTCTTCTTGACCAGTACCGGGCAACACGCATACTCACTCTCGCCTTCGCAGGACTCCAAGCAGTCCATTTCGATGTATTCGTCTATGATGGTGTCCATGATCTTCCTTCTCTCCTCTGTCATGGGTCGGGAGCGACATCTGTATGGCTTGTTGTCTCCCACATCGATCTCATGCTCGACTCCAGTCACTAGTCCTGGTCGTTTGGTGAACAAACCCATCTTGTGATATTTTTTTATCAATGCCGTGAGTCTCCTCTTGATGTCTGGTGGCCCTGTGAAATTTGCTAGAATTTGTTGTGCGTAGTCGGTGGATTCTGTCACGAAGCACGTAATTACTTCTCTGTCAAATGGGATCACCTCATGTGGCGTGTCAAGCCTATACCACCCACCTCTGGGCACTGATATGTCAATGTTCTCTTTCAAGATGAAATCTAGTCCTAACACTATTGACGGTTTCAGTGTTGGAAGACAATGCAGCTGGTGTGATGCATTGCCACCCCTCCAAATAATACGAGCTTGAGTACTGCCTGCCAGGTCTGTCTCCCCTTGGGCAGTAACCACTCGGATCTGACTGCCTCTGAATTTGCAGCCTGCCTCTCGCAGAAAATTCGCGACCTCTCCATTGATCAGCGTGTGAGATGACCCGGTGTCTAACAGGGCGTGGAAAATTGAATTTGCTATTGTGACCTTGACTACTGGTTTATGATTCACAGGTTCATTGTTGTCGTTGAGTGTTGAAGTGTATTCAACCCGTTCTAATGGGTTTACTAACAGACAGTCGTAATTTGCATTCATTTTTTTCCAAAATCTTTTGTTGGCTTTACTGTCTGCTCTTTTGGAAGGCTGTGTTGGACTTCTCGTGCCTCCCTTCTTCCCTGCCTCCTTGCTGGCTAAGTCGCCTTGCGAGGAGGCGCCTTCTCGGAGTTTTTTGAGGCGGGGCTCCTCGAACGATCTCTCGCTGGGTTGGGCGTGCCCTCGGGAGTCTTGGTGCGGGTGGCCTCTGGGCATTCGTTCGCGTAGTGACCTGTCTTTCCGCACTTGAAGCACTCCACGGTAGACTTGTCTTTGGAGCTAGATCTCTGAGAGTCCCTGGAGGTCGAACGCGTACGTTCACCTCCACGGACCTGCCTTCGATCCCTGCTATCTCTGCGTAAGTTTGAGAAACTCACATTCTTGCTGGCCTTCCTGTCCTCGCTGGTTGGCCGGTCTGCAGCTGCAGTCCCAGATGTATCTCGCCTCCTGACTCGCAGTGGGTCCAATGCTAGCATGCTCACGCGGTTACGGGAGCCTGCTTCGTAGTCAGACCTTGAGTCGTCGCTGCGGTCGCGTCTATCTCTCTGCCGTGAGGCCCTGTTGAACGCGAGGGTAGGTTCCACGCTCTCGGATGCATCAGGGGGTGGTTTGTAGTCTCTTCGTGCGAGCACGATCCTTTGCACTGCATAAGAGGCATTTTGCATATCATGCATTGTAGTGAAATTCCTTTCGTACATATAGTCGATGTACTCTGGGTGCAGCCCTCTCTTAACTCTTGCGATACGCTCTTGCTGCGATGCCTCGTTGCCAAGCAGCAGATAATACCCGTCGATGGCCTCTATATATTCCGGTAGCGGCTCGTCGGCGTGTTGTGATCTGGTCATCAGTTCCATCCTGAGGTCCTCTTCGAAATTGGGCCTCTTGTACCGGTCCATAAACGCAGTTCGAAACTCGTCCCACGTCGTGAAGCTTTGTGTCCGGTCTCTGAAATCGTACCAGGTCTTGGCCTTTCCTTCCAAGACGGTAGGCATAATCCGCAGCATCAGTTTGTCGATGTCACAGTGTGGTCTTGCCTTTGCGTACGCCGTAAATTCCTTGATAAATTCGTGGGGAGGGCGATCCGGTGTGGGTTGAGACCATTTCTTCATTTTTACCTCTTTGGCCACGAGAGTGTCGTATACATCTTGCTGCCGTAGGGCCTGGTAACGCTGACGGTCGTCGTACTCTTGGTCTCGTCTGCGATCACGGTCCTGAGCAAGTTGTCTCTCGAAGATTCTGGACTCTTCTCTGGTCCGTCGGTCGACGATAGACTCAACCAGTGTCTGCAACTCTGCCCTACTGCAAGTTATGTTACCGGTTGTACTTGCCTGCGATGTATATGGTGTGTAGGTCAGGTCGTTCGCTCGTAATGCTGGTTGGTCTCTTTGGTGGCGGGCGCTTGGTCGCTCCGCTTGGGAAATCGCTACCTGTTCAGCATACTTCTCTGCTGCAAAGTCGCGGTACCCCTCGCGGTGCGCGCTGTCCTCGAACGCGACTCGGCTATTAGTGGAGGTCCACCTTGGTGCTCCTCCGCTCATAGCCTCGCGGTGAGTGTCGGTGTCCAGGGCCGCTTGACTGGCGGCGGAGGTCCACTTGTACGGTTCTCCGCTCGCAGTCTCGTGGTTCACTGTTCTGGTAGCCTGAGCTGAGCTCCACTCCTGGCGCTCCGTTCGACTGTTGGTGGGGATCCACTCCTGTGGTCCTATACCAGCAGTTTTACGGTGCTCTGTGTCGATGGTTCGGTATGAGCTCGTACCTTGGGGCATCTCTGGTCCGTCAGCAGGAGTCTCTTGGGTTGACTGGCTGCTCACAGACTCTCGATGCTCACCTGGCGTCGATTGAGGGAAACGTAGAAGGTCTTCGGTTGTTTCCGTCTCGTTGTTCTTGGCTTGACGCTGAAGTCTGGCCTTTTCTTCCTGTGCCGCCATGACGGAAAGTTGTCTCTCGTAGACTTCCGCGTCCCAGTGTGTCCCTATCTTCCGGGGTTTACCCTCTGAGGTCTCAGACCTTGCTGAAGAATATTCGCTCACCACTCTGGCTTCGTCTTGGCGTCGGGCTTCCCTCCTGCTCTCCTCGAGCTGGATCTGCATTTGGATTGCCTCGATTTGCTTTGCTTCTGCCTGACGTCTCTCCAATTCTGCCCTTTCGAACAGTAGCAGGTCACCAGTTGGCAGTACCATTGAGTTCTGCTGCATGTACTGCATCTCTTCCTGTTGTCGACGCTTCTCCTCTAGCTTCTTGCGGCGTAATCTATCATACCATGCCTTAAGAGGGTCGACATCTCCCTCTGCTCGTTGTTGGGGAAGTTTGGTTACGCCTGGAGGGGGTGTCTTCTGTCGGGGCGGGGTCCCCGAGACATTGGTTAGTGGCTGTTTGTCGACGGAGCTCCGCTGGGTATCCTCGGGGCCCAGCGGAGTTCTCGCCTTCCTGACAGCCTCGTTACGACGTTCCAGTTCCTGCTGGTAGTTACTCTGCTCTCTGCATAGAAAGGTGAGTTGATCTATCTGTTGCTGCATCTCATCTAGCTTGCGTTCCTGCTCTTCTGAGGAATATCTTTCGTCCCTTTTCTGCCTATCTAGTTCCTTCTGCATCCTCTGTTGTTGTGCCCTCCAAGCCTGCTGTATTTCTTGCATGCGTAGCTTCTCCGCGATGAGGAGCTGCTGTTCCCTGCTCTCGCGCATGGGGTCATGTGACCTGCTTCGGTATTTAAATACCTTGCTAGTTGCTAGGACCCTTAGTGGGCGGCGGGGAACGGCCCCTGAGCTGACCTGACGTGTTGTTTCTAACTCCCTTGGGGTTAGTGTGACAAGTTCATGCTGTCGCTGCTGTTGTTGGCCTGGCGTCGCTGAAATCGTGGTAAGAGTTGGTCCAAAACTCGCTTGGTCGTGACCTGTGTGTAGCGGGGTTGAGCTGACAATTGGACCTTGCGGGTGGCCGCCGACTGCGACATTACGTTCTGAGCTCGTATTGCTGGAGCTTAGGCCCTTGTCTGAATCCTGCTTCTCCATTCTGTGCTTCAATTATTTACTCGCAAGTAAATGATAACCCTATCTTACTTGCCTTGTACACGAAACAATTCCACGCGGGTTTGTATAAGCTTAAAGTACATATAACATCCTCTCAACGCGTATAAATTTATACAGAAATATGTGTGTTACTTATAGTACAATAATCCCGGACGACAGGCCCCCACTTACTGTAACGTACCTCGTACCCTGCCCTCCATGACTGCAGCTGCTGGCCTGTGTTGGTGCTGCTGGGCGTACTCGGCGTATTACTAGTACTTATTCTGTTAGCAATTCCTATCACTTAGGCTAATTGGCTATCTTAGAATGAATAAAAGGTTCTTATGTAAGAGGAATTAAAAACAAACGTCTAGGGTTGATAATATTTAATTGATCGAATTAATTAGAAAAATACAAAATATAATTTCACGATAACCCTTACATAATATTATTGTACTGGATGTAATTCAGTAACACACACAAAAATCAGTATAAAATTAACACTAATAATAACGGATGAGAGGTTGGATATATAACGCAAATGAAACTATGTTAATCAAACCTATGGGCACGGCACCCAGCTGCCCTATCTTTAGCTAAGATGGCGGTTAGCGATCAACCCAGAAATCTGATGCGTGGCTACATGCACGGCTAGAAAGCGGCTCAGCCCTGCGTTATACCGAAGTTAAACGCCTGGTGAACTACTCGATAACCGACATGAACTGCGTCATAGAGTTATGGATTGATATTATTTAACAAGAATGATTTCTGAATTCTGCTGGTATATGGCACTAAAATTGTAGCGTGAAAGTTTCGAGTTAAAATAAGATAATTGACTTCACTTGAAATAGTAAGTGATTAGATACAATGATGCAAGCACAATTTGTTGCACCAAGGGACTGAAGCAAAACCAGAATTCTATTGCTTTGATTACGTTAAGTTAATTGCAGGTTAGAATAGCTTTAACCGAAAGAAATATATACCAGATATTTAAATCAACACAAGGAAGCAGCAATGAGCTATGGCTTATACTTGCGAGTAATAATTTCTCAGGTCTTGACTTTATGCTCGAAGAGTCTTGCGCAGCTAGCGGGACACGTTCATCACATGAAGAGCGTTGGTTTGCGAGTGCTGTAATGGACGCTTTGGGAAGCTTTGCTAGCTTGGCTTGGGTGGTGAGCGCCGCTTGCGGCGCTACCGGGAAGCTCCATGAGAAAATAGTACCCTAAGCATACTACTGTATTTTTACTTTAAGAAAATAAAAAGATGCAAAAAAAAAAATAATTAAATTGGCTAAAAATATTATATTATAATTTTTTATAATATAATATTGCTTACAAAACATCAAACCTACTCATCCAAACATGAAACAATTTTACAAAAAATAGTTCCGTGCACGCAGATTCATGCGCGGCAAAAACTACAGTCAGACAGCCATATTGTAACATTGACATATTTTTTTATTTAATTATGAACATTAAATTTCAGATTTTACATTTATTAAAATATGTTAGAAACCAAGGCGGGGACATTTATTTAGTTTAACAATAATTTAAAAATAATTATTTAGGCCATATGAATACTATTTAACCCATAGTTAGCTTAGAAATTAATTAAATATATTTACTATATTATATGGTATGGATAACGCCGCCATCACATACATAAAATGGCGCTATCCTTGAGAATCTGACTTGGTAACATATAAAAATCACATATGCCCTTTTGCCCAATTTTCCACTGTCTAAAACTTTTATTTCATGATGGAAAAATTAAAACAATAATTATGAACCGAGTACCGAAGTTAGAATTTACTTAAAACAATTTATGAACCTTAAACTGGCCTTGGTTGGACTTTCCCGCCATTTTGAATCTCTAACTGTACATGGTATTTTTTCCTACACAAGCCGCCATCGTACCTCCGCCGTATATGAATATACGGTGGTGGCTACGCTGACCTATTTGCATTTTTGCCTCGTAGTCCGGATTCCCGCGGTCCGTATTTAAAACTAAAAAAACAAAACGCAGTCCTATATGATACATTTGAATATCAAAACGCACTCTTCTAAATTTTGTTGCCTATAATTTTGCAACAAGATAGAACATCGCGGCATAAAATACCACGGTGTTCATATCGTGTTAGCTCTGTCTAGCCAGGGAATGGACACAGGGGAATGATTGCTGCTTGTTGCCTGCATCACAAAAACCCATCCAAAATCACATCCTACCTTTTCCTGTATGGCTGCACTGACCTACACTAATACATAAAACACACAAATGAACTCATTACTAACTAATTTGACTTACCTTGAGATGAATTTCCGTAAAAGAATTTGGTCAAACACAAGGTTTAATTATTTTGGCGTCCCCACATGCGTCCTCTGCCCAGCTGTGTCTTGGCGTCGCTGCTAAAGTTACGCCGCGCCGTCAGAAAAATGACGATCGAAAAACACGACACAGCTGGGTCGACTGCTTGTATGAGTATTTTTACAGTAAGAATACTGCAGGGTTCTTACAATTATTTCTGTATTTAAATTAATAAAAAAATAAATATAATACAATACAATGATGAACCAGTATATACTTTTTTTTTATTATACTGCATGGTATAATTAAGAAGGTACTGCTTGGCTGAGCTAACCATAAGGGCCCATAAGTAACAAATTTAATATTGTACAAATAACACAAAATTAAAATCATGGTAAAAATATTGTGTCGTCTTATTTGAAAAAAAAAAAATAAATCACATTTTTTTTTTTCATTCTTGAGACTGATATAAATCACATTTTTTTTTTTTTTCATTCTTGAGACTGATTGCCATACACGATATTAGGTGACAATCAAAATTAGAAGAGTAAAATTACTAAACGTGCAGCCAAAGATTTTTTTTCTAATCGTTGAATTAGTTGAATAAACTTGTTCTTTTCTTTCCAGGGGGTTGGCTGCAGGTGGTGCTTCACAAACCGTCAGACGCCGGCGCCTCCTCGCTCGGAATATCGCTCTCAGGTCAGTCCATTGTTGAAATACGACCATTGTTGACCTCTATTTACATAAACTTATATGATATTACCTCCGGGAGTGTAAGGTTTCTGCCGTTTCTGGCCTTCCTATATTTCGTATTTCAGAATTGGAATTTTCTCTCCTCACGAATCCATTATTTTCTTTCGAAAGCATAATATATCGTCGCCTCAGAATGGTCAAAATGCAAGTCGCGTAAGTATACAAAAAAATTGTATGGGACTTTAAGCTTTAAGTTATATTGAGATAAGATTCAAAGTTGAATCAAATTTTTTTGTACTTACGTGACTTGCATTCTAAGGCGACTACTGATTATATGCCATGTACTGTAAAAATACGCACCGATGACGGAAAAAGCACCATTGGAATTAAAGTCATAAATAATGTTCTGCAAACTCAAAGTTTCAAAACTAAATTACAAACAGAATTTTTAGGAACAAATTTTGACACTTCCGGTTATACTTCCGGAGGGAGTCATAAAAAAAGTTGTAATTATTAAGTGTAAATCAAATTTGAGTGGCAAAGGAAAAAATTAGATTTATTATCAAAATTACGGATTACACTAAAAATATTTTATTACAGTTTCAAAAATGTGAGCACTTTCGATTTATCACAAGTTATAGTACTGGGGGGCGGGGGGGGGGGGGTGCAATAAAATATTTCCACTTCATAAATTTTTTCTCTGATTAATTTTTACGTTTTTATAACGTGCTCTATATTAGCTTAGGAACAAAAAAAAAAAAGTTTTTGCGTATCTCGTCCACGTTATTTAATTTTTACGCTACAAAATAATATTTTGTCAAACTTTTCTTTTATTATGGTGATTATAAAGTCAAATTTTATGCATGAAATTTTAAAATTAAATTTTTAAACTCAAATTTCGTCATTTGAATAAATTCAATAAACGTTGCCAAAAATTTTTGAAGTTGTTTCTGAATTACAGTATATTATATAAATATAGCATTTTAATTCCTCATTTATTCTCATTACTATACTACGAAACAATACGGTATATATTTCGACCCCAAAATTTTTATTGCAAAATTAAGATAGAGGGTATAGTTATGCCACTTTGATTTTTTTTTTATAATTTTTTAGAGGCTGGGAAGTATATTTTTTATAAATAGTTTAATTATTATTATATTTAAAAAGTTTTGCCGAAGCCAGGTTTGAACCCACGCCCCTTTTAGGTCCTATCTTTTTATTAAGAGAGGTGTCCAGAGGCGTCACATTCTCTGTACTTTTAATAATTTTTTAAAAATAGTTTCCTGACTAAAAAATCTGAAAAAAAAATCAGTGTAACACAACTTTGCCCCCTCTATCCAATAAACAAATTTGAGGTCGAAACTCTGTTACAATTTATTCAGGCAATGCAGATAATTTGATGTTAAATAATTGTCAGAACATCTACACTTTTTGGTTTTCGTCGCGCGTGCATTTATAACGCCCTCGGTCATTGGTCGCTGGTTTGTAACGAAGGACATCATTGGCCGAGCCGAGCCGAGCCGAAGTTCTTCCGAGCGTTTCCGACGAAAACCTAAATGAATATGACGGCTAATGCATATGCAATACTAACATTATTTTTTTTTTTTTTTTTTTTACAAGGATACATCCCAATTAAGAGCTTACAGCTCGCGGCGGGGTATATAATGGGTAGGGATAAGTTAGGGAACGGAAATTGGCCACGGCCTGTTACGCGTCCCAGCATTCGCTGAGGTGAGACTGAGGGAACCGTGGAAAATCTCAGTCAGGACGGATGCCTCTACTTTTTCTCAATGGGCCAAAGTGATGTCCAAAGCCTGGGGAACCACACACAATTAAGTGCTTCGTTGCACTGCATGGGTGCATGGAAAGCGAGATGAATTTACCCCAGGGAGGGAGCAACGTATATATTTTTTTTACTTGAAACGGCCACCCACCCAAATACTAACTACGCTCGACGTAGCCTGACCGGTGAATTAACGAGAACTGGTCAATGCATTGCGCCACGCTCAACCTCTTTATTTTAATGAGTCTTGTGACGAATATGGCAGAAAATATAATTAATGATAAATGATAAACACCTTCTTTCAAGTATAAGCTGTAATCTGTAAAAGTGGTCCTTTTTGCGAATATAAAAATGATAATTTACATCATTGAACGAGAACAATGAAATTGATATTGAAATGTTTATAAAGAAAAGTTTTCTTATAAATTTTCAATTTTATACTTTTTATTGAAAGTCTTACAAAGTTTTCAATTGAGAAGTTAGGGGAACATTAGTGCTTCGATTGATTTTTATGCGTCTTATAAAAAAATTACTTTTTTTTATGCTCAAAAACATACTGTGCTAAAAGTAAACGGGTCCTTTGTAGTATTTTTTTGCAACAAAGTGTACCTGTGCCAGAAACTCCGCATAAAGTTCTAGAAAATCATCTCTCTCTCTCTCTCTCTCTCTCTCTCTCTCTCTCTCTCTCTCTCTCTCTCTCTCTCTCTCTCTCTCTCTCTCTCTCTCTCTCTCTCTCTCTCTCTCTATCTCTCTCTCTCTCTCTCTCTCTCTCTCTCTCTCTCTCTCTCTCTCTCTCTCTCTCTCTCTCTCTCTCTCTCTCTCTCTCTCTATCTTTTTCGTCATATAACAGTCCATTCAGTATATTCTTATCATACCACTACATCTAAACATACATTTTAATGAAAGAGACAAACTTTTTTTCTGCAAACATATTTTTTTTGTCATACCAAGTAAGTATGACGAAGAAAATATACTAAATATAAATCATCATAAAATAAATTCAATATACAATAATAATTTATATAAAATTGAACCTTATGTACTTATTAAATTATTTTAACCCGATTATTTGAAAGAAGTTTGACATTATAGTTATTTCATAATAAATTTTATAATATTTCTAATGTTAATAGATATGATTATGACCCTTATGTGTGATATAAGTTAGGATGTAGAAAGTATAGGAAGATCCCCCTTACCACGTGACATTTTGGAACTGATGCCAAGGGAGAAGGACCGAAATAAAATGTATCTCGGGCGACTCAATGAAAGATAGAGAGGCAGGTTCATCAGAGATGTTTTCTGTTTACATCGCTAGGGGGGACTTTGTAGGGATTTCAATTGGGGGTGTGAAGTCACTTTTTTGAAGGAATTAATTCGATATTCAGTTTTTAAAATTTATATAAAAAAAAGTCAAGCAACGCCGAGCGTGGTTAGTAGTTGGATGGGTGACCATTTTCAACAAAAACCATGTTTCTACCCAGGAGTAAATCGTTGCGCTTTTCATTGTATGTGGTTTCCCTGGCTTTGGAACATTGCACTTCCGGTTCATTAAAAAAAGCTGTAGCGTCCATCCTGGCTGAAGTTTCCACGTTTCCCTCAATCGAAGGCAAATGCCGGGATGCAAGGCCGTGGCCGCCTCCGTTCCGGAAGAGCCCGCGAAACGCTAAGTTAGGGTTTCGGAAGGTTCTGGGTTTCAAACTTAGTGAGTAATTAGTAAGTAGAAGTACCTAGTTAGGGTTTTATTTAAAATTAGAAAAAAAAAATAAATAAAAAAAATTGCATGTAACGATAAATTGAGACCAAAAAAATAATGCAAAATAAGATACTGAATTATTTGGTCATATAATGGCTATAATATTTTCAACATTTGGAGATAGGCAAAATGAATCTTATCAGAAAGTGTAATTGTCTGGTTTTGCATCTTAATTGCGGTCTTCATGCAATTATTACGAATAAAAAGAAAATGTAACTGAATTAAGGTTTGCATTGGCGTACAAGTTTATAATTTTATAAATAAATTTTACAGTAAAGGGCAAATATTTACTACACAATAATTTATAATATTAGAGAAATGAATTAGATAATTATATAATAACAGTTTATAAACAAAACTTTATAAGCATGTGATGCATGCAATGAAAATATTTAAAAAAAAAATCATATAATTTCGTAATACTTTAGAAAAGTCTATATGTCAATAAGATAATTTGCCATGTTAAAAAAGATTAGTAAAGTACGAACATCTGTCTTTTATAAATTTGGTGCAAATTGAATTGACACCATTTTCAATTTACCAAACCAGAACCAGAGGAAATATATCATTAGATATAATGCTTACAGCGTCAAATCTTCCCGGACAGTTCTCGCGTAAATCAAAGTTTATGTCGCGTGTCCGCTACACAAAGCCAATTTGTCACTCCGCCGCAAATACTCTCTTTGTTTTAATGTGGTTTTTATGAGCATTTAAATTCTACTTCTAGGATTTTAATAAAAAAAATTGTCAACACGGCAGAATTAAATAATAAAATTTAAAACTCCATTTCTGAACTCTTTTTTTTTACATGCCTAAAAAGAACACCCAATCGTGTATCCAAGAGGTGATTAATGGTGTCCTTTATCAATTGCCGACCATCCTGACTGAGGTTTCCATGGTTTCCTAAGTTACAATTAAACGTTCAGTTAAGGGAGAAAAATATGACTAATTTTGAGACTTAGGGGGGTCGCAGGCAGACTTCGCATCGCATATGGTATCGCATGACTTCGTATGATAAAAATTTATTAGAAAATAATCGGTTCTAAATGAGAAACTTACGATGTCATACCATACGATACGATACGAAGCTGTGTGCGCGCGCATACCTGATCGCATAGTTTCTTAATTTTTTTATCATACGCTGCGAAATCATGCGATTCTGTCTGCGACTAGCTTTAGAAATTATTTAATTAATTACCACCGTAATTATCATACCTTCTTGAACAAAATTGTATTAAAACGATACTCGTGTGTACCATCAACGGTAATGTCTAACGAGGTTGTAGCTCGAAAATGTACATCCAGGATACTTAATAAATGCTTCGTTATTAATTTAAAAGTTGTAATATTATTTCTCTGGCTCGCGGTGTAAGACCAACTTTTTGGTCTAAAGGGATCTCTTATTTGGGGGAGGGAGGCATGCTGTGTAGTTAGTATGTTTTTGTATATAAAATTTAATGGAAGACATGTTAAAAATGTTATTAAAAAAAGTTAAGCTAATCTTTATTTGTTTTAAAATTTCTTTGCTATAGTAGGATATTTTTAAAACAAAATGCATATATTTTAAAATATAACATGCAGTTGTATGTATACATACATATTACATACCATCTATATAATATTAATGATGTTATCATACAAAATCTTATCATATTATGAATCGATGGTATATAAATTATTGAGTGCCAAACACCCTATACCTACAAAAAAAGAAAAAATCGTATAATGAAAAACATGCCATAATTTAATTTTAATAATATTTTACTAATAAAAAATTATGTTATCTTAAAAAATTCTACATTGTTTATTATTCCAGTTACTATTTACTAACTTTACACACACTGTACTTTAAAATTTTTAACAATAGGGGAGAAAGAGATATTGGAGACTTATCATATTAAGCCATTCTTTTTAAGAAGCACACTCGAAACCCACCCCCCTTGTTTACGCCCCTTCTCACTACAAGTTACATGACCCTTCTTAACTAACTGTCACGCGCTCGGGAATGACGGTAGAGTCGGCGCGGCGTTGTCGGTGGAAACTTGCAACAACTTACCTTCAGTCGCAAAGTGGCGTGGAAAGGAGCATGGTCACCTGAACAAGTGGTGCTCGGCTGGAGAACCAGGTGCAGTGACAGTAGACACTAATTATCTCAGGTGTTTCAGTGAAATATCAGGAACAAGTAATTGTGAAAATTTTGGTTCACGAACGAAAAAAATTGAAAAGTAATCAATTAGTGATCATCACGTCTTATTTTTAAGGAGAATAATTATCTCAGTTGTTACAGTTAAGTGGTGCATTATCAGGAATAAGTGTTATTGTGAAAAAATTTGATTCAGGAACGAAAACAAACAATTAATAATATTAGTAATCACGTCTTATTTTCAGAGTGTTAAAGTAGGAGAATAATTATTTCAGGTGTTTTAGTTAAGTGGTGCAATATATTAGGAATAAGTGTTTAAAATTCTGAAAAAGTGAAGGATTGGTGAACGAAATCAGTGAGACAACAATTACCACGTGTGGTTAAAACAAAAATTATCTCTTGCAGTATTTATATGAGCACCAATTTATCATAAAATTCAGGAAATGTGAATGAGGATAAAATATTTGGTGAAAATTTGAGCACCACGCATATTCGTCATGAAATATTGGTGAACTTAAAACGATAATTAGCTCAAGACAGTGTAAAAATGGACAGTTAACATGGACATTAATATGGACAGTTGTGATTGATGCAAAACATAATGAGACATTGTTGAAATAATTACTCAGCATTTAAATAATTAGTTGACACAATAATAACTTAGCAGTTTCAATAGGCGTATATAATCATGGATGGCAATTGGAAAGTAGCAAAATTAGATAAAACATTATTAGCTAATTGGTGAATATTAATAATCTTTGAAAAGGTAACGATAAATCAGGTTTAAGCGGACAAAACAAATTTTATGACAAAAAGTGCAAGCATTTTTTTTTTTATAGAGAACCTTAATTGATTTATTGCTTTTAAAATGAAAATATTTTTAATGAATAAAACTGTTTAATTGGTGTTAATAATATATTTGGTAAATTATAGGGAGAGAGATGATAAATTGAAGCAGAATATACAAGGTGTCGATGTGAAAATTTATACCTGGTTAATTACTCAGGTGTGAAATTTTTACAAGTGGACAGAGTGAAAATTAATTGGTGATGTTATTATAACATTGTATAATTAATTAATGTTATTTTACTATACAGAAAGTGCTACAGTGTGTTGAAAAAAATGTAGTTCAATGAAAACTTTCATTAACTTACTTCTAGATAAAACACGTTCATTAGTGGTATAAAAAAATCTCCTTTTATAAAAAACTTTTTTTAAATCGATATCTTTTCTATAGGTTCTAATTAAAAATGTCTACCCCTCAAGTGGTTTAACCTTATTATATTATCATTCTAATTAAATTCAAAGAATAATTTTAACACCTTCAGAAGGCTGGACTTAAACAAAAGACTATCGGACCAAAAAAAATAAGTACCTCAATATTACCTCAAGTACCTGAATTTATTTATTTATAGTAATCATGTTTTCTTCACTTAAATTATCTACCTGTGCTCATGGAAAAAAAGGTGACAAAAATAATTTGCAAAACAACAAAAAAGAGACGCATTTCCCAACAAAGAAGTTTAGTAAATGTAAGTATTGAATTGAAAATGTTTTGAAAATTTGTTGGTGTTTTTTAAATTATATAATAGGTCTGTTCGTAAATGCACAATCAGAAAGAATTGATTATTTGTGATGAACCTTCTGTACATGGAACATAAGGTTCATCACAAATAATCGATTCTTTCTGATTGTGTATTTACGAACAGAACTAATTTTTGAACAATAATTTAATAATACTTCATAATTAATTATTATAAAAAAAGCAGTGTTGAAATTATATCACACAACAATAATAGTGGGATTATATTTTATTAATGAAATATGAGTAATTAGTACAGTATAATTAATATAATATTGATTGGATTGGATTGGATTAGAGTAATCATTAATTAATTAGAATTTTTACAAAACAATTAGGCTGATTATTTTATTACAAATTATTCAGCTTCAAATTAATATTAAAAAAAAAAGTAAAAATGTAGTAAAATTTATAATACTTTTTATTACTCAAATCACACACTTTACTGCATGATATTATATAGTATAATAATTGGATTACATGCTATTGGATGTCATATAAAAATAATAATATTTGTATTTGGTTGTTTTTAAATACGCAATCTTACATTATAAAGTCAGTAATTCCAATTTAATCCACTACTTTTAAATTAATTTATTCATCTAATTAATTCTTAAAAAACTTTATTGCTTACTATTTTTTTACCTTTTTAAACTTACACGCATTGCATGTTTTTTCACACTTGCGGAAGTATAATAATAACAAAATGTAAAACATATTTTCAACATAATAAATTGAATTTTATAAAGAAAACAACTTAGTTTTTCTACATTTGCGTGATTTTAAGAAAGACTATAAGTATATTTCTTTTTAAAATATTGATTTATCGATTGTTTCCAAATGCAAATGCGCACGCTATGTCTTCTATTAAAATAGCTATTTCCTCTGTATGTTAAATCTATATCAAAATCTTATACATTCCACCACTTATTTCAAAGCTTTATACCAGTGAACATCATATAAATGTGTCCCCGATAACTTTTGTGCGTTTTACATTGTTATACGAGGGTGAATTTAATTAATTGGGTATTCATATGGTTTTGTTCAGTGTATAATAATAAGTTGTGTTTGAAAGTGAAAATTTTTGTGCTTCTCAACACGCAGCTTTATGAGTGCAGGTATAATTTGTAACTTTAAATTGCGGTGAAATATTTTATGGATTTTTTTTTCTTTTCTTCTTTCAAAGTTTTAATACGTACAAGGGGATACAACACTCCCAAAGGATGCGTAGATTTTAATTTAAAAAAATTAGGATAAGATTTAATACTGTAATTTATCCCTATTTTTTTTTAATACTACCCCTTGTTTAACAAAATATTTAATTGTTATAATTATATTATGTGAATTTCTAATTATAAATTGTATGATTATATAATGAATTTCATATAAATATAGATTTTTTTAAACAAATAATATATTATTTAAAATATTTTCATTTTGGGACACTCGGAACGTTAATAATGTTAATATATTTATTTCTGGTCTATATTTTTGTTGGCACCTTACATTTTCTTACATATAAAGATGAAATTATTTCATTCACGGCTTGTTTGTCTAGTAAAATATTATACTAAGGTGAACCTGAGGGAACTGTGGAAACTCTTCATTATTTATCAAAGCAATGTCCAAAGCCTGGGGATATTTTGGTGCATGCGTTAAGTGTAATTATTTTACCTCTAAAAGCGTGCAAAATAATTTTTATTGAAACGGTTATCAATCCTAGTACTAACCATGCTTGACTTCGGTGATCTCGTTGAACCGTTCAATGTACTGCGCCACGCTCTTGCACCATATTATATATTTATGTATTTTATTTTATTGCAACAAGAACAGAGATAGGGAGTTCAATATATTTATATTTATAGCAAAAACTTGATCCATAAGAGTTTTTTTGTTAACATATACTAGCATCAAGTTATATATTATAATAACCCTTATCATATGATTTTGTATTAAAACATAAAATATGTTCTTATTATATTCTGCATTGTATAATCGATCTTATTTATGTAAAATAACAAGAGTATATATCTTAAATCGATATATTATGATAATTTATTAGTTTCCCGATATAATACAGAATATATAACAAGTTTGACAATTCTTTAATAAAATTATCATAAATTATATTCACAATGATATATTTTAATATTATCTTTGTATAATAATCTTATAAATTCACCAACTTTATATTTGATAACAAGCACAATATTACTAATAAGCACCTTGTTAAAAGTTTACTTCCAAAGTTAAAATCGAATTATGAGGTACATCAAGCATAAGTTTTTCTTTACAATTTCTTACATTACGCAATTTTCATACTGTAAAATTTACTGAAAACGACTTATTCACAAAACTTTAAGTTTACAACATTTTCTTAAACAATTGTAATACCCCCCGAGTTAAAATAAATTTTATATTTTCTTCGCTATTTAACTCTCCTCTCATCTTTTCTCCTCTTATTTTGCACCATTTTAGAAGAAAAAAGAGGTGAAAAAGACGAGATTACGTCTCTTTTCCTCTTCTTGAACATAAAATGTTAGAAATATTGTCTTCATTTCATCCTCACTTTGAGCGAAGACGAAATAAGATGTGTTTTAGAGGTAAAAAGGTTAGATTTAGACGTGTAAAAGATGAGTTGAAGACGTAATTTTTCAAGCAGTGCCGGCTTTAAGGGAAAGGTAACATGCACAATGTTTAAAAAGAAAAAAATCCCACACATGAAAATTGTATAAAAAAAATTAAAATGTTCTCCTCTACATCCCTATCAGTATAGCTAAAATATCAGGTATACAAATTCGAGCTAGGTTTTTTTAGTTATGAATTTTTAAAGTTGACTAATAATATAACATGCAGGGGAGTTCCATTTCTCTATATTAAAGTAGTCAACTTTAAAAATTCATATCTCAAAAACCAGCTTGAATTTGTATATCTGATATTTTAGCTAATGATAGCAAAAGGATGTATAGAGGAGAACATTTCAATTTTTTTTTTCATAATTTTCATGTTTTTTTTTTTTTTTTTTTTTTTTTTTTTAAACATAGGGCGTGTTACCTTACCCTTTTAAACTTGAATGAATTCTCTTTTCCTTATTAATATAAAATTTTATTTGATTATAATTTAATGTTACTGAATTAAACGTAATGTTGCAAATGAAATGATATAATAAAAAGCAAAATAAAAGTTTACTGTACAAAGAACTTGCTGGAAGAGAAAAGAAAATTATTATAAAAAAAATTTGTAAAAGTAATAATTATAAATTTGTGTTGAAGTTGACTCTATTAATGAAAAATAAATTTGCCCTACTGGTCGTAATAAATTAAAACAAAAATTCTCTGCAAATGGAATTTGCGACGAAATTGCATTTACTTTTCAATTAACTAAAAACATAATTATAATATCAACATTTTTAAATCAAACTATATGCTCGTGATTTTTTTAAAATTATAAAATATAAAATATTTTCAATTTATTGCAGGATAAAATTCCCTTTAAACTAAAATAATGTTACAATATGTTAAGTATATAATATATATATATATTATTATATATAATTCATTTATAAATTTGTTATATAAAAGTTTATTTTTCATTTCATTAGTAACTTTATAATAGGGAAAAGACACATCTTTTATAGTACACTCATCGCCTTGGAAAATTTCTCACTTGCAGCCTTGTTAATCACCATCCTCTGTGTTATTCTTATGGGGCATGGTGATTAACATGACTGCAAGAGAGAAATTTCCGAGGTGACGAGTGTACATCAATTATTGTAATAAATGAATTAAAATAATTATGAATTTTGTACGTAATTAAATTTTACTTACAATAATCTTTAATTTCAAAAATAATTTTTACATAAAGGGGGGCATTCACAAAGCACTATAACCCCCACTTTAGCCTCAATTTTTACCCCTGGTGCTAATAAACCAGGGGCTCTTAGTTTAGCACCATGTTTAGCACCAGGGATAAAAATTGAGGCTAAAGTGGGGGTTAAAGTACTTTGTGAATGCCCCCCAAATATTTTTTTTATAGACTCTTTTTTTATCAAACACGAGGATTAAATTATTACCCGTATAATTTATTTTACAGAATTTCATGAAACAGACATGAAAAGACATGTTCATTTATTACAATCGTTTTAGTCTCTATTTTTCTTTTGTCTTTCTACTACAGTAAGATTAACGTAGAAATCGTCACTATAATGGTTCTAATGGCCTGCCTATTTATATCTGAGAGAGGAAAGCAAGAAGCGTGGAAAATGTTGTTTTGGACGAGAGGAGACTCATGTCTTGCCAGCATTTCGCTTGGCAGAGAAGCACAAAAAGTGATATAAAGTAGAGAGATATATATAAAAAAAATGCATAAAAAGTATACCATTTGTATTACATGTTGAATATATGCCTAAAGAATTAGGCCAGAATATATTATAGAGTAGGGTGATTTCATATTTTGACATTTTTATGTTAGAATAATATTATCAGATTGCTACCACTTATATAGGGAGTTGAATATTGTAAAAATAAATAGTGAAAATGATATTTTTATTTTTTTGCAAGATAAATAATTAGAAATTGAGTAAAAAAAAAATGTGAAAGAAAAATAATTATACAATACAGTGTATAGAAAAAATAAGTTAATAAAAGGAAAATTTATTAATTAATATGAAGCACTAGAAAAAATAAAGAACTATATAAGAAAAAATGTAATAAATTTTTGTTAAAAATATGAAAAAATACGTCAAGAAATTTTTTTAAATATTATTAATACACACAAAATTTATATCACGTTTTTTATTGTAAAAGTGGTAAACAAATAATATTATCCAAGCACTAAAATTTTCTCACCTCTTTCCTTAAGCCACAAAACCACGAGCCGTGGAGAATGTTTTAGTCGATCCCCCTCATGTAAGCCGTGCCAAGTAGGGGAGAACCCCTCGAGGTGATTTTCGAGTCAATGCATTCAAATGTTGGACTGCAGTATCTTGTTGAGGAGAACTAAATTTAAACGTCGAAATGGTCCAATTTCTCGTGAAAACAAAATTAGTGACTCAGCTAACTTTCACACTCTTTCTCTTGTTATGTTTTTTTTAAGACAGTTGTTATTTTCATTGTGTATTTTGGCATTCAACTTTATTATTTATTTATAACAATTTATGAGATTGTTAACTGATATTGTAAAGAATATGTTGTGTTTTTAGACTTCGATCTGTAATGCTATAATTTGAAATCGACAAATTTCAAGAAAATTCTATGCATATTTTGATAGAGGATCGCGACCTCTGAGTTCTGTGTGTAGTCAATTTTTTAAGATTTTTTTTTAATCCTCTAAAACTCTCAAATTCGAGAGGAAAGTTGATGTGATGTTATAATTATGCAACGTCTTTCCTTATATACTTGCATGTTAAATATTTGCATGACTATGACGTCACAGTGTTTTGCAGCACGATTTTAAGGGTGTTAAGGTATAAGAGATAACACGGATCAGCTGACCCAATACTAAAAAAAAAAATCAATTCATGAAAATTATGAAAAAAAATTATAATGTTCTCCTATATCAGCAGCTAAAATATCATCAGGTATACAAAAACGATATAGTTTTTGAGTTTTTAATTTTTAAAGTTGACTAATTTAACATGGAATTCCATTTCTCCATGTTAAATTAGTCAACTTTAAAAATTAATAACTCTAATACTAGATCGTTTTTGTATACCTGATATTTTACCTACTGATATATGGGATGTAGAGGAGAACATTTTAATTTTTTTTCATAATTTTTATGAATGGGATTTTTTTAGCATTAGGTCAGCTGATCCGTATTATCTCACCTTAAAGTAAAAAGTTCTGAAAAAAATCTACATACATAACTAGAGGTCCTCTGTTCAAATATACAATTAAAATTTTCATGAATGTTATCAACTTTCAAAATTTATTTTATTGTTTATTTGTCTCATATATATTTTCAGTTATATACATTGTTGTGTTTGCATCTATAATTTTCCTTCCGTGTATAACAAAATAAAGACACTATGACTTTAATAGAATGTTTAATCATCTTGATGAGTTTGTGACGTCACACGGTGGGAACCGGAAACCACGCCCCCTGCACATGTCGTTATATTAAGAGAGAAGAAGGAGATAAGTGCAGTAGTTTAGTCTTATGTGCATGTTAACAAGGTGCAATACAGATTGGAGTGTTCACTGAAGTTAAGACATTAGTGGGAATGTTTAGTGTTGTAGTTCCTTCTTAATTGGTAAGGTAATTGGTAAAATAACACTGTAATATATAAATAAAGTAAGTTAATTTTGTAATTTAATTTATATAGGACATATAATATTGTATTAGAGAATGAGGTTTAATTTTGGATAAAATTTACTTTAAATTACAGAAAATAATGTACTTTCTTTAAAAAAAACTAAAAAAAAACTTCAACTTGATAATTAAAGGATAAAAAAAAATTGTATTTAAGTGTCTTGTGAAAGAATTTGAAAACAATTATCTGTCAATCAGTCAACTTTTATTTCACTTTTGTTTTAGTTTGAAATCATAAATAAGATTCAATCTTCTAGTGTTATAATTATTCTAGGTCTTGAAGAAACATATTTTTCATGTAAATATCTTCAACCAATAAGGTTATTGTGTATAACCTTGGTTGATTGTAAAATAAGTGACCAATAAAAAAAAAAAAAAAAAAAATGATAGGGAATTTAATGTAGAATATAATTAAAATTTTAATTTTATCATTTTATATTTTTACAGTATTTAGATCACGTCAATTGTTTATAATATATAATATAGTTCATTTCAATATTTGTATTAAACTATTTAAAATTTACATAATAATGTACAAATATACGTCCCTCGTTTGGAAATAATGAACTATCTGCCTATCATGATTTTATTGCAATAATGAGCTATCTTCTATTTCAGGTGAACGCAACAATGAAAATTATTTTATACTGATTTACAGCTCATAATTAGGTTCCTGCATGTAATTTTTTTAATAGCTCAATCGAAAGAGGGGGTTGAAAAATTAATACATCTGTGAATTTTATGCGATTTTCTTTAGTACTGCAACATACCTAAAGGTGCTTTCACATATTCGAAAATTGCTAAGGAAACACGCAGTAGCTACACCGTAGCAATATTGTTGATTCCGCCGTAGAGATCGCGATCTGCTGCTGCGGCGTTCTACGGCACGCCGTAGCAAAATCAAATTAATCTCGATTTTGCTATGGCATTCACATGATTTTCCGCCGCAGCTGCCGCAGATGCAGAACGAGAATATGTGAAAGGCTTACGGCATTGCTACGGAACTCCGTAGTGATTTTCGAATATGTGAGAGCACCTTAAAATTGAAATGAAAAGAGGTAATTTCATTGTAATAACCTCTTTCAATTTTTGCATTGTTACTTAATTGTTTATTAAAAATTATTATTTGTTTCCATAGCAACGAGGTTGTTTACATCAAGCATTATATAGTTGAACCAAAGAATGTAATGACGTCATAGGCGTTGCGGATGAAGCCTCCAAGTCACGTGACCTCCATAAATCTCCTTTTTTAGGCATGATGCAGTACTAAAGAAAATCGCATAAAATTCACAGGTGTATTATTCAACACCCTCTTTCGATTGAGCTCTTAAAAAATGATATGCAGCAACCTAATTACGCTTACCTGAAATAGCAGACAGCTCATTATTGCAACGAAATCATGGTAGGCAGATTGCTCATTATTGCAGACAAGGGACGAATTATATTACGTTTATTACGTTATATAGTTCAGTGTTTAATAAGTTTAACAGTATTCATTGGGGCAATTGCATTTCAATGTTTTATTAATTTAAAAGATCTTGACAAAAGTGACATTTAAATTATTTATATATGCCTGATGGGGAACTCGCCTTACTTACAATTAGTGAATATTAGAGAAATTTAAGGTAGAGATAATACGCCCAATGTTGATAAAAATCCCATTCATGAAAATTATGGAAAAATTGGAAAAAATAAAATAAAATGTTCTCGTTTACATACCATTTATCAGTAGCTAAAATATCAGGTATATACAAAAACTAGCTACTTTTCAAGTTATACATTTTTAAAGTTCACTAATTTAACATGGAGAAATGAAACTTCCATGTTAAATTAGTCAACTTAATTAATTAAGAAATTAATAACTAAAAAACTAGCTCGTTTTTGTATGGTCTGATATTTTACCTTCTGATAAGGAATGTAAATAAGGAGAACATTCTAATTTTTTTTTCATAATTTTCATGAATGGAATTTTTATTAACATTAGGTGTGTTATCTCTACCTTAAATGTTTAATTTTGACAGAGGAATTGAACTTTACTTATTACACGGTATAATAAAGGAAGTTCTGAACTATGAAGTTATTCTGAAATAAAATAAAAAGTCTCCCTCTTTGGAAAGTTTTGCCTTGAGTTTAGACAACTTGTTCAACAATTTTTAGCGCCCGGGGCCTTTGTCCTTCCATAGTCCAAGATAATTGTTTAGGAATTTCGTTATAGCCCTGCATGCGAATATATATTATTAAAGGAATATTTCACAACGAACTTAGTATAGATTTTCTTCTACAAAAATGAAAAATTTTATACAAAAAATAGAGTATACTCCAGAGCTAAAATAATTTTTATCTTTTAGTCACTTTTAAAGTCACTATTCCTCTTTTTTCTATTTTGCACCATTTCCAAGGAAAAAGACGAGATTACGCCTTCTTTCCTCTTAATGGAGTATCGACCTCAATTTTTTTTATTGCAGAAATTGATAGAGGGTAAAAAGTTATGCTATCCTGATTTTTTTCAGATTTTTTAGAGCCCGGGAAGTATTTTTAAAAAATTATTGAATGTCCTTTTTGTGACGTCACGCGGCGGCAAGTGCTATTCTATTCTTAAGGAGAGACGTCTCGTTACGCCACAAAAATGACTTAACATAATTTTTTAATAATAGTTCCCGGGCTGTAAAAAATCTGAAAAAATTCAGAATAACATAACTTTCCACCCTCTATCCATTTCTGCAATAAAAAAAAATAAGGTCGATACTCAATTTCTATTCTAATATTCCAATAAACCAATAATAGAGTATTGTCCTCAATTTTTTTTATTGCAGAAATGGATAGAGGGTGCAAAGTTATGCTACCCAGATTTTTTTCGGATTTTTTAGAGCCCGGGAACTATTTTTAAAAAATTATTGAAAGTCCTTTTCGTGACGTCACGAGATGCCGCTCCTTAAGAAAAAGATAGGACTTGCCGCCGCGTAGACGTCACAAAAAGGACTTTCAATAATTTTTTAAAAATACTTCCCGGGCTCTATAAAATCTGAAAAAAATCAGGGTAGCATAACTTTGCACCCTCTATCCATTTCTGCAATAAAAAAAATGAGGACAATACTCCATTGTGAATATCCCTTACTTTGTATTGATTCCGAACAAGTTTTTGGTAAATTTATGCAAATAGTTTTTGGTGATTTTTAAATTGTAAATGTGCAGTAACATTTTTAAGTACATTTTAAATATGTTATAAACATTTTTCAATATTTATAACATTTGACACATAAAAATACACATTTCTTTCTATTCCGTTGAGTGCATTATATTTCTACAGCTTCACATGCCCCGGAGGATGTTGTAATGTGCATTCTGCCGATTCAACATTTTATGTCACAGCATGGATTTTTTTTTTTTACTGCCGTTGTCATTCAATGTTATCTCTTATGGCTTCTACTTTATCAACACTCGCATTTAAAAAAAAAAAAGCTTATTTTTTAACATGTACTTGATGAGGTATGAAAAATCAATACTTGATAAAGAGGAAAATGACATATCTCCATTGATAATGAGAAAGTTAACTAAACTATATACATTCTGTGGTTTAGCCCTATAGAATTTATGTTCATGCGATAAATTTTCCTATAATCCTTAAGCTGGTATTACATTTTTATATATTATTGAATACAATTTTTCCTTATAAGAAAACTTGAACTCCAGTTGCGTTTCTATGGAGATGAAATTTTCTTGAGGAAAATTTGTATGCAAAATTGTATCGTGTAGTACTGTACAGACTTTACCCTTTTTATTTTATTAAAAGTAATACAATTTAATATACAATCTTATTCCTTTCGCCCGACCGTACCGTGTTAGAATTTTTATGTATAACGAGAGATTTCAAGAAAAAATAATCTCAGCTTCATGTATATGATCTGATATTTGATTTTATATTATAAGTATCAGTACTGACTGAGGTTTTCCACGGTTCCCTCAGTCTCACCTCAGCGAATGCTAGGACGCGGCCGTAGCCACCATCCTCTACCTCCATTATCCATATCTGTCTGGAACTCCAGCTCATAGGGGTGATCCTTGTAAAAAATAAAAAGGTTAACAATGTTGTTTCAGAGGGTAGCGAGCACCCCAAACTTGGATGCACTTGTTAACTGGTTATTAACATGTTATTATTTCAGGGAGCGGCGAGCACGGGTTGTGTCCTCGCGTGGCGGCGGTTCGTCCGGGCAGCGTGGCCCACGCCAGTGACGCCCTCACTGTGGGGGACTACGTCACTGCAGTGAACGGAGTACGTACCGAGAGGTTGCGGTCCGAACAAGTAGCGGCGCTGCTGCAGCGGGCAGACCCAGGGCCGGTCAACATCGAACTGCAGTACGAACTACCACCACCCTCGCCATCAGGTAACATTGGCGTGTAGAAATAATTTTTTTATAAATTAACTAAAAGTCATATCCATTTATCTTTGGGTTTCGTCACGAACCTTTTCCTTTGTCCTCCAATACAATTCTAATGGGAGAGTCACGTGACGTCACACTAAAGATAAATGGAGATGACTTTAACAATTTAAAACCTGCATAAAATTTTTTATTGCAGAAACGAAATGGTAAAAATGAATAACGATGTCAAATTATAATACTCTAATTTTTTCATTTTTTTTTAAATTAAAACAAAAAAAATACTAAAAATATCTTTAATGTTCTGTTGTCCCTTTTTCCCACCTCCCCTCCACCCACCACGATCCTTAATGAAAAGGATATAGCACCAAAACACCAATTAACGCCTCCAGGGGACCGCATTTTTAATATATATATTTTTAAAATAGTTCCTGGACTTAAAAAAAATCAGAGTATTATAATTTGGCATTCATTTGATTCATTTCTGCAATAAAAAATTGCATATATATATAAGTTTATCCATCCAAATAATTAACAGGTCAATTCCTGTTAACTTAAACTAAAGACTTGAAGTCGCCACTAAAATATATCTATGTTACTGATATAGTATAACTACCATAATAATACCTGCTGCTGATTATTTCATTTGCCATGTGCGCTCCATTTTGATGATGAACAATTTGCCTATCCTCCAGGCGAGAAATTAATGGCGGACTATACTTCTTATAAATTATACATACAGTGGCTTATATAATGTATTAAATAAAAGATTATAATTGCTTTAAATTTATTAGTTGTAAAAGTTAATTGAGTAAACATCAATACTTATATGAAAAGAATTAAACGATACATACATTCTCAATATTCACGGAAAAAAATTAAATTTTTAATAATTATAATAATAAAAACAAAATAGAATATGATATTGGGTGCGATGTAAAGTAAATATATAATATTATTATTTAATGACTTAAAGTATCATTATGAAAGAAATTATTTGATGACTCAGTTCTTTTTAAAATATTCTTTAGAAACAGCAAAAAAAAAAAAAAACTTGAAAGAAGTCAATTCTAAAGGTTCCCGGAAATACAACGAAACTTTGAACCCCACCAGTTCGACAATCAGGGTAGTTAGTCTCATTAGCGTGCACAATGTACCAAAAAAGGCACAACGGTCAACAAGCTTCCTGTCCCACCCTCTCTCTTTAGAGATGTAAATTAGTTTTACGAAAAGATAAAATTGTATTTTCTTCTAGATTTTTTTACAAATATTTCTTTTGTGTGTTGTATGGATTGTAAATTCCTGTGATGAATGTAATGATGAAGAATAAAAATGCAAAACAGTGACAGGGGAACGAACATTCTTCTTTTCTTCTGATTGGATTGGTTGGTATTTTGGGGTCATTCACACATTTTGGTCATGTATGCCCCCCTCTTCTTCTTTTATGATGTGAAAAAATACTGATTTATTTTTTTTTTTTTATTTTACGATGTTTCATCTTAATTTTTATATTATTAAAGTTTTAGGGATTATAATGTAATCATTTCTAATTAGTAATATTGACATGATCGTTATGCACACATGTTAATTTTAATTAAGCCTATATGATCTACAATATGATAATAATCTAATGATTTTGATAAAAGTAATAAAAACAAGATGTTTATTAAAAATCATTAATCAGCTTTTATAATTACCTATATTACAATTTTGTGATTTATGATTTCCATGGTAATAAAAATTAAGCGATGGATTTTTTTTAAAAACTATTTTTTTACATAAAAAAAAGTATAACGACGTTAATAAATTTTGTTACTTTTCATAATTATAAAATGAAAGAAGTATACATGCACGAATTATTGAAATGTGCAAATTTAGTTCCACAATCAAAGTGTAAAATATAAATATAATTATAATGCAATGGACTCTTGTTAATATGATTTTGTGATTGATTTTATTATTATTTATAATGTAATCCACATTGTATTAATTATAATATCTAGAATATTTAAATCATAATACAATATTTTCACACTTTTTAATTGTAATTAAAAATTTTAAATAAAAAAAATGTTCAAATCAGCATTACAAAATATGAATATTACAATAATATATTATGGGAATTTATCGTGACAGCCTTCTACTACACAATGGAAATATGGAAAATAAGTGACAAGTAGGTCTAATAGCTACATATTACATTTTAGTAAAATATAATAAAATTATATTATTATATAAAAAATGTACTGCATTTCATCTTCATAATTATATAAATTTAATTAAATTGAATAAAAAATAAAAAAATTAGTTAAATAATAAAATATTTTATTATTAAAATTATACGAAATAATATTTTTAAATAATTTACATTATTGCATTAAAGAAAAAAAAATTTTTTTGTTATATTTTAAACATTTTAAGCTTGAAAAATTTCTGCACCTTGCATCTAAGATGTTGGACTTTGGTCATCATCACTGGGCAGGTGTCTGCAAGCTCTCTTGAGAGGTACGCAGGTAGAAGAGGGGGGGGGGTCTCCGTGCAGTCTGTCCCGCTCGCCAGCGGTCAGTCTTGTGCGAGAATTCCCCAGCAGCGAGTCAGTGCGACATGATCAGCATCAACGAGGCGATACAAAGACTAAAATACTTCCAAGGTACATTTCCGGTTAATTAGAGACACCATTTCGTACAGAGAGCACTTTTTTTGGGTCATAAATTACATTTTATCGTGTAAATTATTCACATTTTATCATGATTTATCGTACAATTTACATTTTATCGTTATTTATCGTGTAATATATTTTTTCGTGATTTATCGTGTTAATATTTGCTTGCAAGGGATGTGTTAACATATTATAAAGAGGAATTTTGTTGGCTTATGTCAACTTTGAATTTGTTTTTGCATTAAAATAAAATAATTTCAGTAATTTTATTAAATCTGCAAATGTTTTAGTCATAACTTTTTACTTTTTTAGTAAAACTCCCGATTATTATTTTCTTCAGAAATAAGATTTTTTCATTGTAATTAGTATACCAAATTATTATTTTCTACATGTAAAAATTCTCTTTCTAAAAAAAAATTTTTTCATTATATTTTAAAAATAATTATTAAAATATATATTTTTTATTTTTTCTTTCTTGATTTTTTACTAAATTTCTGTGGAAAATTTTAATAAATATCACAATCTCAGCAAAATATCACGTACAAATAATTCCCTACTTCGCTCTCAGTACGAAATTTCACTAAAAATCCAAACGTTAAAATCCATCTTATCTTGTCAAAGATATGGAAGATTTGGAATCCCTCACTCCCATCAACGATATCGTGGCAAGTTCAAGCAACAGTCAACGCAATCCTCGACGTGTCAAGTTCTCTCCGAGCACCATTGAACGAGACACACGACGCGAGGCGGAGGGACCACGTCGCCCGCTGACCAAACGTGTTCGTCGGACGAGTCACTGCGACACGTGTGTCACATGTGTGAACCATCGCAGACGAGAGCGCGAGATCGCAAACGAACTGAGAAGCGAGCGGATGGTCTTGGCGATGGAAGCCTTAGAATCTGAAGACTCATGGACGGAGGCCTCGGGAGGTCTTATTCATTATATAGAAGCCTCAGATGAGCTTAGACATGAGAGAAAAGCCTCAGAAAAACGAAGACGTGAGAGAGAACAGGCCTCAAATAGACGTAGGCATGATAGTGAGATCTCACAGGCCGCAGAGGCTTTGAGACGCGAGATGGAGGCCTCGAATCGACGTGGGCACGAAAGTGAGGCTTCGAATGGACGTAGGTACGAAAGTGAGGCCTCGAATGGAGTTAGGAACGTGACGGAGGCCTCGTTAGGCAGTAGGAGTGCTGAGAAACGATCTCACGTTAGTTTAGAGAAGTGCATCGAGCTACAGTACAGACGAGGCCTTCTCAAATATCCTCCTAAGAAGCTCAAGATCAAAGGCAAGTCATCATGGGGGTCTTGGAAGTGGTGGTGGTGGTGTAATGTATTTGTTAATTGTTTTTCAGGAATTGTTGCAATTTTGTTAAAAATATTTGGATTCTTACGGTGGTGTAATGTATTTGTTAATTGTTTTTCAGGAATTGTTGCATTTTTGTTAAAAAAATATTTTGTTTCTTACGCTGAAGGTTTTATATATTGTTTTCAGCTACATCGGTTTTTAGTTAGTTTATTTTCTACAGCAGAATTTTATAAAATCATTATTATATATTATATTAATTATTTTTTATTAAATAATAAAATAATTTTTAATATGTTTCTTAATATATAAAATTTACATTTTGTAATGTTTTACAAGTGTTACATTTTATCACTTAAAATTTAAAATTAATACAGTATTTTAAATACATATATATTATTATAAATATGTACACACCGCCTTAAGGATAAAATGTATGGATACGAAATTTATGTGATCCGTCAATTGTGGGAAAATCTAACTATGTCAATAAATAAACTCCCCAGATGTTATTTAATTTGGCCTTCTATAGAGGCATATTATAAATTTAGAATTTAGATTGTTACCGTGTTTTTACATAATCAAGTGGCAATATAATTACAGAAAATTAGAATTCATTTTTCTAATTATTTCAATTCATATTAAAATGTCTTAATTACTGACAAAATTACAAAAAAAACATTTATTTTTTTTTTCATTAAATAAGTTATAGAATTTAAAAAAGTCAAATTATACTTAATAATTTTTTTTTTTTTTTTTTCCCACTATAAACTTAGTGAAAATACGAACTGAACTTTTCTAAGCCAAGATTTTTTAAAAATCTTGTTCTCAGCTCCTATATTCAATTTATCAAATATTTTTTCTCTTATACATGTTGTAAAACGATTTTCTAATGCAAGTTTCTTCTAAACTACGTGTAGGACATTCCTGTAACATTGACCAGAAACTGTCACCTTCTAAATCTTGTCATGATTTGCAGCCAGGTGCTATAGCAAAGTTATTTCGAAGGTTGTAAGTTCTTTAAGTCGATTTTACAATGTTACAACATAGTTTATGATCCTTATTGACTTAACTACAACTTCTAAGATCAATAATTCTAACCAGCATGCTAGTATACGTAGTAGATCGCTGATTTTCGTTGTAAGAATACGGAATTATTTGATGACATGAACATTAGTAATATGACGTAATCGACTTGTCACTCTTTTAAATGACACTTTTATTGCTCGCGAGTGAAATTTTAATCATGTTATGACTGTTAAAGGCATACAGGCCTCAAATTACAAATTAGACAGTCACCAAGTGGGTTTAGAGTATATAAGCAACATTCGCATCATTTTTTTCCACGCATGATGCATCCGTGCAAAGTCGCAGTTCAAAGTAAGAAATTTAGTCCTTGATGACGTCACGAAGTCCTTGATGACGTCACAACTCAATGCTAATCGGTGCTAGCTGTGAGTTGTGACGTCAGCAAGGACTTTCTTTACAGCGCGACTTCGCACAGACGCACCGCGCGCAGGTAAAAATAATACGAATGTTGATTATAAACTTGAGCAACACTTAATGTCTGTCTAATTTGTAATTTGAGGCCTGTATACCTTTAAGGAGTGATGCGTTAACCTGTATGTGTAGCCATTCATCTCAAAACATCACTTTATGTGTACAGTATATGGAAGTGTGTTAAAATATTTTACTTTTGGATGGTTGAACTGAACGCATACTTCCCCTAAAAATATTGAGCTGCATTTCTTTCCGTAAAGCTGGTATTACACGGTACAATTTTTTCAATTGTTTCATACAATTTTTCCTTACAAAAAAACGTATTATTTCATTTGTTTGTATGGAGATGAAATTTTCTTGTAAGGAAAAATTGTATCCTGTAATATAGGCTTTAATTATGAAGCTACGTCTGTGTATAATATATGATACAAAATTCCTAAATACTGTATATTTGCAATGTAACAATACGTAGGAAACATGATGCAGTTATTATTTTTTTTTTTTACAAATTCTGCTAAATTTTTTTGTATTTTTGTTGACATTGTCTTTTGAAGATGAATAACTTTTTTTTTTAAATTTAAATTGTAATTAAATTACGTTCTTTTTTAATTGTTAATTAATGTTAATATATATTTGTAAATTTTAATTGCAAAGTTCAAGAGTTCAGATATAGGTATTTTACATGATAAAATTAACATTATATCGTATGAATTAAATTGCTATGTAAACGCTGCTATAATATGACTGTTGTTACACGTTCCAGTGAGCGAGGGTTGCTCCAAAATCGTGCACGTGTCTCTACAACGCGACGAGACGGGCAGTCTCGGGTTCACGATCCGCGGGGGTTCACAGAACGACCCCAGTCGCTCGAGGACCCTTCTCATCACACAAGTCAGGGAGGGAGGACCCGCTGACAGGTGAGTGGTACCCTGATGGACTTTATTGGTCACCAATGGACAACATACATGAAAATTTTTTATTGCAGAAATGAATAGAGGGTACCAAATTATGCTATTCTGAATTTTTTCAGATTTTTTTGAAACCCAGAACTATTTTTAAATAATTATTGAAAGTGCGGCCACGCCTCCTGGAGGTGTCAATAGGCGTCCAATCTCTATCCTTTTTATTAAGGGTTCAGGGGTGCCAACTTAACTTACAGAACTTTCAATAATTATTTAAAAATAGTTCCGGGTCTCAAAAAAATCTGAAAAAATTCAGAGTATATAGCATAATTTGATGCCCCCTCTATTTATTTCTGCAATAAAAAAATTTCATGTATGTTGTCCATTTGATTTGTTTAATTGAAATAATAGTTTATTGATGCGAGTTTCCTAACGTTTTGATTTTACCTTATAAATTTAATTTCAATTTGTAAAAAATTTAATATGTCGTATATATAAAAAATTGTGATTGTATTTTTTGATATTTTAATGACAATATTGAATTTTTGTGCTCTTGAAATTACATTTATAAATTTGTGATTAAATAAAATATTCAAATGTACTATAAGACAGACTATAATAATATATTTTTTTGTCTTCAAATACAAAAACAATTAAATTAAAAAAAAAAAAAAAAAAAACATAGCGTTAATTCATTGATACATTGGCGCTATTGTCATATTTTTGCTGAGGAAGTTTTCCGGGATGATGGAGTATCGTTCACCTAACCATCTCAACTTATATTCCTGAAAATAACTAAATTTTATTCAACCCTAAATCATTACAATCTCCTTACATTTTCAGGTCTGGTTGTGTGCGACCCGGGGACCGTCTGATGGCGATAGACGGGTCATCCATGCTGGGAGCTTCCCTCAACGAGGCCCACGACGCGATCCGCCGCGACCCTAACTCCTCGGCCCTGGTCCGTCTAAGTCTGGAGGTAGACACCTCACCTGGCGCCCCTCACTTGGCGCACGGAGGACCCTTGCTCATCGAGCTAGAGAGGGTTGGTGGAGACCCCGCACTGGGACTGGCGCTGGCGGCCGCTGTGGGAGGAGGAATCGTGATAGCCGGGGTTCGACCTGGAAGCCTTGCAGACAGGTCAGTGTGACGTCATTGAGGGGGGGGGGTCAGACCTATCAGACGAGATTACCAGGCTAGGAGTTAGAAGTATGCAAATTCATTCACGATAAGGATATATCAATAATTTTGTGCCATTGTTTTCGTTTATTGTGATAAAATTTGATTTTACGAAATATTTTGATAAAAATAATAGCAATGATAATTTCAAATTTAATTAAAAACTTACCATAATCATTTACATAAAAGGGAGAATTTAAATTTTGATTAAAAATGTATTGTAATTTTAATTATTGTAATAATTAAATTTAACATTTAATTTTATTTATAATAATAATAATAGAGAGCATAAGTCAGTTCGCATGTTATATCAACTCCATACGATGCAGCGGATTAATAATTTAGTAATTTTTACAATAATTCATAACGAACTGATTTTCAAGTGAACTAACTAACGTCCCGATTTTCCACGTAGGTGCGGCGCGCTGTCACTCGGTGATCAGATCCTCGCGGTGGGAGGGACCCGCGTCGAGGAGGGTACAGGGCCCATGGAGACGGCCCAGCTGCTGGCCCAGTGTGGGCCCCTCGTGCAGATCGAGACCCTCCCTCAGTACGGCGCGTGGGGCTCCGTCGACACCGGCCTGTCCAGAGGTGAGGGTCGAATGTATAATTTTGTAGAACTGATTATATCGTAACTTCCCGTGTTTTCTTAGTAATTAAAATTTGACTTCATATTTGTTTAATATAAAAAATTAATTAAATTGATAATAAAACCAGGAAAGAAATTCGAATGTGTGTTTACTGTGATATAAATCTATTAATAAATTATACCTGAGAGAGTATGTTATCTCTAATCTTCCTTAAATTATAAATTTGAGAATGTTTGCAGCTATTTTTTTTTTTTAGGTTTATTATCAACTTTTTAAAAATTAATTTCTTAATCATGTATTAATCACGTGATTTAAATCGAGTAGATATAATAATGTTGTATTGTCAATATATTTTGCAAATAATTTTATTACTTCGTGACGCTAGATCTCCAATTAACGGAGATAAATTTAACGAAATAATGAACTGCTACAGGCATATAACCCCTTCCCGGCCTTCTCCCTTCCAGGGGATGAATTCGGCAATTTGTCTGGAGGTGATGTATTATAAGATTTATTAGTATATATTTTGGAATATGACGTCCATACGTCATACCTCAATTTAATAACGAAGTGAAATTTACGAACTACTGCAGGGGTTTCTGTATCCGCTGGCAATCAAACGTAGGGGGTAAAATTCTATGTCTCAAGGTATACTGTTGAAATGTGACGTCAGAACTCAATTTAACGAAGTGTTCCGACCTGTTGCAGGCATGTACCCGCCTCGTCTAGGCTCGTCCTCGTCGTTCCTCAGCAGCTCTGGACACAGCACTCTGACGTCACAGAGGGGGGGAAGAATGCCGCGCAAGACACCTGAGTCGCTCTCTACCTTCCACGAGTCTTCAAGTACGTGTCAGTTTGGGGTGTGCTTCGTTGAGAAATAATGGACGAATTAATGATTCGCTTCAGTCACTAGTTAAAAATAACTAATGGACAACCAGACATGAAAATTTTTTATTGCAGAAACGAATAGAGGACACTAAATTATGCTACTTTGAATTTTTTCAGATTTTTTTGAGACCCGTAAATATTTTTAAATAATTATTGAAAGTTCTGTAAATTAAGTTGGCACCCCTGAATTCTTAATAAAAAGGATAGGACAGAGACGCCTATTGACGCCTCCAGGGGGCGTGGCCGCACTTTTCAATAATTAATTAAAAATAGTTCTGGATTTCCAAAAAATTCAGAGTATCATAATTTAGTACCCTCTATTCATTTCTTCAATAAAAATATTTCATGTAGGTTGTCCATTAAAACGATATATATTTGATTGTCATTATTTTGTTTTCCATTGCCATTAAAATTAAGGAAAATGTTTAAAAATTGCATTTTTTTTTTTTTTTTTTTTTTTTTTTTTGTAATGAATAATAAACTTAATTGCGAGTGCAAATTTTCAGCACCAATAAGTATAATGTCTTAAATAGTATGAAGCCTTTTTTTTCTCTTTCAAAACAAAATTGAGTGCACCATGAAAGTCAAATCCTTTCAGTAAAAACCTCCCCATGCTGTCAACCCTTTGCAAATACAAATTCTTTTTCGAAATATATCATTACTCCTTTGCAGACTCGAACTGCGGTTGTCACACTGCGCATGCGCCACCTGGCGTGAGTCACTCGGAGTCCCTGACGGTGACCCTGCTCCCTGACACGTGTGGCTACGGTCTGAGTCTGGAGGGGGCGTGTCCACCTGTCATCGCAGCCATCGAGCCGAACAGCCCCGCCGACCAGTGAGTATTTCATTGTTTTGTGAACAGTTCTTAGAAGTGAAGGTTTTGGGATGTAACCTTAATTATTTCATATTCATTTTTTATAAACGTTAAATTTTACAATTAATTGTAATATAAAGTAATAGTTTTATGAGAAAACGATTATTCGATCTTGAAGTTGAGTATTCATAATTATACGCAGAAACACATTTTATTATTTATATGTAAAAAATATAAAATAAAATTAATTAATTAAAATTAATTAAAATTTTAAAATTCAAAATACTTATATAATTATATATACACGTACTCTACACTGAGAAAAATCTGGGATTGAGATAACACCAGCCCTTACATTAGTTTTTTGTAGTGTCGTCATTAATATTAATATGATAGTGTTTTAATTAAGAAGTCAAATTTTATACTTCTCCTTACCCCATATACTTAGTGCAAAGCGTTCGGATGCAAATATAGACTATATATATATATATATATATATATATATATATATATATATATATATCTATATATATATATATATATATATATATATATATATATATATATATATAGTCTATATACAGTATATACAGCAGCTAGATTTTTATAACAATATTTAAAAAACATGATTACGATGAAATTTGCGTATTCTTGTTGTAACTCTGAGGAAAAATATGTAAATCAATTTCATGGAGTATCACTTTTATTTTGTAATTTTATTGGTTTAATTTTGCTTTTGTATTTTGTATATATAAAAATTAAATACAGACAACATTTTCACCTGGACACCCCGTGTGTTTCAGGAGCGGTTGCCTGCAGCCCGGTGACCGGCTGGTGTTGGTGAACCAAGTTCCCTGTGAAGGGTTCTCAGGCTCCGAGGCGATGCTGTTGCTCAACGACGGAGCACCCGCCCTCACCCTGTTGGTTCAGTTCGACGTGGCTGAGGCCGTGGTGCCTGCCAGCGGGGTGTTTACCGTCAAACTGGCCAGGAGGGGCACCGCGGACCTCGGGATCTTTCTCTCAGGTGACTGTCCAGGACCTAACAAGTGAGAGTTTATGTCAGAAGTTTCTGCAAGTTCCGCTGTTATTTAGCTCGCAATTTGAAATGGGAAGAAAATGCGTCGTTTAGGAAATTTTCAGGCGTAAGCTCTTGATTGTTATACTGAAATGTTATATAATCCTTGTTGAATAATTAATACAATTCATACAGTGCATTATATTTTTATTATTTTTTATTCATATAATCAATAATCATTCAGCAATCTTTTTCATTTGCCCAATGTTTTTTTTTTTTTATTATCATTTCAAATGACTTGTACAGTATATATTGTGACGATATATGTATGTTTGTGCCCATGAAAGGGATAATAAAATCAAAATAATTCTCATATTTACAAATAATAAAAATAACTCTTCTAAAAGAATACCTTTAATTAACCTTTCGCAAAATTATGATACTGAAAATATTATTAAAGGGTTTTAACACTTTTAAGATGTTTGCATTCATAGCATCATAGTAAAATTATTTCGTTATTAGACAGAAATTAAAGTAAAATGAGGATTTCGTGACTTTAAATTTGCTCATAATTACAGATTATTTCACTTAAAGGGTCTAACTCACACAATATTTGGGTCTCACTCCTCATTGTCAATCAACACCCTGACATTTCCAGCCCCCAAGCTGAGTGGCTCTCGCGCCCCCGTCATCTCTGAAATTCGTCGCGGCTCGGTGGCTCATCGCTCGGGGGCGTTACAACCCGGAGATCAGCTACTGGAGGTGGGTGGGGCCAGGCTGGGGGCGGGCGAGGAGGCGGCGAAGGTGCTGCTGGGGGCGGCACGACAAGAAGTGGTCACCCTCAGGGTTCTCAAAGGAAGCAGGACGGCAAGTGAGTATCACGTGCGGGGTCGAGTGTGGGAATTAAATTTACGGTCCTGCTAGTTTGGAATATTTTTTTAATTATAAAAGTTTATTATAAGTAAATTTGTATATGTTCAACTATTGTTTATTGCATATTTATATCGCATGTTTTAAATTATGTGGGAAAAAATTTAATTTTAATAATTATCATAATTTACAAGAAAATTACAGTAAAATTAAGATTATATGTATATATATTTTTTAATTGCTTTATGATTTATAACTTTATTATAAACTTGAGTTAAAATATTGTTTACTAGTAGGCAAATTTTGTATATTATCATTTTCTTATTATAAATATTCCATGTTAAAAAAACGTGATTTTAACGCAATCTTCCCAGGCAGTATTCCTAAGCAATGACCTCTAATGACCTCCAGGGGAGGCGAGCGCCGTGGTGTACTCGGTGGAGCTCACGCGACTGGGAGGGCCGCTCGGACTGACGATCGCAGGCACTGAGGAGGCCTTCCACCCCATCACCATCTCGGCGCTCACACCAGGTGAGGGGGCGTCACAATCACCGTTCGAATTGGAGAACCGTGCAATTTTTGTTGCAGAAATGAATAGAGGGAGCAAAGTTTATATGGTCTGATTTTTTCGAGCCCGGGAACTATTTTCTAAAAATTATTGAAAGTACTGAGAGAAGGGAGAGGTGCTTAAGGGTAAGGTAACACGGATCAGCTGACCCAATGCTAAAAAAATCCCTCACATGAAAATTATGAAAAAAAAAATTAAAATGTTCTCCTCTACATCCCCTATCAGTGGCTAAAATATCAGGTATACAAATTTAAGCTAGTTTCTTAGTTATGAATTTGTACACCTGATATTTTAGCCACTGATAGGGGATGTAGAGGAGAACATTTTAATTTTTTTTCGTAATTTTCATGGTGGAATTTTTTTAGCATTGGGTCAGCTGATCCGTGTTACCTTACCCTTAATTTACGAGACAAAGAGGATAGGATTGAACGTGTCTCATGGGTTCAAACCTGAACTAAATAATAATTAATTAATTAATTAAATAAAAAAAAAATCTGTGGTTCAACTTTGTACCCTGTATTCATTTCTACAGTAAAATTTTTGGAAGTCAACACTCTATTTAAAGATTTTCAGCCTGCAAGAATTTTAATTTTGAGATATTAATAGGTTTATGGAGGGAAGAAATTATTTGATTATATTTTTTGGTGATGGAAGCTAATTTTTTGCAAACACACGATCAATTAATTTTTGACTCACACACTTTGTCACTGTTCAGGAGGTCTTGCGGAGCGGACGGGCGCGCTACACGTGGGAGACCGGCTACTGTCCATCAACGGCCACTGTCTCGAGGGCCGCAGACTGTCCGAGGCCATCGACCTTCTACAGGGCTCCGGGGATCGAGTCACCCTCGAGATCTCGCGACCGTGCCAGCCTGCTGGTGAGTGCATGACCTTGCAGTGACCTTGTCCTAACAACAGACCTCCCTGCACGAGCATGATGTAACGTATTGTGGAAAGTGTTTAACATAATTCACGAAAGAGTTATCCTGAAAGTTATTCAGCTTTCTCACTACGGTTATCACCAGCCTAATTCAATAACACTTAACGTGGGTAGTGAGAAACCTGGATAACTCTTATCGTGAATCGCGCCCATTAATGTCTAGGGGGTCATAACTATATACGTAGTCAATAAATTATTTTAAAAGTAATTAACTCTAATTTCGATAAATTACATAAAATTCCATTACACCCTGTGTTTTGAACTCGCTATTATTTTTTTCTCTGCATAATATGTATTATAACTATCATATAATAATATATCGTCACTTCAGAATATAATATAATATATATATATATATATATATATATATATACATATATATATATATATATATATATATATATATAAGTGTCGGATAAACTACAGAGTTTTGATGCAATTATAAATCTTATGCTTTGTGTACATAGGGTCTAAAATTGCATCAAAAAATTCATGGTTTACACAATAGTTATATAATTATATTTTGAGGGGACGATATGTATAATACAGAATTATAATATATTAGCTTATTATAGCGATGATCGGGACAGAGCACGTTTATGCTGTCCCACTCAATTTTAAATAAGACTAAAAATTATATACTAAAAATTAAATTATTTTGTCTATAATAATTCATTTCATTCTTGTTTAACATTTTCAATTTCTTGTATTAATTTGTAACAATTAATTTATTATGTGTCCTGATTTTAATATTGTCAATCGTGTGTGAAGTTCAATTTTATAGATGCATGCTTTTTATATTTTGAAATCGTGATGTATTTTTACCTCAGTATGACCAGAATTGTGTCAATTGTCCCAGAATTAACAAACAATCAATATATCGTACGAGATGGTAAAGGTGCATTTCCATGGAGAGTGGAAAGCGAGAAAATCGCGTGCAGCAGCCAATCAGAGGCTTGGGATTTCCACGCCTTGCGGGGAGCGATTTTATCGCCAACATGGTTGCCAAATGAGATTGAAGCAAGTGCACTTTTCTCGCTGCGCCAAGCCCCACTCGACATCGCTCCATGGAAATGCACCTTAAGACTTGTTGCCCCCTCCTTGAAGGCGACAAGACGCGGCGGCTGCAGGCGGGCTCGCTGGCTCGTCTGGGACCGGCAAACCCCAGCGTGGACAGCGCGGTCGAGTCGTGGAGCTCCGGGGTGGAGAACGGGCCGGGAAGTCCGGGGGGGAACAACCAAGAGATCGCCGGTGAGTCGGGATCACTTGTCTCGGGGTTTACTATAAATTAAAAAGCATGCATCTTATTGTTATCCTCGCGTGTTTATGTATTTTTTCGAATGAATTTTTTTTTCGTTGTCAAATTTAATATAATATAATGTTTTTTTTTTTTAATGTCGGTCAAGAAAATGTGTAAAAAGTACGCTAATGGTCTTTTCTGGTGTATTATTTTGGGGGGCATTTATAAAAGCACTTTGGCCTCACTGTAGCCTCGAATCCCCATGTTAAATCGAGGCTAAAGTTTAGGGTTCTAAATTGCTATTTGTGATTGTCCCCGTTTGTGTTTTTAGGCATTTAAGGGCATTCGGTGTAGCACCGGTAGTTGGTAACACTGACGTATCTTCTCCATATATGGTTAACATTTAATTTTTCAACCCTCTGCTCCTCGATCGATCAGAGTAATTTTTATGCTAGAGCTAAGCTGATTGCAGTAGGATCAAGATAATTAGTAGCCTAAGTGCACAACATGGCGTAGTAAAGCTTCATTTAAAGAGTATAAGTATTTTTTAAATTTACGTGCATTTTTTTTAAATATTTTTTTTTTTTTAAAAAATCAGGCTTAACTAAGCCAAGTTGTGCACTTGGGCAACTTGATACTACTAAAATCAGCTTAGCTCTATATCATATCTATATATAAAAAAAATACTCTGAGGAGCGGGGTTTAAAAATTAACATGGTGAAGATACGTCAGTGTTGCCAACTACCGGTGCTACACCCAATGCCTTTAAAATTGAATTTAATTAATATAAAAAGATGATAAGAAATATTTTAATAAATAACTGAAAATAAAACTTAACATTAGGAATATATTGTTCTAGTTAAAATGAAACTCAATGACGAGATATTATAATTAAATTTACTTCAGTTAAATTAATTAAATATTAACCTCTGGTATCTCCACAGAGAGCGCCACTGTTCGTCGCCGGCCCAAACTGCCAGCCCCCTGGGACTCGGAAAGTCGGGACAGTTCTGCGGACAGTGGACAGTCAGGAGGGTCAGGGCCGGTGGTGCCTGAGGCGAGCGGCTGGGACGTCCGCCAGATCGTGTCCGGATCGCTCGGTGAGTGTGGCACACGTCAATTATCTACGTTCACATGACGGTGTTTAATACATATCCGTTGACGACGCCTCATAACGATAATATTATCCGTCGTCAACGGATACGTATTAAACACCGTCATGTAAACTTAGTAAGAAATTGTTGTATCATTTAGTTTTGTTATTTGACATAGGGGAAAAAAATAAATAAAAAGTTCAGTGTTAAGAGCTAGAATATATTGGAACATAGAAATTGGTGCAAAACTCGTTTTTATTAAAAATAAAAGTACAGCTAGAGTACTCGATCATTTATATATAGCTTCGTTGTATAATAATAATAAATATACTACCCAATTTTCACGATATTATATGACACTGTCTTCTTCAGTTCTTGTTTAATTGGCACAGGTGAACGAATTTAATTAACAATTCAATAAATTCAATTCAATTTAAAAAGGGTTTATCAGAAAAAAATCATATTACATCTATGAAAAATTATGCAATTTCAACACTTCCCTGCTGAAACAGTTGCCTACTTTACACACATATGCAGAAAGCGTACATATTTTGGACCATACTTCCATGAACTCTGTTTTCTCCTGCAGGTGAGAGTGTAGAGGAGGGGGAGGAAGGAGAGGAGGAGGCTGAAGAGGTGTTCGCGGTGAGCCCCCCGAGGTGCGGCACCCTCCCCAGCAGGAGGGGTGGCTCTTCAACCCCCAGCTGTCTGCCCGACGTCTATCAGGTGAGGAGGTAGCATTTAACTGATGTAGGGAGGTGGCATGTTTTCCTAGAGTGGAAGTCCTATCACTCTTAATAATATTTTGGAGAATTTTTGATCTCTTAGATTCAGCCAAATTTTATTAACAGTGATGAATTTATTGAAATAAATAAGTTTGTTAAATAAATAATTAAATTAAATAATTTAATTTTTATTAATAATTAAAATAATAATTATTATTTATTAATATTATTTTTTAAATAATTTTTTTTCATGAAGAGGCTATAATCTACAATTATTATCTGTATAATATGTATAATTATATTACAGTCGTTCTTAATCATCTTTTTAATAATCTAAAAAAAATAAAATGTACTAATTTGAAACTAATTTTAATAAATAGAGAAAAAATGTACAAATGTTCTTAAGTACTTGAATTAAATTTTTTTATTCATGTCGATTTATTTTGTGTACTCAGAATGAGGTGAAGAAAATTCCACTTTTATTATAATAATAAAATACAACCAAAAATCTTCCATTGAAATTAAAAAATATAATTAACCGAATTCTTAATTTTTTAAAAAAAAAATATCTAAGGTTGTTAATTGAACCAAACAAGCTTGAAAATGACCCTTACGTGCAGGTGACTCTCTACAAGGATCGTGTCTACGAGGACTTTGGCTTCTCTGTGTCTGACGGACTCTACGAGCGAGGGGTCTACATCAATCGCATCCGTCGAGGGGGGCCAGCCGACATGAGTGGCAGACTGAGGCCTTTCGACAGGATCTTGCAGGTGGGGGCATATGTCGGAGAACCAGCTCACATGAAATGCAGATATGTTTTTGGAGAGAAAATAATTTGATATAATTAATTACATTGTATAATTTTAAATACATGCGCAGATCCAGAAAAAAAAATCGGGGAGGGGAAGAAAAGGGGGCGCCTCCATAGGACCAATGTTTAAAAAAAAAATCAGAGTGGGGGAAATGCCTATATTGCCCATGTTAAATCCAACATTTCGGGGAGGGGGTGGGAGCGCCTAATTAAATATTTTTTTTTATCTTTATTCAAAATATTTTTAAATATTATATTTAATTAATTGCTTCAATATAAATATTATTATTTTTATTTTATTAATTTAGAGGAAATGTAATATTGTTGCTATAAAAATAAGTAATCTAAATGTTAATAAATTTTGAACAGTTAAAAAAATTTCAATTTGAAGATTAATTTATTCATTTTATTCCATTATTTTAATACGATATGTAAAAAAATTCCCCAAGTGTCTGGAAGAACAGATATTATTAATAATTATTTATAAATATAATATTTTTAATTATTTTTATTTTATTTTAACACACTGATAAGCTATAACTTAGAACTTAATTATTTTATGAGATCAAAATTTATTATATTATTTACTATTTAACATTAAAATTGTACCTGTCATTAAATCATGAAAGTCCTCCCCTACATCCGTATAAACTCACTCTATATATAAATTAACGTGGTGTAATCCTCAGGTTAACGAGACTCGCACTCTGGACTTTGACTGTTGCCTCACGGTGCCTCTGATTGCCGCGGCTGGTGACAGCATCGAGCTGACCGTCGCCCGCAACCCCTTCGCTCTCCTCACCAGCGAGCAGAAGGTACAGAAGGAGTAGTTTCAGCATGTTAATATAGGCCGGGTTCTTGTCTTTTGTTCTTTGTGTCACATAAATTACAGCCAGGTCATAAAAAAAATAAAAAAATCAAATACACAAACAAAAAATTATATGCAATTTTCCTATCTGAATTAAATCTATAATGCTGAAAAAATTTACTGTATATTAGTTAAGGGAGAAAAAGTGCATAGGACATAAATAAGCAATTAACTATCTGTATCATCAAAGGGAAAGTAAATTAAATGTTAATTAATATAAATAATTTTGCTACCATTCCATTATAATGCACCCTCCATTATATTTGTTTTGAAATATATCTCCAGAGTCTCTCTCTCACTATAATTAATATCAGGAGGAATCTGGGCTACTACCCTGGCTGATTGAAGAGGTGGAGGAAGTCCCCAGAGGAAAAGTCACCGTGACCAAGACCCTTTAACCCTGATAACCTTCAAGAACTACCCTGATGACCTTGCAGAGGTCAATGACGTCTCCACGATAATTAATGGTTAAAACAATTAATACCTCCGCCCTTTAGCTTTTAATTATTTATAATGTTTGTTTTATTATGTGTTTTGGTAATTTGGGTGGATTTTGGGTAAAATACAACTTGGTGAAAATGGTAATTTCTAATGAATAAGAACTTAAATTATTAAAAAAAAAATAAAATAAAATAAAAAATGGTATCGTCAAAAATTGAACCCACTACTTTAATTATTTTTAGGATTATCACCAAGAAAAATAATAATAATTGAGCTAGCATTAAAATCCAAAAGCTTCATACATATTTAGTACCTAATAATACATGACAATTATATGCTCATTTGGTAACTGCATAAAAAAAACTAGAATTTTGGCAAAATATTTTAGAAAGCTTTTGGATCAATTGCTATTACTGTATATAATATTTTAATGTTTTTAAAGGGAGTATACAAAAGAAATATTAAAATAATTTTCATATTATTCAAAATAAAAATTTGTTACGAAAGTATATATAACAACTTTGACAATTATAGTTAAGCTTGGCATCTCAAAATTATCATAATTAAATAAATAAACTTTCAAGTGTCAGATATTTTTTCCTGGAAGGTAACACGCTTAATGTTAAAAAAAATCCCAAACATAAAAAAAAAAAAAAAAAAAAAAAAATTAAAATGACGTTCTCCTCTACATCCCCTATCAGTAGCTGAAATATCAGGTATAAAAATTCGATCTAGTTTTTAAGTTATGAATTTTTAAAGTTGACTAAATTAACATGGAAGTTCCATTTCTCCATGTTAAATTAGTCAACTTTTTAAAAATTCATAACTAAAAAACCAGCTCGAATTTGTGCACCTGATATTCTAGCTACTGATAGGGGACGTAGAGGAGAACATTTTAAATTTTTGTCATAATTTTCATGTGTGGGATTTTTTTTTTTTTTTTTTTAAATATTGTGCGTGTTACTTTCTCCTTAATTTGTAATTCATAATGTGTTTACTCCCTCTTTTGTTTGTGTTTAAATTGCCTTTAAAATGTGAATGTAGAAAGGTACAAGTGATTTTCTTTAAATTATATGAAAATAGATAACACATATTTTGTATATTTAATAATATCATTAAAAAAAAATTGTGCCTTAATACTTGTTGTGCCACATTTGAAAAATATTATAAGCGTTGACAATAATTTTAATACAGTGGATACAAATAATTATAAATAAATAATTTTAAACTGTATATAATTCTGTCGTTTTTAATTAAATCTAAATATTAAAGGTTGTAATAAATTATAAATTTAATTAATTCTTAATTTCATTAACAACCATATTATTTAGTTTTAATTAATTGAAAGAGCCATTAGGGACAATAATTTAATGAATAGCTCAAAAGATCTGTAGAAATTATGAAGATATTTTTGCTAATTTAAAACAAATAAAATAATGAGTTGATAAATTATAAAATGGAGTATCGACCTCAATTTTTTTTTATTGCAGAAATGGATAGAGGGTGCAAAAATATGCTACTCTGAATTTTTTTAGATTTTTTTGAGACCCGGAACTATTTTTAAAAAATTATATAAAGTCCGTTTTATGACGTCACGGGCGTTAATGTCCTATCATTTTCTTAAGGAGAGGCGCCTCGTGACGTCATAAAAAGGACTTTCAATAATTTTTTAAAAATACTTCCCGGTCTCAGAAAAAATTGAAAAAAATTCAGAGTAGCATTAATTTTGCACCCTCTATCCATTTCTGCAATAAAATTTTTTGAGGTCGGTACTACATTTACTTCAAAATTTTATAGTAATTGATTTCTACAGTTCTTTTAAGAGAATAATTTCAGGGCATTCCATAAATTTGTCAGTGCATGAAAATATAAATGAAATAACTGTAATTTCTGTTGAAAATGTCATTCAAATAAAAACATTTTTTCAATTTCTTGTGTTAATTTCTAAATCGAACCTCTACACCACAGTACAGGAAAGATAGTAGCCAAACTCCCATACCTGCGCTACGGGGGAGCTGAAGTCAATTTTTGACACTTTTTGAATATTGGGTTAAGAGCTTACTTTTTTTTTTGTAAAAAATACTAGATTTTTTTTCTAATATTTTAGTGAAAGTTCCACTGTGCTAGCTTTAATAATTTCCGAGTTAGAGCAGATTATAGTTGATTCTCCTATACCATAACATTGCAGGATGCCCCATTTGGTCGTGCCCCTTTCCTATGATTTTAACATTGCGGCGGACAAACATGCCGTTGACGCGAGCAGTTTTCGACTTCGATTCTAACATACGACTTTCTCTACTATCTTCTCTATACTGTGCTCTACACCATGTAATGAACAGAAAGTAACAAAACAACAACAAAATCTTGATCTAACTTAAATTACAATTTGCATATAAATTTTTGAATAAAATTAGATCAAGCTCTTATTATATTTGGTCATTGGTTCTGTAACTGTTGCCGAATAAATAAGAATTTATTTATTTAAGTTCACAGAATCTAGTTAAATAATATCCAATTAAATTCTTTCAGTTCTTCCAACAAGATCAGCCAATGGGCTTTCACATGCAATCTGTATACTTGACACATGCAGATAAGTAATAATTGAATATCGACCTCAACATTATTTTAGAGCAGAAATGGATACAGGGGGTGCAAAGTTATGTTACTCTGATTTTTCTTAAATTTTTTTGAGTGCAGGAACTCTTTTTTTTTTAATTAGTGGCATAAAATGGACTTTTCATCAATAATTTTATAAAAAATAGTTACTGGACTAAAAAAAATCAATAGCATAACTTTACAACCTCTATCCATTTCTTCATTAAAAATTTGAGGTCTGTACTCCATTATGCACAGTACGTATAAGGTAGCACCACGAGATTGTTGGGTTGCCTGCTTACAGGATACCTGCTCTACCTTCCCCTGCCAAAGAGCAAGAGTATTCGTAAGAGCATTGAAAAAAAAAAAAAAAAAAGGAAAATGTAGAAAAAAATTAATTATAATTTATAGACGGCAATTATTACATTTATATCGTTTCCGTATCATCTGCTAGTTTATAAAGAATACACCAGTTACATTTTTGTGTCCTTAAATAATCATAAGTGTCAACAAAGTCAAATTTTCTAATTTTTATATTTTTTTTTTTTCAATGGTTTTACGAGTACTGTTGCTCTTCGGTAGGGGAAGGGAGGGGAGGTAACCGTCTGGCTGTTATCCTGTAAGCAGGCAACCCAACCATCTCATGGCGCTATCCTATAACTATGCTGGGAGCTATCTGCTACTTGAAATCAGGTGAGCGAAATTACGAGCTGCAAAACAGACAGCTCATTATTGCATTTATCTCATAGAAGACAGCTCATTTTTGTGGAAGAACAATGTTATTTCTCTGTCATGATGATAGGATATTAATCAATAATGAAACTATTACTTGTTTGTTTTTTATTTAAAATTTTAAAAGTTATTTATTATGTATATGGAATTACAGTTTTAAAATTAAATTTCACTTTGTCTTTTGAAACACAAGTTCATTCTTCATCTATTTAATCATATTGTTATAAGACCAAAAATATTAACTATAGGGTTTTTGCCTGCTAAGAATTATTGGTAAAAATTATCTGAAACAGTCAATTAAAATCTATCTTAATTAATAACTATTGTACAGTCAGTTTTATTTTGAGAAAAATTATTAACGTTGAAATAAATTAAAGATAAATTTGAACGTCAGGAAGTTTTAAAAAATAAACAGTACAATTTTAAGAATGTTTAAAGTGTGACAAAATATCACAAAACAATGAGGCTAAGCACCGGTAACACAATATAGCTTAGATTTATCTGTAAATTATTCCAAATTTTATGAGCGACAAACTTAAATTATACAAGTTTGTATTAACATATTTTCCATTCAAATACTGCAAGTTAACTAAAATATTACTTGCAGATTATTTTGTACTTAAATGTTTATTTCATTCCAGAATTAATGGTAAAATAATATTAGCAGGCTTGTTTTAGCAGGGTAGAATAATAAGATAAAAAAAAAATGCAATTAAATTAAGATTTAGCTAGAAGGTTCAAGTATGCATGCTATTACTTAAAAATAATTTGATTCAGAATCAACAACAATTCAATTTAACAAATATTTTGTTAAAAAATAGAATTCTTGGGCAATCCAAAAGGTTTTATAAATAAAAAAAAAATTTGCTTTAAGTGTAATAAAAGCATTAGATCTAATGTATCCTTAGAATACATAATGTGTTACACAAAGTTTTAACTTTGTACAAGTATTATAAAGTAAGTACAACAAAAATTTGAGGTGCTTATGACAATTTATATCATGTTAATTTTGCACACAAAGATAACGGTAGTAAAATAGACATCCTCTTTGATAATGCATCATTAAAATACCCTGCGCTATAATTTTGGTGACATGATTACTACAGTTCCCTCAGCTTCTAATATCAAACATGAAAATTTTGTATAGTTTCAGAATGTATCTATCACGGATTTAAATTTGTCTGTTATTTCAAAATAAATTTTTTGATTACTAATGTACAGTACCTTGGAAAATTTCCTTAGCTAAGAAATATCATGCATGTTATAATGTATTGTTTGAATACAAAGACACTACTTTGTTAATAAGATAAATTTTCAAGGATATATATTTTTAGAAAGCTGTTAATGCTGTATAATTAACAGAATTCAGTCAAATATTAAAAGCTTTTGAGTTTTATAAACACATTTTATATTTTTAAGAATCTAGTCCAGAAAATAAAAATAAAACCTTAAAGATGAATGGACAGCCATCTGGATTTTTTTATTACATATTTGGATAGTGGACCTTGAGTTAGTTTTTTTCAGAACCATGTAACACCTTTAAAATAATTCTGCAAAACGCTGTGATGTCATAGTCATGCAAATAATTAACACACAATCATAGGGAAAGACGACTATGACGTCACGGTGTTTTCCTCTTAATTTTGAAGATTGAGAAAATCTAAAACAGAATTAACAATACATACAGTTAAATTTAATTAACATTCCCTCCGGAAGTAGCCGGAAATATAAGGTTTCTGGTCTTCCTATTCGTATTTCAGTGTTACAATTTCACACATAGGTCAGTACTTGTACTTCAAAACACTCTGTAAAGTTTCAAAACTGAATTAAAACAGAAGAGATACAAACTTCATACTTCCGGCTACTTCCGAAAGGAATTTTAAATTAATTTTACTGTAACTCGAGGTTCTGTATCCAAATGTGCAATAAAAAACTTCAAAGTATTCAAAGGATTTAACAAGTATATAAGAAGGTACTAGAACCTGGGTCCGAAGGCTCCTTGTTGTTGTTGATTCTGGAACATTTGTTGTTGCTGCTGAGGTTGCTGGTTCTGCTGCTGCTGAGTCACATGGTGAAAGTCGGGGGGAGGACCCTGCTGCTGACCTCCCCCACCACCCTGGGATTGGTTCTGCGGGGGTGCAAGACGTACTCGCTTGGCAGCGTTAGCAGCGTGGTTCCCGCTGTCTCCTCCCTGCAGACCAAACATGGTTCATCATGAGAAAGTTTGGATTTTGAACCATAAGTCTTAATTATGTACTGAGCAATTGACATGTTTATTATTTTGCTAAAGAAAAGGATAGACTAAACTCGAAAAACATAAAATTAAAAAAAAAAAAGTTAATACCCTTGACACCATTTTACCCTTTCGGGTGTGGCTAGGCCGATATTTAGCCTTGTCAGTAAGAGCTATCTTGCGACCATGCTGGGGCTTACCAGGCTCCCAGAACCCTTTCCTGCACTCTTCTGGACTCCTACTACCAGATCTGTACAGCCTGCAGGGGTAGTGCAATACTGCAGGGCAGTGGAGTATAGACAGCCGTAAGCTGCCTTCCTCCTACCAACTTTATAATCTAGTTATCAGTCACACCCATCCCAAGTCACGGAAAGTCTGCCGTGTTCGGGAATCGAACCGGGGACAACTCGGACCAGAGCCAGGGGAACTAACCACTACACTACAGAGCAGCTTAATTAATTAAGCTTAATTAATTATTTATTTATTATTAATTTTTGTAATTACTGTAAATACCCAATTGACATTATTTCTTACTTTTGGTCCAAAAAAAAACAAAAAAAAAGTGGAGTAAGAGTTGTGTCTAATTGAAAAATTAGGAACTTTCATTTAATCATCAACTTGGTATTCAGATTCTATGTTACTGAAAATACTAAGGGTACACAAAGTTACTCACACTGGCCTGAGGGTTTTGCCTCGACATCTTGCTGGCTTCGCTCTTGTCCTCCTGATCGTCATCTGTGAGGAACTCTCGCTTGGGGTACGGGATCGAGCAGCCAGCGAACACACTGAAACATCAAGCAACCGTCAAAATGTTGTCACGAGAGCTGCAGCCAGTCAGTCAAAAGAATTTAGAATTTTAAACAAATAGAAAAAAGTGTGCATTGAATTTTTCATGATTTTGAGTCGAGTACTGCAAACTCATTCTTTTTTTAAAAAAAAAAATAAAAAAAGGATAAAATTTATACATTTCAGTTAACAAAATTGATATTTTAAAGGAAAGGATAGGAATAACCAGCAAGGTCTTACCGATCGAGAAGTCACAGAAGGAGAAAATCTTGCGGTTACAGGTTCACTCGAAAAACAGTTAAGGGTAAGGTAACGCCATCAATGTTAAAAAAAATCCCTCACACAAAAATTCTGAAAAAAATTTAAAATGTTCTCCTCTACACCCCCTATCAGTAGCTAAAATATCAGGTATACAAATTTGATCTACTTTTTGAGTTATGAATTTGTATACCTGATATTTTAGCTACTGATAGGGGGTGTAGAGGAGAACATTTTAAATTTTTTTCAGAATTTTTGTGTGAGGGACTTTTTTTAACATTGGTGGCGTTACCTTACCCTTAAACATCTACATTTTAACATAAATAGTTAACAAAATTTGAAATTAAATATGATAAAGCCTTTAACTGCAATCTATACTGTACTGTTTAAGCCATTTAAAGAAGCAATTCTGTGTCTATCAGATATTTTTAGATGTTGCAGTTTGTCAACTCTTATTAACTTTCCACAGCACAAAATGAATGAGCCTTGACACTTAAACACGAACATAATCTCATGCTAAACTAATATTTATTTAGGAATGACTTCATGCGACCCTTCAACCCCCGGTACTCACTCCTGTGTGGGCAGGGGGTCCTCCTGGAAGTAAGGGTCCAGCATTGCCTGCTCCGAGGTGATCCTTTTGGTCGGGTCCATCAGCAGCAGTTTCTGGAGCTGAGGAACAAGAGTCAGCAACAAACTTAGAGATCTCTTCAGACGAGGGAGACTATTTTGATCAAAAAACAAAGGGGGATTCATAAAGGACCGTTTTAACAAATTTATTTATTTATTTTTTTTTTTTTGCTTGTGTGCATCTCCGTATTCTTGTCCCGTCAAGACAGAGTCTTATCGACAGGTGCTGTAGTTTGCACTGCGTCCATGGCCGACTTATTTTATCCATCCCGGCATTAGCCATTGTAGTCGAGGGGGAACCATGGAAAACCCCAAGTCAGGATGGTCGGTGTCAGAACACGTTCTAAACACCTCCCGAATGAATGCGATTTCATTTTTTTTTTGTTTTTTTTTTTTTCTAAATACTAAACACAGTACCTATAGTAATAAAATAATGGGTTAATTTTATCACAGATTTTACAAACATTTTAGTACTGTAACGTGTTTTCAGGTACTATTTAGTTAAACCCAGAATACATTTCTAAAATTAAGATATTCCTTAATACAATATTTACCTACCTTTTAAGAGAAATTTGAAGAGTTTTCAAAAAGTATTTAAATAAAATTAAATTATGGGCATCAAAAAGGAAGTTCTAAATAACAAAGAACTTAATTATTTATTTATTTTTTTAATGAAAGAATTAAAAAAAGAATCACTGATTGATATTTCTGTATTTAGGGTGAAATAAATAAGGTTGAAGTTCCGTTTTTACTCACCAGGTGGAATGCCTTGCTGTCAGGTTTGATCTTGTGCCTGTCCATGTATTTGATGAGGGAGCAGCTAGAGTAACTGTCAACAATCACGGTCAGTACATACAAACTACAGTCCATATAAAAGTACAACTTAAAGGGACAGGGGACCATAAAAATAAGTATTTTTTATTTAAAAGTTACCCACTAACTGAGTATGAATACATGCCGCACGGTGGCGAGTGCCTCAGGGTAAACGCCCAGCGAGTAACTGAAGTGTGGATTGCTGACGTCAGCAATCATGAAAGGCAACATAGCTGCCAATTTTCCATGGAACTCACTTCCCCCTCCTCCCGCCCAGCCATATTCAGTGCGATGTTGACGGTGCAATTGCCCTGCGGCTGTCTATATTTATTTAACTTTTATAAATTCGGGGGATAGTCCGACAACGGAAATTTACTCATTTCTCACACTAACATATCTTACTTGAACTTTTTATGCATTCATGATTGCATTGTCCTATGACCCTTTAAAAAGATATGATCATATTTAAACTTTATAAGTGTATAGGTCTATCTAGATTGTAATTATGACGTAATCTTGACTCGTAGACTCTGTACCATCACAACGAGTGTAATAAACCTACGCTTATTTTAACAATCTGTCTTTTATTTATTAGATAGTATTTTCAGCAATAAGGTACAGTAACTTGTTAGGTTAGCTCCTTGCCTTTGAAATATAATTATGTCTCAGCAGAACATGGTCGTTGAACAATAGATTAATGCTACAGCCATCTTTAGCCAACAAGAATTTCTGGGGCGGTACATATATCTCCATTTTAAGAGAAATAAATCATTAGGTAAAAGAGGACAACCTGCATGAAAATTTTTATTGCAGAAATGAATAGAGGGTATCAAATCATGCTACTCTGAATTTTTTCACATTTTTTTGAGTCCCAGAACTATTTTTAAATAATTATATTGAAAGTGCTGCCACAACCCATAGAAAAGTAAATAAGTGTCTAGTCCCTATACTTTTTATTAAGGATTCAGGGGTTCAAACTTAACTTACAGAACTTTCAATACTTATTTAAAAATAGTTCCGCAAATTAAAAATATCTGAAAAAAAAAACAACAAAAAAAATCAAAGTAGCATAATTTGGTACCCTCTATTCATTTCTTCAATAAAATTTTGTTATGCAAGTTGTCCACAGAAAAGTTTTTAATCATTGCCAATTAAACAACATTTCGTCATCACATGTTAGTGCAGGTGTCTGTACTGGTAAATGAACTCACTTTGATCTCTTGAAGTCCTTGAGCAAGGTGGGGTGCTCGGGCATCTTTCGTATGTCCTCCCAATCCTTTTCCTGAGGGAACCCCATCACGTTGAAGATCCTGTCAACACATAATGTCAGTCTTAGAACGGTACCATATTTAGAGAGTTAAAGCAAAAATAACTTAGGGTCTAGGAAGAGCCGGGACGTTAAATTCAGCAAAGTCTTCTGTTCGTTGTTAGTAAACAAAGTATTGTTGTGTAATGTCTGTCGCGTGAAAGGAAAAACATGGGACGGTTGTTGATTTACATGTTAAAACTTATGGAAAATGACGGTTAATTATGAAGCTGAAACGGTTCAATGCCATTACATTCTCTGCTCTGGTGGCAAAATTAGGCACTACGTCGTCCCATTTTTAACAATGAAAATGGCTTCATGCGACAGACATTATAAACAATGGTTTGTTACAACCATTGCGAGTAGAAGACTTTGAAATTCAGTCACTTAATTGTGGCCAGTACCCTATACCGTACTAGGGTTCAGTTAAAACAAAAACAAATAAATAAATAAAAAACAACTTAATTTTTTAAGTTAATAAAATAGAAGACGGTTACCAGGAGATAGCCCCAGCCAAGTATTGACAGTTAGGTATGTTTGATTCATATACCGTAAGCTATGTCAGAAACAACCTAAAAAAATTGGTTGGAGTGTTTACAACATATAAAATTGTCAACGTTTTCCTGATGAAAATACTGTATTATTTTTATTTTTCACCAAACCTTTATGCACAGAATGATAAATATTATTGACAATTGAGATGTTTTTTTGGGGGAAAAAATATGTATGGATGAAAACTTAGATTTGAAAGCTTTTACACTGGAAGCCAGGCTAAACGTCTCATCAAAAACGAGTGCCGTCAGCCTATAAAATAGCATAAAATCAAACAACGTTGCCACATAGTTCCGCTACCAATGACAATGCTGCACCTTTTTAATTGGCTCGCAGCATTGTTAGATGTGACCTTTAGCTTGGCCCCCCACTCTACATAATATATGACATCATGAGCCAACTCTCTACACACAAACAACCCCATCCACATCCTAAATCGACGTAGTAGCAGAAAAATGTCCTAACTCCATTGATGATTGGTAAGCTGGCAAAAAATATCCTAACTTCATTGGTAAGGTGACAAAAAATATCCTAACTCCACTGGTAAGGTGGCAAAAAAATGTCCTAACTCCATTGGTAAGCTGGCCAAAAATATCCCAACTCCATTGGTAAGGTGACAAAAAATATCCTAACTCCATTGGTAAGGTGGCAAAAAATATCCTAACTCCACTGGTAAGGTGGCAAAAAATGTCCTAACTCCATTGGTAAGGTGGCAAAAAATATCCTAACCCCATTGGTAAGTAAAATGGAGTTAGGACATTTTTTCCACTACCACATCTTAAATAGTCGAGGATAATGACAGCCTGCGTCCCAAATGTCCATTTTCGCCTACTACCCTACCCTTCCCTACAATGGTGGCGAAATTTAGGGCGCATCATATGCGCCCTACTTATATAGCGGCCATATTGGAGGGGAGGGGAAAGTTCATTTAGGGCCCCTACAGTGAACGAGAAAGTGATGTGGGACGCAGCTTGAGAGTTTTGCTCACCGGTCCAGCTGGTCGTGGTGGTAGGGGTTGGAGGTTTTGATGTCTTCTTGTCTGCAGTGGAAGATTGGCTCGGAAGTTAGCAACTCGGCAAAGATGCACCCAATGGCCCAGATGTCTGCAAGTTAACAAGAATCGGTCAATAACAGACGATTTGAGTGAAGTCAAATTTAATGTTCTACAGATATGAGAGTATAAAATTGGAATATTATATTGGTAAGATTCTTACCAATGTGTTTCAATTTTATACTTTCATATCTGTACAGTATATAAATGTTGGCGATGGGCAACCTGCATGAAGATTTTTACTGCTTATTTGGATAGAAGACCTCGAGTTTTGTTCTGACAATTGTTTTAAATACATTTTCCCATTATTTTCCTACATGCTTATGTTACCGGTACAAAATTGCATGACTTCACAGTCATATCATGAGGGCGCTAGTAACACTGATTATGACGTGCTTATATTGTAACGTACAACCAAAAAGCAATAAAATGAATATGTATCTTCTACTTTTAAGGGATTGAGAGAGTTCAATCTGACAAAAAAATGACAACATATAACTTCAAGTATTTTTTCAGTAAAAAAAATTCATACTGGTTGTATCTATTGTTATATTGTAATTGATATGAGATACAGTATTAAAAAAACTGATGTGACTGACTTATGTTTGCGTTTTTATATTGTATCTCTGTGTACGGCAGGCAGCTCATTATTCCAGACAATACAGTACATACCGCCCACTGAACTACACAACTGGAAGGCCAGAAGACCCTCTTTCTTATGGAGGGTTGTGTTTCAGGTAGCCGGCATAAAGACGTATACTAGTTCTCTCTTCCTGTAAATTGACTAATTGAGAATGAGCGTGTTGAATAGGTACGCACGAGAAAATATTTTTCTGAAGCCGACGCAGTAAAAGAAAGAAAGTTGCATCAGCTGTACATGCATATAGTCGGCTTGCCGTCATAGCATTTTAATAAAATTTATTAACTCTATGCATAAAATGATATAAAATCTGTCTGAGGTTAGAAGGCAACCCAACGAAAAGGTTGTGTTTTTTAGTAGAAAATATTGAGTGCAATGCGCCTGTTGTCCAATACTAAAATCTTCAAGGTCAGCACTCAATTTACGAGGAGAGAGAAATAGAGGACATAAAGGACCAAGAAATTGCGCTGACGTCTGAAATTTTTGCTCTTTACATTGAGGATAAGGCAATACCTAGATAGCATGGGGAGAATCACAAAAATTATCAAATTTTTAGGAAAGAAATCACTTACGAAGTTGAATTTTTTTTTTATATTTGTCCGAAAGTATTTGACAACTAATTATGGTGTTGTCATTTCTGTAAAATTATGCTGTGGCTGCTGATGGAGCATTTACATGATTTTACAATGTTAATCATATACAGCAATCCTCGCCAGATGAACGTAGTTCCAGCAGTTATTTCTAGGTTCGCACTAACTTTATGACGCCAATAGCATACTTCAGTATGGCAGCTACTACGTGAAACAGAGAAATGCTGCCTGTCGCACCGCCTGTACCACCTTTGCTGCAGAAATCTTTGTACCTTCCTCGACTAACAGTACATACCAATGGCTTTGGTGTAGTGCCTTGCTCCAAGAAGAAGTTCCGGTGCTCGATACCAGAAGGTCACGACCACAGGGTCAAGGTCAGCCAGGGGCTTGAGGGGCGCGTTGAAGAGCCGAGCGAAACCCATGTCCGCGATCTTGACCCTCCCTCGCTCCACCCCCTCCCCCATCACAAGAATGTTGGCGGGTTTCTACAAGCAACAACAAGATTTAGTTTAGACCGGTGGAGTGGTAGTCCTAAGAAAAGTGTCTACAGTATATTGATTTGATAGTGGAAAAATATACTAACTCCATTGGTAAGTTGGAAAAAAATGTCCTAACTCCATTAGTGGTAATATGAAAAAAAAAAAAAAAAAATCCTAACTCCATTTTGCTTACCAATGGAGTTGTGATATTTTTTTTTAGCTTACCAATGGAGTAGGATATATTTTTTTTTCCCCCAGCTTACTTAAAGAATTAGGGTATTTTTCTGCTACCAAGTCAACATGCTTAAATATAGCAAGAAAATGTATTGTATTACTTAGAAGTTTAGAAAAGTATTGACCGAGGCTGAATCTTTTTATAAAATGTCTGCATATTTGAAAATGAAAATAAGAAAGTTAAACTTTAACGTGTGGCTACTTTCTGGAAACAAAAATTTAATCTTTTTGAATTTTATGTCTTAGAGAATCGAAGAAAGTTAGGTTAGGATGCTAGGGAAGAATAAAATTTTGAAATACAGCCAATAAAATACTTTAAAATTGCCCCCAGTAAAAAATTCAGAATACCTATGCAACAAAAATTACAGCAAAATACTTGCAGCATGATATCCATGAGTAGAAATGAAACTTGATCCATGGCACCTACAATTGTTAACATCAGTGGACCCCTTTGTTGTACATACCAGGTCTCTATGTAGCACCCAGTTAGAGTGAAGGTAGTGAATTCCGTCAAGGATCTGGTAAAGGAGGGACTTGACCATTCCTTTGGGGACCATCACAGGCTTCTTGTTGGCCTTGGCAGCTCGGTGGAATTTGATTATGTGCTGTGAAATAACAATGATAAATTTAGATGCTTCATTTTAAAATACTTTTTTTTTAATAAATAAGTTAGAAGTTCCTTAATTATGATGCTTATACAGTGTATTATAGATAATTATGTAGTGTAGTGGTTAGTATCCCTGGCTCTGGTCCGAGAGGTCCCCGGTTCGATTCCCGAACACGTTAGACTTTTCGTGACTTGGGATGGATGTGACTACAATTACTGGAGTTGGTAGGAGGAAGGCAGCTTACGGTTATCTATACTCCGCTGCCCTGCAGTATTGCACTGCCACTGTAGGCTGCACAGATCTGGTAGTAGGAGCCCAGAAGAGTGCAGGAAAGGGTTCTGGGAGCCTGGTAAGCCCCAGCATGGTCGCAAGATAACTCTTACTGACAAGGCTAAATATCGGCCTGGCCAAACCCGAAAGGGTAAAATGTTGTCAAGGGCATTAACTTTTTTTTTTTATGTACTGTATGTATTCTATCCAATACCTATCCTAAGGGTAAATCAAGATCTCAAAATTAAAAGAGGGGGTGGGTTCTCTATCTCACAATGCTATTACAAACCTCTATCATGTTTTGTGAAACGTTTTTAAGGGAGGAAGGAGGGGGGTACATACACTGGATGCCAAGCTCCCATCAAACACGAGTGCTGCCAGCCAATGAAAAAAGGTAAAAATCAGGTAAAATTAAGCAACATTGCCAATTAATGTAGCACCGTTATTGTTCGGCTCAGGTTGTGCCACCAAAATGGCAACGTTGTACCTTTTCCAATGACTTGCGGCATCGTTAGATGTGACCTTTAGCTTGGTCCCCAGAGTATGCATACATACATCTCACCCCTCAAACTTCTCGTCTATTTTGCCTATCTGCGTTTTGTCTTCAAAGTAGATGGGTGCGTTGAAGTAGGGAATGCTCTCTATGTCAGACTTGCACACTATGTCCTTCTGACAGGTGTGGGTGAAGTGACCAAACTCTTGGACTTGTTCTGGTGGTCCCTGGTCAAAGCCTCTGCCACCTCCAAACCCTCCTCTGCCTCGGCCACCAAAGCCTCCTCCTCCAAAACCTCCACCGCCACCTCTGAAGCTGCGGCCTCCACCCTTACCACCTCCGCCTCGGCCACTTCGAAATGACATTCTGGCAGGTGTTGATGTTGACAACGGCTTGGAATTAATCCAACTTGCCCTGTCTAATACCTAAAACCAGTAATTTTTCTCAGGGAGGGGAAAAAGCTTGACTTGCAGTATGCATATAGCGATTGGTTTGATGAAAATGAGGAGGGGAGGGAGCAGCTCCAACTACACTACCGGTACACTCACCCAAAGGTCATGTTCTGCATAGTCGAAGAGCAGCCAAACTTTGCGGTCGTTGTGCGAGAGGAATACTCGAATCAGATTGATTACATTTGGATGTTTCAACTCTCGCAGAAGCTGGAAAAAAATAAATAAATAAGAACCTTGTGCATGCATATTCAAGACAAGACTAAAAAAATAAATACTGTAAATCAGATAAATCCAGATTATTATTTTTGAATATTAACATCGACGATTACGATATGCACACAAAATCGCTGTCTTATGTTTGTAATAAAGTGGCTTAAAATACACAAAAACTAAAATAATCTTGACAAAATGACAACTTACGGCTATTTCTCGACACGCCGACATCGATAATCCAGTCCCTTCTATTTGTTTCAAGGCGTAATCTCTACTATCAGACCTAAGAGCAAATAGTTAATTGAAAATTTAATTTCAAATTAAATTCATTTAATAATTATTATAGTTACCCGTCTTTTCGTCTAGCTTTATAAACGTGTCCATAAGTTCCTCGACCAACTTTGCAGCCTTCATAATCAAACAAATCTTCGACTTTTGCTCTTTCATTTGCTGTTTTAATTTTAAAATCGTAGTCCATCATTAAAATGTCTGTTTATTTAATATATAAAAGTCACTAAAGTCGAATAAAATTCGACTTAATATACAAAATTTGTCAAACGTAAACACAAAAATCCCGGCTTGACAGATTTTACACGATCAGCTGGGGAACTGTCTGCTGCGACGTCGGACGTACGACTATTAAAGATACGTCGATGCTTTTTAATTGGTCGACGGATTGATGACGTAAAACCGACGTACCTGCATTAAAGATACGTCGACGTAGATTTGCAACGCAAAACATATGATTCGTGACGTCATTATAGACGCTACTTCTACTTGGAACTTGGGTATGATGCCATGCGGAGGTTAATTGTATCAGCACATGTGAAAATGATATATATATATGTCATGTTTCTTGCTGAATGCATTCACTAATTATGAGGTGCGTATCGTACTTTCTGATAACTACTTAAGTGGTTAAAGTACAGTGTATATATATAAATATATGGAGTTAATTAATATATATATGGACCAGGCTTCGGACTGGGAATTAAGCTATAGGCGGGGCCAGTCAGGGACATATAGGCATTAGCCGCATTACAGGCAGCAGGGGCCACTTAGAAGGAGGCCTGAGGCCACGTTTTGTATGCTGTCTGTATTAAAAATCTGAGGGGCCAGTCAGGGATCCCTGACCCAGCCTTGTGGCCAGCCAGAGCCTGTTAATTTATATATGGATTAATTTTAAATATGTATTAACATCTTTAAGAAAACTACTATATGATAATTACGTTACCGGTATTTTCCATCATGCATGAATTCACAGTCTCTTAATTAATTAAGCGTTATACTATTATAGCTGCATGCACTCATTTTTTGAGCTTCAGAAGCATATATATAGATCTGTTCGTAAATATACATAATATTAATGGAATCATTCCATGCTTGGCATACGTACAGAATATAAAACTTATTTATTATAACCATGCAGTGCATGTGTGCAACACGTGTGTGGGGGGGAGGGGGGTTGTACAAAACACAAGCACCGGCCGGCCCATATGACATACATGCAGCCAAGGGTCTTGTAAAAGTAAGTAAATAAGTAAAGTAAGCAGTGTACGTGTATGCATATACATAATATACATGATATATATGAATGTGGCGCAGTGCATTGACCGGTTCTCGTTAGATCACCGAAGTCAGGCTACGTCAAGCGTGGTTAGTACTTAAATGGGTGACCATTAATTTTAAGTATAAAAATTACTTTGCTCCCTCCCTGGGGTAAATTCGTCTCGCTTTCCACCCAGTGCAGTGATGCACTTGTGTGTGGTTCCCTAGACTTTGGACATCGCTTTGGTCCATTGAGAAAAAGTAGAGGTGTCCGTTCTGACTGAGGTTTTCCACGGTTCCCTCAGTCTCACCTCAGCAAATGCTGGGATGTGTAGCAGGCCGTGGCCACCATCCGTTCCCCACTTTATCCCTACCCATTAACCCGTCACGAGCTGTGAGCTCTTAGGGGTGTATCCTTGCAAAAAAAAAAAAACTTATACCAACACTCTGAGCCTCCAACAGCCCTGAATCCAGTAAATTCCACTCCCTCATCGTTCTTCTCAAGAAGGAATATTTGCCCACATCACTTTTGCTGCCCTTGTACTCCAGCTTCCAGGAATGGTCCATCCTGCCCTTATATATAATGCCCGTACTGAGAAAGGCCTTTCTCAGTACGGTTGCTATAAGCTCTTCCCAGCCCTTTTGGTTCCTCATTATTTTTTACATTGTTATATACGCGACCATCAGTCTACTTTGCTTCCTCTTCTCTTCTACATATGAGTCCTCCCATCCCATTTGTATATATATAATTTTGGTCACACTCTCTCTTTCTTTAAAAATTTTGCTTTTATCACAGATGAAGCTTGATCCAGTTCCCCTTTTCCAGAACCCTTCTTGCAGCTTGTCTTTGGATCTTTTCCATTTCTTTCTTTCCTTTTTTTGCTCTATATATAAATGGGTCCCATGCGTTACATCCATATATTCCATAATTGTTCTAATCAGAGACTTTTGTAACCTTTTTTCTCTCAATATCCTGCCTGCATATAATATATTTATATAATTATATATGGTTATAATAATTAATACAAGATCCTTGCACGCAGCTGATGCAAAGCTATATAATTATATAGGGCTCTACCGGCTCTAGCTGAAACTCATCCACCGCCCGGAGGCGAAAACTTTTAGTGGTACCGCTAACTAACGTTGGCAAAATTGCAAATAAAACAAACATGCATAAATTTTCTATCAGCAATATATTATTATACTGTAATGGACTTTTATTTTTACTGAAATTTATTTTGCTATACATATATACTGTACTGTACATATGGGTATCCGGAAAACTCGGTGCAGGAAAACTCGGTGCAGGAAAACTCGGTGCAATTTCAACAAGCTAGGAAAACTCGGTGCACGGTAAACTCGGAGCACGGAAAACTGGGAGCACCGCTAGGAAAACTCGGAGCATCGCATATATTGCAAGATCCCTATACTAGTATATGGATTTTGGAATATGTATATTAGCATAAAAATAATAAAATATAACAAAAATCGAACACATGTAATTTTCTTGTTGCCTTCATACAAAAAAATTATTGGAAAGCTTAAATACTATGAATATCACTAATTCTATATTAAATTGTATAATACTATTTATAAATAATTAAAATAATTTCATTATTTAATTAATATTTATTGTAAATAAAGGAAAATTTTAAGTGCTTTCATAGAAGGAACAGCGAGCGGTACAGCAATTTTTTGTCCATAATGTCCATATAACTTTATGAGAACAATTACATTCTTACATCAATTTTTATTTTTATTTGTTATATGACATTATATATATTATCATTAACACATTGAAAAAAAAATCTAATATTACATTTTGCATAAATGTGAAGAAATATATTTTTATTTAATTAAAGGGAAAGGAAAATAAATACGGGGCATTCACAAAGTCTTAAGACCACATTTAGGGCTCGATAATTTAAGACTAGAAATTTTGGGTCTAAAAAGCATGCATAAAATCGGGCTTTAAATTATCGAGCCCTAAATGTGGCCTTAGGACTTTGTGAATGCCTCTTAATATGTTTTATACATGATGACGATTAATCATTATATATATTTTATATAATGTAATATACATGCAATGCTGAAAATTAGGGAATGGTAAAAAATTGTAATAATATTGAAATACTTTCAACCGTACATTATTTTATGGCGTTCAAACGTTGTCAACAAGTTTCTTTACTACATGGATTGAAAAAAAACAGGTAGCAAGTAAGGTAATTAGTGCACGTGCACTTGAACAATGGGGCGAGGCGCAGCCCAATAACTTTCATGGGCTAAAAGGGTCACCCAGCCTATGACTATGAGGAGGGTGTGGCCCACAACATCTCCTACTAGGCACCTAGTACTGACCCCTCTCCTCTCCCCTCTTTTTTTCGGCTATGGTGTGGATTTTGTTTCTATTTATAGCTTTGCATTTATTTATATAGATTCCAATAAGATAATTATGTATTATTTTGTACAATTTAAGCATCAATTTTTAAGTAGACGAACATTATTTCCTATGTGATATTTTAGCTTATGTGATCAATGTAAATAACAGTATATATGTTTATATAAAATAAAACACTTTTACTGCATGTGATTTTTTTTCCGTATTATTGCGTTAATTAGTATATCATACAATACCTATACCAGTTTTAAAATTTATTATTTAGAAAAGTATGCATGAATTTAGTTAAGAATTTAAAAGTAAATTTATAGCAGCACATCATATGTAAACATTTTTAAAAAAGTATTTAATTTATTTGAAAATGCATTTTGTTGAATCTAATATATTTACATATAAATTTATATGCAATGCAAATTTATTTCAATTAAAAATTAGATAAAAGAATAAAATATCTATATAGATGAATTACGGCTCAAGGCAGCAAAATATTATGTTAAAGTTAAATAAGAATTGGTAAGAATAAGAATTGTATAATCACAGATGCAACTATTCTACTTCCCAGGGACCGCAGGTGTATCCCCGGGGCGTTCCAGGGATACCCCTCAAACGTCCCTCCGGAGTGCCCCAAAGTGTATCCCCTATTTCCATGCACAAAAGGGTACCCCTTGGGGACATTCCAGGGATACACCCTGAAGTCATTGCAGGGATACATAGGGTTATATAGCAAATATGCTTATAATTACCAATTAAAAAATGTTTTTATCAATTATAATGATGTTATCAAAGAGAAAGAATAGCAAAAAAAAAATTAAAAAACTGGCATAGGTGAGACTCGAACTCGGGACCATCAGATTTGAAGTCTGGTGTCTTTACCACTAGGACACATGTCTTCATACTAAAGTGTAGAAAACTTAACTTTATAAACTATAAATTATGAAATCGACTTGTATATTTTTGATACTTTAGGATATTTTACAAACTATGGTTTCTTTTATAACTTTTAATAATAATAATGAGAAACTTCCAATACGGCACATAAATAATGTTTATCTTCAAATTTTAACAATTTTTTATTTTTTAATTTTTTAGAAAAAAACTACGTCTCATGAATGACCCCCAGGTGCACTTACGGGACATTCTGTTTACTAATTAAAATTATTCAAAATTGTGATTAAAAATTCAATCAGCTACATACTTAAGAAAAGAAAATTGTTATTTTACAATTTTCGACAATACCCCCCGTGTGTCCCACAGAGACACCTGCGAGACATTCATCGATAGTTATCAAATTAATCAAAATCTTCTCGAGATGAAGCTAAACGTTTTAAAATACTATAATTTAACCAATTAAAACCAATATTAAAAAAACAGTAACGTCCTAGGAGTGCACCTGCGGGGCATACATGGGATACCCCTGGTGTATCCCTGCGAGACACTCAAAGGACGTTTGATCCAAAAGTTCAATATAATTGCGTTATTTTCTTCTGTGTCCCTTCTACACTATAAGTTAAGCAATTCCTAAAAATTTTAAATTTTAAAAAGCATTAAATTAATATAATATAGACCACGGGACATTCGCGGGGCATTGCAAGGACGTTCCGCTGTGTCCCGGGGATACCCATGCGGTCCCTGGGTTCATTGCATGCACAGCTTTATATACAAAAAAAATTAAAAAAAAAAATTAAAATAAAAATATATATATAATAAACATATTATATATATAAATAAATAAATAAAAAATAGAAAGATATCAAGTAAAGTTTCAAGAGATACATTACATATATATAATATATAGCAAAAAAATTCAACTCGATGTTGTTTTAAAAGGGTTATTGTCACTAATTTTAGGAGATGGTGAATCACTCTGAAAATTATAGTAAAAATTCCTTACATTATAACATAAATATTCAGCAAAAAGAAAAAAAAAATGAAGCAAAAGTCAATCATCTAGTTTTTGAGATATTCAGGATATAAATAATGAGAATATCATTGGAAATCTGGCGGCCATTTTCAAATCAAGTCAAATCAGCATCTTTTTCAAGTAAAAAAATTACCATCTCAAAAACTGGACTAAATAATTACTTTCTTTACTTCAGAAAGTGAACAGTCATTTTGTTATCTATAAATTTTATAATTTTTTACCATCAAAAAATAATTACACAAACATATAATTACAATTCTTAAAAAATTATCATGGCAAATACACAATTTATAAATATTTATAAGCCCTAGAGAACAATTATTAAGGATAAATTACGGTATAGTGATGCTCCTCATAGTATTTAATTAAGTCCCCTGTAACTTTTGTGTTTGGAGGCGACATTATAGCTGGTTATATATAATATATACGATATTTTATAATATATGCGATGCTCCGAGTTTTCCTAGCGGTGCTCCCAGTTTTCCGTGCTCCGAGTTTACCGTGCACCGAGTTTTCCTAGCTTGTTGAAATTGCACCGAGTTTTCCTGCACCGAGTTTTCCTACAATCGTACATATGCATATCCACTATACAGCTAGTACTCAACTGAAATACAGGAAAAATCAACAACAATTACAGTAGAAAAATTAAATTTTATAGTTTATATATATATATATATATATATATATATATATATATATATATATATATATATATATATATATATATACATAGAGTGAGAAATACATGGGTGATGAAGGAGTGTGGAGTGAAAGAAAACATAATGGGCTTACGGGGTGTAATTTTTTTACTGGCTCAATCAAAAGAGGAGGTCGAAAAATATCCCTTAGATTTTTTTAAGCACTGCATCATACCTAGAATGCAGATTAAAAATGTCTCTTGACCTGGAGGCTCCATCCGCAACGCCTATGACGTCATTACATTCTTTGGGTCAACTATATAATGTTTCTAAACAAACACGTTGCTATGGAAACAAATGATTATTTTTAATAAACATGCAACAATGCAATAATTTTTTACAAGTGTTATATAGTTGAACCAAAGAATGTAGTGACGTCATAGGCGTTGCGGATGGAGCCTCCAGGTCAAGAGACATTTTTAATCTCCATTCTAGCTATGATGCAGTGCTAAAAAAAAATCGCAAAAAATATTTCGACCTCCTCTTTTGAATGAGCCAGTAAAAAAATTACACCCCGTAAGCCCATTGACAAGTATGAACGCAGTATGCTACGGTGGTTTGGACATGTTGAGAGAATGGACGAGGAACGAATCACAAAACAGGTGTTAAATTTAAAGGTACAGTAGAAGGAACGAAAGGATTAGGTAGACCCAAAAAGGTGTGGTTGGAGGTGATAGCAGAATGTTTGAAGAAAAGGAAAGTTAGAAGTACGTTGTGCAATAGAGATGAGCGCAGGAGGCAAAATATAGTATCGTGAGTATATCTGCGAGGCAAGTAGAGTATGTAAAAATCGAATGCAGTGGAGGTCTATTTGTGGACGTCCAAGGTAATGTAACAATGCTGCTGGCTTACCCCGTAAGGGATATATATGGCGTCACGTTATGTATGTATATGTGTATACTATGTATACTATGTATGTATATATATAAAACTGACCATGCGTTGTCGAATAATCATTCTATTCTTTGGGATAAAGCTACAATTATCAATGTTAAAAATAATATTTGAAGTTATAGGGAAAATTCCTTTATATGACTTTATATCCCATGTTAAATTTAAAACTTTGTGGGGCTGCACCGCCCCGCCTCCCCCACTCCTTGGATCCGCGTTTGATTAGAAACTCAGATTCTGACCAATTTATTTATTTCCATTAACTTTTGCCTGCATGGTATATATACATATATGCGTACTTATAATGGTATATACTTACAATCTTATAACATTACTTGTTGTGTGTGTGTGCCATAGTGCATCATGATAGAACTATAGTGCGTGGTGATTTTGTCATATATATCCGCCCCCCTCTGATTCATGTATAATGTACGTGTTGCAGATGCCTGCCAGAAAAAACTAAGAAGACGTAACTCGATCTTAGTCTGTAGCCATCACATTTGTGGCACAAAATTTAACCCCCCAAATTACCAATAGTCATATCAATTAATTTTCAACCCTTTTCTTTTGATAAATTGACTTAATTAAGACAATATGTGAAGCTCTTTATAATTTTAAAGTCACAGTTTGTTTAGTGTGATGCTGGAATGTATATTAATATTAATTTTATTCTTTTAGATTAATTTAAATTATTTACTTAAGTAATTAATTCATTTAAAATTTATTGAAGTCAATAAAGGACTGTAATAATATACTTAATTTGATTCAAACTAATGTTACATAATTATAATTACATCTTTGACCATATTATATTTAAAAAGTTATGTTATTCTTTTAAGTAGTACTTTTATTATAGTCTTAATTGTAGTCAAAATGAAAGAAGACAACAATTTACAACTTGCTACTGTGCAATAGCAATGAAGATCATTTTTGCTGGAAGCTATATTTAATAGTGATTTTTGCATTTTAAGTGTACACTTCTTTAATTAATTACCTTGAATAATTTATTGCTATTCACCAAGAACTATAAAGATATGATGCATTTTGCTTCATCATTCATACAATATATAAATAAGTTTTGAAATTACATATTGTCGCCTCAGAATGCAAATTACGTAACTATAAAAAAAATTTAAGCGACTTTGAACCTTATCTCAATATAACTTAAAGTTCAAAGTTTCATCAAATTATTTTGTAGTTACGTGATTTGCATTCTGAGGCGATGATATATGCATGATTATCATACAAAATAATCATATTAATTGGTGTTCAAAAATTCTCAGTGTTATGTATTAAAATTTTACCATTATATTTTATTTATATTTATATGTACAATCAATCTCATTGTTTTATAAAAAAAAATCATAGATTTTGGGGATTTTGGGGTACTGTAGTAATATAATTATGCTACACTCATGAAGAAATTATCATTTATCCATGGCTACACTGACGACTGCTAAAAGGGTCAGTAAACCTACCTTAATTGCCTCATTCCTCTGCTGTGTATGTCCTATTGTAAGTGCACTTAACAATAAGTACTTTGTAACAGCACTTTCTATCCCTCCTCACTGAATTATATTTTATTTGCTTTGGTGATTATACTGTGTATTTTTTAATTTTTATTATGATTATTATTATTTTTTATTTTTTTTCATATTGCATACAAAAAATTTGTTATTGCCTTATTTTTATTGTGTGGTAATTAATAATATGCTTAAGGGTATAAGGTAACGCCAATGTTAAAAAAAAATGAAAGAAATTTAAAATATTCTCCTCTACATTGCACCCCCTATCAGTAGCTAAAATATCAGGTATACAAATTCTATCTAGTTTTTGAGTTATCAATTTTTAAAGTTGACTACTTTAACATGCATGGAGAAATTGACTTCCATGATAAATTAGGATAACATTTTATTTTTTTTTCTTTATTTTTATGAGGGATCTTTTTTAACATTGGTAGCGTTACCTTACCCTTAATGTTGAACAACATAATTTGCTGATCAGGTTTTGAAGGTAGATCACAATTTTATGAATCAATGAATGTGCTTTGTCTTTTACTAACCACCAATTGAGTTTATAAGCAAGCATTCATTATAATGTTTCGTTTTGTTTCCTGTCCTCTAAATATTTTGTAATACTTTTATCTTAATAAACTATTATTATTATTATGTACTTGCTGCATCATTATTCGCATTACAACTGATCTTACTCCTCCTTAACAGTTTTTATTCTTCTATTTTCTATTGCAATATTGAAATAATAGCTTTATGCATGTTTCATGCTTACTATTAGTACTTAAACCAGACGGTTATTTGGTGCAGATAAATAAAAAATCCTAAAAATATGATTACAGAACAATTTTATTATTTGAATGGAATTAGAAGTTACTAGTTTTCTCCACGGAATAATCAATATAGGAAGATTGTTTCAAGAGGACGGAAGTGTAGATGGAGAGATTAACAGCATATATAACTTTGTTTAATTAATACTTAGCCATTGCATCAAGATGACATGAGTTCTTTTTTTACAACCCAGTATAATATTCATAGCTCTGTTTTGAAATCTTTGTAATATTTCTTCTACTTATATTAAAAAACAGAGATGCAGTATATTTAAAATGCGGTGCAATTATAGTTTTGTAAACCAAAATTTAACACCATGCAAATACTAAAAAGCTTGAAATTAAATTTTGATATGCACACCTTTTTAAACCAAAGATTAGTTATGAGTTTTTGATTTGTGTGGGGGGGGGGGGGGAGGGGGGGAGTATAAGTTCACCAAACACACAGACAAATTTTCATTCTATGGGCCGGCCCATATATCCTACTAATTTTGAAGATGATGATTAGTGGAAGCAATTAGAAGGTGCGGAGTGGAAATTATAGCTGTGTAGCTCCATTCTAAATTTTCTTCTCATTATACTTATAAGCAAAGTCTTCTAATGGTTGTAACAAACTGTTCACAGATCTGCACTAAAGTGCCGGTCCAACACATTTTTGACACCCTGCGTTAAATTAACTGTGATTACAGAGCGAAGGTGTTGAGGAGTGACGGGGAAGAGGATTCTGCAGGTGAGGATTAATTGGTGGAGATAGAGAAGCAGGTGTAGATTGGTAAATGACTAAGTGATGGGACGGCGGTGGTTAAAACGGATAAGTAAGTTGCTTGTCCTATATATCAATCATGCTGCATGCATCTCCAAGTTCACATGCAGGCAGGGGGAGCTCTATATACTGTATATATAGGGATAGGTGGACTGCATTCCAAGCCAACGTGGTGTATATAATAAACCAGAATTGCCACATGAATTATGCATATATGCATAATATATATATAGCAATAATCTGATCCATTATCAACTATATATGCATACAAGTATAATTATGCATATATTATGTATATCACTGTGTATGCATACTGTACATACTCGACTATAATATATAGAGTATGTTTCTGTGTTTACTTTTTTTTATGCATAGCTATATATACAACAGATATACTTGTATGATATGTACTGTATTTATATCACACAATATTATACTGTACTGGCATATATCTATTAATGCTTTTATCATATGTATTCAAACGTAACAGCCAATTTCAGTATTAAAGATCTGCCTCACATATCACATATGAATCACATATATCAACAACTCAACAACATGCATCCATTATTCTTGACACGACTCTTGTTTTGAACTATAATTTGAAGTTTACGCATATTTACTTTCGTGATGTCATGAATCATATGTTTTGCGTTGCAAATCTACGTCGACGTATCTTTAATGCAGGTACGTCGGTTTTACGTCATCATTCAATCATCAATAAAAAAGCATCGACGTATCTTTAATAGTCGTACGTCCGACGTCGCAGCAGACAGTTCCATCAGCTGGTACGAAAGATGCGATCATTGAGATACCAACAAAATAAAATTCTAGTATATTATCTTACACAAATCTAATTTTGACACAAAATATCCAAAATGTTACCAAAAAAAATACAAAATATAAATTTACATAAAATTATAGCAAAATGAATTTTAGTTTAAATTGCAAAAAGAGCAAAAATTATGGTAATATTATTTAAAGATATTTTTGTTACGTTGGCCAAATCTGTCGCTGTCGGCTGTGCAAGTCTGTGCACGTGCATTTTGCAGTAGAATTTTATTAAAAGTGACTTTAGTGACCGTCAAGTATCGCAAATTGCTTTGTTCACAAGCGTGGAAACATTCCCTGAGATCCACTACAGTGCGCGGCTTACGTTTCTTCGAAGGAACGCAATCATGAATGAAGAGAAACTTCGTAAAATGCAGACCCAGGTTCGCATAGGCGGCAAGGGAACACCACGCCGTAAGAAGAAGGTCGTGCACGCCACAGCCGCAACAGACGACAAGAAATTGCAAAGTTCTCTGAAGAAATTATCTGTCAACACAATACCCGGAATAGAGGAGGTGAATATGATCAAAGATGACGGCTCAGTAATTCATTTTAATAACCCGAAAGCCCAAGCTTCGTTGGCCGCCAATACATTTGCCATTACTGGTCACGCTGAAAACAAGCAAATCTCAGATCTATTGCCAGGAATCTTGAATCAGCTTGGTCCTGATGGTCTTACACAACTGAAGCGACTGGCTTCAAGTGTAGCCAATAGCTCTGCTGCTGCTGCCGCTGCTGTCAAGGGACGAGCTACAATTGATGAGGATGACGATGTCCCGGATCTGAAGGTTAATTTTGATGAGGCCAGCAAGACGGAGGTTGCTGCATCAGGAGACAAGGAAGATCTTCCCGCTGTACCCATTTCTATCGGACCCTCTGGAGATAATCCAGACCCAAGTATTGCAGACAGCAAGTAAAGCAGGTAAGCCGCTGACTTGGTAGTGAGTCGTACATGCCACGCCTCCACTTGCCTGTTTAATTAATAGATAATAGACCACTTGCAAAACTATCACTACATTTACATGACGGTGTTTAATACGTATTTGTTGACGACGGATAATGTTATTCTTATGAGGCGTCATCAATGGATCCATATTTAACACTGTCATGTACAGTAAACGTAGTGAAAGTTGTAGCAAAAAGTAAACAAACTTGTCCATCCAGTGTATTATTGTTGTTGACTATGTGTGGCCATTTCGCTTATACATTGGACCTTATGGGAATTTTACGATTTTCACATACAAATTTCAATACATGACATACGTACAATTGTAAAAATGAATATGTCACCGGAATCTGCAGTTTTTAGCCATTTATGCCACTGAAATGTGCATCGGAAGAAGTTTTCTTTATATTAATATGGTAATTTTCATACAATACCAAATCAGCCAATTGCATGGGGTAAGATATGTAACTAGACAAGCTCCAGTTTGTTTATAATCAATAATCAACAAACTGGAGCTTGCTTAGTTACATATCTTATCCCATGCAATTGGGTGATTTGGTGTTGTTTGAAAATTAAAATCAAACAAAACTTCTTTGGATTCACATTTCAGGGGCATAAATGGCCAAAAACTGCAGATTCCGGTGATATACAGTATTCATTTTTACAATTCTACGTATGTCATAATTATATTGAAATCTGTATGTGAAAATCGTAAAATTCCCATAAGGTTCAATGTATAAGCAAAATGGACACACATAATCAACAACAACAATACACTGGGTGGACGAGTTTGTTTACTTTTTATTACAACATGGTTTGCAAGTGGTCTATTGTCTGTCTGGCCGCCTGCTCGCCCTAACACAACGCTCCTATCACTTTTATTTTCCAGCATATAGCCAGCCAACCAACACATTTAACTGTGACCAATACTCTTTTTATTAACAAAGTCAAACAAACAACATAAATTTCTAAAACTTACTGTGCTGCCATCTGAGAATATCACACCCCATTTTCAAATAAAGTTCTATACATTAATAATTTTTTAAATATTTTTATTTTTTCGTTTGTGGAATTCGTGGAGGACTTGCTTTATGACATTCGTATTTATTCAATTTGTAATTAATAAACTGTATCTATTCTATTGGTTAGCTTGTTTCTCCCTCTCTGGCAAATATGTCACGGCCGGCCGTCACGGGGATCAAGTTATAAGGAGTGCCAATTAAAGATATACAAAATTATACACATTTATTTTTGATTCAACCGATTTTGTTAAATTTCAATTCATTGCAAGTTAATAAAATTATTTTATTATATACATATACAGTATATTTTAGATTATGGGTCAGTCAGTATAATATATAAAGCTATTAGTGAGTGAAAAATGAACATAGTTAAACTTTGAAGGTGACATTATTAACTGATAATTCTTATAATTCTGGCCATATGACACGGAGGTCTCTGTAGGGTCTCTGATGTATGTCATATAATAATAATATTTATTTCTATGTGCACCGTACAGTAATAAAAATAACCATATTTACATTAATAATTGCATGGGGGTATACTATTGTGAAATAATTAACAAAGTCAACTTCAAAATGTAACTGGTTTATAATTTTAAATTTTTATTCAGCCCTGTACTGTCCCATACAAGCGGCGGTTACTAAAGAACACCCACTCGTGCATTCGGGAGGTGATTGATGGCATCCTCAATCAATTGCCGACCATCCTGACTGAGGTTTTCATGGTTTCCTCTGTCACAACCAGGCGAATGCTGGGATGGATTGCTTAGGCCATGGCCGCCCCGGTTTGGAAGGGACCCACAAAGTAGGGTCTACGAAGAGCCAGGAGGTTAAATTCAATTCAGTCACTTAAATGTGGCCAGTATCCTGTACTAGGGTTTAGTTAAAAAGCTAAAAAAAAAAAAACTAAAAATAACCTAAAATATAATTGAAGGAGAACCAAAGCCTGTAATTGTTAATTGATGTTTTACTTATCACTTGGATACAGTACAGGCAAAATATTTAACTCACTATGAATGATATAATTATTTTATCTCACATTAATTTAACAGCTCTGTAGTGTAGTGGTTAGTACCCCTGGCTCTGGTCTGAGAGGTCCCCGGTTCGATTCCCGAACACGGCAGACTTTTCGTGACTTGGGATGGGTGTGACTGATTACTAGATTATGGAGTTGGTAGGAGGAAGGCAGCTCACGGCTGTCTATACTCCACTGCCCTGCAGTATTGCACTGGCCACTGCAGGCTGCACAGATCTGGTAGTAGGAGCCCAGAAGAGTGCAGGGAAGGGTTCTGGGAGCCTGGTAAGCCCCAGCATGGTCGCAAGATAACTCTTACTGACAAGGCTAAATATTGGCCTGGCCACACCCGAAAGGGTAAAATGGTGTCAAGGTGTCATTATTTATTCTAACATTGACTTTTTGTATTTACAGACATGCTGAACAGGAAGAGGGAAACAAACTGACCTACAAGAAGTTACAGACTCCCCCAAGAATTTCCTCTCATCACCACCCTCAGTTCCAGCTTGAATTCTTAACTTTTCCTTTTCATGTTTCCCTCAAAATATTATTATTTGTTACCTAAAGTAACTTTCATTTTTATCAAATAATTACACATTTTTGTAACTTTTGCAATTATCAAATCATTATTAGTAGCTTGCTGTAATGATCTAAGCCTATAAATAAAAAAGAAATATTTAAAAATTATATATTCTCTAATTATTAAAAAAAAAAACACACACACAATTAACGTTAGAGCACTGAATTATTCACAGATACAGTAGTAGATTTTTACATGATTTTGCATGTTTAAAGGCAGTAGCCGGAACTCATTCAAACTGTTCTTAATCCATGTTCATTATATTTATTCTAACTACTATCATCATATATTGTAATTGTCTCATCATGAAAAAATTAAAAAATATATATATTTTCATTAATGCAGCAATTATGCTAGTTCTACTATAGTACAGGAGGAGGGAGCAGCGTCTGATATGTCATGAGTCACATGACCATATACACTAGAACGGCTCAGCATTGTCGTGTTAAGGGTAAGGTAACGCGACCAATGTTAAAAAAAATCCCTCACACAAAAATTCTGAAAAAAATTTAAAATGTTCTCCTTTACACCCCCTATCAGTAGCTAAAATATTAGGTATACAAATTCATAACTCAAAAACTAGATCGAATTTGTATACCTGATATTTTAGCTAGATAGCTACTGATAGGGGGTGTAGAGGAGAACGTTTTAATTTTTTTTCAGAATTTTTGCGTGAGGGACTTTTTTTAACATTGGTGGTGTTACCTTACCCTTAACTACTATATACAAAAGTTAAAAAAATTACTATTTTCTCTCTCGCTAGTGTTAAACTTGCTTACAAGCAAATTTTACTGTTTTTATTAAGTTTCTCGATTAGTTTAGGTCAAAAATAGGTCATTGGTGGAACCCCGGATGGGTCATGGCTAAATTAGTGTGTTCATTTTTTATAGTTTTAAGGTAGAGATAACACAGATCAGCTGACCCAATGCTAAAAAAATCCCATTCATGAAAATTATGAAAAAAAAAAAAAATTAAAATGTTCTCCTCTACATCCCCTATCAGTAGCTAAAATATCAGGTACACAAAAACGAGCTAGTTTTTGAGTTATTAATTTTTAAAGTTGACTAATTTAACATGATCGAAGTTCCATTTCTCCATGCATGGCATTTAATTATAAAGGCGCAGCTGATGAATTAATTTTAAAAAAACTGGCGCCATGGTTGCTGAAACTTGCATACAATTTTTCTCCACTTTCATCGGTCTTCAAGTTTTTTTCTTGCACAAGAAAAAAAATTGGATGCAAGAAAAATCTTGTATACAAGAAAAAAATTGGAAGAAAAAATTGTAACGTGTAATATGAGCTTTTTAATTAGTCAGTATAGAGGGGATTGCGCTGACGTCATGCGAGGAGGGCCAGAATGCACGAACTAGCATATAAACAAAGTGTGCAATAATTTTTTACTTAACTTAATAAAATAAGTAAAGTTTAAATACTTTAATAATACTTTAACGTACACGATAGAACTCATAAAAAAAATCTCACCGCCAAAAAACCGTTAAAAGTATTTTTTATAATTTTTTTTCGTCATTTTGCCTATTCTCACTGTATATAATCTGGCCTTCCTAAACTTTCTCTTTTCCCTCCCTCCTGCGCCCCCTTCACAATGTGTTTGTATAGGGAAACCCCTCTCCCGCCTCACGTAAACATAAACAGAAATCAGCTCTATTGCATAATCCTCAATTTGGGATGCGACTCGCGGTCGAACAATCGGAGTCGTAGACCGTTCTTTGGGCGAAGAACCATCGCCACCTGAAAAATTATATAGGTGGAAAAATTAAAAATACATTTTTAGTTTACTACATTTAACGTCAAAATAATGTGATATTTTCTCCGGAAGTAGCCGGAAGTGTGACGTTTGTGCTCTTCTGTTTGTAATTTAGTTTTGAAACTTTACAGACTGGTTTGAAATAGCTATAAGTATACTGACCTAGCTATTTGTGAAAAGTGAAAATGTAATGCTAAAATACGAATAAGAAGACCAGAAACCTGTCACTTCCGCGCGGCTACTTCCGGAGGGAAATATTATGTAAATTTGACTACATATATCATGATATTTATAATCAATTGCATTTAATACAAAAAATATAACTTCAATATTAAAGAATGTGAAGTAAATTAAGACTTGAATGAATCTGGAAAAATCAAAACTGAATTCATTATTATTATTTTTTTAAATAATTTCAATTACGTGATTCAAATACTCAATACCTTTGTCCGCTTTTTCCTGATCATAATAATACTAATATAAAAAATATTGTATAATTATATAGCTGCTCTGTAAGGTCAGAAAATGGAATGCTAATTTTTTACCCCGTATATTTATTTATATAACTCTCCATACATGAATGCTAAGCAAATTGCCTACCGCATTAAATTCGCAATGGTTGGAAAACACTGTGATAATTATTATATTTTATATTATTAAATAGCTATTTAAATATTTTAAAAGAACATATATATATATATATATATATATATATATATATATATATATATATATTCACAAGAGAACACTAAAAAAAAAGAGTGTACCCATGCATATAAATTAAATTAATTAGAAGTCAATTTAGACAAGGCAAATAATCGACACTACTATGATCTTTGGTACATTTTTTTTTAGTAATTATATATTAATTCTACCTGCAACTCTGCATCGTCCCTGGAGTGCGCGGCCTCTACCCTGAAACGTCTCAGGATGGTGGACAACACCACTTTCTCCTCCATCAGGGCAAACTTCTGACCTGCAACGAGATAAAAGTAATAAAAAAGACGATTAAAGTAACACTGTAAATCTACACATTATATATTATATGTCTACACCTTCTTAAAATAAGACGAAAAAGTGTCCCCTTAATTAAGAAGGTCTTATTTTAAGAGATTTTTGTCTTGAAAAAAGTAAATACATTCTTAAAATAAGAACTTAATGTTCTTAATTTCAGATATTTACTGTTGGTTTTTTCAAGACAAAAATCTCTTAAAAAAGACCTTCTTAATTAAGGGGACACTTTTTCGTCTTATTTTAAGAAGGTGTAGATTTACAGTGAAGACGTGCACCTCTACACTAACTTTATATCTGCCTTATTGTTTGTTGGCGTTTTCAAGAAGTCTCTATGGAGGCGTGGTGAACCAAAACTATTTTGATATATTGATAGACTGGGTGCTCTTCTTACATCTCCCAAAATTGTAAATCTCTGTCTATTGGAGTTGCAGCTTTAGCAAGTGAGGTAAGATTAACGTTCATGCTGTCCAGAGGTGTATGCATGTCAGTTTGCAAAAGCAATCTAAACTAAATGTAGTTCAAAAATAGCGTTCTTGTAAGGAATAGTGACACCATTGCTAATTATTTCCTGGTGGCAAATGACAAATATTTTACACCTAATAATAAAGAATAAAGTACAAATTGACTATAAACCTGATCAAATATATTATATATATTTTTTTATTATAAAAGGAGTTATTAATTTTATATATATTAATTTTTTTGTGTGTTTCTTTAGATTCTCTGACAAGTAAGTTTTGCCCAAATTAACCGCAGCCCCAATGATATTCGTTATATCCTATAATATCCTATCCTATATTATTAATATATATTTTAGACACTTGATTCTAGTTGTTCTTTTCTAAAAATTATCTTAATTTTTTTTATGAAGATGTACTGAAAAGACAGAAACAAAGTACGTACGCGTACACTCGTCGCCTTTGAAAATTTACCCTGGCAGCCTTTTTGTTATTGACCATACCCTATGTTATTCTTACAGAGGGCTGCATGGTGATTAACAAAGACTGCAACGCTGCAAGAGGGAGATTTTCGAAGGTAACGACTGTACATTGTTCCCATTTTCAGTACATCTCCATAAAAAAAATTAGGATATGATTTTTGATAAAAGAAAAATTAAAATCGTTTCTGAAAATAATATTAAATTAAAATATATTTAAAATATTGTAATAACTTTATTTCTGTAGTGCGTAATTAATACTATTTATATTTTCAAACTCCCTATGTACAAAACAATGACAATCCAGAATGTAGAATTATACGTTACACATAACAAGATACACTTACCAATTATATCAATTTTTAATAACAATTGTTAACATAAAACTTACATTATTATTATTTTTTTCTCAATATATTATACTGTGTAATGTTAAAATAAAATATCTACATTTTTAAAATTAAATATTTAAAATATTGTTTAAAAATTTATAAAATTTATTTTCATTAAAACACACACACATTATGATTGTAAATTCCAAGCATTGTAAATATTAATCTAGAGCTTAATTTCTCGTGCAAATTGTACTAATAATGTATGACTAAATAATAATAAACGTGAAATATATAACAAGGTGAACCACAAAAAATGAATAAATATATAAAAACGCCAAAAATAAAATTAACGAATTACAAATCTTACCAATACAGTTTCTTGGTCCAGCACTGAAAGGGATGTACGCGTACGGATGTCTACCCTTGATGTTCTCAGGAAGGAATCTGTCAGGGTCGAACTTCTCAGGGTCAGGCCAAAACTCAGGGTCACGGTGGAGCATATAGGCGTTTAGGTTGACGGTGCATCCAGCAGGGACGACGAAATTCTCTGAAAATTTGCTCTTTAAATTAAAAATTATAATTATAAACATATTCTGAGTTTGCCGTCCACATCACCTCAATAATATATCAAATTAAAAATATATTTATTATTTTTAAATTGTAAATATATAAAACTTTGCGATGTCTAAATATACTCGTAGTAGCGTCAATAGACAACCTGCATTAATTTTTTTATTGCGTATTTGAATATTAGAGGTTCTTGAATCATGTATTGTCTTCACTTGAGCCTTAAAATTGATCTCTACTATAATACTGTAACGTCAGAGCCATGTAATGTTTTCCCTACACTAGCGTGTCAAATATTTGCATGAATATGACGTCACAGCATTCTGAGTCACGATTTTATAGACGTTAAAGGGCTTTTTTTATTTTTTATTTTTTTTTACAATTCACTGTCTATGTTTTATTTTAATTTATTTTATTTTATGCACTACAAAAATTTCATGGCAGGTCATCAGTATGACCATTATAGGATATCACAGCAAGAGTGCTCAGAATTCACGTCGCTCTCAAAAACTATCCTTCAATTCTCACCTAACTTAGCATCCTCTTTAATGGCCCTCTCGAAGAAGGCCACGCTGGGGTAGAGTCTCATGGACTCCTTGATGCAGCGCTCGAGGTACTTGAGGTTCGCCAGGTCCGCCATCTCAGGGACGCGACCTGACGAGCCGAACACCTCCACCAGCTCGGACACCACGCGCGACTGGACAAGAACATAAATTTACCTGTTTTGATCAATGGAATCTCTTCTCATAGTCAGGCAAGCATAATATTATATTAGGGGTAATTTTCTCCTGATTTTTCTTTACTTTATGTTTATCTTACCTGAACATCAGGGTAAGTTCCAATCAAAAATAAAGCCCAACACATCGCGGTAGATACTGTGTCGTGACCCTGGAATTAAATAAAAGTTTGTTGATGTCGATAAGAAAAAGAAAGGTAGTTTCATTAATAAACATCCCACCTCGAACATGAAGGTGGCCACCTGGTCCCTGATGTCCTTGTGTGTCATGTACTCCGCACCCTCCTCCTCCGCGGACAACAGAAGGTCCAGGAAAGACAGGGGACGTCGCTCTCCTGAAATTTTATTTAGTTTCAAAGTGCATAGATCAAATTAAAAAAAATAATAATAATAAAAGCAAATAATTTTATTTAATTAAAAATTATTTATATTTTATATATTTTTATAAATAATCATATTGTTTTATTGTTTATGTTATCAAACAATTACATAATAATACTGTTAAAATATTTAATCAATAGAGAATTAATTTTTTTTTAAATAATATATAAATATTGCTGCTTCACCCTGATATATTGAAAGCATCATATTGCTACTTCTAGCTGCTTAATGTGCATTTCGATCAAAGCAATTGATTATATTATTAATTAATGTCTTCTCTAAATTTTACAGCTTTATTTTTTTTTAGTTTTTAATCAAACCCTATTGGGTACTTCTATTTACTAATTACATACTACTTTGAAACCCCGAACCTTCCGAAACCCTAACTTGAGCGTTTCGCGGGCTCTTCTGGAACGAGGGCGGCCACGGCCTTGCAAATCCATCCCGGCATTTGCCTGCGGCTGAGGGAAACGTGGAAAAGCGCAACGTTTTACCCCTGGGTGGGAAACGTGGTTTTTGTTGAAAATGGTCACCCATCCAACTACTAACCACGCGCGGCGTTGCTTGACTTCGGTGATCTGATGAGACCCGGTCAAGCGCACTGCGCCACACCTCTTTATTATCAGTATCGTTAAAAAATAAACCAGAGTATGCAGATTTCAGGAAATTGGTTAGGGAGTTTCTGCTATTAAAAGTGTCATTACTCCTTTTTACAGTGATGTTTGTTATGTTTGACGTGTCTCACCCATGCATAATGCTTATTATTTTTACTTTATATTAATATGTGCATAATTGTATCTGGAATTGAACGAACAAAAGAAATTGAATTGAAATATCAGCATTATCAGTCGTTTGTAAATATAGACGTAAATTCCATTTCGTAATTTAATACTTTCTGAAATTCTGAACGTTTTATTATATACACAAGCAGGCGCGGATCCCGTCCCCCCCCCCGAAATTTTGGATTTAACATGGACAATATATGCGTTTCCCCCACTCCAATTATCATTAGACAGCCCCCCCCCCCCCCTGAAATTTTGCAGCCTCCCCCGATTTTTTTTTTCTGGATCCGCGCGTGTACACAAGTCCTTAAAATCTATGGGGGATATCTTTGCTACATTAACCACTATGCTTGAAGGTTTCTCAATAGCCACAGTGTTATTCATTTAGACTGGCATTAAGGGCATTGGGTGTAGCACCGGTAGTTGGCAACCCTGACGTATCTTCACCATGTTAATTTTTTATCATTGCTCCTCGGAGTAATTTTTATGCTAGAGCTAAGCTGATTGCTGTAGTATCAAGATAATTATTAGCCCAAGTGCACAATTTGGCTAAATAAAGCCTGATTTAAAGAAAAGTATTTTCTTTATATATTTTAGAAAAATGCATGTAAATTTAAAAAATTACTAAAAAATACTTTTCTTTAAATCAGGCTTTATTTAGCCGAATTGTGCACTTGGGCTACTAATTATCATGATACTACAGCAATCAGCTTAGCTCTAGCATAAAAATTACTCCGAGGAGCAATGATAAAAAATTAACATGGTGAAGATACGTCAGTGTTGCCAACTACCGGTGCTACACCCAATGCCCTTAAACGATTTTAGTGAGAAACCTGATCATCTTCATTCGTATATTTTGCGATATATATTTTTTTTAAGTCGGGGTAACATTTCGTTAGTGTGGGAGTGTAAATCTCACCAAGCTCAGAACTGTTCTTCATATTTCCATTGGAAAGTTTCAGAGACTTAAAATATTTCCTTCTCTCTGCAATAACCTGAAAATAAAAGCAAATAATACACATTGAAAATTATTACGGTATCAAACTAAAAAATATATTAATTCCTATACCGAAATGCCTAAAAGATATAATATATAAATAATTGTAAATGGGGTACTGACCGGTATTTGAGTTAGCAATACTAGTAAAAGGTACTGTGAATTCTATGAAGAACGAGTCCTATTAGAGCACTCTACGACAATTTGCTGATTTTATATGAATTTTTTTAACTTTTTTTGATGACGTCATAGCATTGAATCTTAAATGGGAAAATGCATCAGTTAACATTGCTAAAATGAAAAGTTATTGAGGTAGGAATTTGAAACCTTCATTATCTAGATTCTAGCACCTAAAAACCTTGCAAAGGGAGTTTTGGTTACAATTCAATATTAAGTATGGGATTTGGCAATGTTAACTTATGTATTTTCCCATTTAAGATTCAATGCTTTGACGTCATTTTTGAGAGGTTTCAAAAATTCATATAAAATCAGGAAATTGTCGTAGAATGTTCTAATAGGGCTTGTTCTTCATGAAATTCTTGTGTCTTTTGAAATGTTGACAAAAACTTGAAATTTTTTTTTTGGTCAGTACCCCATTGTTCCGTAAAAAGCTGAAAAATGTCCTGATAAGTAAAGAGTTTTACTCAGCTAAGACATTTGAAAGCAATAAATTGCCTGAAAGTGTTATGTTTTTAGTTTTTATATATCTCATTTTAATATTTATAATTTTATTAATAATATCATGGTTAAGTTTTAATCCTTTTTTTTTAGTGATAGGTAAAGTATATATTATGAGAATGGTCTTGTGTAGATGTATTTGTTGTATTTTCGTTAAATATGACGTGAACACGTTTTTTTACAATACAACCGAAAAAGTATAAATAAATATAATGAAATTATTCTTTCCGTCAACCATCAAGCAGAAAACATCACTATTATTAAATTGAAATTAATGGGAATTAAAATTAAACAAAATAATTAATTTAATTTAATTATTAATAATTGTACCTACCCTGTTTAACTGAAACAAAGAATACTTTGCACTTCTTAGTATTCATTCAACATTCATTTCTTGGTAATATTTTTAAAATAAAATGAAAAGTAATGTAATTCTTTTATAACAAAATATTGATTATGTTTTACATAATTTGCAATAAATGAAATGCTGTACATGGCATTACATAATAATTTTTATAAATAATTGTAACATTAAAATAATTGTTTTTTTTTAAATAGTAAAATTAAATTTATTTTGTAATTCTAATGAAATTTTACTTTAAAATATAAAAATGCATGATAGATTAAAAAACTGAGTAAATTCGTAATGCAAAATTAAAATTACAAAACCTATTTTATCTATTAAAACAAATATACTTTATTCTTATTTAAAATAAACTGTTGCAGGAGTTCTTTTAATAATTTATATTAAGTTTTGTTATTTAAATTAATCAATAGGACAAGAAAAGCACTGACAAAAAGTACACTCGTCACCTCTGAAAATTTCCATTTGCGGCCTTGTTAATCACCATGCACCATAAGAATAACACAGAGTATGGTGATTAACAAGGCTGCACTTTGGAAATTTTACAAAACGACGACTATAAATGAATAAATTTTAAAACCAAAATATCTCCCTCCCACCCGGCTATTACCTTATCGGTGAAGTCGTTGAGAGTCTTGAGGTATTTCTGGGTAGCCCTCTTGGTAGGTGACAGGTTGTACATCCAGTCAGGTCGGAGCCACGCAGAAAAGTAACGCCGGGTCAGAAGTTCGTTCATCCTGGGATTTTATAATTTTACTTCCGATTTCGGCGCGATTTTACTTCATAAATTTTTAGGATTCAATGGAGCGATTCACGAAACAATAATTAGCCAGGTTTCTAACTACGTTTAGCTTAACCACGCTTAATTATACCTGTTTTACGTTTTTAATCACCTAGTTAAACATGGTTAAGTTAAACCTGGCTAACTGCTTTCCTGAATCGCACCAATAAATATTCATAAGTTACAGAACATTTTAAATGTTTTTAAAAATTTATTTTGGTCTAAATTAAAAGTCATTTCTTGGAATTAATTATGATTTGGATGATTTTTAACTTACATGTTGACGGCATGGACGTAGGAAGAATTTTCTTTACTTTGAGCATTGATTTGAGTACCCATGGAACTTTCTGTGAAAAATTAACACAAAAATATTTTAAGTTTTTTATACATTTTTAATAATATTTTTTTTAAAATAATTTTTTTTTAACATTTTTTTTAAATCAAAGTTAAATAATCTTATATATTTTAATTGTACTAAAATTAATTTTTATGAAATATTATTAAAATTTAGAATTTTCAGTTAATATTTAACAAATAAATAATAAATTAATATGATACCATAATATTATTAAGTAGAGGATTGACCTCAATATTTTTCATTGCAGAAATGGATAGAGGGTGCAAAGTCATGCTACACTGATTTTTTTCAGATATTTAGAGCCAGGGAACTATTTTTAAAAGTTATTGAAAGTTAGTTTTGTGACGTCACGAGACGCGGCTCCTTAAGAAAAAAGATAGGACTTGCCGCCGCGTGACGTCACAAAAAGGAGTTTCAATAATTTTTTAAAATACTTCCCGGGCTCTAAAAAATCTGAAAAACATCAGGGTAGCATAAATTTGCACGCTCTATCCATTTCTGCAATAAAAAAAATTGAGAACAAATGGAAAATACTCCATTGTTAGCCCATGCAATAATTATTATAATAAGTATTAACATTGATTGAATTGTCATGAAATATAAATAAATAATAATATTGATAAGTATTATAAATAAATTAATAATAAAAACAAATACTATAGTCTATAATACAAAGTAATATGTAAAATTCGAGGGTTATGGAAATAACAAAATTAATACCAAACACGCGCGTTGATGGCATATGTATGTAATCTAATTATTACGCCATCAACAGAGGGAGTTAAGAGAATTATTTCAATATATTGAATTTGTTTTATATGGCAGTTCGAGAGAGGGGGAGGGATCGGTGTCCAAATAGTCCTCAAATACATTTTGGAGGTGCCAAAGTGCCCCCTTTCTGACTCTAAAATTAGCATTGCGGGACAGGGCCCCTTCCCCCCCTAGATCCGGGCGCATGATCTCTGCATGACTATTAAGACAAAACTAACCACAGATGATGTCTAGCGAGCACAGTGAGGAGTACTTGAAAATGTTGAATCCTTGCTGGGAGGTTGCTTTGTTCTCCACGGCCAGACAGTGAGTCATCTTGACGGCGTGCTTGTTGAAGACTGGCAGGAACTCGTGCAGAATGTTGAAGTGGAAGGCGGGGGTCAGGACCTTGCGGTGCACCCGCCACGTGTCACCTGGATTGATTTATTGAATGTAAAATGATAGAACTTTCGTTGCAGCATGCATATGAGGTCTTTTATACAGAGAAATTCACACTATATATGGTTTTCCAAAACTTATTTGCTACCCAGTTTAAGGTAGAGAAAATACGCCCAATGTTAATAAAAATCACATTCATGAAAATTTTGAAAAAAATTTAGAATGTTCTCCTTTACATACCCTATCAGTAGGTAAAATATCAGGTATACGAATTCGAGCCATTTTTCAAATTATTAATTTTTAAAGTTGACTAATTTAACATGGAGAAATGGAACATTCATGTTAAATTAGTCAACTTTAAAAATTAATAACTCGAAAACTAGCTCATTTTTGCGTACCTTATATTTTACCTACTGATAAGGTATATAAAGGAGAACATTCTAAATTTTTTTTCATAATTTTCATGAATGCTGGGATTTTTATTAACATTGGGCGTGTTATCTCTACCTAAAGGCTTTGAGGGCTTTCAATGCTTGAGAGCCTCATCTCAATGTATCAATTCTATGTAAAATTTGATTTTGTTATTTTTATGTATATATTTATATTTATTCTGTGAGTTTTGCGTTCAGTAGTAAAAAGCAGGTTGAAGAAAGGTGAAAAATTATATATAAAAATGCAGCTTACAATGTTTCTTTTTATTTGCTGATATATCAGCAGATTTCTTAAAAATTTTGGAATTATAATCGAAAATTCCCTGAATATAAAAATATATATTATAAATGCGTATTTTTACATAAATCGCATTACTTTTTTCCGAACAATGGATCTTTGGATTTAACGTTGTGCAGTGATGATTTATTATTAAAATTATGATATCCTTGGTATGAAAATTTTATACGTGACTTCAATCAAGTACGCAAATTCATTCTTCTGAACTCTAAAATAAGCCTTATCTTATCAATTTGTTGATTTGATTCGCTGCCAAAGGCGTGGCAAAAACAACTTCTTATCATTACATTGATATGTTATCATTGTTATCAATAACAAGCATTACAATCAACTTTTTTAATCAATCTATTTTAAACAATATAATTTATATCAATAAGCAACCTTGTAAATTCTTTAATTTCAATAATATGTATTATTGACATGTGCCTAATTTTATGATAATACAACTACCAAACATGTGTAGGCCTGAAAAATAAAAACCAATGATTTTTATAAACACAAGCCAAAAATTGTCAAAGTAAACAGGCGCATGGAACAGAGAGGACATAGAAACTAGTTTTTTATCTATATTTTTCATATTATATTATATTATATTATATTATATTATATTATATTATATTATATTATATTATATTATATTATATTATATTATATTATATTATATTATATTATATTATATTATATTATATTATATTATATTATATTATATTATATTATATTATATTATATTATATTATATATATCTTATACAAATATACAATTTATTAATATATTTAAATTTATTAATGCAAATCTACGCATAAACCACCAACTTAGGATTTAATTTGAAACATTTTTTATTATTCTGTTAAATTATAACATTACTGTCTCAAAGACCTTGTATATTTATGTTTATCCCTATCATGTTTTGTTTCTATAATATATTTACATGGGACATTTGGACTTTTGAAAATCAGCTGATTTGAAGTCTAATAACGAACCCTATGTTCTAAAATCTCGTAAAAGTCGTGATATTTACTTAATGTCCTGACTCACCGCTTGACGTAAGCAACCCCATGCCCATCCAGGGGTGTAGAAAGCGATAGTTTTCGCCCTTGTGGTGGTGCGTCATCCCTTGCAGGATGACCTCAACGTCCCTCGCCCTCTGGATCACCACCTGGGGATGGTCAAGGACCCAGAATCGGAATACCGTCCCGTACTCAGACACGCTTGAGGCCAGCATGTTAAATATTTCTGCAAACATGTATGGTCGTGAGTTCGATTCCAGGCATTAATAATTTTTATCATAATATATTGGTATATCCAGACGGTGATTAATTGCATGAATTGCAGAGAACAGGTTTCTGCAAGCATTTGCCACCAAGATCTGCACCGACGGCGGCTCCAGGCAGGCTCACGCCCAGACCCTTCAGCGCTCACCGTCGCGACCCTCCTACTCACCGGGGCTTCGCAGCGAGCGGCCGAAGCAGCCCGCCTTCTGCCACCGGCGGCCTGGTATAGGCACGACGCTTCAGCGCCATTCATTTTCAGGGCTATTTTCCATGTTTCCCTTAGTCATAATTAGGCAAGTAATAACTAAACCATGACCGCTTCCTTTAATTGATAGGGACCCACAAAATACAACGCAACGCCACGAAGAGTCACAAAACTCACAAAGTATCCTAGGAGTTAAGTTAAGAAAAATCTAAAACTAAAAACTCTTTAATTCGGGTTTTGTTTTTCTTATAGACATTAATATACTACACGAAAATAAAAATTGTTTGTATAAATAGTTTGCATGCAGATGCACTCCAGATATGGAATTAAAGAATAATTCGTAAGGACATGTCACATCGTAACTAAATTTTGAATTGAAAATTATTAAGCACGTATTGTAATACGACTTTTTATATCTTATTTTAGAGATGTTAATATTTTTTGTAACACATAAATTAATTTAAAAAATATTAATAATTTTATATTATTTTTAATTGTTTTTAAATATATTTATTTGAAGTTTTTATTTTTTGTTTTTAATTTAAAAATATATATTTTTTTAATTGCCAAAATATTTCGTGAAATAAACAAATAATTTATTAATTATAAGAAATAATTTAACAATTTTAATTTATTAAGCTATTTTACATGTTACTAAATAATTCAAACTTCTTAGATATTTTAATAGATAATTGGTAATGCTCTACTCTAGCCGAATATAACAAATAAATAAAAAAAAGTGCATATTTTGAATAATAAATTCCCTAAATTAAATAAAAAATTAAAAATTTTAATTTGAAAATTCGCCAAAATTACTAAGTGATAATATTTTCTATTACTTATCAAACATACCTACAGGGCTTCTGATAATATTCAGGGCATTTCCAATGAAGGGTAGTGTCTTGAATCCAGGTATTTTGTCAACTCTGGCTACGAAGGGCGCCCTCTTGGAGTGCCAGCGGTACAACAACAAAGGTAGAGGCACCAACAGAAGACATCGCACCAACAGCACCAACAATGTCGAGAGTTCCATCACGAATGACAGTAATTGAGATTTTAAAGTTATTTGAGATAGGAGTCAATGTCGTGAACCGAGATAATGAGCTCCAGAGGCCTTGTCAATAATTCTGGGAGTGGAGACCAAGAAAATATTAGGTCTGTAAATAATCAGAAATAATTTATTTTTACTGTTGATATTTATGTTTCATAAGGTTCATCAATAATAATCTATTTTGTATTTACGAATAGACCTTTAGTCTTACAATTTTTACAATATAATTTTTTAATGAAAAGCTTCAAATTACAAATGCCGCATTCTTACATCGCTCCGTAAGGTTTGTTACAGAAAAAAATCTTATTTATTTTTTCATTCAAATTCCATTCTGCATAAAATCTCGAATATTTATTATGTGTGAGGTAAAGTGATCTTTCCCGTGGCTCATTTGATTTAATCTTGCCCTTCATATAAGAACCGTTGGATAAAATTAAAAACCAGGTACCGCTGGGTTAGAGGATAGGAAGGTTGGGAGAACATGTCGGGTGCTAGATTTTCATTGCCTGGGATAATCGTTTCGTCAGAGTTGAAGTTTGTCATTGTACCCAGTTGGTATAGTATGGTCCTGGTTACTGTATAATATTTCCAAGGTAATCCAACATATTATTGCTGAAGATTTTGTACCTTCGAAACCTTAATTAATATTCATCAATATATTTGATTATTTTTGACTGATCAGACACGTGGATACTCCCTTTTGAAGAATGGAAATTTTACATTAGTAATAATTCTGGCATAACTAAATAAACTCTCTGAAGCACTTAATTGATTTTTTATAAAATTAGTAAATAAAAATAATAAATTATATAATATTTAAAAATTCTAAATAAAAATTTACATTATAAATTAACATTTTAAACTTTATTTATTATTATCAATAATTATAAATACATTATTATTAAAATTATAATAATGTATTTAATTATGCTTAACTTTTTGAGAACGAACAATATTTTTCAATCTTAAAGGAATTGAAAAACTAATTTTTGTCAACAAGACTTCATAAATTGCATTCAAATTTTAAAGAAGAGATGAAATTAAATAGTTAGATTCAAAATATTGCAGTCGTAGTTGCACCATGAGGTCTTTTGAAGTTGTAATAATCATATAAACTCAATATGATATAGTTTTCTATATAAAAGTATATTTTAAAACATTGAATTTTTTAATGAGGATTTGAAAAGATTAGCATATAGATTTTAGCCCAGAAATACGTGATATAATATAGAAATTTTATATCCAGTTATAGTATTTTAAATAATAATAATATGCTAAATATGGCGCTCAATAAGTTCTAGGGAGTTTACTCCCTAAAATAGTTAACAAATACGTTTACATGACGGTGTTTAATACGTATTCGTTGACGACGGATAATGTTATTCTTATGAGGCGTCGTCAACGAATACGTATTAAACACCGTCATGTAAACGTAGTGTTTAAAGAATGAATTAATAATATGTATATTTATTGTTACATTTTTTTACATTATATTATAAAGGAAGCAAAAACCGTATCACATTTCATTCACAGCCGTTTCATTCTTCAGATACACGTAGTTTGGGATGAGAGACCCCGCGGTCAAAAAGTCGAACTCTCAAACCGTTCTGAGGGCGTAGCACAATCCCGACCTGTAACAATAATTATTTATTATAGTAAGAGAAAATAGTTAAACCATTTTGAGAGCGTGAAAATGGTTCATATCATATGTCCACTTTAATGAACATGGTTTTTAATGCTTGGCATTAGATTAGATATTTATTACTTTTTTTCAAAATTTTCATTACGTTCATGTGAAAGCAAATATTTGCGTATTTTAAAATACTTTCTGTATCATATACAGAGTGGTGTTTAGCTCATTTTTAGAGATGCTGGAAAATTATTTAAATTTTATACATGAAATTTAATATTTACAGCTGGTGTCATGTCTTTTTTTATCAGTTAAAATTTATTTATCACAAAATAATAAAGGTTCAATTTCTCTTCCACTTTGCTTATATAGAAAAGAAACTAAAAGAAACTTGATTATATTTTTTTTTAGGGAGTTCTAAAAATTTTCTGGAAGATTTTCTGGAATAAAAAATTTACAAATCAGTTTCAAGAGCGGACGTATAAAAAAATTATATACAATAATGAAAAAAAAAAAAAAATATAAAAATTGTGTTACATGAAATTTATTTCTTGGTAAATTAAAGTTATAATATAAACGGATTAGTGTTATATACAATACTATAATACGGTATGTGCACCAGATAATATCTCATTGAGGGGCATTCACAAAGCACTTTAACCCCAACTTTAGCCCCAAGTTTTATCCCTGGTACTAAACATGGTGCTAAACTAGGGGCTAACCATGTCTAGCTCCTAGTGTAGCACCATGTTTAGCAACGGGGATAAAACTTGGGGCTAAATTTGGGGTTAAAGTGCTTTGTGAATGCCCCCCATTATGACTAAAATCTTATAACAAATTTAGATTATAAAGGTCACCTGTAAGACTGCATCGTCCCTGGAGTGCGCGGCCTCTACCCTGAAACGTCTCAGGATGGTGGACAACACCACCTTCTCCTCCATCAGGGCAAACTTCTGACCTGAAGTGACATGTTGATAAAATCCTGACCTGAATATTGATATTTTATTGAAAATGTGATTATATAATTTATTATTAGGTAATTATTGAAGGACAACCAATTGCAATTCCTTCAACGTAGTGCATGATAATGCTGATTTAAATGCAGCATGTTAGTTAAATTAAAATGAATAATAAAATTAAAATATATATTTAATCTGAAAATATATTTGTAGCTAAATTTTTAGCAAAAAAAATTATATATTTTTTTAATTACGATTTATTTTATTATTTTTTTAATTATGATTAATTTTATAAAATATTAAAATTTTATTTTAAAATGGTTTCTTTTATATTTCTACATTATTTATTTTTTGTAAAATATAAGAACTAAGAAATAGATTTTCATTAAGGGTAAGATAACAAACGCCACCAATGCTAAAAAAAATCCTTCACACAAAAATTCTGATTCATTTTTAAAATGTTCTCCTCTCTCCTCTACACCCCCCATCAGTAGCTAAAATATCAGGTGTACAAATTCGATCTAGTTTTTGAGTTATGAATTTTCAAAGTTGACTAATTAAACATGGAGAAATGGAAATCCCATGTTAAATTAGTCATCTTTAAAAATTCATATTTCAAAAACTAGATCGTATTTGTATACCTTATATTTTAGCTACTGATAGGGGGTGTAGAGGAGAACATTTTAATTTTTTTTTCAGAATTTTTGTGAGGGATTTTTTTTAACATTGGTGGCATTATCTTATCCTTAACTCTTTTATAGAAAACAACAAAACGTGTAAGCCGTTAGCCACAGATAGTATTGTGTGTGAACTCATTGACAAGCTTCAACTTAAAAATGCCGCAGCGCTGCATTCTGACATCGCTCCATAAGGTTTGTTAGGAGAAAAATCTTATTTATTTTTTCATTCAAATTCTATGCTGCACAAAATCTCGAATATTTTTTATGTCGTGTAAAGTGATCTTTCCCGTGGCTTTTATGAATTATTAATCTTGCCCTTTATAAGAACCACCGAAAAAAATTAAAAACCAGGTACCGCTGGGTTAAAGGATAGGAAGCTTGATAGAACATGTCGTCGCGCGCAGTTCGCGCGCTAGATTTTCATTGGCTGAGAGAATTGTGTCGTCAATGTTAAAGCTTCTCATTAACATTACCACCTAAAAGTATTCTCTATAATCTATTTATAATTATAAAATTGGAACTAACTTCAGATCTAGTGCATTGAATTATTATTTACAAATAAAGCTGGTACAAATTTTTAGATGTAGTTTTGGTTAGGAAATTATTATTTAGTCTTACCAAAAAATTTGGAGTGGGGGAAATGCCTATATTGTCCATGTTAAATCCAAAATTTCGGGGGGGGGGGGGGGCTGCAGCCCCCCCCCCCTGGATCCGCGCCTGAGTCTTACCAATACAGTTTCTCGGTCCAGCACTGAAAGGGATGTACGCGTACGGATGTCTACCCTTGATGTTCTCAGGAAGGAATCTGTCAGGGTCAAACTTCTCAGGGTCAGGCCAGAACTCAGGGTCACGGTGGAGCATGTAGATGTTTAGAGATACCGTGCAGCCAGCAGGGACGACGTGGTGTTCTGGAAATAAGCAGGTCAAAACATGTTAAGTTACTACTCACTTCATATTTCTATGTACATATATTTTTTTTTTATTTACAATGATTATACACTCCTATAAGCTTAAAGCTCGTGGCAGATTAATGGGTAGGAATAAGGGAGGGAAAGGACTGTGGCCACGACCTGTTACGCAACTCATGAGGTGAGACTGAGGGAACCGTGGAAAACCTGTCAGGACCAACACCTCTATTTTTTTTATCAATGAACCAAAGTGATGTCCAAAGCCTGGGGAACTGCATACACAAGTGCATCACTGCAATGATTGGAATGCGAGAAGAATTTACCCGAGAGAGGGAGCAACTTGATTTTTACTTCAAACGGTCATCCATCCAAGTACCAACCACGCTCGACGTAGCTGAACTTCGTTGATCTAACGAGAACCGGTCAATGCACTGCGCCACCCTCAACGTATTTATAGTTAAGGTATGTGAGGAACAAGGGAGCGAAGAAGTTTCGTTGGAGACTTTATTATCGTTTAATTTTTTAAAAGGACAATTTAAAGGTTTTCGTGCAAATAGCACCCTAAACTACGGCATGAATACAATAGTCAACAGATTTTAATAAAGCATAAATTTTACAGTCCAATTTATAAACGCATAATAATGTAGTGGTCATGCAATTGACACAAATTTTAACAAAATTATTACGGCGAATACTTCTCAGATTTTTATCATTTATTTCTTCTTTGTTGAGAATAATTCTTAATTAGAATATAAATGTTACTAAAATACTATTTTAATTTCAGTATTCAGAAGTCATGAAAATAATTTGTTATTAAATATTACACTGTAATTGTTAATTAATGTATTGAATCAAAATATTATATATTTATTTTAAAAAGTTTTCAAAATTTATTTTTTTACAATTTATTTTATAATATGAAAAAAATATGTATAACAAATAACAATTAAAAAATAAAAAAAATTAAGAGCAAATGTTTTAATTTATTATGTACATTTTAAATAAATTAATCATCATGCTTTCCTAAATTGAATATTTCAAAATGTCTAAATCTTGGAATAATTCTTTCACTAATTTCAAATGTTGCTCTATAAAGATTATATATTTTGCAATTTCTTTACATTCCAATTTGTGATTATTTTGTAAGACATATCCCGAACTGCTGATAGAACATCATGCTTCAATAATTGATATAGTTCAATATACATGATATTCCCTCCGGAAGCAGCCGGAAGTGTAAGATTTCTGGTCTTCCTATTCGTATTTCAGCGTTACAATTTCACAAACAGGTCAGTACTTCTACTTCAAACCACTCTTTGAAATTTTGAAAACTGAATTACAAAAAAAAAAAAAAAAGACCTGCAAACTTCCGGAGGGAATATTAAATTAATTTGACTGTATTTACCAAGTTTTGCGTCTTGCTGCAAACTTCGCTCGAAGAAGGCCACGCTGGGGTAGAGTCTCATGGACTCCTTGATGCAGCGCTCGAGGTACTTGAGGTTCGCCAGGTCCGCCATCTCAGGGACGCGACCTGACGAGCCGAACACCTCCACCAGCTCAGACACCACGCGCGACTGTACAGGAAGTCAGTAATTTAAATATAATTTTACCCTCTGTATGTCTTCTGATGCAAAAATATTCGCTAATTCTAATTTCTAGTCCTGCAGAACTGAATTTAAAAGCATTACATGAATTTATAGTAATTTAATGAGTTATAGGCATCACCTCAAAAAATGTCCCTTTACGATCTTGTTAATCACCATGCCCCGTAAGAATAACATAGGGCATGGTGATTAATAAGGCTGCAAGTGGGAAATTCTCCAAGGCGACGAGTGTACATGCTTAAACTGAAACGTGAAGTTATAATGAGAGAGAGAGAGGGAGGAGGGGGTAGAGAGAGAAGGGAAGGAGGGTGAGTACCTTACCTGAACATCAGGGTAAGTTCCAATCAAGAACAAAGCCCAGCACATTGCGGTAGATACTGTGTCGTGACCCTGCAATTAAAAAAAAGTTTGCTGATGTTAATTATTTTAAGTCGATATGAAACCTGAAAGGTAGTTTCATTAATAAACATCCCACCTCGAACATGAAGGTGGCCACCTGGTCCCTGATGTCCTTGTGTGTCATGTACTCCGCACCCTCCTCCTCCGCGGACAACAGAAGGTCCAGGAATGCCAGGGGACGTCGCTTACCTAACGCGAAAATAAGAAAATATTTGTAGTTATTAATGGGGTACTGACCGGTATTTGAGTTAGCAATACTAATCAAAAGTACTGTGAATTCTATGAAGAACGAGCCCTATTAGAGCATTCTACGACAATTTGCTGATTTTATATGAATTTAACTATTTTTGATGACGTCATAGCATTGAATCTTAAATGGGAAAATGCATCAGTTAACATTGCTAAAATGAAAAGTTATAGAGATAAGAATTTGAAACCTTCATTTTCGTGATTCTAGAACCTAAAAACCTTGCAAATGAAGTTTTAGTTACAATTCAATATTAAGTATGGGATTTGACAATGTTAACTGATCTATTTTCCCATTTGAGATTCAATGGTATGACGTCATTTTTAAGAGGTTTTAAAAATTCATATAAAATCAGGAAATTGTCGTAGAATGCTGTAATAGGGCTTGTTCTTCATGAAATTCTCGTGCCTTTTGAAATATTGACAAAAACTTGCAACTTTTTTTTTGGTCAGTACCCCATTGCTCCTCGCTTGTATGTAGTCAATCTAATATAAAATATCGAACATTTTTTTAATTACTTTACCCTTGAGATTAGGTAATTTTCAGCATCAGAATAATCCAAGATAATTTCTTTCTAAAATTCTGATATAAAAAAATGAAGTGAATAAAATCTTACCAACATCATCATTTTCTTTATTTTCATTCTTTGACTCGGCCTTCATTGATTTTAAGTAACTTCTTCTTTCTGTCATAACCTATATAGAAAATAAACTGTTAATTAATTAAGAACTCAATTAAAATCACCATAATTTTGTGTCTAACCATAATAATTATGACTCAATATTTCCAGTATAAATACTAAATTATAGTTAAAAGTATATGTAATAATTATATTATTATGTATCTCTTTTTCTTTTCAGCAAATAAAAAAAATATTTCACTTATTTTTTAAAATTTATCTAAATAATTGATTCCGATTGCTTGCTTGTAACCGTTGTTGTTACACATTTTGGTAGTAAAATACTGATAATAGAAAATAACTGAATGAATAATAAAACGAGACAATTTAGATTTAAAGATAAGGTATACATTCGATTATGAAATTTCAATTATTTTTTTCTGAAGTTTGTACACTCGTCACCTTGGAAAATTTCTCTTTGCAGTCTTGTTAATCATGCCATGTCCCATAAGAATAACACAGGACATGGTTATTAATTAACATGGCTGCAAGTGGGAAATTTTCAAAGGCGACGATTGTACGTAAATCTACCATATAGTTGAACACATAAAAATCAATGGCTTAATGTGGTTTTGTTAACATTGAATAGTTTACCAAATGTATTTTAATAATTGACTCCCTTGTAAGATATGTAAACTCTTAAGCACCAAAGTGTGGCGGGTTGCTGTATTGTAGAAGTACATAAATCATTCGAGAATTTCGAGATCAGCGATATAAAATCTTATAAAATTATACTTTTTGTATGATGTAATATGATTTTTTTTCTAATAAAAGTTTTTCTGAACCTAACTTAATTAAAATCGTGTGATTAAATTTAATAACGTTACCTTGTCCGTGAAATCGTGTGAATTAATAACGTTACCTTGTCCGTGTAACTATTCAGTAATCCAAGATGTTTGTCGAATTCTTTTTTGGCAGACGAGAGATTGAAGATCCAGTCCACCCTCAATAAAGGAGAAAAATATCGACGAACCAAGATATCGTTCATTCTGGAAGTTATTTCATTCATCAGTTTAACATTATTTGAAATTTTAGAACCGAAAAACCTTCAATGTAATATTTTTAACATTAAATAATTCGATAACATATTAACATGCATTAAATTTACTAAATAAAAATAGAATGAAAAAATATTCATAAATAAATTTTTAAATAATTAATATTTGATAATTGGAAATTTTTAAATTAAAATTAATTTGAAAAAATATTTTTTTTATTTGTTATTAATTGAATATTTTTACAATATATTTTATATTTAGTTAAAATAATCTAAAAATGTAGTGGATCAACGTTTTAACTACGTATTGATGCAATTAAAGAAACACTTTCTAAATATCTCAATACCTATACAAATATTAGAAATATTAATATTACCTCATGACTGCATGGACGTAAGGAGAATTCACATTGCCTTGAGCGTTGATTTTCGTGCCCATCGAGCTCTCTGAAATCAACAATAAATTTCAAAGGCATTAAACAATGGTTTCTGTGTCTAATGCTAATATATGTGGAAGATAATCGGGTTAATTTCCTATCTTTCGAAGAAATTACGTTTTAAAAGAAATTTCAATTGAAATTTTTGCAAAACCTGAAGATTTTCTTTATGATTAACGATTGACCTTAGTTACTACACGAGTCAAAGGAAATTTTTGTCAGGCGGAATCGAATGAAATAAAAATTACAATTTTAAAAATTTCAAATAAAATTAATTAAAATTACAATTATGATCTAAAACTTTATCGCTGAAGCTTTCAGCAGATACAAGGGATGGTTTCCTTACAATAACTCTATTTCCGGTTTCCGTCCATAAGACTAATATTAAACTCTACCTCAGTTTTCTCAAAACTGATCAGACATCAATTTCAAAATTTGCATGCCACCTATTGATGGCGAGTTATAAGTTCTCTGCAAGTCTTTTTTTTTTTTTTTTTTTTTTTTTTTTTTTTTTTTTTTTTACAAGGATACACCCCTAAGAGCTTACAGCTCGCGGCGGGGTACTGGGTAGGGATAAGGTAGGGAACGGATAGTGGCCACGGCCTGCATGCTTACGCGTCCCAGCATTCACTGAGGTGAGACCGAGGGAACCGTGGAAAACCTCAGTCAGGACGGACACCTCTACTTTTTCTCAATGGACCAAAGCGATGTCCAAAGCCTGGGGAACCACATACAAGTGCATCACTGCACTGGGTGGAAAGCGAGACGAATTTACCCCAGGGAGGGAGCAGCGTATTTTTTACTTGAAACGGTCACCCATCCAAGTACTAACCACGCTCGACGTAGCCTGACTTCGGTGATCTAACGAGAACCGGTCAATGCCTTGTTCATTGATTGTTTAAAGTCTTGTTCAATTCAAGGCGGTCGATTCCAAAATCCCAACCAACTGAAGTCAATCCATAATTTACTTAAAAAATATATATTGTGATTTAAAATTCCCCCAACAAAACTAACCACAGATGATGTCTAGCGAGCACAGCGAGGAGTACTTGAAAATGTTGAATCCTTGCTGGGAGGTTGCTTTGTTCTCCGCGGCCAGACAGTGAGTCATCTTGACGGCGTGCTTGTTGAAGACTGGCAGGAACTCGTGCAGAATGTTGAAGTGGAAGGCGGGGGTCAGGACCTTGCGGTGCACCCGCCACGTGTCACCTGGAGACATGGAGGTAATGTTAAAGGTGTAATATCATGATAATTTAATTTTTTTTAGAGCATTACAAGAGATAATATTCGACAATAGCAGAATAATTTAATATGATATGTAATGCGCTTATAAATATAAAAAAAAAATCAGAGTTTAGGAGTGTACCTAAAGCCTGTATTACACGATACAATTTTGCTTACAATTTTTCCTTACAAGAAATTTCATCTCCATACAAACAAATGGAGTTCAAGTTTTCTTGTAAGGAAAAATTGCATGCAATAGTTAGAAAAATTGTATCGTGTAATACCGGCTTTAAACATAGTTGGTCTGCCTTGTAATCTGGATCGTCTACAGGCAAGGTGGCTTGATAGTACTATCCAGCCACCTTGCTACAGGGCTTGTTTTTTTATTCTTTTGTCATGCAATTTGTGAGCGCTTTTGAGTTCTTGATGACACAAGTTGAACACTGTATTTGTAAACTACGGCTACCTTGATTTATTTTTCTATCGTTAGGTGAATACCAAGGCAGTTCAATCATAAGGCCCCTATCCTATAGTAACCTTTAGTAATGGAGTATTGACCTAATTTTTTTTATTGCAGAAATGGATAGAGGGGGGCAAGTCCTATCTTTTTCTTAAGGAGCGGCGTCTCGTGACGTCACAAAAAGAACTTTCAATAATTTTTTAAAAATACTTCCCGGGCTCTAAAAAATCTGAAAAAAATCAGGGTAGCATAACTTTGCACGCTCTTTCCATTTCTGCAATAAAAAAAATTGAGGTCAATACTCTATTCATTCATCTTTCATTCTAGGGGTGTGAGGCACAATGCATGCATAAAATAAAAATTACAATTTTAAAAATTTCAAATTAAAATTAAGAGTATTATCTAAAACTTAATCGCTTATGGTTTGAGCAGATGAGTGGCCTTTCGTCCGTTTAAAAATTTCGTTCTTTAAATAAATAAGTTGGATATAATACGTGAATTTTTAAAAATCATATTACACTCGCACTAAATATTTAATTTTTTTTTCTTTTTTTTTTTTTGTTAAATAGTAAAATAAAATAAAAATACGTTTTTTCAACTGTAAAAAAAAACAATGAAATTCATTTTTAACTAAACCCTACAACTAGGTATAAAAAATCATATTACACCTTCATTAATATTAATTCACTAATTAATTTCATTGATAAAAAAATTTTTGCTACTTTTTATAGCAAAAATTTAGTATAAGTAACAACATTTAATTTTCTAGAATTATTTTTTATCTTAATTAAGATGTTTTGACATCTATAAATAAAAAGAAGTATTCTCTAAACTCCACGTTATCTCGAACATTTATTTGTCTGCGATATTTAATTATCAGCTCCGACTCTGAACTCGTGTTATCTAATCAAAAGAATATGATTGATGACATGCATAATAAATCCAATCAAGGGGTTTGTTTAGGGATTGCGAAATGTTGTTAGAATAGATTTTTAATTTGTTGATTCAAATTTTGAACCGAATTAGTTTGTAATTGCATATACTTCATCAAGGAAATTAAGGGTAAGGTAACGCCACCAATGTTAAAAAAAATCCCTCTCACAAAAATTCTGAAAAAAATTTAAAATATTCTCCTCTATACCCCCTATCAGTACCTAAAATATCAGGTATTCAAATACGATCTAGTTTTTGAGTTATAAATTTTTAAAGTTGACCAATTTAACATGGAGAAATGAAACTCCCATGTTAAATTGGTCAACTTTAAAAATTCATAACTCAAAAACTAGATCTTATTTGTATACCTGATATTTTAGCTTCTGATAGGGGGTGTAGAGGAGAACATTTTAAATTTTTTTCAGAATTTTTGTGAGAGGGATTTTTTTTAACATTGGTGGCGTTACCTTACCCTTAATATTAAAAGAATTCATTCATTCACTAAAAATGATCAATTATTAAAAAAAAAAAAAAATAATTTAAAAAAATTTACAAAACCTATTTAATATGTAAATTGTACAACAAATAACATCTTTTCATGTTTTTACTATAAATTTTATATAATATTTCCCTTAAATTAGAGAAACAGTTAACATTAAATACAAAATTGATTGATTGGTCAGTAATAATCAGATGAACTTTCTGTACGGGGAAAATGTGATTATTGATTCTTATTTGATTGCGCATTTACAAACAGACCTAATATTTATTTTTATACAGTAAAAAAATGTGTTAATTTTTCAGGTTAATCCTATAGAGGCTTTTCAAGTCAGCTGATTTTGCAGTATTTCCACCGTCTTATCCAAACCTATATTAAAAGAAACTCGAAATAATTGCTTTTTTGTCATTAAAGTAATTTTTTAGAGGAAAACACAAATTGGTGTCCCGTAAACTCACCACTTGACGTCAGCAGCCCCATCCCCATCCACTGGTGCAACAGTCCGTAATTCTGGCTCTTGTGATGGTGCGTCATCCCTTGCAGGATGACCTCGGCGTCCCTGGCCCTCTGGATCACCACCTGGGGGTGTGTCAGCACCCACCATCTGAAGGTGGGGCCGTACATCTCCAGGTCCTGCCTGAAGTTACTGAAGATCTCTGGGGAAACAAAAAAACATCGATTTAATCTACATATTTTTATAAATTCATTATTCAATTTTTATTATTAAAATCAACTACTTTATGTCTTGCTGTTGTATAATTTTATGAATAACTTATTTATTAATCCATATAATATATATTAATATCCTGTTCGTACTGTATATCTGAATTGTTTGTAATATTTTTAATAATTTATATAATAAAATTAATAGAGGCAAAATTCAAGCCTAAAATTATATAGGGAAATTGATTTTAACTTAATGTTATATTGTTATGAACATATCAGTGAATGGACTCTGACTCAACAAAATATATTTTATTTTTCCATGGGTTTTTATTTTATAATTTATACTACAATAATGGATAATTATGTAATGCCTATATTACTCATGTTAAATCTAAAATTTCGGACTCCCGTTCCCTCCATGCACTGGATCCTCGCATGCTCAGAAAGTAAAATTTAAATTTAGTTTAAAATGTGTCACTATTTTCTAACATATTGCAAACTCCAATCAAGAGTAAATTTTAATATTACGATCATAGACTGCAGTGAAATTAAATTAAAAGGAGGTTATTTGCAGAGAGTGGACTTATTATGCCGCCTGATAATGACTTGCTTGTCAATATATTTAGCTCTGATCTATACAGCAAGAAGAAACAACAACATTTGGCTATATTCTCTAAGGTCCAAAATATTATCCCTATGAGCCTATAACTAGATAACAATAAGAAACCTTTTATACACATACCCACTGGAGTCTTAATCATATCTAGTGCATTTCCTAAGATCGGTAGTGCTTTTGGTCCAGGTATTTTGTCGACCCTGGCTACGTAGGGAGCCCTCTTGATGTACCAGCGGTAGAAAAACAAAGGTAGAGGCACCAACAGAAGACATCGCACCAACAGCACCAACAATGTCGAGAGATCCATCACGAATGGTGCTCTCGCGAGAATCACTGATAAAAACCAAGGTCATGACCGGAGATAAAAATAAAACTGATAAATGCGTCAATATATTAATTTCTTTATTTTTTAAACTTTATATACATTAAAAATGTTTTTAAATAATACTTTATTTATAATTTTTTAATAATTAAAAATTTATAAAAATTAAATTTGTATTTCAAAATAAAATAAAATTTTAATTTTTATAAATATTTAAATATTGCTTTGTAAATAAATATATAATTATATTTTTAAATATAAAAAATCAAATGCACGATAAGTGTAGATTGAAAAAAATTTAATTTCTTTGGGATTGGTTGATTTGGTAGTCATTGCGGTATAGGACAAGATAATAAAATACATAAATAGATAAATACAATTTATATTGAAAGTCTAAAAATCTGCAAAGCTATTTTATAAGGACTTTTGCATGCATGCTCAAATTAATTAAATATTATAACCCAGCAGATAAAATGTATTAAATTTGTAATTTAATTTGAGCTAATTTTTTTAGGTCAATTTTTTTGAGCATTTAATATTATCTTTGAATTTAATTTTCATATATATAAAACAACAAGAACACCAGAATGACCTATGCTAGAGATTTGAAACATAGGGAAGAATATTAACCAAATTAAACCTCATTTTGTCTATGGGGTTTATTGTGAACTTTAATATTTCTTTTAGTTGACATAACTAGCAGGCTAGCAGCTCTAACTCACCAAAAATTGTAAACCTAGTATATAATTCCTCGTTTCTCATTTCAGGCAGAGTAAACGTTCGTGCTAACCCGAGGTGTACTATAGATTTATTCAGTTCCTTAGGCTATACAAATAGCATAGAACAAGTCATATACAGTCATAATACATCACAAAAAAATACACAAAACAATAACAACAAACATAAAGTAAATACAGTAACTATAGATAGCCAAGTAACACATTACTTTTTTTGTAAAAAATCTTTAACGCTATAAAACAAATTCATCATAAGATATTTAAATAATTCTATAACGTTAATAATGTGTTACAGTTGGATTTATCAGTGTATTGTTAGAGCAAGCCTTTAATAATAACAAAGAAATTGTATTTATATTTATTTATTTGTTCAATATACAAAACTGATTTGTTGCAAAACATGAATTAATTAATTTTTTTCCCCAATTTAGTACTTCTTTGGGTAAGGTAACAAGGATAAGCTAATCGACGTAGTCCCATTTGATTATATAACATGTAAACCTTATAATTAGCAAAATCACAAGTCTTCTGAAATTTTTTTAGCGAGACCATTTTTAGTACCTAAACTACAGAAAAACTTCAAAACAATTAAACGAGCCGATTTTTTTTCCCAATTATTATTATTTTTTTTAATATTCAGCATAGGAAAAATGTTTTTTATTTTCCCATGGAGAGGCAAATTAAAAAAAAAAAAAAAAAAAATCGTATGGTTGAATTGTTTGAAATTTTTTCTGTGGCTTTTGTTAGGTACTAAAATCCGTCACAAAAAAATTAAAAAAAAAATTGTGACTTTGTTAATCAAATGAGACTACATCGATCAGCTGATCTGTGTTACCTTACCCTTAAAATAAGAAAATAAAATGAATCAGTAATTAAAAATAAAACATTTTTATACAACCTAAAACTTCTAAAATCATAACTTGAACTTTTCGATGGCTCGATCACATGGAACGGGGTGGCAAAGAGTCAGTAAATTCTGACATTTACCAATGACTGAGGGAACCATCGAGACCTAAGTTAGGATGGACGTACAGTTTTTTGGGTCAATGAATCAATAAAAATGCTGTCAGAAGTTTTTGATGGAATGTTTAAATTCAAATTCAAAACTTATTCATCTTCCAAAGACATGTCAACAAAAATACATTAAATATTAAGGATAAAAATATGTTTCAAATACTGTGTACTGTATATAACCAGTATTACAGGATACATTTCTTTTAAACTATTTAATACAATTACTCCTTACAAGAAAACTTGAATTCCATTTGTTTATAAATGGAGATTCAATTTTCTTATAAGGAAAAATTGTATAGTGTAATACTTTAGCTTATTATGACATGATTTAATGAACTAATAAAATATAATTTATAAGGGATGCCGAATTTTTGTTTCAAGTGTGGGTAACAATTCTCAAGACTAGGTATTGCAATAAAAAAAAATAAGAAAAAGGTAACAGGTAAAATAAAAAAATAGGTCCAGTGAAAATTTAAATTAATTTTTATTTTAAATACCGAAAACAAAAATTCTTATATTTTCTAAATTATCTTTAAATATTAATAAACAATAACTTAAAGTAAATAAATATTAAAACAGTTTATTTTAACTATTTTAAGTACCTAATATTATATAATTAATAATTATACTATATACACATATAATATAAATAAAGATGGTTTGCCGCAGTGCGCTTGACCGAGTCTCGTCAGATCACCGAAGTCAAGCAACGCCACGCCTGGTTAGTAGTTGGATGGGTGACCATTTTCAACAAAAACCACGTTTCCCACCCAGGGGTAAAACGTTGCACTTTTCCACTATGTGGTTCCCCTGGCTTTGGACCATTGCACTTCCAGTTCATTGACAAAAGCTGTAGCGTCCATCCTGGCTGAGGTTTCCACGTTTCCCTCAGCCACAGGCAAATGCCGGGATGGATTTGCAAGGCCGTGGCCGCCCCCGTTCCGGAAGAGCCCGCGGAACGCTCAAGTTAGGGTTTCGGAAGGTTCGGGGTTTCAAAGTAGTATGTAATTAGTAAATAAAAGTACCCAATAGGGTTTGATTTAAATATATATATATATATATATATATATATATATAATCAACATAAAAATGTTGAAATATTATTATATTTCAAACTAATGACAAGCTTCAACTGTGACGAAACGATTCTCCCAGCCAATAAAAATCTAGCGTGCGAACTGCGCGCGTTATGTCCTCTCAAGCTTCCTATCTTTTAACCCAGCGGTAAATGGTTTTTAAAATTTTTCCGAGTGTTCTTATGAAGAGCAAGATTAATAATTCACGGGAGCCACGGGAAAGATCACTTTACACGACATAAAAAATATTCGAGATTTTGTGCATCATAGAATTTGAATAAAAAAAAAAATAAGATTTTTCTCCTAAGAAACCTTATGGAGCGATGTCAGAATGCGGCGCTGCGGCATTTGTAAGTTGAAGCTTGATATTAAAATATATTGTATGCTTAAATTTATTCAGTTTATCATTTTTACTAATTTTTTACGTGTTTCCATTTATCTTTGGTATGACGTCACGTGACCCTCCCATTTAAATTCTATTGATTGGAGTCAAAGGTTCGTGACGTCAAATCAAAGATAAATGAGGACGAATTTAAACATACAGATTTTAGAGTTATAGTGAGGGAAAATATTTGATAACATTTAACAATTTCCACCATACCAGCGCATCTTCTCATTGACTTGTTAACCTTGATCTTCACATAGGGAGGTTACCGAATTTGGTATTTCATTTTATAATACTTGTTTACTTATATTTTCCTTATTACTACACAAAAACAAGTATAAGCAGGAGCAGAAGTTGAATATATTAAAAAAATAAAAGTATTCCAGTAAAACATAAAAAACAATAATTATTTAGATATAATAATATGCAACGAATTAATTATTATACACTATTGTATGAGTTTAATTATGTGGATAAATATGCAGCGTAATATAAAATAGTGTTAATTTAGTACATAGAAACTGTAACAAAAATTGATTTGAGGTTAACTTCTAAGCTATATATTAAGTAATGCATGGGGTGTTTAAAAAATATTCAATTTTTGAACTAATCCTCTAACAAGTTTCTCGGCAGGAAAAGGAGTGATCATAATATTATTTATTGGGTGTATATAAGATTATATGCTTGGGTGTGAAACATAATTAACCCAATTGGTAGTGATAGGGAATTACGATCACCGGCCTCATTCAGCAACGGAGGGAACTGTGGAAATTCTTTGCATGGAGGGACACCATCAATATACCAAAGAATCCTTTTATAACTTTTATGTGAAATGATTCCATATACAAGTACGCGTACTAGTTCTCTGTGAGATATTTTACTTCGGTGATAAAACGTTTGTCAAATTACTTTAATTTAAAACCTTATTGTATTTTACTAGTAAATGCAGCATAAATTATTAAATACTAATTCAATTAAACACAATAATTTTAAATAGAAATTTAGATATTTTAAAATAATTTATTATAAAAATAAAATCGAAAAAGAAAAAAAAAAAATAGGACAGTCGCAAAAATTCTTTTGCTATAAAAATAGTCACTGTCGATATATTGTTCGAATATCGACGTTATTGCACTTAAGGGACATTTTCCAAGGCAATGAGTGTACATCAGCATGCACAAAATATAATTACAGCCCGTATAACCATGTGATATACTTGATTACATGGTATAATAAAATAATCTCATGAATTCCAAAGATGTTCCCGGTAAGATAACCAAGGCTAACCAGTGTCCACTAAACTTGTATGAGGAACCGGAGTGATAGTCTTAAATTTTAGCAACTATTCACATTGCGAATTTTCACCTGACAGTGGATGGGAGTTCTGTCAATCCGACATCTATAAGCAGGCTGGTAAGAATCATTTTATATATTTTAATATTGTTTTTATAATTTAAATAGGTATTTTAATAATAATTTTATTATTAATAGTGTAATAGACAATTGTGTTGTCGTTTTTTACTTCTTTAATTTTTAATGTTTTTTTTTATGTTTAATAAGAATAGCATATATTTTTTTGTTCTAAGATTTTAAAAATATTGACTTTCAAGTCTGTAAATTAGAAAATATAACATTGAATGAGAAATTTAAACATTTGCACTTTGAAATTTATGCACTAATATTGTCACGGGGATTTCTGTCTTTGACTAGGGCGTCTAATTATCATTCATATTTCTCTATAATCCTACCCCATGACACCAGAATCGTAAACCCAAGTCTAATAGCGTAAGCCTATCTAATGATTGTGAGATCTTTAAATTATAAAACTAGCATTGATCTTAACATATATATTTATTAATAGAAATAATAGAAGTACAGTTGAAATAATACTTACATTGTAAATAAAGAAGAATGAAGGATGCTCAGAGTGGAACAGTCAGTTAGAAAACTAAGTGTCAATAACTGCAAACACCATGAATACCATGATGTTGTGTATGTGAGTGTTCTGGAGTCGAACAGCGTCTCCCTCCTGTCTCTCTCTCTGTTCCCTTTATGCATTACCTTTATATAGTACACAATAATACATAAAAATTTATTAACTTGCTCCGGGAGCAGGGTACTAAAATTTTATGAGCCTGCTCCCGTCGGTGAGGGTGCGCAGAACCCACGGCGCGTCAGTGCGGGTGGACAGGACACACGAACGAGCGAGGAATTACGCTACTAGGAGATAACGTTGAAAAAAGTCCATTTTTTTTCTTTAAATAAACTTTATTTTCTTCCAACCGCCGTAGCAGTGGCGTGGCGCAGGGGTATGCACGCCTGCTCTGCATACAGGCGGGAGTGGGTTCGAGTCCGCGCAAAGCCCTTTTTTTACTGATTTTTTTTTTACTGAATTGGATTTTTGTATTGGATCCCCTTCCACGTTTCACTTTCCGGTCCCTGATGAAAAGCCCCCCTTACGTTTCGCTTTCCGGTTTCATCTGATTAAAAACTTTGGTTGGACTTTTTTCAACGTTATCTTCTAGCGGTCAGATATCACGACGAGAAGGGTTAATGATGCCTTTCCCTCATTAGAAGAGGTGGTAAATACATAAGAAATATATGTTTGTATGCTTACATGTACTTCCAAGAAAACGAGTACTATTGATCCAATACCTTGCACAGTGCTACGACACAAGGCGGGTTGTATATTAGAGGTAGTCTAATTTGTGTAAATATAAATTAGACTATCGTCACAATATTGTCCATAAATAAGTAAAAAATCATACATTTTTTGTACAGTCCTGTCTTTAGAAAATCTCAACAATGTATTGTTATGATAAAACATCCATGTAACGGCCATAGGGTAATTTTCCGGGGAGATGACTATACTCTGTAACACATATTTAACAAATGTTTGTTTTCTTCATTGTAGACGCATTGAGAGACCATGGCACGACATTTGTTAATGTTTGTGGCATTTCTTCTAGCAACGCTCTTCTTTGAACCCAGCAGTTTGCAGGTAAAGTAGTCTATTTTAATCATACTCCTCGCCTATGAAAAGTTCCCTTCTGCAGCCTTGAATCACCATCACTACGTTTACATAACGGTGTTTAATGCGTATTCGTTGACGACGTCTCATAAGAATAACATTATTCTTCGTCAACGAATACGCATTAAACACCGTCATGTAAACGTATTGAATGTCCCATAACAATAACATAAGACACGGTGATTGATAAGGCTGCAGAAGGGAACTTTTCAGAGGCAAGGAGTGCACGTCTCTGGATAGCACGATCTTTGACTCCTGCCTAACTTGCTGGCTGCTATATAGGGCAGTAGCTCTAAAGACAAAGATATATGTTTTCTAATTTTAGGAGACATAAGATACCTACCAGTCTATCAATATCAAAATAGTTTTGGTTCACCACGCAAATCTGTACAATTATTTTTAAAAAATGAGGCAAATACTGTTTTATTTATGAATTTAATTAATATAAATATTATTGAATATCTTTTAAAAAATTGTAATTTTAAATTAATTTATTTTGAATTAATTAGTAATAATTAATTGTCATACGCGTAGTCCTTGTGATAGCAGAAATCTCTCTCTCTCTCTCTCTCTCTCTCTCTCTCTCTCTCTCTCTCTCTCTCTCTCTCTCTCTCTCTCTCTCTCTCTCTCTCTCTCTCTCACACATACTAATAAGCCATTCTGTTCTCAGCTCATTCCATGCTCCTTTCAAGAATTTGTGATCGCTGATTTATTAAAAACTGTCGTATTTGAACGTTCTCAACATTACCATAGCCAGTTTGAGATATTACATATTCGAAGAGAAAACGAACAACTGAAAAGAACGAACAGACTTCTCCACGCACAGTATGTCATTCTTCAAGAAACATCACATATTTTTATCAATGAAATTAACGCGAAATTGATCCATAAAATCAATGAGGGGACACAAAATCCACCCCCTTTATTAAATGACCGGCAATTAGAATTAATTGGAAACATTCCTAATGATTGCAAATCAAAATTTCAGCATTTAGAACAAGTTGAAATATTTTGTCATGATAATATTTCATTGCCAAATAGTAAAAATACATTTGAAAATATTAAAAATAATATTAATGAATGTTTTACAAATATAAAATTTAACTTTATTCCACTTAAAATGGTAAATGATGAAGATTTAATAGATAATCTTAATAAACAAATTAATGATTTAAACATTGCAAATGAAATAAAATTAAATCTTATTAAAAATTTAGAAAAAGAAAATGAAGAATTAAAATTAAAACTTGAGACAAATAATTGTTTAAAAAATGGTGGAAGTGACCAAAATTATTTACCACCTGTAGAACCATCAAATGTAGATTTATCAAATATGTGTAGTTCGTATGTGGAGAAAAAAGTTAGAGAATCGAAAGATTTAGAAGAAAATTACAACAATCAACTGCAAATTTGTGTTAATAATATAACGAAATTAAATTTGAAAATAGAACAATTAGAAGACAAAAATACAAATTTAAATCCACAATGTACGCTTGAAAATATAGAATATAATGAAACAATTTTAAATTCAGGAACAGATTGTTTAAATGAACAAAATACTTTAAAAAATATAACACTTAAATACTTCGACAACAAACTTAATTGTGCTTTAAATTTATCTCAACAAAATCCTGAAGATTTATTAAAAATTACAAAATTAGTAGTCAATATTCGAGAGGAATTGTTAGGAATTGGTCATCCAGACACTTTAATATCAAAAATTTCACTTGCTAATTTACTTAATGATTTAAATCAAACAGAGAAATCATTGGATATTATTAATGATGTATTACAAATAGAAATCAATTCATTAGGTACTAATCATATTAATACATTATCAACATTAAGTATGAAAGCTTATATACTCATGAATTTAGGAAATTATAATGAATCATTAATTATAAATAAAGATATTTTAATGAAAAAACTTGGCAATCTTAGAAACGAAAGTTCTATTAGAGGTGACGGTCATAAAGATACTATTAGAACATTAATGAATATTGCTGAAATATTATCTCTTAATGCTGATGGCTACAACGAGGCTCTTACCTATCATCATATGATATTAGGAATACAAAAACGTGTTTTAGGAAATAATCATAGTGATTTATTAAAAACTATGCAGAAAATTGGGGTAATAATAAGAAAGATATATAATTCCTATAAAGAATAAAATGGATGTGGTTCTATATTTTAATTCTCTCTAATTATTGCTCAAAGTATAATATTATTATAATATGAAAAATATTATGTAAGAAGTTTGAATATAAAATATGTAAACTAACCGATATTTTACAAGTTTTGGGTTATGTAATTAATTATGTTGGGCTATCATGGTTTAATTATGATGTAATTTTTGTCACATTTTAACAAGCTGAATAAATACTTACTAAATATCTTAAAAAGTGTGTTTATATCTTATTTTTATATACATCTTCTATTATACTTAATTCAACTTGATTCTAGTGGTAATTTAATTCTTGAACATAATGTAAAAAAATTGTGTATCTGATTTAAAATCAATTTCATATTGTGAAGCAAATATCATTAAATAGAATTTATTTGTTGATACAATTATCATGACTAAGGGAACTATGTGAAACTTTAGTAAAAATGGTCAGTACTTCAAAAAAGCCTCTAGTACACTTTTTTTTTAGCAACCATGGCACAGTTAAAATGTTCATATATTTTTATTTTGCATAGTAATGATATAATTTTTGTGACGTTTTTTTTTTTTGTAAAATGAAAGGAATGCATAAAAAAAATCAAAATTAATTTGAGATTTAATTGATATAATTTTAATTGTTTGTAGTGTTGGATATATTACATAACATATAACATATAAATATACTATTATAATAATTGTACATTTAGTTTTAAATAATGTACACATTTTTTTTCTTTGCATATGTAAAATGATATCACTTTTTGTCTTATTTTATGAAATATATCACAAAACTTTGGCTAAATTACAAACTTTCGATAACAAAACAAGCTTTTTTACTTTTTTTTTTATTTTTATGCATTTTATATTACGTTTTTATATCTTTGGTATATCCTGGGTAGCAACATATTATTTTTTTATGAATAAGATAACACCGACCAGCTGATCGATGTAGTCCCATTTGATTAACATGTAAACATTAGCAACATCAAAAAAATTCTATTTTTTTTTTAGAGACAGTCCGCACCAAAGAGTTGCAGAAAAAATCCTAGACGAGCTTATTTTTTTTAATTCATTTTTAAGAGTTGGCTCTCCATGGAAAAGCCCTATACTGGAAACTTAAAAACTTAATTTAAAGAAAGTCAGCTCTTCCAATTGTCTTGAAATTTTTTCTGCGACTTCTTGGTGCTAAGGACTGTCTCTCTAAAAAAAAAAAAAAAGAATTTTACTAAGGTTTACATGATAATCAAATGGGACTACGTCGATCAGCTAATCCGTGTTATCTTACCCTTAACAATAAAATAAAAACAAAACTACCTCCTGTCATGTTTATAATTTCTCATTTCTTGTAATTCATTAATAACTTCACCATATCCTGCATGCACTTTTCTGTTGCTAAATTCAATGCAGTATTTCCTCTACCATCCTTTGCATTTATATCCGCTCCCTTCTGCAGTAGTAACTCAACTACATCCAGCCTGCCCACATCCACTGCTTCATACAATGCACTCCTATTTTCCCCATCCCAGCCATCCACTTTTGCTCCATTATCCAATAATAACTTAACCATGTTCAAATTGCCCAAATGTACTGATGTAATCAATGCAGTTCTCCGAATACCATCTGATGCATCTACATTTGCTTTGTGTTCTAATAATAACTTAACCATGTTCAAATTACCCAGATCTATTGCTGTAAGTAATGCAGTCTTTTTTTCACCATCCCAACCATCCACTTCTGCTCCTTTATCCAATAATAATCTCACAATATCCAAATTCCCGAGGTGAATTGCAACAATCAACGCAGTTCTCTTTTTATTATCCCACCCATCCACTTTCGCTTCATTATCTAGTAATATCTTGATGATATCGGTGTTGCCTACATCTACTGCTGTCAGTAACGGAGTCCTGCCTTCACTATCCACTGCATTTAAATCAATGTCCCCATCTTGAACGAAACGTTTTACCTCATCTAATTGGCCTGTCTGTATATTGTCTATAAACAAATGCAAGGCAGTTTCTTTAGATTTAACGTTGCCTTCCGGATTGTTGGTTCTTCTGGTGCATCTTGGAACCTAAATGAATTAAAATAATGTCAGAAAATGAGAAAAAGTAATATAATTTTAAAATTAAAAAAAAATGTTTTTAAATTTTTCTAAATATAATAATTAAAAATATAAATAAAAATATTAAATTAATTTTGTTTGTATTTTAAATATTAAAAATTAAATTGAACCTACTAAATCTTTATTAAAACCAAAATTATATTAAGAAAATCTCCTCTTTTCAGATTGAATTCAATTTTAAGTTACAACCTCGTACTGGTTGGTGATCTAGAACAATAATATTTTGAGGTAAAAATAATAGCAAGTCAATAAAAAACGTTCTTAATACCGCGAAGCATTATCTCTGCCGCGAATTGTACCTGCTTGGGGTCAATGGGTTCGAACTTGAGCATCAATCTGAGGTTGGACTCGAAGTGAGGCAGGTTATGGACCAAGGATCTTGTACATACATGATCCTTGTTATGGACCCGCCTCTCACGGGTGACCTTGAATGCCCTTGTGGCGAGCTTGTGAAGCTCCAACTTGTCCCCGTCCTTCTCAAGGACGTCGCTCAACGAGGAGATGAAGTCTGCAAATTTATTTAAATTTGGGAGTGGAAGGAGTATATTGGATTGTGGATTTTAAAATAGCCACAGACTAAAACCATATAGTATTTAGTTTATATAGGGTAGTATCACGAGATTGTTAGGTTGCCTGCTTACATGATGACATAATGATGTTTATACCTCTCTTCCCTTCCCCTTCTAAAGAGCATCCGTAAGCTAGCTGAAATGCTTTGAAAACAATATATTATATATAATATAAATATAGGAAAATTAGAAGCATTGACTTTGTTGCCAGGTATAATTATTTATAAGGACAAAAAATGTAGCTGACCAGTGCATTCTTTATAAACTAGCAGATTATATGAAAAATATATAAATGAAATAATGGCCATCTATAATTTATAATTAATTTTTTCCTACATTTCCTATTGTTTTTTTTTTCCAATGTTTTTAAGCTTAATGCTTTTTTAGTATTATTATTATTATTTTTTTTTGAGGGGAGGTAAACATCATTATGTTATCCTGTAAGCAGGCAACCAAACAATGTCGTCACACTACCCTAATAACTAATTACTTTGGTTTTAGTCTGTGACTAATTTTGCAAATTTTGCGCTACTCTATATTACCAGTGCCGTAGCCGTATAAAAAGAAGAAGTCTGCATGTTCGTTTACGAGAGAGGTGGAGTCCTGTGGTCCATCGTACACAACCTGGAGGAAATCGACTTGTAATGGAGAACAACTCATCAGAACTTTTTTTTTTTTTTTTTTTTTTTAGATTTAGTGGTCCTGCAAAGACATATCCTTATATACTAGCTAATGCACACTACAGAAATGATGTAGTTGTCATTTTTTTCTACAACCATACCTGCATATCACCTCCTATATGTTGCATAAAAAAGGTTTGCAGTTTTCATGCAATTAAAATAAGCTATAAATGAAATAATTAAATATATATTTTTTTTAAATATAAAAAATTTTTTGGGTTAAAAAGGTGAAAAAGTAAATTTTTATTAGAAAAAGTATGACCAATTATTAGAATATTGTCAATAATATGTCTTTCGTATTGTTGAATGCAATATTAAAAAGGTGATTTTTTTTATTGTTATTATTATTATTGACGTTATCTAAGTTCGTCTATGTACAACCTAAACAATGGACAACCTTCATGAAAATTTGTTATTTCATTATAGAGGACGTCGAGTTATGTATTGTTAATTTTTTTCAGATTTTTTTGAACTCTCTAACAATCTCAAAATCGAGGGGAAAGACGCTGTGACGTCATAGTCATGCAACGTCTTTCCCTATACTTGTGTGTTAAATAATTGCATGACTATGACGTCACATCGTTTTTTAAGTATGATTTTAAGGGTGTTAGAGGGTTCAAAAAAATATAAAAAAAAATATTGATTATTCATAACTTGAGGTCCTCTAGCTAAATATACAATAAAAAAATTTCATGAAGGTTGTCAATTGAATAAAGAATTTTAATTGTTTATCCATCCATGTACAGTCATCGCCTCGGAAAATGTCCTCTTTCAGCCTTGTTAATCACCATGTACCGTAAGAATAACACAGGTCATGCAAGTGGGAAATTTTCCAAGGTGACAAGTGTACAATTATAAAATAAGCAAATTATTTGTGTTTAACTGCAATACTGACTCTTGATTTCGAGCAGGAATCCAGTCTGTTCAAATTATCCAGGAAGAAAAAGATCTTTGGTTTGTCATGGAGGTACTGGCACTTGGACGCGATGAAAGGGTTCCAGATTCTCTTAATGGGAACCAAAAATGTTTTACCAACTTTCGGATCCGTTAATACATCATCTGTAAATGTAAATAGTTGATATTTGATATCAAATTTAGTAACTTTTTGTTACCGATCAAAAAGTTGGTTTCACGGTGCTCTCCGTTCTCAGCAGTTGCAAGAACTGCCACCAGGAGGCTCCCGTCGTCCTTCAACCTCACGTCTGCTGCGACTGTGGAAAAATGTGTCAGAGTCAGTTCCAAGGTGATTTCCTGGCAACTCCTTATATTATATTTAACTATACCCTTTTTTTTTAATATAGAGTATCGACCTCAATTTTTTTTTTATTGCAGAAATGGATACAGGGTGCAAAGTTATGCTACCCTGATTTTGTTCAGAATTTTTAAGGCCCTGGAAGTATTTAAAAAAAAAAAAAAAATTGAAAGTCCTTTTTGTGACGTCACGAGGCGGCAAGTCCTATCCTTTTCTTAAGGAGAGGCGCCGCATGACGTCACAAAATGGACTTTCAATAATTTTTTAAAAATACTTCCCGGGCTTTAAAAATTCTGAAAAAAATCAAGGTAGCATAATTTTGCACCCTCTATCCATTTCTGCAATAAAAAAAATTGAAGTCGATACTCCATTTTTGGATTTCGGATACCCAACTTACCCAACTACGATGGGCATATGAGCCTGAGAAAGTGAGAACTACACTTCAAGCAATTGAATATATTGCTTGAGCCAAATTCCCGTAAAAAAAAAAAAAAAATCAATGTTAATTTGTTAATTCTATAACAAGAGTTTTTTGGTTTGTTTTATTACGGAAAATTTTTCAGATCAATAATTATTACAATCCATTTTTAATAAAATCTTTTGTATCATGGAACATTGTTGCATTTTTAATTGTCATGATGGAGATTCTAGGATTAAATCAATTGTCATTGTCAGTCTTTTTTAAGACTGTGTTAATGGACGAGTTCAGCTTTTCTACTTTAGAAAGTAAAATAATTTATTGATTAAAAAAATTATAATTAAATTTTAGAGCTATGAAATTACCTCTTTTTAAAAATTTATGCTTATATTCATCATAGATTAAGTAGGTATTTTTTAATTCATAATTCCTAATTTTTATTGCCTTTCGATTGCATACAACAATATAAGCACGTCAATAATGTTCATCAACTACATGTTGCAATGTACGTCCATATTTAATAAACAACACATTAAAACAAGAAACATAAACATGAAATATAACAATATGGCACTTATCAATACATCTTCAATAATTCATGCAATGTATAAACAAAAAATATTGGGCGCGATTCATGAAGCAGTTAGCCAGGTTTCTTAACCACGTTTAGCTTAACCACGTTTAACTAGGGTGGTTTAACACGTAAAACAGGTATAGTTAAACGTGGTTAGAAACCTGGCTAATAAATGCTTCGTGAATCGCGCCCATTGAGTAACATCCGTTATTGTTGCCATAGTTTAGTTTGGATAAAGTTGAAGTAAAAAGCGGTTTTCTGGTTCCATAAGGACGCATGTTAAAGACCTCCGAAACACCAATTTTGGTATTTTTTTGTGGTGAAGCTATTTGAGATAATTTTTTTTTTGTTTTTATGTCTCATTAGAGGGCAGGTTAAACTATTCTTAGAAAATTAAAAAAAAAAAAAAATGAAATCGCTCGCTCTACTATTTAATAATTATAGAATATCGTGCGTGTAAAATACCTTCATCCAGTTTCTTGAATGTGTCACAGTCCTTTATTTGCATCAATTCCGTCTCGTACTTCAAGCTGCTCAAACTTGTTTTAAGCTTCTCCGCGTCATCCTTGTGAAGGGCTGTGTAAAAGATTAGCGCCCTGCCCCTGTTAGGCCACGTCCACTCGTAGTGTGTTGGTTGAAGCTTGCCATTACTAGCACTGTAATATATGAAATATATTGGTTGTATTATGTCTCTGTATTATCACTTTCATTGTACACTCGTCCCCTTGGAAAATTTCTCTCTTGCATGCAGCATTAATTGTTAATTCACATGCCCATGTTATGTTACTTTTACGGGACATGGTAATTAACAAGGAGGCAAAGGGAAATTTTCCATGGCGACGACTGTTTAAATTCAGTGTTTTCAAAAATTACGAATAATATGTGTAAATATTTTGAAAATACAAAAAAATGAACAATTATATACTTTTAATACATGCAATTGTTAAATACTATTGAACTGTTTATTATGAAACCACCAAACGTCTAACTTACTCAGTTGTGAGATCCTGGGCATTGGAATTCCTGAAATTAGAATAGTTAATCAAACCTATAAACAAACTACTATATATATGCATGGAACTGTGATGTCAGGCACTATATTTTATACATGTAACATTTTGATCTATATTATTATAATTATATATATTTTGCATATTAATTTATATTGTAATGCCACAATCTGTATCTTTAATCTTGTTTTATTTTATAATTTTATTATATGAATCAACATAATTTAGAGTTTGATTTTTTGAAATTTTTTAAAGTAATATATATTTAATAAATTATGATTATATTTTTTTATAAAAAATAGTTAAAAATCCATTTGGAAACAGGTGACCCATCACACACTACAAAATTAATATACTCACATCAAAATATTCATGTTTATCTCGTAGGGCAGGAAGGAAATGACGGAAGGTGTCTGCGAGCTGCTCTTCGTGCCGTAATCGATCACGTATTTAGTGACCTTGGTGAAGAAGCTGAGGAGGTCGTCTGATGGTTCAAGTGACTCCAGTGACTCCAGCTGTACGCACAAAGACTGAAGGTACCAGGTGCCTGAGCTCATGTTGCGGACTGACGTGCGATCTGAGGTAAAAGAAACTAATATTATTTATTTATTTATTTATTTATTTATTTATTTATTTATTTATTTATTTATTTATTTATTTATTTATTTATTTATTTATTTATTTATTTATTTATTTATTTATTCGTCTTATCTTATAGGTAATGATTGACATACTCTCAACGGTGCTGAAAGCCAGGATGAAGTTCGGGTCGTGTGGCAGCCTTGGGTACCTCAGCTGCTCCTGAGTTTCCTCCATCGAGTTGGAGTGGTTACGTTTAACCTCACCAAAATTCACTATGTCTTCCGACTGGTTCCCGCGGCATGCCTGATCGAAATATTGTTAAACATTGTCCTTATAGAAAAAAAATAACATATCATAAGTTTAACATCAATGGAGTATCAACCTCATTTTTTATTTTATTTTTTTAATTCCAGAAATGGATAGAGGGTACAAAGTTATGCTGTTCCAATTTTTTTCATATTTTTTTACAGATCTGAAAGTATTTTTAAAAAATTATTGGACGTCTTTTTTGTGACATCACGCGGCGGCAAGTCCTATCCTTTTCTTAAGGAAAGACGTCTTGTTACGTCACAAAAATGACTTAAATTTTTTTTTTAATCTGTAAAAAATGTAAAAAAAGAAAAAAAAAACAGTATAGCATAACTTTGCACCCTCTATCCATTTCTGTAGTAAAAATATTGAGGTCGATACTCCATTATTTCAAAAAAAAAATATATATTTTTTTAAAATTAGAATAACAATAAAAAAAAATCACTTTTAATCTACTAAAACAATATTCTTCATACAAAAACATAATAATATTATTTTTTAGAAAACAATTATGCTGAATATGAAGCTAATTTTATTATATTATAATTATATCATGTTCTACAATCTACATATCATACGGAATACCCTATAAAATTGTATACAATTATTTAATAATTTAATAGTAATGGGCTTACGGGGTGTAATTTTTTTACTGGCTCAATCAAAAGAGGAGGTCGAAAAATATCCCTTAGATTTTTTGGCGATTTTTTTTAGCACTGTATCATACCTAAAATGGAGATTAAAAATGTCTCTTGGCCTGGAGGCTCCATCCGCAACGCCCATGACGTCATTACATTCTTTGGGTCAACTATATAATGCTTCTAAACAAACACGTTGCTATGGAAACAAATGATAATTTTTAATAAACAAGCAACAATGCAATAATTTTTTACAAGTGTTATATAGTTGAACGAAAGAATGTAGTGACGTTATAGGCGTTGCGGTTGGAGCCTCCAGGTCAAGAGACATTTATAGTCTCCATTTTAGGTATGATGCAGTGCTAAAAAAAATCGAAAAAAAAAAATCTAAGGGATATTTTTCGACCTCCTCTTTCGATTGAGCCAGTAAAAAAATTACACCCCGTAAGGGCCGTAAGCCCATTGTCAGGTTGACAGAACAAATCCTGTGATAAGATGAAAAAACAAAGCCTTCATTGCAAAAATAACGATCTTGCATGATAATTTTTATAATATCATGGCATCTTTTTACCTGAAAATATGTCTAACATTATCTGCCCGACCTGTGATGATTCAAGGAGAGAATCTGTCAATGGACAAAACCTGCATGAATTTTTTATTACATTATTTGGATACAGGACCTAGAGTTTTGTAATTATTCATATTTTTTTTTTATTTCTTTTTATCACCCTTATAGACACTGTGACGTCATAGACGTGAAACACCCTTTCCCATGTTTGCGTGTTAAATATTTTCATGACTATGACGTCACAGCGTTTTGTTGCATGACTTTTTAAGAATGTTAGAGGGTTCAAAAAATCTTAATAATATTAACAATGCAATGCAAAACTCTCGAGCTCCTCTATTCAAATATGCAGTAAAAAAAATCATGAAGATCATCCATTAAAGTTGAAAATTAAAATTTTAAACCTTTAGATGCAAAAATTATAAACTGATTTTTGTCTTACATCAACCACGCCACAAATATATTTGGTCAATCCTGTCCCTCTTAAAGGTAAGATAACACGAAACAGCTTATCACCGTAGTCCGATTTGATTAACATGTAAACCTTAGCAACCTCTTATAATAGCACTAAGAAGATACAGAAAACATTTCAAAACAATCAGATGAGCCAAATTTTTAAATTAAGTTTTTAAATTTTCAGTATCTATATTATAGGGCTTTCTCATGGAGAGCTGAACTAAAAAATTAATTAAAAAAAAATAGTTTCGTCTGATCTAATTGTTTTGAAATTTTTTCTGCAACACTTCTCGGTGCTAACCACTGTCTTCAAAAAAAAAAAAAAATCAGAATTGTTATGAGGTTGCTAAGGTTATAACATGTTAATCAAAATGGGAGTACGTCGATCAGCTGTTTCGTGTTACCTTACCCTTAAAAAAATATATATATAATGATTTTCACGACGACTATTATTACCTGAAAGACGATGATCTTGGGCACGTCTCTGAAGTTCTTGCTCCCCACCAAAGGTCCCCAGACGTCGCTCGTGAGGTAATGAGCGTCCTTAGAGTAGAGCACGCCTCCCTGATTGCCGTGCGTCGCCACCACGATCACGAGGCACGAGCTGTCCGAGAAGTCGCCCTCGTTCGCCACTGTCAACAATAGGGAGTTGTAAGTTCCATATTTATAAATTAATGTAGAATGTCTTTGAAGGAAATTTCTTACTCGTTGTAGTGGCATTGGATTAATTGACCGTATATTATTTATTCATAATCTTTATTACTTTTCGATTGATTATACGCAATATAAGCAAGTCAACATTTTTAAACTCAAGACATAACGTCGATCGTCCATACATGAATAACAACAAATTGGATTACTATGCACAACAAAAAATACATACACATCACAGGTCACAAAATAATTATTTTGTAATTATATTGTGAATTTTATGATTTTTATTTTGATTATTATAATTTAAATGCTTATACAAATTTAGTCATTATTTATATAGTTAATATTGAAGAGTTTTGATGCATGGGTGCTTAAAGAAATATACTATACTGATAGAATAAAACCGGTATTACACGATACAATTTTTCCTTGCAAGAAAATTTAATCTCCATTTGTGTGTATGGAGAGGAAATTTTCTTGCAAGGAAAAATGTATGTAAAATTGTATCGTGTAATACCGGCTTTAGAAGAAAATTTCATATTTTCTTGTTATAAGGAAAAATTGTATTCAATAGTTAGAAAAATTGTATCGTGTAATATCGGCTTAAGGGTAAGGTAACGCCACCAATGTTAAAAAAAATCCCTCACAAAAATTCTGAAAAAAATTTAAAATGTTCTCCTCTACACCCCCTATCAGTAGCTATCTAGCTAAAATATCAGGTATACAAATTCGATATATTTTTTGAGTTATGAATTTTTAAAGTTGACTAATTTAATATGGGATTTCCATTTCTCCATGTTAAAGTAGTCAACTTTAAAAATTCATAACTCAAAAACTAGATCACATTTGTGCACCTGATATTTTAGCTACTGATAGGGGGTGTAGAGGAGAACATTTTAAATTTTTTTCAGAATTTTTGTGAGGGATTTTTTATAACATTAGTGGCGTTATCTTTCTCTTAAGAATCTCAAAAAAATTTATTGCAGAAATGAATAGAGGGTGCAAAAGTATGGCAGTTTGTTTGTTTTTTTTTGTTTTTTTTTTCAGAATTTTTAAAACTCTGGAACTATTTAAAAAAAAAAACATTTACTACGTTTATATGACGGTGTTTAATACGTATTCGTTGACGACGCCTCATAAGAATAACATTATCCGTCGTCAACGAATGTGCATTAAACATCGTCATGTAAGCGCAGTGATTGAAGTACAGAGAGAGGCGTCAATAGACGTCACTTCTTAATAAAATATGGTAGGACCTAAAAAGGGCGTGGTTTCAAACCCGACCTCTGTAAATCTTTTTAGCAAAATCTTTTTGCCTTTCAAAATTCTGAAAATATTCAAGATTACATAATTTGATGATCTCTATTCACTTCCGCACTAAAATAAATTTCAGTGTCCATTTAATTAATATTCGAATACCCACAATGTTCGATCTTCTCATTGACCTCCTTCGTGGTGAAATTATGGCACGGGACCACCTCGAAGCCTCGTGACTTCAGAGACTTGTCAAGGTTCTCCATGTCCTTCTTGTTACCATCACGATTGGACATTTTGGGGTCATCGAACTCATCATGGCTCAGGATCAAGGCGTACCTTTTCATACTGCAAATGATATGAGGACTTGTTGGTTAGTTCAGCAAATGAGAGATTATTATCGGAAGTGAAAGATTTTTTACTGAATTATGTACTTGAGAAATTTAAGACTTCACATGCAGAGAGGTTGAAATTCCTTATATATATATATATATATATATATATATATATATATATAATTTTAAACTTCTAACGTGTTTACCCGCCAAAACAAGAAAAGAAAACTGTCAGAAAATTTAAAAGTTTTCCGAGGTGGGACTCGAACCCACATCTCTCTGCTTGCATGGCTGAGTGCCTTACCCCTTAGACCACTCGGCGACCTTCAAATCAAGTTTTAGGTCCAAAACTGAAACTGAACTAGAAAGTTCCAAAAACCTTTCACTTTAAGTTGTAATCTTCCATTTCTTGAATTATAACTTACATATATATCATTCATTTAAACTAGAGTATTTTACCATTTTTTAGAATGTATTTTCTTTGGGAAATATGAATTATATATATTATTATTAAAAAAATAAAATATTAATTTGAGTCTGAAATATTAGCTCTCCATTAAGATTCAAACTATGTGAACTAACATTTTCCCTGAGAAACTGCAATAAGCACTCGTATATTTAAAAAAAAATGTTTCGAGTTTGATGTATAATTTTCTTTTGAAATGTATTAAAATATATCAAACAATTGTAAATTACTTTGTTTTATTTCAGACCAATGAAATTTTTAATTAGACACCAAACTAAAAACAACACACTCTAAACTTGGACTTGATTCATACATTTATTATCCATTTAGAAAAGTGCAAAACTATACTAGATAAAAAAAAAAAAAAAAAAAAAAAAAAAAAACAATAGAAACTGATATCTCTCTTAATTTTTATCAAATATCATATATATATATATATATATATAATATCAGTTATAAATTTTGTATTTCTTATTATTGTGATTTATGATTTATTAAAAGGAAGGTAGCACGCACAATGTTTAAAAAAATAAAAAATAATAATAAATAAAATGTTCTCCTCTACATCCCCTATATCAGTAGTTATCATGTATATAAATGCGAACTAGTTTTTGAGTTATAAATTTTAAAAGTTGACTACTTTAACATGGAGAAATGGAGCTTACATGTTAAATTAGTCAACTTTAAAAATTCATAACTCAAAAACTAGCTCGAATTTGTGTACCTGATATTTTAGCTACTGCATGATAGGGGGTGTAGAGGAGAGCATTTTAATTTTTTGTCATAATTTTCATGTGTGGGATTTTTTTTTTAAATTGGGCGTGTTACCTTGCCCTAGTGCTTTATAAGTGGAGATGAGAAACTTGACTTTCTTAAGGGTTGTTTAATTTTTAAGGGAACTGAATTGGTTCTAATTCTACAGTTGAATCTATTCTCTTGATTGTCATAGATCATTAAGGGTAAGATAACACGAAACATCGATTGTTGTAGTCCCATTTGATGAACATGTAAACCTTAGCAGCCTCATAATAATTCTGATTTTTTTCAGAAACAGTTAGCACCAAAAAAATGTGGAAAAAAATTCAAAACAATCGGAAGATCCAATTTTTTAAAATTAATTTCTTAGTTTAGGTCTCCATGGGAAAGCCCTATACTGATGAAAATTTAAAAAATTCGTTTAAAAAAATTGGATCGTCCGATTGTTTTGAAATTTTTTTCTACATTTTTTTGGTACTAAGAACTGTCTCTAAAAAAAATCAGAATTATTATGAGGTTGCTAAGGTTTACATGTTAATCAAATGGGACTACAACAATCGATTGTTTGTGTTACCTTCCCCTTAATTAAATATAAATTATATATATAGAAATCTCTTTTATATTTAATTTGTCAATTCTATATATTGATATTCTGTAACTGAAACGATTTTTAATGAACTAATATAATAGAGTAGATAAAAAATCAATCAATATAATAAATCAATAATATATATCGTTTCAAAGAACCAATACACATACCTAGTTACTGATGATTGCGTGTTTCCCATGATATTTTTGTTGCAATCTTTCCGTTATTTCCTGTCAAAGAGAATTCGTGAGGTATTATTACTTCCATATTAATTATATAGTATTTCTTTCATGAATTAGCTGTGAAACAATATTTTAGGAACAAGCTCTCAGATTGTAGAATCAATAATTTTTTAAAGTTACTATTTATACCCTGGTTTATAAAACATTTAATCGTCCTTTTTCGTTTTTCCATGACATGATGACAAGTTTCACTGTTCATGTTTATTCCTTTATTATATTATATTAAAAGCACTAAATCTATGATTTGAAATGCATGGTCAAGAATCTTTGAGGGGCCCGGAGGGCCCTCCGCGGGGCCCGCAGGGCCCCGCCAAGCCCGCAGGGCGCGTCCCGGGTGGGACCCGAAGGGCCCCACCCGTCATTTTCAAAATCCAAAAATTCCCAAAAATTCCCGGGGGGTATTTCCAAAATTCCCGAAATTTCAAAAATTTCCGAAAAATGACGTTTTGACCCCAAAAACGGCTCTAGGTAACATGCGCTACCCCTACTTTTTGCCTTCAAAGATGGCGTCCGGTGCACCGTTCGCCCGCCATAAGCGATAATGTTAATTTTTTTAAAAAAACACCGGTAAGCGGTTTTGAGAGTTAGAGCTTAGGTCCCAATGGGCGAAATGTAGCCCGGGACGTAAACTTTTATATGGGAGGTGTTATTTTTGAATCTTTGCCCCAAAAATTTTTTATGGCCGTTTTAGTGTTTTTTTCAAAAAAAATCGCCGTTTTTGCGGTTTTTGCCATAAAAGTCATTTAAAGTTGGAAACTTTAACTTTTTTCGGTCGAATCGTTTAGAAGACTGTGTCGGGCATCTTTTAGCTTCATGTGAGCTCCCTCCTATCTGTTTTGGTTCCGCGGCTGCGGGCCCCGGAAGTTTGGGACCTCGAAAAAAAGGTGTTTTACGGCCCTTGCCTTAAATCATTAGATTGAAGAGCTATGGCGAAGGATTCCACGGCAAAAGTGTGTCCCGACAGACGACGCAGCTTCGCCAAATACAAACATGGCACCTCCGAAGCATACTTACCGTGCTATGGCCAGATCTGTACAGTATGACACCCGAAACCCCTAGGGGTGCAACTTTTTTTTTTGGACCCCATAAAAGGTGCCCCGAAGGGGCCCCCGGTTTTTGTATTGGGACTCATCAGGATTCAAATTTAACGGGCTATCTGACCAATATCAATTTGGGCCCCTGGGGCCCCTTGGGCTCCCTCCAGAGGGGTAGTTTTCAAAAGCTTTTTTGCAAGCTTCAATCTGGTGAACCCCCCCAACAGTTTCGGCAATTTTTCGGTTAGGAACGAGTTTAAGACCTTTTCTGAAAGCTTTTGGCAAGTCCTAACTTTTCTTCGGCTCGATTTTTCGATTTTCAAAAAACTCAAAAAATCGCATGGGAACATAGGGTTTACGCATGCTAAAAATTGACCACTTTCCCCCTCGAATAACTTTTGAGCACACCTAAAATCGAAAATTCCGCGCAGTATGAAAGTTGCCCACACTCTTTTTCTTTCAGAAAATTTTTTCAAATCGATGCCAACTATGAGGGTTAGCCCAGGCAAGCAGGGAATGCAAAAAAACCTCCTCCCATAAGGATAACATAAGAAACGCATCCTTTTCCTTAATAACTTTTTTTTACGCTATTGACATGGTGTTTTTTCGTCGAATCCTGTTAAAACTAAGCGTCTCACGTCTAAAAATATGCGTTTCAAGAATGTGGGTCCCACGGGGCCCGCAGGGCTCCTCCTCGAAAGTACGCGTTTTGGATCCAATATGGCGGCCGCGCGCAACGTCTCACAACTTTGTTGTGACACTTTATGGACTCTACACCATGTGCCCTTCAATTTGATACCCAACTCGACCCCCTGCGACCACCGGAAGTGCGTTTTTTTGAAAACGAAAGCCTGGTCTCAAATCCCCATAAGAATAACATGGGGCCATTTGATTAGCATTGCAGGCGGATCTGCCGGCCAAAATACCCGTTTTTTACGGGTTGCGCCAAACTCGGGGAAGGAATTTTTTTTCAAGCAAACTCTGGACGGGAGGTTGTAGGGGACCCAAAACAATGCCCAAAAACCATATTTGGGAATTTTCCGGCACATAGGGGGCCCACTCGGCCCGATCGAAAATACGAATTTTTCGATATCCAAAATCCCGATTTCGGGAAAGTGTTTGTCCCGAAAAATTATTTGTCCAACTTTTCTAGACCAGTTTTTTGAGCCGGACAAGATGCAGTCTTCAGATTTAAGCTGCGACCCATAGTTCTTGAGATTTTTGGACTTTTATGTTTTTGACAAAAATTTCAGAAGGGGAACCCCTTCTCTCACCGCTTATACATGGGGAAGATAGGGGGAAAAATCGAAATTGAGTTTTCGATGGTTTCTGACTATATCGACCACGCTGATCACGAATCTGGCCTCGGATTTTACCTATCTCGAAAAACAAGATGGCGGCGGGCGAAATACCTATTTTTCGTATATGCACTATATTATGCTGGAATTTCATGCATGATTTCAATCTACAGGTGTTATTAATGGGTAATTAAAATAATAAATTGACTTTCTATATGTAAAAACATCCCTGGAGTTTGAAAATAACCACTATTTAACGCTCAGATCAATATTTTATTTTATATTCAATTTTAAGCGAGGCGAGGAACGAGCCGAGCTGCGTATGAGTTGGCAATGATATTCATTGCCAGCACACATCTATCCAAGAATTTTAAGCGAGGTGAGGAACGAGCCGAGCTGTATTTGAGCAGGCCGACAATATCTAATTCCATTGTATGGTTAGGCGAGGTCTCCGAAGGAGCCGAGCTGCGTATGAATGGCGGACCCGTGACGAACGCATGTTTTTTATTCTTTTTATTCTTACGCGTTGCGAGCCATATAAAACTTCCCTCTACAGTCCAGTTTCATGTAAAATTATGTCAGAAACTCGAATTTAGTACTAGGCCTGTTCGTAAACCCTGCTCGGTGTACACTTTCTACACCCAATCGACCTTATATCTCATGTACATAAGGTCGATTGGGTGTAGAAAGTGTACACCGAGCAGGGTTTACGAACAGGCCTACTGTCGGGAACCGGAAATGATCGAGGAAGGCGGGAAATTCAAAAAATAAAGCGGGCGGCAATATTTAAATCTGCTGGCGATCATTATTGGGTGGGAAACACGTTTCATGCATATTATATCGCGCGTGCACCGCGGTTTGAACGGTTTCCCGCCAACATTCGAGAGGCCCCGTAATGTGCATGACGTCACAGCTTGTGCATCGTCGTTGCCATGGCAACGGGTAAACAAGCATTGTTGGGAACGGCGAGAGGACGTGATTTCAAAATTTCTGAGAATGCCGTTGACGTTCTCAACAGTCATTCGTTCTCTGACCGCCGACTAGCGAGGTTGACTCAGATTCCAAGGCCGTGTCTCATTTAAAGAATGCGAACTAAAAGTGTATACACTTCAAACACTAATTTAGTATAAATACTTATTTTAAATGAGACAACTTTACTGTAAACTAGCGCCAACACTTCGTAGTGTCAAAATTTGGAAACATTTGCATCAGCTGATCAATGTTAAAAAATTTAGTGTCTGTGTTAGTGTTTGAAGTTGCTATTTCAAACACTAAATACTAGACCCTTCAAACACTTCAAATACTTGAACACTTGCGCTAATTGAGACAACAGTTAGTGTCAATATGGCGTCAACACTTCAAAAAATTGACAATCGATAATGTGTTTAGTGTGCATTTTTGTGTATTGGCATTCATTCCAAGACTTGCAAGGTAAAATGTGAATGGCCACTGATTTTATTTTAAATCACTGATTGCTACCAGGTTCCTTCTGATAAGCCCCAGCCCTTCCGCTTTTCGGTTTCCCGGTTTCATCCGATTAAAAAAGTCCCCCTTCCGAATTCCGCTTTCCCGGTTTCATCCGATTAAGAAGTCCCACTTTCTACGTTTTGCTTTGCTGTTGATGACGACTTTGTAACGAATCGTGACAAAAGAAAGTGGACCTACTCGACTCAGAGGTACTGTATCTTCGCTTTATTTATTATTTTTTTTTTTACTATTTTTATTTATTTTTTATTTATCTACATTTATTGATGCCAATTTTTTCCCCACATGATTATTTTCATTTCCATGACCTTTTTTAAAATCCCTGCAATTTCTTCGAACCCGATGAAACTTTTTTTGGAAAATGATGACTGGCATTGCAAATGATCACTGCACACTGATTTGGGGCCTTTTCGTAAAGGCCCCCCCGCCCTAGTTATATTATATTAAAAGCACTAAATCTCTGATTTGAAATGCATGGTCAAGAATCTTTAAGGGGCCCGGAGGGCCCTCCGCGGGGCCCGCAGGGCGCGTCCCGGGTGGGGCCCGAAGGGCCCCACCCGTCATTTTCAAAATCCAAAAATTCCCGAAAATTCCCGGGGGTATTTCCAAAATTCCCGAAATTTCAAAAATTTCCGAAAAATGACGTTTTGACCCCAAAAACAGCTTTAGGTAACATGCGTTACCCCTACTTTTTGCCTTCAAAGATGGCGTCCGGCGCACCGTTCGCCCGCCATAAGCGATAATGTTAAAAACTTTGCACTCGGTTCCAGGACACTGTGTATGAGTTACAGCTTAAGTCCCAATGGCCGAAATGTACCTCAAAGCAATGCGCAAAAGTCATTTTTTTTGTTTTTCGAATTTTTGCCCAGAATATTTTTTATCGCCCTTTTAGTGTTTTTTTCAAAAAAAATCACTGTTTTTGCGGTTTTCGCTGAAAAACGTTTTAAAGTTGGAAATTCAAACTTTTTTTGGTCGAATCGTTTAGAGGACTGTGTCAGGCATCTTTTAGCTTCATGTGAGCTCCCTCCTATCTATTTTGCTTCAACGGCTGCGGGCCCAGGAAGTTTGGAACCTCGAAAAAAAGGTGTTTTACGGCCCTTGCCTTAAATCATTAGATTGAAGAGCTACGGCGGAGGTCCCCACAGCAAAAGTGTGTCCCGACAGACGACGCAGCTTCGCCAAATACAAACATGGCACCTCCGAGGCATACTTACCTTGCTTTGGCCGGATCCGTACAGTATGGCACTAAAACCCCCTAGGGGTGCATTTTTTATTTTCGGGCCCCAAAACGGGGGCCCGAAGGGGCCCCTTGTTTTTATATTGGAATCCATCAAAATTCAAATTTAACGTGCTTTCCGAAAATTGTTGATTTGGGCCCCTGGGGCCCCTTGGGCCCCCTCCAGCGGGGGGGTTTTCAAAAGCTTTTTCACTAGCTTCAATCTGGTGAACCCCCCTAACAGTTTGAGCAATTTTTCGGCTAGGAACGAGTTATACACTTTTTCTGAAAGCTGTTGACGAGTCCTAACTTTTCTACGGCTTGATTTTTCGATTTTCAAAAAACTCAAAAAATCGCATGGGAACATAGGGTTTACGCATGCTAAAAATGGACCACTTTTCCCCTCGAATAACTTTTGAGCACACCTGAATTCGAAAATTTCGCGCAGTATGAAAGTTGTCCACACTCTTCTTCTTTCAGAAACTTTTTTCAAATCGATGCCAACTATGATAATTAGCCCAGGCAAGCGGGAAATGCAAAACAACCTCCTCCCATAAGGATAACATAGGAAACGCATCCTTTTCCCGAATAACTTTTTTTTTTACGTTATTGACATGGTGTTTTTTCGTCGAATCCTGTTAAAACTAAGCTTCCCACGCCTAAAAATATGCGTTTCAAGAATGTGGGTCCTACGAGGCCCGCAGGGCCCCCCCTTCAAAGTACGCGTTTTGGATCCAATATGGCGGCCGAGCGCAACGTCCCACAACTTTGTTGTGACATTTTATGGACTCTACACCATGTGCCCTTCAATTTGATACCTTACTCGACCCCCTGCGACCACCGGAAATGCGTTTTTTTGGAAACGAAAGCCTGGTCTCAAATCCCCATAAGAATAACATGGGGCCATTTGATTAGCATTGCGGGCGGATCTGCCGGCCAAAATACCCATTTTTTACGGGTTGCGCCAAACTCGGGGAAGGAATTTTTTTTCGAGCAAACTCTCGACGGGAGGTTGTAGGGGACCCAAAACAATGCCCAAAAACCAAATTTGGGAATTTTCCGGCACATAGGGGGCCCACGCGGCCCGATCCAAGATACAAACTTTTCGATATCCAAAATCCCGATTTCGGGAAAGTGTTTGTTCCGAAAAATTATTGGTCCAACTTTTCTAGACCAGTTTTTCGAGCCGGACAAGATGCAGTCTTCAGGTTTAAGCTGCGACCTATAGTTCTCGAGATTTTTGGACTTTTATGTTTTTGACAAAAATTTCAGAAGGGGTTCTCTCACCGCTTATACATGGGGAAGATAGGGGGAAAAATCGAAATTGAGTTTTCGACGGTTTCTGACTATATCGACCACGCTGATCACGAATCTGGCCTCGGATTTTACCTATCTCGAAAAACAAGATGGCGGCGGGCGAAATACCTATTTTTCGTATATGCACTATATATATATTATGCTGGGATTTCATGCATGATTTCGCTGTACAGGTGTTATTTAAGGGTAAATAAAATATTAAATTGTCTTTCTATAGGTAAAAACATCCCTGGAGTTTGAAAATAACCACTATTTAACGCTCAGATCAATATTTTATTTTATATTCAATTTTAAGCGAGGCGAGGAACGAGCCGAGCTGCGTATGAGTTGGCAATGTTATTCGTTGCCCGCACGCATCTATCCAAGAATTTTAAGCGAGGCGAGGAACGAGCCGAGCTGTATTTCGAAAGGCCAACACTATCTTATTCCATTGTATGGTTAGGCGAGGTCTCCGAAGGAGCCGAGCTGCTTATGAATGGCGGACCCGTGACGAACGCGCGCATGTTTTTTAATCTTACGCGTTGCAAGCCATATCAAACTTCCCTCTACAGTCCAGTTTCATGTTAAATTATGCCAGAAACTCGAATTTAGTTCTTTCGAGAACCGGAAATGAACGGGGAAGGGGGGAAATTCAAAAAAATAAAGCGGGCGGCAATATTTAAAGCTGCTGGCGATCTTTATTGGGTGGGAAACACGTTTCATACATATTGAATCGCGCGTGAACCGCGGTTTGAACGGATTGCCGCCAATAATTGAGCGGCCCCGTAATGCGCATGACGTCACAGCTTGTGGATCATCGTTGCCATGGCAACGGGTAAACAAGCATTGTTGGGAACGGCGACAGGACATGATTTCAAAATTTCTGAGACTGTCGTTGACATTCTCAACAGTCATTCGTTCTCTGACCGCCGACTAGCGAGGTTGACTCAGATACCAAGACTTGCAAGGTAAAATGTAAATGGTTACTGATTTTATATTAAATCATTGTTTTCTACCAGGTTCCTTCTGATAAGCCCCTTCCGCTTTTCGGTTTCCCGGTTTCATCCGATTAAAAAGTCCCCCTTCCGAATTCCGCTTTCCCGGTTTCATCCGATTAAGAAGCCCTAACTTCTACGTTTCGCTTCGCTGTTGCTGACAGTTTTGTAATGAATCGTGACAAAAGAAAGTAGACCTGCTCTATTCAGAGGTGCTTTATTTTCAGTTTATTTATTATTTTTAATTATTACTTTTATTTATTTTTTATTGATGCAAATATTTTCCCCATCCGATTATTATCAAATCCATGAACCCTATTAAAATCCCTGCAATTTCTTCGAACCCGTTGAAACTTTTTTGAAAAATTAAGACTGGCATTGTAAATGATCACTGCACACTGATTTGGGGCCTTTTCGTAAAGGCCCCCCCCGCCCTAGTAGTTAATATTATATTGAATGTATTATTTATTTCACTTTCGGACTTTTACCTTTGCCGGTATTTGATGTAATCCTTCTGTATGTAGTATGTTGCGATGGTCACTTAGTGTTCGTGCACGTCACTAACACTTGCATGTGTACTACACATATCACTATGTTTCGAGAGTCAACCGCTCTCTTCCTCAGGTGATCTGAGACTAGCGGTTGACTCTCGAAACGTAGTGATATGTGTAGTACATGCAAGTGTTAGTGACGTGCACGAACACTAAGTGACCATCGCAACATACTGCATACAGAAGAATTACATCGAACACCGGCAAAGGTAAAAGTCCGAAAGTGAAATAAAATTCAATATGAATATACCCTTTGCACGAAAAAGTTATTTACTAAGTTAATATTATGTACAGCACAGTGTTATAACTATAAAGAATAAGAGCACTACACATGTATATTATATAAAATAAGTTTGTGAAAATTAGTTTTTTAAGAAATTTTATTAAAATAAAATAAACAACCCATATATAATATACATAATATAGAGAATCATGCAGTTTGTATTATATAAACTGATAGCACTTATATAAGTATATATGGATACGTATGAAACTATAAATTTAATATTATGATATGTGTGATTACTGATTACTTTAATTATACGTGTTATATAGATTTTTCTACTTACCGAAATTATCTTGTTTGCTTTCCGGATGTGATTGCTGAACATTGAGTCGAAAATTTATAATTAATTTAATTTTCATTTGCCATTCGTTTTAGCTATTGCACACTCTGATACTTTTAGTCTTACATGCATTGAGGGATACTTAAATTATTAATAGATTGGTCTAACATGCATAAAGATGAAGTAAACACGTAGCACGTACTTTAAAAATAGCAGCGGATAAAAAATTATACTGTATTACGTTGCGGTAGTAGGCAAAACAGTCTTATCTTAGCTAAAGAAAAAAAAAATCAAATCTTTATCAATCTTCTGCCTTTTTAATAAACTACTCTGTGATTGGTTTGTGGAACTCGTTAAAAATTTTAAACCTTGATTACTGATTGGTGCACATGCATGCATGCACATAAATTATCTTTACAATGTGTTATAAACTTAATATATATATATATATAATTATATAAATCTACAAATGAACCTATTTTAAAATAGAAAAATTACCAGGCCGATATATAAGTGGATAAGGAATTAAGTTCCCCTCTCCGCTTTTCCCCTATAAATAGTTCTCCTGATAGACCTGATAGAATGTAGAGGCGCTGATGGCAAAAATCCCATGAAAGTTAAAAAATTAGCTCGGACCCTATTCTTTCTGATAATTACTCGATCTTCATTGTTCAGAATAATGGAAATAAATAATGATTTAATGATGTTATAAATGAGTGCCAAAAACGTTTTTTTGTTATATAAATATATTATTTGTTCTATATTGAATTTATTCTATGATTTATATTTTTTGTCCAAATATAAAATCCTAATTTCATACATGGGAATGATTAAAAGAGATTTTCCCCGTGTAAAATATTTCTGCCTGAAATTTTAATTTAGATTTTTTAATAGCAATTTTTTTTTTTTTTTTTTTATCAAATTTAGAATTTATTTCCGAAATTGAAGTATCAACAGAACAAAAATTACATATTTTTAACTCTATATATTGACAAAAAAATGTTATATAAATATGGAGATATTAATTAATTTTTTATTATAGAATCGCCTTTATAATTTTAATATTTCTACAATTTTGTGATAAACACGGGTTTGATGTACATAGAAGTTATACACTTCTACATAGAAGTTATGCACTTCTATGTTATACTTTTTATGTAAGTTGAAACAAACGTAAAAAAATATATTATGTATATATATATATATTTCATTTTCCATTTATTGATAAAATTAAGCATACAATTAATAGAACATAAAAATATAATTAAACATCACATTATATTACAATTATTCTTAAAATTTCAGGGAATAAAATTCTTATTTGCACTGTACATTTATTCATAGAATTAAAAATATATTAATTATATTAAATTGTACATTATTTCTTTATTATATAATTATTTGATAAAAAAAAAGCAAAATTTAAAAATATCCTTTAAATAATAGAAGGTTTTTAAGTGAAGAATTTGTAAACAATTAAAGCACAATAGGAGGCAAAACTGTTAAAATTACAGTTTTCCAACTATATGTTGGAATTTTCCCCCTAAATTTATTTTTACAGTATAATTATATACCTTTTTAACATATTTTTTATAGTACTGATTGTATTTACTGCAATGGTTAAATACTATAACATATGCAATTTTTTGTACTTCATTATTTTGTACTTAATTATTTTGAACTTTGGTTGAACTTTTTTATGTTCTGCTTCCTCTGAAGTTTTGTTTATATTCTCATGCAACCACAATTATATTAAAAATGAAAACTAGTTATTATTGAAACAGGAAAAAGTACCAACAAAATAAAAAAAAATTGCACAACTACTCATCTGCTTTTAATGCAATTTGAAAATTTTGAAGTGCAATGGAGTACTGACCTCAAAATTTTTTTATTACAGAAATGGATAGAGGGTGCAAAAATATGCTACTCTGATTTTGTTCAGATTTTTCTGAGACCGGGAAGTATTTTTAAAAAATTATTGAAGGTCCAATTTTGATGACGTCACGAGGCCCCTCTCCTTAAGAAAAGGATAGGACATAAACGCCCGTGAAGTTATAAAACGGACTTTCAATAAATTTTTAAAAATACTTCCCGGTCTCAGAAAAATCTGAAAAAATTCAGAGTAACATATTTTTGCACCCTCTATCTATTTCTGCAATAAAAAAATTTGAGGTTGGTACTCCATTCCCATAAAAAATTTTGAAAATGAAATAAATAAATATCAATAGATTTAGGTGCCATCATCTCAACTGTACCAAGTAATTATTTTGCTGAATAATGTTCCTGTAAACAAGCTATCACATCTTCTCTCGTAGCGACATCAGTCACGTCTTTTCCATTCTTATCTTTTACACCAATGTCCGCTCCTAAGTCCAGTAACAACTTGAACATGTCCCACATGCCGAGACTTGCAGCAACAAGCAGTGCAGTCCTACCTTCGTTGTCCACTGCATTAACATCAGCCTTCCATTTTTTTACTAGATTCTTCACAACTTCTAGCTGTCCGCACTGTGTAGCCACATGTAAGGCAGTTTCTCCTAAGTCATTTCTCCTATCAACTTCAACTCCATCTTCTATGAAAACTTCAACCCAGTCCAATAATCCCATTGAAGCAACTTTATGTAATGCAGTTTTTACATCACTCTCAGTATAATCAACTTCAGCCTCATGTTCCAACAAGTACTGAAAAATATCTGTGTATGAAAATAATGACGCCCAAAAAATTGGACTCCATCCCATATTATTTTTCGCATTAATATCTCCACCTTTTTCTATTAACCAAGCAACAAGATCTAATTTCTCATTTCTTGATGCATAATGAAGAGCATTATCTCCAATTGAATCTTTGGCATTAATGTCAGCACCATTTTCTAGAAGAAATGCAGCGAATTCTTGATTCCCGAAACGTAGAGCAATTTGTAATGCTGCCAATCCATTGTCAATCTTAGCGTTGATATCAGCACCGTGCTCTATAAGGCAATGAGCTACATCAATTTCACCTTTAATAGCAGCATTATGTAATGCTGTCATTCCGTTTTCATCTGTGGCATTTATGTCAGCACCTTGTTCTAGAAGATAGGTAACAACATCTAGTTCAACAGAACTAGCAGCCTTGTGTAATGCTGTAGATCCTTTGTTATCCATAGAATTTACATCAATGCCCTCTTCTACAAGATATATTACAACATCAATTGCTCCAGTAGATGCAGCGATATGTAATGCTGTATTCCCGCTTATGTCCTGAGCATTTACATCAGCCCCATTGCCTACAAGATATTTAGCAACATCTATTGTATTGGAATGTGCAGCATTATGTAATGCTGAATATCCAATTTTATTCATAGCATTGATATCTATGCCATATTCTAGAAGATATGTAACAATATCTATTGCACCAGCCCATGCAGCAGTATGTAAGGCTGTACCTCCAGTGTTGTCCTCAACATTAAAATCAACACCTGTTTGTAACAGGTATTTACAAACATTTCCTGCATCAAAACAGGCAGCGTCATGTAATACTGCATTTCCGTTGTCCTTTTTGGCGTTGATATCAGCCCCATGATCTACAAGATATTTGGCAATATCTCTTTCATCAGAACACGCTGCAGTATGTAATGGTGTTTCTCCTTTTTCATTCTTACTATTTACATCACAGCCTTGTTCTATAAGCCATTTTAATATATCTAACTCACCACGATCAGCCGTTAAATGTAAAGCTGTGTTACCGGATCTATTTTTTACATTGATATTGGCTCCAAGCTCTATTAGACACTTCGCTACTGCTGTCTCTCCTTCTTCTACTGCTAGCATCAACGAAGTCATGCTTCTACCATCCACTGCATTTACATCGGCCCCATAAGCTTCCACTAACACCTTCATAACTTTTAATTCCGCATGCTGTGTAGCCACGTGTAAGGCAGTTTGTCCAGAGTCATTTCTACAGTCAACTTGTATTCCATCGCTTATGAAAGCTTGAATCAATTCCAATGATCCCATAAGTGCTGCATTATGTAATGGAGTTTTTACATCGCTCTCAGTGTAATTAACCTCAGCACCATGTTCCAAGAAATACTGGGTAATATTTGCATTTGAAAAATATGCAGCTTTAAAATGTGGACTCCATCCCATTTTATTCTCAGCATTTACATCTGCACCTTTTTCTACTAACCAAGAAACAAGATCGAGATTTCCAGTTTTTGCAGCATTATGAAGAGGGCTATTTCCAACTGCATCTTTTGCGTTAATAATAGCATTGTGATCTAAAAGGCACTTAGCAATGTTTATTTCACCAGAAAAAGTAGCATAATGTAACGCTGTACCACCGCTAGAATTCCTAGCATTTACGTCTGACCCATTTTCAAGTAACCATTCTACTGTGGTTACTTTACCGTTTTTAGATGCAACATGTAAAGCTCGTTCTCCTTTTTTGTTTTGTTCTCTGATATCAGCTCCATTTTCATGTAACCAAGACACAACATTGAGTGCCCCTGATTCTGCAAATAAAAACAGTGCAGTTGCACCATTTTTGTCCTTGGCTTTATAGTTTCCTCCGTTTTCAAAAGGATTCAGGTCTGCTGCTAGCATTTTCTTGCAAATTTGTTTCATCTTCTCAGTTTTCTGATTCACATCAATGGATTGGAATTTGAGTTGCAGTTTAAGACTGCTCTCAAAGTGGGGCAGGTTTGAAATTTCCTCTCTTTTAGAGTTCTCGATGGTGTGTTTGACTGCCTTTGTGATAACTTTGTGTAGCTCTTGCTTGTCACCGTTATGCTGCAGGGTGTTGGTTAACGAAGTGATGAATTCTGAAAAACAGACATTTGTTTAGGAAAAAATATCAAAGTACTAAAACTGCCCAGTATTGAATATTAAGATGATTGTAAAACAGCACCTACTTATAAGGCTTCCGGCCTTTGCAGGACTGTATTATTGTTTTTATGAATAAAAATATTAAAAAAAATCCTTGTGAGGACAACATCCCTAATTTAGTTAAAAGGTAAACAAATAAAAAAAATATATTATTTTTTATTTAAAATTTATTTAAAATTTGCAAGCTTTGTAATTCATATAAGATTTTAGAGTTTTTTATTTACTATTTTTTTGAGCCAAACAAAATTCAGTTGCAATTTTAATTTACATATGTATTTTTTTTTCATCCTAGCACACTTCACAGTATATATTAAGCAACATGGAAACCTTGGATAGGTTGGCAATATCAGGATTACGTGAACAGAATTTTCTTGTAGATTATATAAATTTTCTAGATTTAAAATTAAAAAGTATGTGTATGTACTCTATGGTAAGTAAAAAATTGATTAAAACCCCCAATGGCGTTATTACTTTATAATTGTGATTGTAATTTGCTTAGTTAATTTAGTGCTCTTTGTAACACAGGATCACAGCAGTCTTAAAGTAATCCACTATCTCTACCACATTTAGGATGAAAAGCAACATAAAAATAAATAAATATCCTTGACGCCGTTATTACACTTTCGAGTGTGGCCAGGCCGATATTTTAGCCTTTCCAGTAGGAGTTATCTTGCGACCGAGCTGGAGCTTACCAGGCTCCCAGAACCCTTTTCTGCACTTTTCTGGGCTCCTACTACCAGATCTGTGCAGCCTGCATTAGCAGTGCAAGACTGCAGGGCAGCGGAGTATAGACAGTCGTAAACTGCCTTCCTCCTACCACTCCATCATATAGTAGTCAGTCACACCCATCCCAAGACACGAAAAGTCTGCCGGATTCGGGTATTGAACCGGGGACCTCTCGGACCAGAGTCAGAGGTACTAACCACTACACCACAGAGCGGAAAAGCAACATAATATGACTAATACTGTAGTAAGTATTATTTTACCTTTGCCATAGCCGTAAACTAAGAAGAAGTCTGTGTGTTCTGTCACTAGAGTGGCAGGATCCTGTGGCCCATCGTGGTAGAGGATCTGGAGAAATTTGTCAGCATTATAATGGAGAACACCTTTATCAAATAATACGCGTACCTAACAAGAAGTTATAGAAAAATTTGATCAATTTCATTAACGGAGAAAAATATTTTTTCATCTTTTTTTTTTTTGTCTTTTTTTTTTAAGTTAAATATAGTTTTTTCTTGTAACTGAAATATTATTGTGGCAATTTTATTTTATTTTAGCAATGTTGTCGCTAGGCCAATCGTGCATTAAAATATCATTAACATCATTATATATAACATATCTATAGTTAGAAAGCTATTTTTGCATATATATTATATATGTCCCATTATATTTGTAAAATATATTATATATATAAATACAGGGTGCACACAAAGTTTCTGACATTTTTAGGTGCATTTTTTCAGAAATGTCACAAATTTTGTGCACACCTTATATATATATATATATATATTATATGGAAGAATCTATGTATAGACATGCTCTCTTTGCAACTCGTGTTATTTAATTGCGCTTTTTCCTTCATCGGTACGTATCATACAAATTTAATCCAAGTACAAACGTTTATTCAAAATAAAAGAGTGGACCCTTTGCTGAGTTAACTCTTTTCTTTCGAACGTTTATTCTTGGATTTGTAGGATACGTACCGATGAAGGAAAAAACACATTTACATTAATTAATAAAAACATCATCGAAAAAGACAACATCTTGCCTATGAACGAAAAATAGATGTGCTATAGATGTTATATTGAAATTTCTCACTAAATATACTTATTTAAAATTTCTCTATAATAAACCTTTTTTCACCAATAGCTCAAAATAAATCCACCACTACTGTGCGCATTGGACCTGCTGATCACAATTCATTACAGCTCTGATTGATTGATTAGTTGGTATTTTGGGGCAATTGACACATTTTGGTCATGTATGACCCCTCATAACATATATCTAGCTACTAACGTCTCACCTGCTGTTTGGAGTTTCTAAAATTTGTGTGTAATAAATTATTTCATTTCAAATATTGTCGCGTCTAGGGTAGAGCGTCCTAAGTTGAACCACCCGTTGTTGGCCAGCCCAACTCAGGACGCTCATCTACCCTAGCTGCGACAATATTAAAACACTCGACTGCAAAATACGTACTCTCGGTTGTTTCTGGACACAGTCCTGCCTATCCTCGTTGTCCAAGAAAAAAAATATTTTTGGTTTTTCGTGGAGGTGCTGGCACTTCGATGCGATGAAGGGCCTCCAGATCCTCTTGATGGGGTACAACGTATTACCGATCAAGAAGTTGGTCTCACGGTGTTGTTTGTTCTCCTCTATAGTTGCCAAAACTGCCACCAGGAGGCTCCCGTCATATTCTAAGTTAGCATCTGTTGCCACTGTGGAAACACAAAATTGTTTTTTGTTGCTTTTTCATGGAGCGAGAGGGGCGAGGAAAGCGCATTTACTTTAATGTCATATGTTTGCCATGTTGGCTTAGAAAAATCCCTTTCCCCCAGTGGTCAAATCCCGATGCAATTATTTTATACCAACATGGTTGCCATATGAAAATGAAGCAAGTGCGACTTTCTCGCCCTTCCAAGCCTTTCTCAACATCGCTCCGTGGAAAAGCAACTTCAGAATCTTAGAATTAAGGGTAAGGTAACGCCACCAATGTTAAAAAAAATCCCTCTCACAAAAATTCTGAAATTTTTTTAAAATGTTCTCCTCTACACCCCCTATCAGTACCTAAAATATCAGGTATACAAATACGATCTAGTTTTTGAGTTATAAAATTTTAAAGTTGACTACTTTAACATGGAGAAATGAAACTCCCATGTTAAATTGGTCAAAAAAATTCATATCTCAAAAACTAGATCGTATTTGTATACCTGATATTTTAGCTACTGATAGGGGGTGTAGAGGAGAACATTTTAAATTTTTTTCAGAATTTTTGTGAGAGGGATTTTTTTTAACATTGGTGGCGTTACCTTACCCTTAAGACGTTGCCCTAAAAAATTACAGGAAAAAAAAATCTACTTGTCACGTACCTAGTTTATATTATATTAGTGACGAAGATTTTACATGATTTTTTTTATATATATGATTTGAATTTTCTCTTTTATATCAATGAATTTAATTTAAAAGTATTATTATTTTGTGTCCACTTTCTCAATAAACGACTTAATTTTAATTATTACTGGAGATGTCTGGTGGAATTGATAATTTTCAAATATAAAAGGGAAACCACTTAAAGGTAAGGTAACGCCACCAATGTTAAAAAAAAAAAATCCCTCACACAAAAATTATGAAAAAATTTAAAATGTTCTCCTCTACACCCCCCCTATCAGTAGCTAAAATATCAGGTATACAAATTCGATCTAGTTTTTGAGTTATGAATTTTTAAAGTTGACTAATTTAACATGGGATTTCCATTTCTCCATGTTAAAAAGTAGTCAACTTTAAAAATTCATAACTCAAAAACTAGATCGAATTTGTACACCTGATATTTTAGCTACTGATAGGGGGTGTAGAGGAGAACATTTTAAATTTTTTTCAGAATTTTTGTGTGAGGGATTTTTTTTAACATTGGTGGCGTTACCTTACCCTTAAAATATTCATTTTTTTTTTTTTTTTTTTTTTTTTTAAAGGTTGTGTATTATGTTTTAAATTTTTATTTTGTTGTATTTTTGTATTATTTATTTCAATGTTAATTAAAAATTAATTTTTATACTGGCATAAGTGTAAATTATTAAGCATACTATATAATATTAGCTTAATATGCATAATTTAAAAGTAATTAATATGCAGTATTATATTCATAATTTTTAAGTATAATGCATCCTGTTTCTATTTATTTTTCTTCAATTCTATACAAAAACATGTAAAAAAAAAATTCAGGGTGATCTAGAGAGGCATAATTAAGCAAAATTCTGGCAGCAATTTTCCTGCATTTTTTTTTAATTAGAAAATACACGGCTATAAAAAAGAAATATAGCAGAAAAAAAAAATGAGAATTTTACAGATTGGCCTTCCATTTTATTTCATTTTAATACTTGTTAATTGTTCGTAAAAATGAATTAAATTTAATCAGTAAAAAATTAAATCTAATAAATTTTGTAATACCTTTGTCAAGTTCATCGAATGTGCTGCAATCCTTTAGCTTCGTCAGTTCAGTGTTGTATTGCAAGCTACTCAAACTTGTCTCAAGTTTTTCAGCATCTGCAGTGTGAAGGTCTGTGTAGAAAATGAGCGCCCAGCCTCTGCAAAAGCACGCCCAGTCGTAGTGCGTCTGTCGGGGTTTCACTTTTGACTTATCGGGAGAACCACTGTAACATCAAACATCTTGAATTATGATCATTCATTGAATTTGTTTATATGATTTTTTGGCATACATGTAAAATAAAATGAAGACAAATATTTGAAACCTGCTTTATTTCTTGTTGTATATTTGGATAAAGAACTTCGAGTTATATGAAATGTCAATAATTTTCCGATATTTTTTTTCATGTAAAAAATGTACAAATTAAAAAAAAAAAACTTATTATGTTTTAGAGACTTATATGTTAAAATTAGTAATGCACCCAACAAGCACTTTAAAAATATTTAACACGCAAGCATAATAGAAAAAGGCTGTATGACTAGCAATGACGTATTATCTAGGCAATAAGATTTTAAGGGTGTCGAAAGATATATATTACAGATAAAAAAAAAAGACACAGAGAAAATGTAAATTCATAACTTGAGGTATTTTGTCCAAATATGAAAAAAAAAAAAAAAATCATGCAGGTTTTCCATTCTTGAGCTCACGATATAGTGTAATATTTGTATAAGTTTGGATAAATGATGTAGTACATCTTCAGCCAATAACATAAAACAAAACAATAGAATAATAATTAATAACTTACTCGGTAGTGAGATCCTGGGCAGAGATTTCCGCTACTAGATCGTAAGTTCTGTCGGTGCTCTGAGTCTGCATTGACACCGTCTCCAAGTCCTCCCTTTGGGTCTGAGGAGGCACCAAGGATCTGTCGTCGGTCCCTGGTGCAATGATGCTCCTGAAATTGCAATCTAGTAAACAAATAATAGAAGATGACTATTTCAGAATTCGAAACTAAATATAACGTTTAATAAAATATAAATATATTTTGAATTTATGTGACATTGTACACAAAATACAGTACAAAAACTTCTCGTCTAATTCATAAGTTTTATTAAAAAATATCATTAAAAGAATATTATACAGTATATTGTTATATACCATATAAAGCATGTATTACATGATGACCATTATTTTATTGGTTAAATTAAATTTTTTCTTACTAGAATACCTTTTCTTCTCAATACAAGCGAATGGAGAGTTGAAATGTTCCCTGAAAATTTTAAGGTCAAAGTAGCCGACAATAAGTAAAAAAAAAAAAGAAAGAACTGACTAATAGTTAAATATATCCATTGTTGTAAAAATTTCAAATGAACAAACTGCACATATAGACCTTTGTTAATGGAGGATCGACCTCAATTTTTTTTATTGCAGAAATTTTTATTGCGTGCTACCCTGCATGATTTTTTTCAGATTTTTTACAGCCCTGGAAGGATTTTTAAAAAATTATTGAAAGTCCTTTTTTTGATGACACGAGACGTCGCTCCTTAAGAAAACAAATAGGACTTGCCGCCTCATGACATCACAAAAAGGACTTTCAATAATTTTTTAAAACTATTTCCAAACGCTGTAAAAAATCTGAAAAAAAAAAATATATGGAAAAAAAAATCAGGGTTCAGTAAAAAAAAAAATGGAGGTCGAAACTCCATTATAACTCTTCTTGAATTTATATACTCACTGCATGTTAATCTCGTACGGCAGGAAGGATATGACGGAGGGTGTCTGGGCATTTCCCTTCATACCCTGACTTGTGACGTAGTAAGTGACCCTGGTGAGCATGCTGAGGAGGTCGTCTGAGGGTTCCTTCAGCAACTTGAGCTCCGTGCACAAAGACTGGAGGTACCATGTACCAGAGTTCTTGTTGCGAACCGACAAACGATCTGTGGCAGAAAATTATTTATAAAAACTGTCTTAATGTTCTTAACTACTATATATAGAGCTGATTTCTGTTTATGTTTACGTGAGGCGGGAGAGGGGTTTCCCTATAATAATACATTGCGAAGGAGACGCAGGAGGGAGGGAAAAGAGAAAGTTTTGGCAGGCCAGATTATACAGTGAGCATAGGCAAAATGACGAAAAAAAAATTATAAAAAATACTTTTAACGGTTTTTTTGGCGGTGAGATTTTTTTTATGAGTTCTATCGTGTACTGTTAAAGTATTATTGAAGTATTTAAAATTTATTTATTTTATTAAGGTAAGTAAAAAATTATTGCACACTTTGTTTATATGCTAGTCCGTGCATTCTGGCTCTCCTCGCGTGACGTCAGCGCAATCCCCTCTATAGATAATCTGCATGAATGCACAAATGAATAGAGAATGCAAAGTCATGATACTCCGATTTTTTTTTTAGAGCTCAGGAACTATTTTTTAAAAATTATTTAAAGTAAATTAAGAGGTTGCATCAATTCTTTTCGTCCCTAACCTTAATAAAAGGATAGGACCTAAAAGAGGCGTAGGTTCAAACCCGATCTCAGCAAAAAAAATTAGCAATACTTGCTGGCCTCTAAAGAATCTGAAATAATCAGGGTAATATAATAATTGTATGTCCTCTATTCATTGCTGCATTATGTTTATTTTGTCCATTAATAATTAGACTGATAGTTTGATATAAATATTCAAGAAAATAATACTGATGCTTACACAGTCTGTTAAACGAGAAATTACGTCTAAAAATGTGTCAATAATGACTAATTACGTATTTCAATTAATTTAGTTTACGATATGGTATAACCGCTTACAATCGTAAGCGAGTAGAAACTATGAAATTTCCTGACATTTTTAGACGTAAACTCTTTTTTGAACGACTACAAATATTTTTAAACGTGGTTAAATTTTAAACTTATTTTTCCTTGTCTCAATTTATAGCAGTGAAAATAAAACATATAAAGGGGCATTCACAAAGTCTTAAGGCCACATTTAAGGCTCGATAATTTAAAGCTTTATTTTAGACGTTTCTTTTAGACCCAAAATTTCTGGTCTTAAATTATTGAGCCTTAAATGTGGCCTTAAGCCTTTGTGAATGCCCCTTATAATAACTCGTGGTATTTTTTAATGAAACTCCTCAATAAGCAAATACTTACTCTCGGCGGTGCTGAAAGCCAGTATGAAATTTGCATCGTGTGGCAGTCTCGGGTAACAATCCTGAGTGTTTTCTGACTCTGAGTTGGAGGATTCGATCGTGCCGGACTCCATGATGGCTTCTATGACATCTCCACGACAAGCCTGCAATATTAGATAGTTGATTAGATATTATAGCTTGCAATCACGTGAATTTAAATTTAGTCGCATTTTAACAATATTACTGAAAATTTACTTACATTAAAGTTCAATATTACACACTGGGGGACATTCACAAAGCACTTTAACCCCAACTTTAGCCCCAAGTTTTATCCCTGGTACTAAACATGGTGCTAAACTAGGAGCTAAACATGGTTAGCCCCTGGTTTAGTACCATGTTTAGTACCAGGGATAACACTTGGGGCTAAAGTTGGGGTTAAAGTGCTTTGTGAATGCCCCCCCACTGTTTACTTTAAATAATAAAGTAACTTTTAAATATTTAGTATATTTTTCTTATAGATGCAACAAATTACATAATTTTGCAATATTTATTTATTTGTTACACATTGTATGGCATAACTTCATATATTGATCCGGGCCATGAGAGTTTCAGAATTTAAAATGAGGGAGAAGAGGGGGAAAAAATCAGTTTGCAGGTGTATTAATTTTTACCCATTTAAATAATGTATAACGTTGGCCGGGCTGAGAAAATTAAGCCTTTGCTCCATAGAAAATAAATAAACATTTTAATTAATGACGACTATTATTACCTGAAAGACGATGATCTTGGGCACGTCTCTGAAGTTCTTGCTCCCCACCAGAGGTCCCCAGACGTCGCTCGTGAGGTAATGAGCGTCCCTGGAGTAGAGCACGCCTCCCTGGTTGCCGTGCGTCGCCACCACGATCACGAGGCACGAGCTGTCCGAGAAGTCGCCCTCGTTCGCCACTGTCAATAAGACAGTGAAATATTAGAATGTAAAAATTTTAGTGACTTAATCGAAAGAAGGGGTAAAAATATGGTACTGCGAATTTTTTCAGGTTTTTCTGAGACCGGGAACTATTTTTAAAAAATTATTGAAAGTCTATTTTATGACGTCACGGGCGGCACTGCCCTATCCTTTTTCTTAAGGAGTGCTGCCCGTGACGTCATCAAAATAGACTTTCAATGATTTTTAAAAAATAGTTCCCGGTCTCAAAAAAGTCTGAAAAAATTCACAGTATCATATTTTTACCCCTTTTTTCGATTAAGCCACTAAAATTTTCACATTCTAATATCTCATTGTATACAAAATGAAAATTTGGAGTAGTGTTTATGAAATATTGAGTTTTAATTTAACGTACTCACTAAAAAAATTGGTAGACAAATTAAAAGTAAGTAAACAGTTTTGATGTTTTTTTAATTGTGTAAGTTCTCGGTGGTTAAAAAAGTTAAAAAGATAGCAATTTTTCAAATTTATTCTTGCACTGCATAATAATAAGATAAGTCGACTGTGTAAAAAAAAAAAAAATAAAAAAAAAATCAGTTTTCTTTAACTTACACTTACTGATTGAAAACTATATTTAACATAAAATAATAGTTTTTTTTATCAATATTGATTTTTTTTTTACGAAATTGTTCGAAATAAAATATGTTTTTACTTAATTTTACACTGTCTTTACTGTTATTTACTGAAGAAGTGCTATACAAATTCTGTGGAAATGGTGTGTGATGTATGTAAAAGAACATTACAAGAGGCAGAAGACACGATCAAATGCACAACTTGCAAGACAGTGGGTGTTCACGTAAACTGCATACAAAGAGCGTCGCGTAACAAGCCAAGACAGGACTTAAAATGGAAGTGCAGCTTATGTTACAATAAAGCTGGTGAAAATGCTGATAATTCTGGTGAGGACGATAACTCTAATATCTCAAATAAAGACTTATTGAAACATCTTATGAGTATTGAAAATAAATTAAGTGACATTCCTGACATAAAAAATTCTGTTGAATTTATATCAGCTCAGTACGAGGATATAAAAATGAAACAGGAGGAACAAAATAAATTAGTGCATGAATTATTGAATAAAGTGGATATTCTGACGACCAAAGACAAAGAAAAAGATGAAGTGATACTCAATCTAACGGACAGGGTGCATGAGTTAGAACAGGCTAATCTTGCTAAGTTTGTAGAAGTGCACGGACTAGAGGCTCCACCAAACGAGAATGTGAAGCACACCGTGCAGTTATTGGCAGAAAAGATCGGTGCACCGCCTGCAGCAGACTCAGTGGAGGACGCATACCGCATGCCTGTAAACACGCGCAACACTAGACTACGAGACCAACCGCCAGTGCTTGTTGTGAAGTTCAAGGCTGCAGCGGCTCGAGCGACCTGGCTCGACCGTCAACAGACCAGGAATTTGACGGCGGGTGCTGTGCTGGGGACGGCGAGTATGAACAGAGTTAAGGTATTTGAGCAGTTGACGCCCTACTACCGTAAGCTGTTGTGGATGACTCGTGAGGCAGCTCGCGAGAGAGACTATCATTTTACATGGGCTAAAAATGGAAAAATTTTTGCTAAAAAGAGACAAGATGAGGGAACTGTACGAATTTTCAATGAAAGAGATATTATAAAAAAAATAAATCCAAAAAGAACTTAATGTTGCTGACTTAATTATATGTTTCTAACTATTTATGTTAGATAACTTTGAAAATTTAGAACTAATTAAATGTGAAAAAACTGAATCTTTAAATGATTTTTTTAACTTAAATGATCAGACAAATAAGAATAAAATTAATATAATTCATCAAAATATAAGATCTCTAAGAAAAAATTTTGATAACTTTTTTGCTCAAATTAAAAATAATTTACAAAACATCGATGTAATTGTACTAACTGAAATTTACATATATGAAGAAGAGGGAACAAGGTATAACATTCCTGGATACTCAAAGATTTTCAAGCCTAGAAATATAAATAGAGGGGGAGGAATAATAATATTCATTAAACATAACATAAAATATACAGAAATTGACATTTTATTAGACTCAGTAGAATGTGTGGGGGTTGATATAAATAATAACATTACCTTGTTTGCATTATACAGACCCCCATCAGAAAATAAAAAATTATTTATTACTGAAATTAAAAATAAAATTCTCATAAAATCATGGCGGAAAAATATAATGTTGGTTGGGGATATTAATATTAACCTGTTTGCTGTAGAGGATGATAATAAGGACAAATATGAAAATAATATGGCCAAATATGGTTTTTTAAAAGGAATTTATCATCCGACACGAGAAGAAATTCGTAGTAATAATAAATCATCCACGTGCATTGACCATATTTTTGTTAAACTTTATAAAATGGATTGTATTACATCTGTAATCCAAACAAAAGTAACTGATCACTATATGATTGCTGCTAGTTTATCGGTAATAAACAACTCAAATTATGATGTTATAAAAAAAAATGTAAACAGACTTAACTATAAAAAATACTTAAATAAAATTTCTAGTTTTGACTGGCAACAATATTCAGATGAAAAAAGTGTAGATGTATTGTATAATAATATTGTAAATGTTTTCAATGATATTAAAACTAATTGTACTATTTTAAATGATGTAAAAGAATTAGATTATAAGAAAAAAAATGTAATTGTTGATAAATGCTGGGTGACGGATGAACTTAAGAATCATTTTAATACACGAGATTATTGGTTTAAACGATCAAATAATAATCCTACTAACAAAAATTACCAAAATTTGTATAAAAAATATAGAAATATTGCAAATGAAAAAGTTAAATATGCTAAAATAAACTATTTCAGAAATAAATTCCAAATATCACAAGGCAATATAAAAATTACTTGGTCAATTATAAATGATATTCTTGGAAGAAAACTAAGCAATATCGATGAAATCATATTGCGTCATATGGGAAATAAATATAGCATAAAAAATATTGTGAACGGGTTTGCGAATTTTTTTGTGGAGGGAGTAGAAAACATAATACATAATTGTGATGTAAAATTAAGTGAATTCAATAATAACTGCAGCCAACCTCAATCTATTTATATTCCTCCAATTACATATGAGGTCACCAAAAATATTATTAACAATTTGAACATAAATAAAGGACCTGGGTATGATAAAATAACAGTTAAAGATATTCTTGCAGGAGGAGAAAATTTAATTAAATGTATAACAAATATTATAAATTTATGTTTAAAAACATCGAAGTATCCGATGAAACTTAAACTTGCTATAATTCGTGCTATTTATAAATCGGGTAAATTTAATGAGTTTTCTAATTATCGTCCTATTGCTATTCTTCCTATTGTTGATAAAATTATACAGAAATATATTGATATGCATTTGGCGACATACTTATCTAAATTTAATATTATTCATAAAAATCAGTATGCCTTTCAAAAAAACAAAAATACAACTCAGTTAATTGGTGAGATTTTTAACCATGTAAACAATGAACTGAGTCAAAATAAGCATGTAATTTGTTTATTTGTTGATTTTTCGAAGGCTTTCGATACTGTTAACCATGATATCTTGATAAAAGATTTAGAAGAAATCGGAATACGAGGTCCTGTATTAAAATTATTGTCCTCACTAATAAGGGAGAGAAAAATTACTGTTAAAGTTAATGATGAAACTAGTAATATTAAAAATATATACATTGGCTTAGCACAAGGATCAATATTGGCACCTAAATTTTTCCTAATATATGTAAATAAAATTTTTTCTTTGTTAAAAAACTGTAAAGTTTATATGTTTGCCGATGATTTACTTGTTATTTGCTCTCACCTTAATTTTGAAGTAGCGCAGAACATAATGCAATGCAATATAGACTTACTTTCTGAATTTACACATGATAGAGGATTAGTGCTTAATCTACAAAAGACCAAAGCTATGCATATATTTAATAAATTTTTAAGGGCTGGAGAATTATTAACTTTGAAAGCTCACACTAATGAATGTTTACATAACTTTCAGCTGGGTTGTATGTGTAATGTTCTTCAAGAAGTATACCAACATAAATATTTGGGGGTCATTATAGATCAAGATTTTAAATGGGATGCTCATGTAAATAATCTAATTAAAAAACTAAGATCGGCACTCTCTCAAATTATTGCAATTAAAAAATATGTTGATGAAAAGACCCTAAGATCTGTTTATTTTTCATTAGTTCATTCTCATTTAATTTATGGTTTAACGTCATGGGGTTTTGTTCCTTCTGGGGCATTTACTGCACTCGCTAAAATGCAAAAAAGAATACTAAAAAATATGAAAAAGGGGGTAAAATTTAACTCAAATGATAACATATTTAAATATTGGGGTGTATTGCCTTTAAAGAAAAATTCTGAGTACCTACTATTAGTAGAAAGATATTTTGATGAGTCGCATGGCCTCCCCAGAGTTCATATATATGAGACTAGAATTGCTGGTAATAATCCACTCATAGCCCCTAGAAGCTTAAATAGATTTGGAGAGAGGACCAGTAATTATATTTTGCCAAGACTCTGGAATGCTCTACCGCCATCCCTTAAACATTTTGATACGAAAGCTAAAGTTAAAATTGAATTAAAAAGATGGTTCCTAGATAATACATAATAAAACTCTTCTTTGCAGCTAATATTTTTTTTTTCTTCTTTTTCAGGTATTATGTTAAATTTACAATATAAATATTCACACATTACTCATTTTCTGTAATTTAAAGGGAAATAATGGTTAAATTGCAGTTAATTAATTCAAATAAATTTAACTGTTGTTTTTAATATAAAAATTCAACTGTTTAAAAATAATATTAAAAACGGGAAAAAAATGTTGATCATAAATTATATTAGCAACTACTTAATATAACAATAGTAATTCTTTATAAAATATCCTTTACTCTTTCTTATATTAAAATTAAATATTATAAATATTAATAGTAACTTACTTTCTATATAAACATCTTCTCTTAGCTTTATTCAATGATTTAATTACTATCTTAAAATACAGGGGTTATTTCTATTATGTTTTGGCAAAGTACAAAATACTAAAATCAAACACCTGATTGCATGGATGGGGTCCGGGTCTGGTATGGGGTTGGGCCTTGTCTATGCAGTTGGGTTTATCTTCTGTTTCAGATATGAACATCGAATATGTTTATTTTGTGTCTTGTTTTTTGTTTTTCAATTTGTCTCAGCTATATGTGTAAATAATTTCAAATTGTATTTAGAATTTTAGGGAATGGTTAAAAAATTGTTATCATGTAACTTGTATTATTGGTTTAAATTAATTTCAACTATTGAGAATTAAAAAATATATATATATATTTATAAAAACCATTTCTACAATAAATTTAAAATATTAAATAATTTTTTGTAAAAAAAATATTATATTTTGACAATAGATTAATGTAATGTGAACTAGAAATATAAGGCTCTGCCTTTTCTGGACACTACTGTAAAACTTAAGGTCAAATAAAAAAAAAAAAAAATTAAAAGCTTAATATATTACACGATACAATTTTTCTAATTATTGCATACATCTTTACAAAAAAACATACCATTGAGGCATTATGCCTCCATAATAAAGACAATATTATAATAAACGTCATTTCTTTGTATGGAAATATATTTTTCTTGTATGGGAAAACTATATAATATACATGCAAAATTGTATCATGTAGTCTTAGAGCAGTTAGAGCTAATATTTTGTCAAATAGTTGGCCTGGTATATATATATATATATATAATCCTTCTGAACCCTGTCTATCTTCAATTTTACCGAATTAATAAAACTACGCAGATATTTCAAACATAATATTTAACGAAAAAAATTTAAGTTTTGGGACAATTTATTCCAAAACTATAAAATAAAGATGACAACATTTATTTATTTATTTATTTATTTATTTATTTATTTATTTATTTATTTATTTATTTATTTATTTATTTATTTATTTATTTATTTATTTATTTAATATTTGAACAAATTCAGGGCAGGTACCCACCAAAGTTGATTTGATCTTTGACCTGCTGCGTGGTGAGGTTGTGACACGTGACCACCTCGAAACCTCGAGCTCTTAGTGAAATTTCAAGGTCCTCCACGTCCTTTCTGTTACCATTGCGAGATGGTAAAAAATCTTCGCGGCCAGGGAACTCATCATGACTCAGAATCAGGACGTGTCTGGAACAACTGGAACAGCAGAACGTGTGAGTGTTGGTGGAACTTGCGAAACCTCTAGCTCATTACCAGAACAGATGTTTTTCTCTTAAAAATAATTATACATTAATGAAAAAAAAAAAGAAAATGAATGAAACAATTTACTTGAGTAAATTGAGTTAATTAATTATTTAAGTTGATTGATTATTTGAGTTGTGTGTTTGTATTGTATAAATAATACAAATCTGATCGATTTTTAATTTGCATTCTTATATTCAAATTATGTGAAAGGCTAAATAATTATTAATGTATTAATTTGACATATTATGATCTGATAGTGATTCAATATTCATGACATGCTAAATTTTCCAAACGACCAATACATACCTGTTGGCTTCTGATGATTGCGTGTTCCCCATGATATTTTAAGAAGAATATTTCAACTACCTGTCAATAAGAATTCATATAAGTTACATTTATCTGGTTGTATAAAATTATTGATAACCATCACTTTTTTTTTTATAAATTATAGAGTAATAATTTGAGTTTGTAAATAATTAAAGTTGGAAGTAGGAAACGCCGGATTTTTCCATAAATATCGGTTGCTTAAGGTAGAGTTAACACCGATCAGCTGTGCAACGTAGTCCCCTTTGATTAACATGTAAACCTTAGCAAATTCACAAAAATCCTGAATTTTTTTTGAGAGGCAGCTATTAGTTCCTAAAAGCCATAGAAAAAGTTTCAAAACAATTAAACGAGCCAATTTTTTTTTAATTCAGTTTTTAGTTGGTCTTGTAGGCACTCTGCTTCTAAAAAAAATTTCAGAATTTTTGTGGTATTGCTAAGGTTTACATATATATTTAATCAAAGGGGACTACGTCGAACAGCTGATTGGCGTTATCTCTATACTTAAATGCTTAACAGGAGTGACCCTACATTATATAATTATATGTGCCATATGCAGGGATTTATTATAATACAAAATCCTAAGTATTGCTAGACCTGGTTTAACAAAAATACATGAAATTAAATTTTTTAGTTATTTGTGACCGTTTGCAGTACTCTACAACAAATGTTAGGGTTCAGTAAATATATGGCAGAAAATATTGCCATCGGGCTTCCAAATTGTAAAAATTTTCGGGTTTTTAAATTTCAAAATTCAAATTATTATTTATTCGGCAACAGTTCCAAAACCAAAGCACCAAATATAATAAAGTCAACAATACAACATACGAGATGCCATGTGGAAAAAAAAAAAAAAAAAAGAAAAAACACAATCAGTATACAGGGTACAGGGTGTTTCATTACATTTGAACGATTTAAAAGGATAATTAAGGGATGAAGTTCGATGGTAATATAGACGTGTCATACATCAAATTAAAGCTTACATTTTTACAAGTTCAAAATTCACATAAAAAATGACATGTGTGGACTTGTTTCTTTTTTAGACCAAACGGGAACAAAAATGAGCCGATTTTTTTTTAAGTATCGGTGGTAACATGAAATTAACTGTCCCTATAAAAATCCTGGCTTGATTACAAGTTTAATTACACCAATTTACTCAAGGTTCTGCTCATGAGCACCATTGATACCCTGGCATAGGTTCAGATGCACCTCTAGTTCACAACACGTTGCTATCCTCTCCGGCATCATCCGGCATGATGAGCTAAAAATTGCTCTGATGGAGCTCTCTCTGACCGTCTCTGACGATTTACTCTCAAGGGGCATTTCCATGGAGCGTGGAAAGCGAGAAAATCGCGTGCCATAGCCAATCAGAGGCTCGGAATTTCCTCGCCTTGCGGGGAGTGTTTTTTTGCCAGCATGGCTACCATACGAGATTGAAGCAAGTGCGCTTTTCTCGCCCCGCTCGACATCGCTCCATGGAAATGCACCTTTATGCAGCCTTTTCCGCTGCTTTACTTTGGTGATCTAACGAAAACTGGTCGAATGCATTAATTACTTTTAACACTCCCATAAACCTTGCACTCCACGAGGAATTTAATAGGGACACTAATTTCATGTTACCGCCGATTCTTAAAAAAAAAAACGACTCATTTTTGTTTCCTTTTTGTCTCAAAAAAAGGCAAGTCCACACTTGTCATTTATGATGTGAATTTTGAACTTGTAAAAATGTAAGCTTTAATTTGATGTATGACACATCTATCTATATTACCATCGAACTTCATCCCTTAATTATCCCTTTAAATCGTTCAAATGTAATGAAACACCCTGTATATTAATTTATTAATTCCTTAAATTAAAAAGAATAATTAAAATATAAGATTACATTGTCATAATTATTGTAATTATTATTTTTTATATTGCATATTTTTACTTAATTTCTTACTTTTTGAAATCAAAATAATATATGTTATAAAAATATGATTAATTAATATATATTTTGTTTAGTGGCAAAATTACACCAGTTGTATTGTACATAATATATTGTACCTGCATGGACACAATAGAGATATTGAGCACAATAAAATTACCATACATTTTAGTATATAGTTTAAATTGCAATTTTAATTATATAATTACATATATGTATATAAGACATAATAATGTATAATACAAAAAGTTGATGTTAAATTTAGTAATGAAAATTTATGTGCTAAAAATACTGAACGACTGCAATTTTTAATCAAATTTCTGTCTGTAAGAGTCGGACATGGTCTTTACTGAGAAGTATCTGCCTAGGAGATCATCTCTATACACATAGTTCAGTGCTCTAGCTGCATTCTGCATGGGTCTTGCTCGTTTCAAATTTTCAAATAAAACCGCCAAACCGAGTCACAACGAGTCACAATGAAAACTAAATCCTAAATTAAATAAATTGAATTAATTGCCTCTAAATGCAACAGGTATTACAAAATATTACTGAAAATTATAATTAAGAAAAATAAGCATGCAATCACTTAATTTACCTTAATTAAGTTCTGTAATACTCTCCCTTGTTGAGAAATTTGCCAGTCATCATTAAAATCACAATTATATCAATTTACAATGAATATTACAGCACAGTGAACACGATTTATAGGAACTTGTATATAAATATAGAAACTCACATCCTAATCGAAAACCGACAAGAAAATCAACCGATTTCTTGTGAAAAATCCATCTCAAAGTTATTTTTTCGCACAATCCATGCAACGAATAGAATAGAGCATGTAGATTTCAGAGGGTATAATCTTTCGATAAGAAAATTAGCAGATATCTTAAGACCAGGCGCGTATCCAAGGGGGGGGGGGGCGATGGGGGCGAAAAGGTCCCAAAATACATTGAAAGTATTACTACCCACCACCCGTCGCCCCCCCCCCTCCCTGCGGGATAGGGCACCGCCCCCACTGCCCCCAGCCCCCAGAGTCGCGGGCTGGATCCGCCCCTGCTTAAAATCCGACAAACATCTTAATTCCTTCAAACAATGCACCATATAAGGCATATACGGGAGGTTAGTACCTTTATTTAGTTGATTTGTTTACATTTTGTTAGATTTTTGTGTCAACGAAGGTACATATATATATTATTTTTTGTAATCATTATACAGTGTAAAATATAAATGAATTTCAACATTGACTTTTATTTTTTTTTCATATTTATATTACAATTTTTGCACATTTAATTTATGCAAAAATATTAGAATTATCTAATCATTGCAAAAAAAAAATGTTGCAATTTTTCCATCTGAAGTCAAATGCTATTAAATACAAATTACCGTAAAAATCAATGATGTTTTCAAATTTAGTGTTTTCTGAGTTTAGTTAGTACCCTTCATGCACTTATCATACAAAGCCAACGCCTACTCGACTGCGATGGGAGCGCCAATTACGTCATAAAGGAGGGGGGAGGGGAGGAGAATAGCACAGCTCTTTGTCAAGTGCAATCTTTTTTTTTTTTATTGAATTACCATTGGTTGAGTTTTTGTTTCATTTTCCTCGTGTTCATAATCACTAATTATGCCGCCGCTTTATCAAAATTAATTTTATAAATTATAGATTTATGTTATAATTTCATGAACAACATAACAATATAGTAGTAATAATAATAATAACAACAATATTTTGCGTAGTAATTACATTAAAAACTTTCGAAGACTTTTACTATATTGAGTTCGCTCCGTCAGTAATTAATTATTTTATTTTATTTTTAATGATATGATATTACTAATTCTCTCTAAAAGGTAGACACTCTTTGTCAAGCATGAGCTGCATGAGAATTGTTGGAAAATTATAAAGCAAATAATATGTATTTGTAATTTATTGTACTTAATAAAAATTTAAAAATAAATCTATTATAATATATATGTATAATAATTTATTTTATTTATATTATACATATATGAGTTAATTTTTAACTGTCATTATAAAAAAATAAAATTAAAATATTTATTTTTAATAAAATATAATATTATTTATTTGAAAAGTAAATTTAAATTTTTCAATAAAACAATAAATATTAAATACAAAAAAATTAATAAAATAACAAATTAATGTGCTAAATCTTGACATCTTTACTGGACGACTTTAGCTGTGCTCCTCGTTCACGTCAGGTAACCAGGTCAGCGTCAGGTCCATAAACTGAGATGTTCAAGGAGGCGACCTGTAATTTATACCCTGGGGAAAAATATGTATGTTTAGTGGGATGAAAATAAATATTGTGAATTATTTTATATGAGCTAGAATTCGTAAAATTTACTCTCAGAAATTTAATTAAAATAAACAAGAATATAATGTTTGATATAATATATGGGATTTGAAAAACTATATTGTTTTATTTTTACTATTTTTCTAAGTGCTGGAACTCCATTTATTTCTAGAAAAAAAAAACTTGCTTCCTATCAAATTTATAATCTCATACATAACTTTAAACAGAATATCAAATTTTTGTACATGTAGGACATCCGGAATAATTAGTTATATTTGCTTATCAAGATTTCGTTGCAATAATGAATTGTCTGCTCAATTATGAGCTGTAATAAATAATAAATCGGTATAACTTCAAATTCATTGCTGCGCTCAGATATTTCATTATTACAACAAAATCTTGGTTAATAATAAATTAATTATAATTGTTTATTGGGTTAAGTATTGCAATAGAGTGGGGGGGAAAAGACACGAAAAGAAACAAAAAAATGAAGGACTGCCGGATGGCAGATTATTGCGGACGAGGGTCTTATTCAAAATAAGTTTTTAAAGATCCGATAAAAATCAAAATTTTTCATTATAAAACAGAAAACTTACGATGGGCTAGAGGCCAAGGAGATGTTTGATGACGTAGAGGAACAGGAGAAGAACGAGGACCAAGAAGAAACTCTGGATGAGAAACGCTTGGAGAGGAACGTTGGTAGCTAACGAGTCTATCATGACTGCAGACTTCATTGTTGTTAGTATTGTTGCTGAGCGGCGCAGGAATGTTTTTATAACAATGTTGATGTCACTGCTATTTCATTTGATGAAAATGTGATATGAAAATATAAATATAAAATTGTATATATAGTTCAATGATAAACATGGTACATTTTATTGCATAAGTTAATAGAGTATATTATTATAGGGAGTTCGTCATAAGTTTTGTCAAATTTTGTGAGTTAAAGAAATATTTTGAAAATATTATTGATGAAAAGGGGAAAAAAAGGGAGAGGGGGGTCAATTTGAAAATCGTGAATTTAAATAACTCGGAAGGGGGGAGTTTCTAAAAATGGTAATTTTCGATTGAAGAACAATCTGAAAATTATATTTTTACAAATAATGAAATATGGACAAATGCTATTATTAATTCATACAAATTAAAAATTTCTTCATTAATATATTATATATTATAGTTATTAAATAATTGTAATGCAGATATTTTTTTAATGTATAGATTCAGCACAGGCTATTAACAAGATAGCCCAATTAAGGGTCCAATTCCAATTAGTACATTCTTATTTGCTTTATTCTCTGTTGTAAATATATTTATATATAATTATATAGTAGTGTATTATTTATTGTATTCTTATTATTAATGTTAAATTGTTTTTAAATTTGTGAGATTTAGAGAATAATCGGAGTACTAACACGCAGTTTATCCAGTTTAATTTAAAGGTAGGGAGTTTCAGATGATGCAAGTTATATTTTAATACTGTATTTTGATATGTATTTTAGTAATATAATATTTTTATCAATAATAAAAAGATTTTAGATGCATTACATTCAACAAAATTTCATTAAAATTCAATTATTTTATATTTTCATGCAAGTAAAACATTAACAGTTCAATTGTTTATAACATTGTATTTTTTTTTTTAATTTAATGTAAATAGCATTTTGGATACCTCCAATCACGAGAAAAAGCCGTTTCCCCTTATGTACACTCATCGCCTTATTAAATTTCCCACTTGCAACCTTGTCATATTAATCACCATACCCTCTGTGTTATAAACGGGTCATGGCCGCAAAGGGAAATTTTCCGAGGCGACGTCTGTACATATGATTATTTTTTTTTATTATTTTTGCCATGTTTTTTTTTATTAACAATAATTAATAATGTGCAATGCAGCGTCGACAATTTTTTAATAAGTTTGTTACTTCATAATTGGGTCAGGGATAAATAAAAAACATAATATGTACATCCGGAGAAACAGCTTTTTCTCGTCTAAATATGATTGGTGGTTTTCAAAATGCTATTTGTATTCAGGAAAATACACTACACTTCGAAACAACTAAAATGTTATTTCTTCCTAATTTGCTAGAGCTTCTATAGAAAATTTTGAGATACAGTATTGAAATGTTATATAGAGAAAAGCGAAATAGTTAAATTTCAGTGGCAATTTTTTTATCTGTCCAGAAATTGTTCCACCTTTAATTTTCAGCAATAAATTGTTATCAGACTTTATTAATACTCCATTTAAACAAGATAAGATTATAATTGATAATAGTTCTAATCCACGACACTAGATCGCTCTGTAGTACTAATTTGAATACTTAACCCTGCATGGTCTCCGTAAGAGACAAGACATAGCACTTGGTCACTTTGGCATCACGTGCGGTTAGGATAGGACTTCAACATGTTCAAGCTAAGTTCAAGTGTGATACAAAATCTACATAAGATTTCTAGTGTTAAAAATATCGTAAGATGTAGTAGTAATGTTACGAGTATTCAGAAGTTTTTTCAAAATAATGCAGATTTTCCAAAACGACATATAGGACCTAGGGAGCATGAACAAATCGAAATGTTGGATACTTTGGGATTTAGGGTAAGTTCAAAAAATTTAGTGCATTAAATTGTTAATTACAATAAATCAAATTTAAATACATAAATATATATTTTAGCTTTTTAAAATTATAAACAATAATTAAAATGATAAATAATATACACAAAAATTATTATTTGTAAATTTTAATATAATTAATTTATCCTGTGTGAAATATTTTTAATAAATTATTGTAGTTTTAATTGAATGAATTTAATTTTAAGTTCAACAAAACTAAATAATAAAAATAATGTCAAATTAAAATGTTGATATAACTAAAGTTATGTGCACTCTGTTTCTTCTCTTTCAGAATCTTCTGCTATCAATATAATATTCATGTTTCAAGAATGATTCTATAAAATTAAGTTTACCAAAAAGCGATATCATTGGGACATGGGGTTACTAATTTTTTAAACATAATTATGTAACAAAAAATAATGGGAGTTTTTAGCTTTTCAAAACCCGTTATGAAACAAATGTTACTGCAGGATTTAACTTTTGTGTGACTAAGGGACCCTGGAAACTTCACTCAGGATGGTCAATAAAGAATGTGATACTAGCTCCCTCTATTATGCTTCTGAAATATTAATTAACAGAGCCCATACAAAGATGAAACTGCTCCTTAATTATTTCTGAAACCGAACTCCCTAAACTGCTCTAAGTTGTTTTTGTTACTGCAGACATTGGAGGAGATGACAGACAAGGCAGTTCCTGACACGATACGTCTCAAGAGGGACTTGAACATCGAGGAACCAACAGGTGTGTTGTCTTTAGTTTGCTCTGTGCGGTATTATTAACATCATGTGAAGTCTATGTTTGTTATTGGATCATTATCAAGAATCGATATTTTATATCTAAAGCTAAAAAGAAGACAAATATTATTCTTTAATCACGGTATCCAACCAGAAGTAGAATTACAAAAAATCTTTATAAATAATGTATAATAATACACGTCTGGAGCTAAGTTACGTACAATAAAGTTAATATTTTTATTTTTCAAGAACTAATTATTAAAAATATAGTAATTATTCATTGTAAAAAGAAAATAATACAATATAAACCATAAAATAAAAAGTTAAAATTTGTATTGTATGTTATATTTTTTTTAAATTTTTCATGTTTACACATAAAAAAATTTTTTACTTCCACAAAATAACTGCAGTTTTGATTTCATAAAAATATGCATTTTTGTTCAATATTATATATATTTTTTTTAAATTATTTTGAAGCTGAAAATTTTTCAACACAATGCACTTGTTTTGCATAATTTTTTATAAGGTTTTAAAGAATACATCATATGACCAACGACAACTGGAAAATTTAAGATTTAATTTGATACTATCAGAATACAAGTCACCAACGACAGATAAAAAATCAAAATTTAATTTGAATAATTGTTAAGTCGATTTCTTGAAATTAAATAAATCAAAAAGTTAAGCGAGAACTTTAAACCGTCCCTAAGTATTATTGATAATTGATAGTAAGTCAACAGAGAAAGCAAATGTTTTCATCATCTCACCAACTAAATATTGAGCTGACCCTGTGCTGCACTTAACGTTAATGTGTTAAAATTAGAATTTCAGACCGCTAATTGACCTTTCTATACACTTCATATAAAAATCATGATGTTAAACGGTGTCCCATGATTATCAAATCCAAAATTATTAATGTTATATATATTAAATAATTATCTCTACAACTTCCACAACCGCTACATACGATTCAGTAATAGAAATACGTATTAATTAATTAGTATATTTATATAGTGTATTAAGAATACTCGATTAATATTAAAAAGATTCTACGATCTCCAAATATTTTACATTATTTAAGAAAGCTTTTGAAAATGTAGCATACAAATTTAGTGAAAATTTTAATATATACGTCACATAAATTGTATTATTTATGTACAATACATTTTAAGTGTTTAAAAGAAGTACATGTATAAATTGTTATGACAAAGAAATTATTATAAAAATAATATTGAAACTGTGATCATGAGAAACCTAAACTACGAGCTTTTTCTAGAAGTCGCAAAACCAGTAACGCCCTCTCTGATTGGCCGTGACGTCACTGAGCCAAACCCCCTCCACTTACTTAGCCTGGCTCTGCCAGGGTTAAAAGTTGCGACTTTGGAGTTGCGACTTCTGTTTAGGCGCAAAACAGAAAGCTCGTAGTTTCAGCCCTGTATAATACACGCTTTAAAATGAGTAAATTGCAAAAATAAAATTATTAAGAAACGTACCATAAAAACAATAATAATTTATAAATAATAATATGTTGTGCTATATACTTTGACGTCCCTTAAAAAAAAATACTGGCCAACAGATAATTTCTAGGGTAAGGAGTATACAATGTACATTAAATAATCATAACTTTCCACAAATTAAAAGCATAAATTAATAAGAAATTACCAAGTGGGGATTTAATTTTGATTTCAATTGTAATTGTGATTTTAACATATGATATATTTGATACGTGCTTAAATTATTATAGTCATGTGAAATATTCACTTCCAAAATATCTTGCATGTGATATTGACAGATAAGATTAGAATAAAGTGATAGCAAAACACTTTAAGGTCTATTTCTCAATATATTTACTTATTAAATTTGACTTTATATACCATAGTATTTGCACACTATATAAATTACATCACTTTAAGGTTCATATCTTATTAATTTTATATCTTAAATTGAGCTTTATTGATTGATATTGTGAGGGCAGTAGCCTGCCGGCTTATCATGCCTGACCTCTTAAGATAATTTTCCCTGCTGGGGGTCTTGAATCTTGACCAATAGGTCGCAAGGTCAGCATGTGTAGCAACTCATCGAGTATTTACTTTACTGGGTCAACTAGAATTGGTCAATAGTTGAGAATTTAATTGTAGTATTTGCATTATTAAAAAGAAATAAAAAAGATATTTCTTATAATGTTGATATTAAAAATAATGCAATAATTTTAAAAATGTTTTTTTTTAATTAAATAAAATTATGATTTTTTAAATAATTTTTTTAAGTTTTTTGTTTATTTGACCAAAAAAATATTTTTTTTTCTTAAAACATAATAATTTTTATTAAATTAATATGTATTAATATAAATAATAATATATTCAGAGATATTTGACAATTTACAAAATAAATCATCTGATTTGGTATTAGAAAAAAGTCAAGTTAACTTCATTTTAATACAATTATAATTATGCCCATGAAAATTCTATAATGGAAAAAAAAAAAATGTGCGAATCATTTAAAAGCAGCTGAATGTAAAATTATAGAAGCTGGCAGTGAAATTTATTTGAATTTGTATTAAGAAATTAAGAATTTAATGTCTAGTTACAGTCGCCTTCTAGGAAAATTTCTTTTTGCGGCTTTTCACCATTAACTTGTACTGGAGTACAAATAACTGTTCGAAAATTTCAGACTTTTTACGGACCCAACCTTTTGGCTTTGCTTATTAAAGATTTTGTAGTTCCCCTCCAAATATAAAGAAATATGTATCTATAGGTCTGTTCGTAAATACACAAACAGAAATAATCGATTATTTTTTATGAACCTTTTGAACATAGAACATAAGGTCCATCAATAATAATTAAAAATTTCTGATTATGTATTTATGAACAGTACGACTCAAACCATGAGACTTGTTGATTTAATTGTGAGTTACATTACATTTGCTCAACTGACGTATGATAGTGGTAAACATAATCTGTTGTGTTTGTTGTAATGACTTGTAACGTCACGAGACCTGCCAGTTGACCTAAACACTTCGTAACAATAATGATCTATAATCTCAATCACTATGAAATTACATGACGTCATGATGACCATCATATAGTCAAAGTCTGTCGATAATACTTTTCTCTTTGCCAAAAAAAATAAATTATTCATATTGTTCTTGTTTCATATATTATTATTTTTTATTATGTTTATTCAGTTATTCAGAATAAAATAAACGTGCGTTATTTAATTTTTTATTTCACCTTAATCTCAAAAAAATAAATATATATTGTAAAAAGGATGCGGATATCAGTATATGAAATTACATATAATAAATTGTACATACAATAAACCACAAGATTCAGGCGCGGGTCCAGAAACAAATTTCGGGGAGGCCCTCTTCATAAGGCCAATGTTAAGAAAAAAAAAAAAAATGGAGTGGGAGAAATGCCTATATTGCCCATATATTCTGACAAGATGGCATGTATTTTCTAATTCTTAATATTTAGAAAAATTACGACAGTACTAGATTACATAATTATAATACACAACACCAAATTTCACACTAAAACAAGATTAAGATAAGATTTATATCATTATAAGTCATAACTTTTATTTATGTTAGATTGTTTAGACGTAGTATCATATATATTGTGTAATATTAAAATAATGTAATTTCACATTTTAGTCAACTTCATTGGTATTGACTTCATGAGATGGTTTTCTTTTAGTGAAGTTTTAATTTTAAAAGAAATTTAATAATAGAGTATTGTCCTCAATTTTTTTAATTGCAGAAATGGATAGAAGGCGCAAAGTTATGATACTCTGATTTTTTTCAGATTTTTTAGAGCCCGGGAACTATTTTTAAAAAATTATTGAAAGTCCTTTTCGTGACGTCACGAGACGCCGCTCCTTAAGGGCATTGGGTGTAGCACCGGTAGTTGGCAACACTGACCTATCTTCACCATGCTAATTTTTGGTCATTGCTCCTCGGAGTAATTTTTATGCTAGAGCTAAGCTGATTGCTGTAGTATCAAGATAATTAGTAGCCCAAGTGCACAATTTGGCTAAATAAAGCCTGATTTAAAGAAAAGTATTTTTTTTTATATTTTAGAAAAATGCATGTAAATTTAAAAAATTACTAAAAAATACTTTTCTTTAAATCAGGCTTTATTTAGCCAAATTGTGCACTTGGGCTACTAATTATCTTGATACTACATCAATCAGCTTAGCTCTAGCATAAAAATTACTCCGAGGAGCAATAACCAAAAATTAGCATGGTGAAGATAGGTCAGTGTTGCCAACTACCGGTGCTACACCCAATGCCCTTAAGAAAAAGATAGGACTTGCCGCCGCGTGACGTCACAAAAAGGACTTTCAATAATTTTTTAAAAATAGTTCCAGGTCTCAAAAAAATCTGAAAAAAATCAGGGTAGCATAACTTTGCACCCTCTATCCATTTCTGCAATAAAAAAAAATTGAGGACAATACTCCATTAAAACTGAAAATTCGATTGAAGCTGCTAATCATCATTAAAGAAGGGAAGGGGGGGTGGGAAGGAAGGGGGAGGGGGACACCCTGAAATTTAAAACATTTCAATTTATATAGAGGCTTCAACTGTTCCCCAGTGGGGGAAATTTTCTCCCTTAAGCCTCCATGTTAGATTTTTTTTTCTCCCTGTAGTATGCTAGTAAAGCAATCAGTTTGAAAAACCCTCCACTAATGGTTCCTCTGATAATGAATAAAGATCTGTTCTTCTCTAAAAATTTCTTTAAAAAAAGCAATTTCGAGTTTTTTTTTTCCAAGGATCGTGGGAACACCACAAAATCAGCTGACTTGAAGCCTTTATTGGACATAATATTATAAATACTAACTACACCATCCCTGTTAGTAGAATGCAAAATCTTACCCCTTATTCCCATAAAAAAATTCAATGGATCACATTGTTATCAAGCTTACTGTCATAATTTTTCTGTATTAGCTAGACATATTCTCTCACAATATACCTAAGTGTCATGTTTTTGTACCAGCCGAATATGAACTAATGCTGAGGATTCGAAAGATCGCGGAGAGGAACCTGTTGTGGCGGTCCTATATCGGGATGGGCTACCACAACTGCTGCGTGCCGCACACCATCATGAGGAACATCTTTGAGAACCCAGGCTGGTGAGTAGAAGGTCCACGGTTCGAATCCCGACCAAGCAAACCTACTTTTTAACTATCTATTCAATGATGAAATTTGGTTCCTAATAATTGATAGAGAAAATCTACGTACAGCAGAACATTAATTGAAATCTTATCAATTGAGTAACATTTTAAAGCTTATTTTTGCTTATTTTTAAATGCTGAATTAAATAATAATTAATTTTTTGTTATTATTTTTAAAACATATATATATATACTTATTTTAAAATATAATTTGAATGTTAAAAATGTGTTCTAAAAATTGTTTTTTTGACTTTTTTGTGTTCAAAATTAATGAGAAAATATTTAAAATTATTAGTATAACTTTTATAAATATGTTTCGTTACGAAAGATTATTACTTTTTTTTAAATAATTAATATAGAATCATCAATTGAAACTCCCTCTAAATGAGTTCATCATTAAAGCAAATTTAACACTGGTAATATACGTAAATTAAGATGCAATCCGTAGAACTCCAAAATTCAACCAGAAAAAAAAATTGTGAAATATTTTATTTATTCCTTGATTTAATGTTCGCGCAATGGGAGATTTTCACTATTATTTTAATGTGAATCATTTAAATTTTTTTGAGGTAATGATGTCTTTCCCTCACCCCAATGACGTAACCCTAGTTGAAATATGACTTTCTCAACTCATCCTTCACACGTCTAAATATGATTTAATTACGTGTACACTTCTGGGCACCACGAACGTTACTCCTGCTTTGTTTGTAGACGTTACCACGCAGTCTATGGAGGCGTGGTGAACCAAAACTCTTTTGAAATTGATAGACTGGGCGCTCTTCTTACATCTCCCAAAATTTCAAATCTTCATCTCTCTGTCTATTGAAGCTCCAGCTTTAACAAGTGAAGGAGTTAAATTCATGGTGTTTGGAGAGGTACCTCAAAAATACATCTTCCTCGCTTGAAGTGAGAATGAAAAAAGAAAATGTTCTAACATTTTATGCTCAATAAGGGAAAATATATAAAGAAGACGTAATACATATTTTTTCCTCGGAAATGATACAAAATAAGAGGAAAAAATACAGACATTAAAAGATGGAAATGATTTCAATTTGTGTATTTTTTCAGGACGACTCAGTACACTCCTTACCAGCCGGAGGTCGCTCAGGGTAGACTGGAAGGTCTCCTTAACTACCAGACGATGGTTTCTGACCTGACAGGAATGGAGGTCGCCAATGCGTCTCTGTTGGACGAAGGAACAGCCGCAGCAGAGGCCATGAGTCTCTGTTACAGGTGAATAATCCAATTATTTTTATATTCACAGCATGCAGAAGTATAGGGTTATTTCTATTCTTGTTAACATGTTTCAGTGTTATAATTTTTATTTTGTGCACTTTTTCTGCAAACCAAGCTTAAAAGTTGAATTATAAATGGATGAGCCGAAAAGTGAATAACATACTGAATTAACATTTACGGCTACTTTCGGAGGGAATATCAAATTAATTTGTATGTAGTAATGTCAGAATGAAATGATTTCAGAAAATGAATCAACCATGTTAAATGTTAACCATCGTTGAGAAAGTGAAACAGATTTTATTTTAATAATTAATTCGCTACTATTAATTAAAGCTCTTGGCTCTAATTTTATTGATAAATTATCATAATTTACATAATTATTTTTAAATTATACACTGTAAACATGACTAGCATCATACAACTTGAACAAAAACTCCCTTAATGACGTTTATAATTTCCTTCTTCTAAAAAATTAATTTTTATTTCAAATGTAATGCACTAATATAGTTCTTAGAAAATTTGTTATATTTTTTTTTTTTTTTTAATTTTGAAATGTTAAATGGCATTTAATTTATTTATATTTTTTTTATTAATTTTTTTAGTTTTAATATTAATGTTTAAAATTAATTAAAATTAAATACAACTAGAAATATTTTTATAAAATAATGTATGGTATAAATATAAATGATTTTTTTTGTTAAAAATTTCCACAAGAATGAAATTCAATGAAGTCTTGATTTTTTCCTTTTTTAAAATGAAATAGAAAACGAATTAATAAAACAATGCAACTGCATTTTATTTTTTGTATCAATTTAAAAATATTTATCCATATCTCATGATTTACAATTCATATTTCTGTAATAAATTACATTGTATAAATCTAGAAATAAAATTATCCCTAACATCATGCAACCTTAACCCTCCTCCATAATGTGACCCCCAGCATTGCCACTCAGTCACGTGATAATTTTCCAGACAGAACAAGCGACGTCGCCTGCTAATTTCCCACTCCATTATGTGCCCCCCAACTTGCCACTAAGTCACGTGATAATTTTCCAGACAGAACAAGCGATGTCGCCTGCTAATTTCCCACTCCATTATGTGCCCCCCAGCTTGCCACTCAGTCACGTGATAATTTTCCAGACAGAACAAGCGACGTCGCCTGCTAATTTCCCACAACCTCCACCCCCAAACGGCGAGTGTGGTGGAGACGAGGGCAGCTTCGCTAGGCCTCGAGGTGGTTCGTGGGGAGGTCCTCACAGCCGACTTCTCCGGACGGGACATCGCGGGTGTCCTGCTGCAGTACCCGGACACTTACGGGACAGTCTTCGACTTTGAGACGATGACGAAGAATGCACATGCAAACGGAGTGAGTAAATTATCGAAATTCCTCAACTAGCTACAAATTAAAGTATGGAATCATGCATGAATTTAGAATTGCATGTATTTGAATAAAGGACCTTATTTTCAGCTTATTGGCAGTCCTCTCTAGCCTAACATAATTGAAATCATGCTGCAAAACGAAATGCTGTGATACAATTTAGTACATAAAGCAAAATTTTAAGACGCAATCATATATGTATAGTTTACTGTATAAATAGTATTATTTACACATTTTGAATTTTAGAATTAACATTTAATAAAAATTATTTTTTACACCTAGCCACTGTAACTCTCAGAGAATTTGACCTCTACATGACCTTGAAAATGTTCTCCATTGTTCAGACGCTTGTGGTGTGCGCCACGGACCTCCTGGCCCTGACCTTACTCTGACCTTCCAATTAATTTGACCTCTACATGACCTTGAAAATGTTCTCCATTGTTCAGACGCTTGTGGTGTGCGCCACGGACCTCCTGGCCCTGACCTTACTCTGACCTTCCAATTAATTTGACCTCTACATGACCTTGAACATGTTCTCCATTGTTCAGACGCTTGTGGTGTGCGCCACGGACCTCCTGGCCCTGACCTTACTCTGACCTTCCAATTAATTTGACCTCTACATGACCTTGAACATGTTCTCCATTGTTCAGACGCTTGTGGTGTGCGCCACGGACCTCCTGGCTCTGACCTTGCTGCGACCCCCGAGCGAGTTCGACGCCGACATGGCGGTGGGCACCAGCCAGAGGTTCGGAGTTCCTCTCGGCTATGGAGGACCTCACGCCGGGTTCTTCGCGTGCAGACAGTCCCTTGTGAGACTCATGCCTGGTCGGATGATCGGAGTAACCAGGTGGGTGGGTGATGTACCTTAGAGATATATATAGCACTTATTAGCCGTGAGACGGATAGAGATCTATTATATATAAATATATACATTTTACTATAATATACATCTTTGACTTCCAATTTTGTATCAAATTATCTTATGCAAAAAAAAAAAAAAAAAAAAAAAGAAAGAAAAAAAGAAGGAAGTTGAAATAAAGTTCATTCATTTTTATTTGATTTTAACGTCTCTCCTTGTTTTTTTCCTTCTATTTTGCACACTTTTTTAGGACAAAAATAGGGATAAAGTCAAGATTTACCACCCTATATTAAAACTATAATTTATATACTATAATTCAATTATCCCATAATCCATATCCATATGGGGGGGGGGTATTTTATTTACTGAAATCCTTTCTCTTATTGAGTATGAAATGTAAAAATTTTTGTTTCCATTATATCCTCACTTTGAGCAAAAAAGAAATAAGACTATTTTTTTCAGGTAAAAATACGTAATAAGATTAGGTTTAGACGTGTGCGGGATGAGTTTAAGACGAATATTTTCAACTTCCAGGGACGCGAATGGTCTGGACGCATACCGCCTGGCCTTACAGACTCGTGAGCAGCACATACGGCGTGACAAAGCCACCAGCAATATCTGCACTGCGCAGGCGCTGCTCGCCAACATGTCTGCAATGTACGCAGTCTACCACGGACCACATGGACTAAAGGATATAGCCATCAGGGTCCATGACGCGGCGCTCTTGTTAGCAGCAGGTATAGTCATGATCAAAGAAACTTTCCATCCTGAGAGCAAGTTTATTGAATTATTGTTTTAATCAAACCCTAATTGGGTACTGTTACTTTTACTAATTACTCACTAAGTTTGAAACCCCGAACCTTCCAAAGCCCTAACTTGAGCGTTTCGCGGGCTCTTCCGGAAAGGGGTCGGTCATGGCCTTGCAAATCCATCCCGGCATTTGCCTGCGGCTGAGGGAAACGTGGAAACCTCAGCCAGGATGGACGCTACAGCTTTTGTCAATGAACCAGATGTGCAATGGTCCAAAACCACATAGTGGAAAAGCGTAACGATTTACCCCTGGGTGAGAAACGTGGTTTTTGTTGAAAATGGTCACCCGTCCAACTACTAACCATGCTCGGTGTTGATTGACTTCGGTGATCTAACGAGACTGATAAGATAAACCCATTATATATTATATTGTAGTATATTTACGGACTAAATAATCTAAATAGACTAATAGAATTGGAGGGTTAAGTTGCACTAATTGTAAATTCATCCAGGATTCAGTTCAGCAATAATTTAAACTTTTCAAAATTTGGCTTATTTTATTTATTGTGTAATTCAGCTCTTGCAAACATTATCTTTTCATACAAAAAAACAGCTAATAAAAATATATATTTTAAAGTAATTTTAAAATAATACAAAAAGAAATAAATATTTAAATTAATATTATAATACTTTTATTATTTATTTTTATTTTAAAATAATAAAAATTAAAAATTATTTGCTTAAAAGAAATTAAATTTGCATTTAAATAATTTGTAATATTTAATTTTTTATATTTTCTATAAATTTAAAAATTTGCAGTGAAAATGTTTACAGCAAAGCGACACCAAAAATAATATATAAAACTTCTTGGTAGAGCTCTGCTGCCTCCACATACCATTTTTCAAGCACTCTTTCTGTGCATCAATTATTTTTTTCTCTGTGTTGTGAACTTTCTCATTTTTGTCTTTCAGCAAATCAGCATGGATGCTTTTTCCCCAGTTATTATAGTTTGTTTCAGGGATCGGATGCTGATGCAAGATGCACACGGATGCGCAAAAATGGGCTTGCATCCACATCCGTGCATCCCAGATGCACGAAAAAAACGCGTGCATCCGATCCCTGGTTTTTTTATTGAACACTCGTGTACTTAATATATATTATATTTCCCAATTTGTGTAGCGACTCAATTAACCTCGGCTTGTAGACTGGTCCATATGATTCAATGTCATTGGGAGTTTCAATCTGATCAATGTTTCTGGACCCAGATATCGATGACTTGTACTCTGTCGTTGAAAAACTGCATCAGTGACTTGAACGCTCACTGGCAGGCTTACCATGAGCAAGGCTTGATCTTCCCCATAAGTGGAGCGTTTGACTGAGGCTGATATCTCCATGGTTACAGTGCCATCAGCTGTCCTCAAAGACTGGGTGACCTTTCCACCACCCTTTACAGCAGACGTGACGATTGAATCAGACTTCATTGGGATGGAGTTCTCCAGGGCCAGCTCAATCAAGTTTTTTACCAGCAACGTTGATTTTTTTTGTAGACATCCCTCGTAAAAAGGAATTATACTTCTTACAAATTAATAAAGTATAATTCGTATGTTGAATTTGTCTAATTTAGTATAATTTCTGAATGATTAATATATATAATACTAAATCACAGATTAACTATACTAGTTTTTATTTTATTATACTAAAAATTATAGAAAAGCATTTTTCCAAAAATAGCATTTTCCAAAGTAAAAAAAATATATATATAATAAGTGACATATTGAATCCTATATGATTGACTCGAAATGATTTAAAAAGGTATACTATTTCTATAATTTAGTATAATAAAATTAAACTAGTATAATTAATCATGTAATTTAGTATATTAATCATTCAGAAATTATACTAAATTAGACGAATTCAACATACGAATTATACTTTATTAATTTGTAATAAGTATAATATAATTCCTTTTTACATAGGATATGCCCTTATTTTTTGTTGGTTTGGACGAGAAGAGCTTCGTAATGCCTTTTTCTGATTCTCCGGTCTTCGAGGTTTGCTTGCAAGCTTTCATTGTTTCGCCCAGACTTCGTGCTAAAAAAAAAAAAAAAGATTCCGTCTAGACGAAAAATTCCAACAAAGAGGAAGAAAGAAGCTTTTCTTGGCGGCAACCGAATATGACGGATATTATATTTTCAGGATGACTTACTTCGACTGCTGCCTTGAGATTTTCACGGAATTGGTCAATTTGAAAAAAATTATCCCCAATTGTAAAATAAGAAAAAAAAATAGAGAGAAATATGTGTAACGTGTAACGAATTACCAACGGCAGTTCAAATAATCGAATATTAAGATATAATCTTATAATTTTAATATGGTTCTGGTGTCACACCCCTGCTCTATTTTCATCACGTTAACAGAAGAGCGAGGTGATTACAAGCTTTTATGACCACTCAAAATAATAAATCTACTATTTTTGTGTCTTGGAGCTGCCATTTCATCATATAAATCAAAAATTAAGTTTGTACCGTCTCGAGTCCAGTTGTGTTTATCACTTTTCGTGAAGGACATTCTCCAGTGTACACAAAACTTAACCTCTGCCTCCAGCATCGCAAAGAAACAAAATTATAGACGGATTTGAAAATTTGGGAGTAGTTAAGAGAGCATTCAATGTAGCCATCTCAAAATCATGTTCACGTTTTTTTTTTTGTTTTTTTTTTTAAAGGATACACCCCTATGAGCTTGGAGCTCGAGGGGGGGGGGGGTAATGGGTACATTCACTACGTTGACATGATAGTATTTTATTGATGACGCCTCATAAGAATAACATTATTCGTCGTCAACAAATACGTATTAAATACCATCATGATGTGTATGTATTATAGTAATTGAATGGGTAACCACATTAAGAAGAGGTAAATAAAGTTTAAGTTGTCTTGAGATCTATGTAACAACATGAAATCATAAAAATGTATATCATATAACAATATTTTTGTATGGTAAGGTGGAGAAAAGACATTATTGTCTTAACCTCGCCATTAATAATCTAAACATGCAGAAAGTGGGTGGCTTCGGCTGCTCACTGTAAAACCCCGGTGAGCGCTGAAGGGTCTGGGCGTGAGTCTGCCTGGATCGGTGCCGATCTTGGTAACAAATATCCTCGCTGATTGAGTTCTTTGACCCCCAGGTGCTCGCAAGGCCGGTCACACGGTCACCACCCCTCAGTTCTTCGACACCATCCGTATCTCCCTGGCCTGCGATCTGTCCGTGGTGCAGAGTCGAGCCAGGCAGAAGGAGGTCAACCTCAGGTACTTCCCCGACGACTCGGTAAGTAGTTTCCACCTTCCCTCAGTCACTTTAAACAATCAGTGTATTCATAATACTTCATTTGTTTTTGTTGATTTATATATAATATTATAATCAGTTACAAACTAAATAACATAAAAAAATATTTAAAAAAATTATGATTTTAAATTTTTTTTAAATAATTTATATTTAAAATATATAAATTAATAACATTTAAATTTAATGTATATTTTTTTGCTTTAAATATAAGAATGATTATATTTTCGCATTACTTTATTATATATATTATCAGATTTCACTCATCAATATTAATTTCACAATAAATATTTGCCTTTTGCATATGGTCGTTTCGCATTGCCTAATTATTAAATGGGTTGAATATTGGACAAATTAACCATAAATTTAATATGAATAATATAATGTCATTACTATTACCTGATGTAACTTTACAATGATTGAATTCAGCAGTATTGAATTAAAAAATAATAAAAGTATTCTATAAAATTGATGTAAATATTTCATATAACTGTTGGACATATTACAAAAATGCTTCCAATTTATTTAAATGTTATTTCAGATCGGCATTGCATTGGACGAGACTGTACGAGTTCAGGACGTCCAAGACTTGCTGTGGATTCTTGGCTACCAGGGCACTGCGCAGGAGGTAAAATCTCCGTGAATAAGTACAAAATAATAAAGATATAATATGCTAAGTTATTCTGCTTAATCTTTTTTATTGTACTAACAAATTTCATAGATGTTGTAATCCATATTAACCTAATAAAAATGTACATTAAATATTAATATCCACAATCAAAATTATTACAAATGGTTGTCATATTTTTACTTCATAGTCTCCATACTGATTAATCTTAACAAGTTAGTGGAATTTTTTCAATATTAACATTAGCAATGAACTATTTGACACCTTAAAGGTGCATTTTCATGGAGCGATGTCTAGCGGGGCTTGGTGGGGCGAGAAAAGCGCACTTGCTTCAATCCCATATGGCGGCCATGTTGGCGATAAAATCACTCCCTGCAAGGAGAGGAAATTCCGAGCCTCTGATTGACTGCAGCACGTGACTTTCTCGCTTTCTCCGCTCCATGGAAACGCACCTTTATGTTCAAATTATTTATGTAACTTTGGTTTATTGCTGATTGACGTAATCCATGTCATACTTATGCAGCCAGTGATTGAATAAATAGTTTATTATTTTACAACAAAATTTCAATTTGTTTATCAGCAATTTATAGAAAAGTCTTTATTTCCAGCTGTCCGAGGATTGCGCCCAAGAGATCCAGGACACGAGCATCTTGAGCTCTCCCTTCAGACGTACCTCGCCCTTCCTCACCCACCCTGTGTTCAACTCCTACCACTCAGAGTCGCGCATTGTCCGCTACATGAAGATGCTGGAGAACAAGGACGTGTCGCTCGTGCACTCCATGATTCCTCTGGTGAGTGAGTTCGAATCCCAGCGTAGTCTAAAGTTTTTACAAATATTTAGATCAATGCTCCATTATTCCTCTGGGAGCGAGTTCGAATCCCAGCGTAGTCTAAAGTTTTTACAAATTTTTAGATCAATGCTCCATTATTCCTCTGGGAGTGAGTTCGAATCCTAGCGTAGTCTAAAGTTTTTACAAATATTTAGACGCTCCATGATTCCTCTGGGAGCGAGTCAGGGGCATGAGTTTGAATACCCATATGTAGTCTAAAGTTTTTATAAATTTTTATCTCTTTAATTCGATGCTCCATGATATCACGGGTTAAATGTCAAGCTTTCTGAGGGTCGTGAATTTGATGAGGAAAAAAGTATAGGTTCTCTTTTCTCTGATTCGAGTCTTCGATCATTCTATTTTTCTTTTTTTAATAAATATTTGTTTAATTCAAAAAATTATACAGCGTTTGCGTATCTGGCTTCCACACATATTAGAATCCTAACACCCAATCGTGAATCGTGTCACAATCCATCACGATAGGGAGTTTCGTTTTTCTAGACATTATTTAAGTAAAGATTGCATAGTGACACTTTATTAATCCACATGCATTGTTTAGGTTAATAATAATAACTTTTTACATTTTGAATATATATTATATATAAATATTATTAGTCTTTTATTAAACACAGAAAGTGTACATATTATATATATATAAATATTTCTATTAAAATATTTTAAAAATTATTATTTAAATTTATATTTTATTTCAATTTTAAAAAATTAATGTTTATAAATTTAAAAAAACGTCTATTATTAATTTATTATTTGGCTGTTTATTAATAAATAAAATTCACTAATAAATATGTTCGCCTTCATTTCCAATAATAAATACTGTGCTAAAATTTAAAAATACTTGCAATAAAATAATATAACTATATATGATTCTAAAGAACAGAGATAATTTGATTAGGTACGAAAATATAAAAGAACAAAATAAGGCTTGCAATTAAAATTGTTATGGATATCATAAAAACTTTAATATAATTATAAGATTAAAAAATGATAATAAATACTATATAATGCAAAATCTAAACATGATAACAATGCCATATATAACCGTTTGTGACCTCGGTCACGTGACGTTGCAGGGCTCGTGCACGATGAAGCTCAACAGCACGACGGAGATGATGCCGTGCAGCCTCAAACACTTCACTGACGTGCACCCCTTCGTGCCGGTGGAGCAGGCGCTTGGCTACAATCAGCTGTTTGAGGAGCTCGAGAGAGACCTCTGCGAGATCACGGGATACGACAAGATCTCCTTCCAGCCTAACAGGTGAATTTCGAGTTTTCTGGCATTTCTATTGACATTTCAGTCCAGGGGGGGGGGACTAGGGGGGTGATTCCAACCCCCCTCCCGAAATGTTGGATTTAACATGGGCAATATAGGCATTTCCCCCACTTCAATTTTTATTTTAACGTTGGCCTTATGGGGGCAACCACTGCCTGAAATTTTTTTCTGGATCTGCGCCTGTTTCGGTGATGTTATTTCAAAACCAAATATAAATTGGTACTTTTATTGAAAATCCATCTCCAAAGTTCGAAAACTGAATTATTTACCGAATAGTCACAAAATTCACACTTTCAGCAACTCAGCACGGTGGAAATTTTTAGTCATTTGATAATTTATTTTATATGTTCATGAAATATGCGCATACAGAGGTACAGAGCTAGGAAAAACAGTGGTGTAACAGGGGAAAAGGAAGGGTGGGGGTAAGGGATTTAAGGGTGTTCCTTAGGGGAAAACTTCCCATTCAATAATGAGGTAGATTCAGTAAGATTTCTTGTACCTTATTTCTAATCAGCGATGCAATACCATACAATAGAAAATATTCAACGATTAAATGACAGCGGCAAGGTTCCTCTCAGGTCTAACTTTCTTGATGTTCCAGTGGTGCTCAGGGCGAGTACGCTGGTCTGCGAGCCATCAAGTCCTACCTGGAGGCCAAGGGTGAAGGTCACCGAAATATCTGCCTGATCCCTGTGTCTGCGCACGGCACCAACCCGGCATCTGCGCAGATGGCTGGTATGAAGGTGGAGCCTATCAACGTCTTGAAGGACGGGAGCATCGATATGAGGCACCTCGTAGCAAAGGTGAGGAGACGTTTCAAGTATCTTACTTTTGAAATTAGCGTAAGTTTTAGTAGCTCTAGTTGAAAAATTACGTCTTCAACTAATCTTTTACACTTATAAAAATAATCTTTTTACCTCTAAAACACATCTTATTTTCTCTTCGCTCAAAGTGAGGATGAAATGAAGACAACATTTTTAACATTTAATGTTCAAGAAGAGGAAAAAAGACGTAATCTCATATTTTTTACCTTTTTTTTCCCTCTAAATTGGTGCAAAATAAGAAGAGAAGTGACGAGAAGAGAGTTCAATAGCGAAGAAAAGATGAAATTTAATTAAACTCGGGACCATTATAAATTAACTTTTTTTTTTCATAACTTTCATAAGAAATTATAGTACTTAGAAACGTGAATTCTGTAGCCATTATATAGGCCATTACCCTATAAAAGTAAGACAAAGAGAGTGAAAAAAAAAAAAAAAAAAAAAATGTCATATTATAATATACTGTATAATCAATAAAAAATACTCAAACGAGTTGAAAAATTAATTTTACTGTACATAAATTAAAAAAAAAAGAAGAAAAAACATACTGACACGTACGAACCCTCAGCTGCATCCCATGACCATACTGACATATTTTATACCCTGGCTACTAAAGTACCTGCATCTCTGACCATACTGACACGTATGCCTTATGTCCACAGGCTGAGAAACACGACAAGAACCTGGCTTGCCTGATGATCACGTACCCCTCAACGTTCGGAGTGTTCGAGGAGACGATCGCAGACGTGTGTCAGTTGATCCACGAGCACGGGGGACAGGTCAGTGACCCCAACATGTTCTCCAGCATGGAGTGATCTTTGTTATTTACTTGATTACAGTAGTCCTTGAATGAAAATTTATTATTTTGATTTGCGAGTAAAATACAATATATTATTTTAGCTTGTAAAATACATTTTTTTCTCTTTTAATTACTAATTATTTGTTTAATATTTTCTTAAATGAATTTTTAGTTGTTTTTCTTAAATATTTAGTTTTTACTATGCTAAACTTTTAAAATATTTTCCAAAAAAGTAATATTAAATTACAAGCATTATTTTATTATTTATTTTTTTTACAAAAAAATTATAAACATCAATAACCTTATTTTAATGTTTAATAAAATATTTCATTATCAAAATGTAACTGAAGTAAAAGTAATTACATATTTTGTAAATATATATTAATACAATTATTACACATAATTTTAATATTTGTGTTGGACAAACAATCCATTGTAGATATCAGTTCCGTCTTTTTTTAACTCTCTGAAGTAAAAATGTAATTATTCTGTCCGGTTTTTGACTATTTTTGAGACATTAATTTTTTTAGTTAAAAATGATGCGGATTTGACTAATGGTCGCCAGATTTCCAATGATGTTCTCACTGGACGGTCAATTTTGAACTGGTAAAATTGTTCAAAAGTGTATGCATTTAGCATCAGACTAAGACCATATATTATAATAATATAATTATGTGAATGCATGTTTGTTTATTATAGTTATATTTTATTTATTTTTTTCTTACTTTTAATTATCATTAGATCATAAGGATTGATTCAGTGTTAACTAAATCCTAAAATTTTGTATGTGTTTCAAATTGACTTATTCTACATAGGTGTTCAGGCCTACTAATACAGGTTCTGTATTGCTGAACAAGTTGCCTGAATCTTAAGGTAATTTAAAAATATTCACTTTATTTCAAACCATTGTCTCCCCAGGTGTACCTAGACGGCGCCAACATGAACGCCCAGGTGGGACTCTGCAGACCAGGTGACTACGGCTCGGACGTATCTCACCTGAATCTCCACAAGACCTTCTGTATCCCTCACGGTGGCGGAGGACCAGGCATGGGACCAATCGGAGTGTGAGTAGCTCTCGAGACACACAGTTATGACCTAGAGGCCGGATTTCTAGTTTTTTAAGGTGTGTGATTTCCAGCACTGGATCTGGTCCAAAAACAGTTATCATATTCTCAAAAACAGTCGAAAACGGTTCACTTATTTTACTTTTAAGAACAAAGAAGTAATTGCACTCTAGCTTGTACATTAATTAACATTACGGTATATGTAAATAAGCTTCATTCGCTAATCAACTATTGCCATAATGGTTTAAAAGAAGTTATAAGTTAACTTTAGGCGGATTCACATGGTGATTTCCAGCTTGCGATGCGATGCAAATAATGCGCACTTGCTGTAACATCCATTGGCGGATTTGGCGGCCATATTTGGCGATTGAAAAAAAAAGTGCATCGTAATTTAATACGATTATAGCCGCCGCAACCGCGAATTCGCTTGCAGCATAGGATTTCACAGCTTTTACGTCAAAGTCGCATTGCCGTTGTCGCCATTTGAATCCGCCTTTATACGATCGAATACACACTAATGGACTTAAAATTAAACTCTTTTAATTTTATTTTACTATATCTATTTTATTTAGATTTAATTTTTTATTATGATATGAATGCTTGATGTTATATAAAAAAAATCGTGCAATAGTCGTGTACGCAGCTTTAGAAATCATTAATTGCTCCTGTGTTTCAGGAAGGAGCATCTGGCCCCGTTCCTACCCAGCCACCCCGTGATCGACCCTCTAGTCGGGGCAAATTCCAAGTCGTTTGGAGTCGTCAGCGCCGCCCCCTTCGGTTCCTCCGCCATCCTCCCCATCTCCTGGGCGTACATCAAGGTGAGAAATTTACCTGACCGCTAGGTGGACCAAGCAGTCAGGTGCAGATACAGGGGAAGGGGGCTGCACCCCTGAAATATTTTGTTGGATTTTTTGACATGAGCAATATATAGGCGTTTCCTCCACACTGATTTTTTTTTTAATATTGGACTTATGGACCCCCTTCCCCCCCCTCCCCCCCCCCCATTTTTTTTGCGCCTGGCAGCATTTAGTATTCTCGATTTGCACTTGTTAATTTCATTACCCTGTTTTTAAAGTACTACTTAGGAAGTTAATTTTGTAAACACAACACCAAATAATATTTGTTGCATATATTTATTAAACGTAAAGTGCAATCATTTAATTATAAAATTCATATTAACTCAAAAAATGCAAATTCAGTTTAAACAAGGTTTCATCATATAAATTAGAGACAAGTAGTCATAATATTCATACACTTCATGAAACTTTAGTGAGGTTCATGTATTGTAATAATAATTATAATAATATTAGTATATTATACTACCGTGAAATGTAAAATAAAAATTAAAAAGTTTAACTGTTGTGTTATTGTTTAAAAATAAGTTACTTCAGTTTGATATTTTATTCTGTTTAAAAAGTAATAATAAAATATTATATCTTCGTTGCTCTTCAATAACCTTATATCTTAACCCATGTACAAAATTTATTTTTGCCATAATACAATAATATTATGCATCATTCAATTGAGAATTTTAACATATCAAGTAACTTGTAATGGAGTATCGACCTCATTTTTTTTTTTTTACTGTAGAAATGGATAGAGAGTGCAAAGTTATGCTACCCTGATTTTTTTCCCCGATCTTCTAGAGTCCGGGAACTACTTTAAATCATTATTGAAAATACAGAAAAAAATGACGCCTCTGGACGCTTCTCAAAAAGATAGAACCTAAAAGAGGCGTGGGTTCGAACACGACCTCGGCAAAACCTTTTAGCAATACTTCCTGGCCTCTAAAAAATCTGAAAAAAAAAAAAAAAAAAATCAGAGTGGCATAACTTTGTACCTTGTACCCTCTATCCATTTTGCAATATAAATTTTTGAGTTCGATACTCTATTTGACACTTGATGTTGATGACAGATGATGGGACCACGTGGGCTCAGGAAGGCGACTCAGGTAGCCATCCTGAACGCCAACTACATGAGCAAGCGACTGGAGAACCACTACCACACTTTGTTCCGCGGGAAGAACGGTCTGGTGGCCCACGAATTCATTCTGGACGTCCGCATGTTCAAGAAGACCGCCAACCTGGAGGCTGTGGACATCGCAAAGAGACTCATGGACTACGGTAACTAATGTCTGAAGGTTAAAATATTAGCTTTTGCTTTCGTCTCAGGCCCATGCAGTAATACGGCGCTTTGATTGGCTAGACAGTTAATATTTAAGTCGATTTCGCCCCCACTTTATATAGCCCGACTTTGCCAGGGTTAAAAAAATTGACCTAGTAAATAAGCCATGCATGTAAATTGCACCGAATTTAGAGCTTATATTTTACCATTTAAACGGCTTAACCGGTAAAAAGAGATCCAGTGCCACCTTTCGAATTTTTATTGAAAAGAAAATACAGCAATAAGTCCTGAAATTAAATTTTATGGCTTTTGTTTTTGTTAATTTATGGGAGTTGTTAACAATATTGGCGTGAATATTAATGGCGCGCGTATTGTACAATAGTTTAGTGGCTATTTAAATTTGATTTTACATTTACAAAAAAAAAAAAAAAAAAAATAATGTACGATTTAATTTCAAATATTTTTTTATTTAAATATTTTTTTATTTAAATATATTTTTAAAAATTATTATGAGTTTTTTTTCTGAAACTAGGAAATGCTCTTTTTTTTTGTACAAGCATGGCATAAAATACATAATTAAAAACATAAAAATAAATACTATGTGTACCGATACGAAAATAAGACTACAAAGTCTCTGAATTTTCTGCGTCATCAATACCTTTGCAGAATATGTTATGAAATTATAAAAAATGGATTAACATTATAATATAATAAGACAATGTCTTAACATGAATAATTTAATATTATTAATCAAAGTAAAAGAAGAAAAAAAAAAGAACAAATGGTTCTTTTACAAGTCCATAACTTTTAAGTTAAATTGATGTTTCCTCGTAAAGAAAAATAAATTATAAAATTCATAATTACTACAAAAGAAGTGTGTAATATCATGCAGGTATAGTATGTGATATTCGCTTATTTACATGATCTTGCTAATTGCACTGTAAAGTCTTTTTATTTGTAATTGTACCTTTGTTTTACGATAATTTAAGTCTCTCAGGGTCTCAGGTGATCCATTTTTTTTTTTTTTTTACAATATAGTCACACATCTCTCAAGATCTCTGATGGTCCCATTATTTTACAATAAAGTCACACATCTATCAGGGTCTCTGGTCGTCCCTATCATGTTTAACGATAAAAGTCACACCTTTCAGGGTCTCTGATGACCCTTTTTCCTTATGTTTCACGGTAACGTCTATCATTGTCTCTCTCTCATGGTTCTTTTGATTCACGATAAAGTCTCTCAACTCTCAGGTTTTATGTTTCACGATATAAAGTCTCTGCCAGGGTGTTTGATAGTCTTAATTTTCAGGTTTTCACGCCCCCACCATGTCCTGGCCCGTGGCTGGTACCCTGATGATCGAACCTACCGAGTCTGAAGACAAGCAGGAGCTCGACCGCTTCTGTGAGGCGCTCATCTGTGAGTATTACGATTGGAGAACATTGTGGAGGTTAACATGAAAATAACGTGCCATTTTAAAAATATTCGTTTTTATTTTTATCATTATAAAGCAGATGATACAAAAAAATATTAAACAAAAATTTTATGAATTTTATGAAAAAGGTACGTGGTTTTACATCATTTTTGTAAAAAAAAAGGAGGATAGTTACTGTTATCTAATTAATTAATAGTACACAATTTAAGTACATTTTAACTATATTTCGATAATTAATTGTATATTTCATAAATATTTTAAATTTATTACATAAAATGACAAGGTTAGTATATTTTGAATAAGAAAATTCCCCCATATATGCCTTGTTAATACAGTTTATTAATTAGAATTTAATATAAATTTCTGCTTGCATCAAAATTTAGTATGATTTTTTTTGTTTTTTTTTGTTTTTCAAAATTTAAAATAATTTTCTGCCCGTCCCCAATATAGAGTACAGTTCAATCTAAATCATATGACGTCACGGACACCCCTCCTCATTCCATGCTCCTATCTTCAGGTATTCGCCGTGAGATCCGTGACATTGAGGAAGGTCGTATGGACGTGCGCACCAACCCCCTCAAGATGGCACCTCACACGCAGGCCCAGGTCATCTCGTCAGAGTGGAACAGACCTTACTCCCGCGAACTGGCGGCCTTCCCAGCGGTAAATAACTAAATATATCTATATCATAATAGAATATCTATCTCTGACTTCTCACTGGATTTGGGGGGTATTGAAGAAAAAAATATCCAAAATTATATAATAATAAAATCATCTATTCATAAATATGCATAATTCAAGGATTTGTGCACATTTACACCATGTAAACCCCATATCATGTATACAGATGGTTCATTATGTTATACCCAATATACAGTACGTACAATATAATACAATATAAAAAACTTTAAAAACTAAAATAAATACAAATAAAATACTGCCACATTAATTTATTCACATTGCGATTTCTATCATATATGCGACGCGATGCGAATAATGCGCACATGCTATAACATCCATTGGCGGCCATATTTGGCGATTAAAAGAAAAAGAGCATCGTAATTAACGCGATTTCCGGCCAACGAGATGTTCCCGGCGAATTCGCCGCCGCATAGGATTTCACAGATCACAGCTTTTACGTCAAAATCGCGTCGCATCGCCGCTGTCGCCATCTGAATCCGCCTTTATATGTAACGACACCTTTTAATTATATACATATTTAATGTTAAGCAAAATATTAAATTAGGTTTTAATTACATTTTATTGTTACTTATAATAACATCTTACTTAAATGCCTGTAATTTCTTTGTTTTTAAATGTACTTAAACTAAATGTTGTACATTTATTATAAAGCTATAATATGCAATTCTCAACCATCTGACCCTCGTCAATAATTTCTGATGTTCGTGTGTTTCCGGCAGCCGTTCGTGCGACCCGAGAGCAAGATGTGGCCGACGGTGGGACGTATTGACGACATTTACGGCGACAAGCACCTCGTGTGTACGTGTCCACCAATCCTTCCAGTGTACTCGTTCTCCAGTTGAGCACCGTTCATGTGTTGTTTGTATCAGGGAAGAGATTTGCTCAAATAAATTTATAAGATGCAGTACGTGCTTCAGAATATGTCTTACTGTCAGAATCAAAATAATGTAAAGTCAAATTAGTATGTAAATGTCATAAAAAGGACTACATTTTTTTTTCTGTATCTGACAGTTGTTACCTTTTAAAATATTTTAAGTGCAAATTAATTCCGATGTGTTATTTAAACTCATAAGAAAATTTGGCACTTAAGCTCTTGGCCCATGTCCATTAAAATTACGCTGAGAGCTAATGTCAAGTTTTTTAGTTGTTTCCAAACTACATGATAAACGGGCTTATAAGATTCTGAGGTCTATATGATAGTTTATCGTCTTTAACTTGCATTTTTTTTAATGAATTTATAAAATATTATAAACTCTCTTCCCTGTATTCCATTTGTTATAATTCTCCCTGTTTTCATAATAAAATATAATGTATTAATACCATGTACCCTTGTTTTACTTGTCTTTTATGCAGAAAGAAAAATAATAATAAAATTTTATATAAGGTTAATAACTAAAAATTTAATTTTGTTAAAAGTTTTATCAAATTACAATATACGACTTAAAATCATACAAGAACTCGATTAATTATATTCAAGAACTATAGAACCTTAATTAGTTAATTTTTCAACTAGCAATTATTATGATTAATTTTCATAAATAAGAATAAATCAATAAATTATAGAGAGACTCCGAGTCTCTAAAGAAAATATTAGGATTGTTACAGAGACCCTACAGAGACCTCCGTGTCTTATGGTCAGAAATTTGACCAGCTTGGCCGAGCTTCACTGTAACTGCAATATGAGAGTGGCGGCACCACTGAATATTATAGCAGCGGTACGGCACGGTTCTCGCTGGCTGCGAGGGCAATTTTAGCCAGCAAGAACCGGGCCGTGCCGAACATTTAGCAGCGCCGCCACTCTCAGTTACAGTGAAGCTCTGATCAAATCCCTGGCCATAAAAGACACAGGTCTCTGTGACTGTTATTAGGACAAAGAATCAGTATTTGAAATTATGGCGTTTTACTCGATGATTGGTTAAAAAATAAACTCCAACAGCCAATCACAAAACATTCACATATTTAAAACAGCTGACTATAGTAAACAAAAATGTCTTTTAAGAGAGAAGGTGATGATGCCGCTTTATTAAACAGTTTACAGGTAAAATAAAATGAATTAATCATTAATATGAGATAAATATGCATTATTAGTTATTGCTTTATATTTACTGTTGATAATTTTTTGTCATTAGCATCGCCGAGTGGCAGAATTGCTTGGTAGTCACATACCTGACACGGAGGCTTCGCTGCTCAGTAACGGCAGGTAAATACGCGAAATATTGGATCAAAGCATCAAATAAATTGTATATTGTTCTCTTTGTCAGGTTAACTTGCCTCATCTGCTCGTATCGCCCAGTGTTTGATACAATAGCAATGTTGGCAGTTCATCGCCAGGGGAAGAAACACATTCATGGTAAGCATCAAGGGTTGGGTTCGGTACAGAGTAGACACGAGTATGATTTTTTTTCATCGCCATTTCAATATATTACTGGTCTATTTCATAATTAAAGATTCTTTTATAAAATATTTTGTACGTTCAGTATATTTGCGTATTTATGTACATATATTTAGTTTTGTATGCATATATTTACTTAAAGTTAAGTATCCAAGAGCCAGTGGCGTGCGGTGGGTTTAGCAGGCAGTAATGCGGCGGCAAAATTATGGGACTGGACACAGCAAAAGGGGGGTCCGGGGGGCGGAGCCCCCCGGATAGCCCGCCGCAGCCGAAAATTTTTTTAAAAAGGGGGCGTGGCAGGCGACTTTTTAAGCATGAAAATAACACAAAAATATATTATATTTCGACGTTTTATACAATTCTAAAATCAATCACAAATAATTTTTTAAATCAATTTGTAAGACGAGTTAAATTTTTGTCGGTATAATGTCTTTTTTTATATCGATCGTATGACAGTTATATTCATGATCGATCAGCACATAATTAATATATAATATAACTATTTTCACTAAAAACAATACGTATAATTTTTGTATTGTGATTCCGACTATGTACAGCTGCAATACGTGAAAAAAAAATACGCATTTTATTCTCTGCAGTCAATTAAATTCTAATTGTGATCCGCGACGCGGATTGATCAGGATAGCAGTCGATAAATCAATATTTTATTTTCTAAGATACGTAATTTCTTTCAAATAATTTGTTGTTTTGAAAGGTAAAGTCAATTTAAGAACATGAGTTTAATCGTTTAAAATAATTATAGTGTGGATTTCATAATTGTGAAACTATATATTTGTTTTGCTTTAAAAATAAGAGGTAAAGTTTTCGAATCTTATATTTTTTTCCCCGGCAGCATATAATTTACGATAATCCACGAGGCAAAAACATCGGCTCCTCGATCGTCGTCGCTCCCCTCCCTCAACTCCCTCCCAGGACTGAAGCTCGCCCCCACCTCCTAAATCGGTAGAAAGCTCAGCTTTTTCTTTGATGATAAAACTATACGAAAAAACGGGCGTGGGAGGGGAAATGTAGATTCATGCATGGGGAAAACAAAGCTGAGTGAGTCTACCGCTTTCATGCAAGAGGGCGTCTTTGCATTGCACCGCGAATTCATTTACGTTTTTGCGGTAAACGCTTCAATAAATTCAAACGAAGATTTTCACATAGACAAAGATAAATTATTTTTTTTTATTGAAATTTGACGTGATGAAATTGAAAAAGAAAATATTTATATTCTTTAAAGAAAGCTCAAATTTTCCCTAGATGCGCCGCATCCAACGCATTAATGGACCGCACGCCACTGCCAAGAGCACCAAAAACCATTTGCATGGTTACAATGGACCAATGGTAGTCGAGGACTTCTCGCCCTCTGTCACACATTGAGATTTAGTGTGGCAGCGTATTGACTAGTTCTTGCTAGATCACCAAAATCAAGCATTGTTAGTACTTGGATGGATGACCATTTCAAGTAAAAATTATGTTGCTCCCTCCCTGGGATAAATTCATATTGCTTTTCATCCAGTACAGTGATGCACTTGAATATGATTCCCCAGGCAGTAGTGTCAAGTTGGCACAGATCAACTAAGGCATTCCTTTCATAATGTACGCCAATTTGGGCACAATTTTGGGCATTTTTGGACACAAGAAGGAAATAAATTTAGGGCACTGCTCGATATAATAGAGATATTAGGCATAATTGATTCTGAACGATGATGTCATGGTCTGTGCCAACTTTACGGTCAGACCGAATTATGATGTCTAATATCTCTATATCGAGCAGTGCCCTAAATTTCCTTCTTGTGTCCAAAAATGCCCAAAATTGTGCCCAAGTGTACATTATGAAAGGGATGCCTTACTTGGTCTGTGCCAACTTGAGACCACTTTCCCCAGGCTTTCGACATCACTTTGGTCTATTGATAAAAAGTAGAAATGTCCACCTAACTGTGGTTTTCCACAATTCTCTAAGTCTCACCTCAGCGAATACTGAGACGCATAACAGGCCATAGCCACCATCCTTTTCCTACCTTATTACTACCCATTATCTTGCTTGGAGCTTCAAGCTCATAGAGGTGTATCCCTGTAAAAAAACAACAACAATGTTGTCTTTGTCGACAGAGCTGAGTCGCTACCTGCAGCGTCTTGCCGAGCTGGAAGCGCGGGCGGTCAAGGAGACACAGCAGACGCACGTCTACGCTGGACTGACCACCAAGGAACTGAGTCGATCTCCATGCAAGAGCAGGAGGTTCTGTCACGACCGTAGGATGGTGATGGAGGCCGCAACACCAGCAGGTACAATAAAGGATTTTGTATGTATAACCTCTTGATAGGATATTCGTATACCAATAGCATTAGAGCTACTGAGACAAATCTCCAACGTAAGATGGCGACCGAGCGCAACCATCTGCATTGTAAACTATATGGAAGTTCCTCAACGTAAGATGGCGGACATCCATTGTTTTTTACTGTTGTAACCGCCACCCACTTCCTCCTCACGACTATGCCTCACCGACGGCAGCACCATCACCTATCCAGAGGTTATATACAAAATCCTTGGGTAAAATATCGTGCCATCTTAAAGCAATAAAGCAATTTTCTATTCTATTCTATCTTCAGAGATAAAAATAATGTCTGCCAATAGACAATAATGGTTGAATTTTTTTATTTCATAATTAGAAAATATACATTAAATTATGCTTTTCTGAATTTTTTTCAAATTTTTTGGAGTGCGGGAACTAATTTTAAAAAAATATTTAAAATATCTGAATCTGGGTGGTACACCTGATGGGACAACCGTGATGTCATGGACAGCCAATCACAGCAGCCGTGACATCATCAACAGCCAATCACAGCACGACAAATGACGTCATGGTTGTCCCATCAGGTGTACCACCCAAATTCAGGTATTTTAAATATTTTTTTTTAAAATTAGTTCCCGCACTCCAAAAAATCCGAAAAAATTCAGAAAAGCATAATTTTAGGTATATTTTCTAATTATGAAATAAAAAAGCCAACCATTATTGTCTATTGTTAAAGTAGGCTTTTATTATGTGTCTTTGAGTCAGATCCAATAAAGACTTGGGAGGATTGTTAAAAAAAATACATACCAACGAATTATACATTTCAAACTTAAAACATTATTCTTATGTGATAACAAATAATGCTATTTTTATGGATCATGTAATGTAAGGTTACATGTTTTCTTAGTTACACTGGGCTACAACATGATCATGATTATAACTGTATGCATTATTTATAATCCATAATCCTAAACCTGGATTTCTCTTTTAGATTACTTTTTCTCATTTGGTGTCTCTAAGGACCAAATCTTACATTCTTAATAAAACCTCTTTCCAAGGGGAAAGAGGGATGCTACCCCCTCTCCTCCAAAATTTAGGATTTAAAATGGGCAATATAGGCATTCCCCCCACTCTTTCAATTTTTTTGTATTAACATTGAGCTTATGAGACCAGAGCACCCCCCAAAATTTTGTTCTGGATCCATGCCTGCGCCTGTCTACCTGTAATTTACCTGCCATCTATATTCTTGAAATGTAATTAGAATTATATATAGCTGCATTTTACTCCTACAAAACCTTTCCTTGCTCTAACTTTAACCTCTTTTTTAAAATACTTTATTTTACTGTGTCACAGACTCGGTATGGTTAGATAACTGATGGTGTGCACTTTCTCCTCAGCCAACGTTCTGATCTCTCCTCCCGAGGGCCAGCCGTCAGCCTCGTCTCTGGTGCGCAAGTACCTCAAGAGCGTCGAGCGCAGTCGCCCACTGCAGAAGACGGTGGACAAACGTCGGGAGAACTACGGCGGAGAGTCGGCAGTGTCTGAGGAGACTTCCAGCGCTCAGCCGGACAAGAGTGACGGCAAAAAGGAGAGGAGCATCGGACCACAAGTGCCTCAGCCAATGCCGGAGAAGTGAGTTAGAGGGACATCTTGGAGTGGAACTAGGATCAAGTTAAATATAAATCGTGTGTTATGTTAGTAGTATACATAACATTGATTCAATGCTATTTATTCTAACTTTTTTTTTTTTGTGAACTTGAATTTTATTTACATATTTACAATATTTTAAGGGTAACACGCCCAATGTTAAAACAAATACCTCACATGAAAATTATGAAAAATACATTTAAAATATTCTCCTCTACATCCCCTATCAGTACGGTAGCTAAAATATTAGGTATACAAATTCATAACTAAAAAAGTAGCTCGAATTTGCATATCTGATATTTTAGCCACTGATAGGGGATGTAGAAGAGAACATTTTAAATTTTTTTCATAATTTTTATGTGAGGGATTTTTTTTTTTTTTTTTTTTTTTTTTTTTTTTTTTTTTTTAACATTGGGCGTGTTACATTACCCTTTAAATATTTATTTACTGGTACTACGAAATTATTTGTGGTAGTGTAATATATTTATTTTAGTCTGTTTGGAAATTCTTAATACTCGACACAAGCAATACTGTATTTATAAAGTAAATTTCTTACCTGTACATTTGTAAATGTAATTTTATTTGTACATCACAAACACATAAACATTAAATCTACAAATGTTCATAATACTAATGACATAAAAAATATATAAACTTTTACAACATTCACATGAAAGCATTTAATCTGTCGACGACGCCTCATAAGAATAATATTATCCATCATCAACGGATCCTTATTAAACACTGTCATGTGAACGTAGAGAATTTCTGTCTTCTTCTTTTCTTATGCCTACGTGTTGGCGTTTAACCCATTTTACTTCTAGCAAGACAATAGAAAAGAGATTCTTTCTCTTCTCTCTTCATGTTGCCAGGCAACAAGTCAAGTTCCGTAGTTAATGCAGAGCATCTAAATAGATGCCCTCTGTCTTGAGGTTAATTTTTACATAATTTACAAATATCACTATCTTGGATTTTAAACCTCTTCTGATAGAATCCAAGATAGTCATGACCTGTATCTAATCTGAATTTAGCAGTGAGAATGTGTTTAAAAATTCAAGCATTGACATTGCTAGCAGCTCTTTGGTGTAGTGGTTAGTACACTTGGCTCTCGTCGGAGAGGTCCCCTGTTCAAATACCGAATACAGCATACTTTTCGCGACTTGGGATGGGTGTGATTGGCTATACTAGATGAAGGAGTTGGTAGAAGGAAGGTAGCTTATGGCTGTCTATACTCTGCTGGGGTGATTAAGACCGCGGAATGTTGTGCAAACAACATACGTGCTCCACTTAAAAACGGTACTTAACTGTTTGGCGTGCAGACTGGGTATTAGGAGCCCCAGAGAGCACTGTGAACAATGTTGAAAAACAAGTTCTGCCATTGGTAACCAACCAACCAACATTGCTAGCTAATTCAATGACCCCCTATGACTTCTGTACCTACCGATTCTCACCGTTTGTTTTGTGTCGTCAGGAGTGGATGGCGTCTCAACAAGGAGGGAGAGTGGGAGAAGGACCCAGATGCAGAGTTTGAGTCCGAGGATGAAGATCTATAGCCGTACCAACCCTCCGTGGAGAGCTGGGGCGAATCTATCCAGGAGGGATGATTTTACGTACTGTTAAGGTGGGGTGTTTGTGTGTGTTTAGTGCTCAAGAATTTCTACTCCACAATAGAATGTCATAAAATATTAACATAAAGGAGAAATTATAAAAAAAAAAAAAGGCTTAGAAAATATTTTAACAAGCTTGTATCAGTGTTCACTAGATAATGCACTTTACACCTTTGGGTTTCTTACATATTTATTATCGTACTATATCTTTTTCACGGTACTGTATCATTAAATGTTTTTAAAACTGTCATGTTTGTATTATGCCTGTATTATTTGATACAATTTTGGCTTAACAAGAAAATTTAACAAATGTTTAAGTTTTCTATATGAAAAATTTTATCATGTAATACAAGCTTTAGGATCAATTGTTCAATTGTTATGTTTTTAGCATTCAAAAGTTCCCCCACTTAATATATTGTATGTTTAAATAGAATTTTGGGATTGTGGATAAAATCGTGATCCAGTAAGATATAAACAAAATAATTTTTTAGTTCAGCTTATAAACAATGGACAACCTGCATGATTTTTTTTTTTTTTTATTGCAGAAATAAATAGAGGGTAGTATATTATGCTACTTTAAATATTTTAAGATGTTTTTGAAACCCAGAACTATTATTAAATAATTATTGAAAGTACGGTCATGCCCCCTGGAGGCCTCTAGGCCCTATCTTTTTTATTTAATTCAGGGGTGCCAACTTAACTTACAGAACTTCCAATAATTATTTAAAAAATAGTTTCGGAATCCGCTCTGTGGTGTAGTGGTTAGTACCTCTGACTCTGGTCCGAGAGGTCCCCGGTTCAATACCCGAATCCGGCAGACTTTTCGTGTCTTGGGATGGGTGTGACTGACTACTAGATGATGGAGTGGTAGGAGGAAGGCAGTTTACAACTGTCTATACTCCGCTGCCCTGCAGTCTTGCACTGCCACTGCAGGCTGCACAGATCTGGTAATATTTAGGAGCCCAGAAGAGTGCAGAAAAGGGTTCTGGGAGCCTGGTAAGCCCCAGCTCGGTCGCAAGATAACTCCTACTGGAAAGGCTAAAATATCGGCCTGGCCACACTCGAAAGGGTAATAACGGCGTCAAGGATATTTTATTTTTTTAGTTTTGGGACTCAAAAAAATCTGAAAAAAATTTAAATAACATAAAATTTGGTATCCTCTATTCATTTCTGCAATAAAAATTTTTCAGGCAGCAGGTTGTTATTGTAAATCATTGAGGATTATCAAAACATTACGGGGGTCTGGGGGTATATTATAGCCAATTCCTATAACTAAATACAGTAGCAAGATACAGATTTCTTTTTCTCTTTAAATATTGATAATTTGCTTTAGTATTCTAAAAGTAATATTAAATTAGATTTCACTTATTAATAGAGTTAAAAACAATAAACTACTGATTAGGAGCATTAGAAATCTTCAGTATTGAATACAAATTTCAAATTTACGTTGCTTTGAAAAAAAAAAAAAAAAGCTGATTAAAATAGAGATAACACGCCCAATGTTAATAAAAATCCCATTCAAAAAATTTATGAAAAAGAAATTAGAATGTTCTCCTTAACATACCTTATCAGTAGGTAAAATACCAGGTATGCAAAAACGAGCTAGTTTTCGAGTTATTAATTTTTAAAGTTGACTAAATCAACATGGAATTTCCATTTCTCCATGTTAAAGTAATAAACTTTAAAAATTAATAACTCGAAAACTAGCTCGTTTTTGTATACCTGATATATTACCTACTGATAAGGTATGTTAAGGAGAACATTCTATTTTTTTTATAATTTTTATGAATGGGACTTTTTTTAACATTGGGCGTGTTATCTCTGCCTTAATTTTACCAAATCCAGAACTATCTGAAATTCTCAGTGCTATTTGTTGCTGAGAAGTTAGTCTATAGAGGAGATAACATAAAAAGACTTAGAAGCAGCTTGTCCCATTGTTTGGTAGAAAATGTATTAAACACTTCGTGCTTTTAGAATATTTTGTTACACCTGAACGTACATTATTACACAGACCATAAAAAATATTAACCTTTACTATTTAATTATGAAATTTAGAATCTTGATTAAATAAAAAATATTTTTTAAATGTAGAGAAAAGGTATATAAAAAAATATAACAATGTAATTTCTTTCGTAAATAATAATATTTAGTTGTTGCTAAAATACCAGTAGTTTCCTTTCATTAGTATATTTAGTACATATTTTATCTTACTGCTTTGGTGGATTTTTTTTTTTTTTTTTTAGTTAAGTAATGAAGAAAATTTTTATGATAATCGGCATTGATTTAGAATATTGCCTTCCTTCTCTCCCCCGCCCCTTCCTTTTTCTGGTTATGCTACTTGGGGGGCATTCACAAAGCACTTTAACCCCAACTTTAGCCCTAAGTCTTATCCCTGGTACTAAACATGGTGCTAAACCAGGGGCTAACCATGTCTTGCTCCTAGTTTAGCACCATGTTTAGCACCAGGGAAAAAACTTGGGGCTAAAGTTGGGGTTAAAGTGCTTTGTGAATGTCCCCCATATTAAGCTCAACTCTTAAAGCAAGATATGTAAAACAAGGGGGCATACATGACCAAAATGTGTCAATTGCCCCAATGTATAAAATATTAATGCAAGTTTGAAGCTAAAAATGCCACTATGTTGGTTAAATTTAAAATGTTTGTTTGCATGTTTGCTTGTCCCTTTTTTTTTTTATTAAAAGTGTAACACATTCAATTTCTGTCTGTTGTATATCACTGACATTTTTCTGTATTTTTCAACAACAGTTTCATATTATATATTTTGTAATTAAAAACATTGAATATGTAAGTTGATGTAAACATTTCACTTCAGAAAAAAAAATAACAAAGCGATATGGTTCAAATAAAATTCAGTTACGGGTAAAAAAGAAGAAAAAAGACTGTTCAATTCTTTGGTTTCATCTCATTGTATCAAATCAATAAATTTATAAGGTTCTGATTAATTAATATATCCACAATACACAATTTTGAGCCTTATTTTAATTTACTTGAAACCAGCTAGTACTACTATTTCGACTGATAATGATAAATACTTGAATTTTAATTAATACCTATTGATAATTGTTGCACGTATGCGATGTCAAATAAATAATCTCATAGCAAAAATCAAATTAATCCTAATTGTTTTATTTACATTAATGCGCTGTGGTTATAAAAGGGTGCAATTAATTAAGGAATTGTCTTTTTTTCAGAAAAAAAAAATGAAATAATACAGCGTGTCCCAAAGATCTTTAGATTTTTCACACCCTAATAGAAACCGTTTGGTATTTTTTAATGTTCACTTTATATACATCAAATTAAAGCTCTGAATTTAACATTTTCAAAAATGTGAACAGAAAAAAAAAAAAAAATCTGAAAGGTGATGTTTCTTTTTAACCGTTAGAAGGCAAAATGGGAGCTTTTTGCAGTTTTTCGTGCATCGTTTTTTGGACGAGGTGTTCCCAGGCATATGGATCGACCTGGGGGTCCCGCAGCATGGGTCTCCAGGTTGGCCAGGTTCCCTGACTTCACTCCCTCAGAATTCTTCCTACGGGTCTATGTGAAGGACAACGTATTCAACATTCCAGTGTGAGAATCGTTGGAGTTAAAGCAAGGCATCACCACCACGATCCAGTCCACCATGCCTGTCATGGTGCGCAATGTGTGGCGTGAGTTCGAGGGAGGACTGGATGTTTTCTGAGCCACCAACAGAGTCCATATAGAGAGGCCTTGTTGCATTTGCATTGAAAAAAATCAACAAGCATTAAAATTGATGCAGTCAAAATTTTTAGGTGCAGGAGCAGTCGTGATTCCGAAAAAATGTGACCATTTTGCTTTCTAACGGTTAGAAAAGAAAAATCACATTTAAAACAAAAAAATCTGTTCACATTTTTGAAAATGTTAAATTCAGAGCTTTAATTTGATGTATATAAAGTGAAAATTAAAAAATACTAAACGGTTGCTATTTGGGTTTGAAAAATCTAAAGATCTTTGGGACACCCTGTATTTTAATTTTATTTCAAATACGACATATACATGTATATTATAAGTTATAATTTAAAACACTTAAAAAAACATATTATATACAATATCAACATTCATTGGGTCAATAAAAAGTTATTACATAATAATATAATAATTACGATATTTCTTAATTAAATAGATAGAATATATACACTGTATAGTTAATTAAATAACAATAGAAATATTTATTTAATCATTTGGCAGCTTAATTACTGCAGTGATTAAATCACCATACAAGCAAGCTTAACTTTATATTTTATATCTATGTAATACATTGAAGAACTAACATGTTTTTGTTTTTCCATATTTACACGATAATTACATTTTGTTATATATAGTATTTTTACTGATTTGATTACACATATTATATTGTTTTCTATAATTACAAACTATAGTTTCTTATTAAGTTATATATTTACAAGCTAGTATATTAATTAATATTGTTTCTCTAGACAATGAATGAGATATTATAATGTGAAAATTTTAGTGGCTTAATCGAAAGAAGGGGTAAAAATATGGTACTGTGAATTTTTTCAGGTTTTTCTGAGACCGGGAACTATTTTTTAAAAAATATTGAAAGTCTATTTTATGACGTCACGGGCGGCACTGCCCTATCCTTTTTCTTAAGGAGTGCCGCCCGTGACGTCATCAAAATAGACTTTCAATAATTTTTTAAAAATAGATCCCGGTCTCAGAAAAATCTGAAAAAATTCACAACACCATATTTTTATCCCTTCTTTCGATTAAGCCACTAAAATTTTCACATTCTAATATCTCATTAACAATAAACCAATAATAATATTTTAAATTAACGTATGCATGTAACTTCCTTATTATTTAAATAGTCGAGTGTTTTAATGTAAAAATATTAGAAAATTATAATTTAACATGTCATTAAATCTTAATAATTGGCCAAAATAATTCAAATTATTTACATGCAATTTTAGGGGTAAGATAACATGAAATATTATTTTGTTGTCCCATTTGATTAACATGTAAGCCTTAGCAACCTTATAATAATTATGAATTTTATTTTTATTTTTTATAGACAGTCCTTGGAACCAAGAAGTTGTAGAACAAATTTCAAGCAATTAAGGGTAAGATGAAGGCACCAATGTTAAAAAAAAAAAAAAAAAAAATCCCTCACACGAAAATTATGAAAAAAATTTAAAATGTTCTCCTCTAGGGACCCCCTATCAGTATAGGTAAATATCAGGTGTATAAATACGATCTAGTTTTTGAGTTATTAATTTTTAATGTTTACTAATTTAACATGGTATAGTTCCATTTCTCCATGTTAAATTATAGTCAACATTAAAAATTCATTACTAGAAAAATAGATCATATTTATACACCTGATATTTTACCTACTGATAGGGGGTGTAGAGGAGAACATTTTAAATTTTTTCATAATTTTCATGTGAGGGATTTTTTTTTAACATTGGTGGCGTTATCTTACCCTTAATCGAACGAGCCAATTTTTTTAAATTAATGAGTTTTTTAGTTTTCAATATAGATGGAGAGCTAAACTAAAACATTAATTAAAAAAATTGTTTTGAAATTTTTTCTGCAACATGCTGAAAGGGCTGTCTCTAAAAAAAAGATCAGAATTATATAATATCATGAGGTTGCTAAGGTTTACATGTAAATCAAATGGGACTACAAAATCAGCTGTATCGTGTTACCTTACCCTTAATATATATTAAATACATAAATCACAAAATTATGTTTATTTTATAATTATATAGTATACTATATTAATTATTTTAAATATACTGAAAATTTGTGAAGTAATAAAATGTAACGCAATGGAAGAATATACATGCAGATTCATTAAGTAAAATATATATTATTACATTTTAAAATTATTTAAACATTGATATCCTCATTTTCCTTAATTAATATCTCACTCAATTGCTCAATAACTTCAAGCATTTGAGTACGAGCGATCCATGAAATACATTCATAGAAATCTCTGTCTACTGGTTGCTTCTCAGATAACTCACACACTTTTAAATAAAGTTGCCATGCCTCATCCGCCCTCTCCATGTTGCACAAACATGCAGCTATCATCAACTGTGTTCGTAATGTAAGATGATGGTTCTCACCTCGTGAAGACTTCAGAACATCATAAATTATTTCGTACAATTGCAGCTTATAAGTTTTATTTATTAAATATTTTTCTATTCCTAACATCATAGTTTCAATATCAGTACTTGGTTCGTTTAACATTTGTTTAAATAAACTGAGGTAAGTCTTCCAAGCATCATGATGAATGTCATTCATGTCTAATTGTGCAGCAGATCTGCACATTTCTCTGAAAGTGATAATTGTATCTTTATGTGACATTCCAAGCACCCTCACTTGTTTCCAGTACAAGTCTTGCAAGAGTGGCCATGATTCTTCATACTTCTTTTGAAAATTTAGGCAACAAGATTTAAGCAAAAGAATTTCTGACACAAGTTCATGCTCCTGGAGAGGGTCTGGAATGCGGGAAAGGGTCCAGTCACACATTGAGATTGCCAGATCTATTTTTTTGGGGTATGTAGAACCGTTTTCGGAAACACATAATGATCTTATAGCTTCTTCAAGTAACTCCAGCTGGTCATTTGTTACCTGCTGATAAAAAAGCAAAAAATTAATACAATTCGCAATTATATTATAATATTATATGTAAGGGTATATTAAGGTAGTATACCTATTATATATGTAGGTATATTAATAATTCATAAAAAATTGTGTTTATTACTGCGTATACACTATATGTTATGTATAATTTTGTAATTATATGCTCTCTGTATTAGAGTATATTATATATATATAGCATGGAAAAATTAAGATATAATAATCTCTATATATATATAGTGTGTGAAGAAGATATATAATGTGGAAAACATGACTATAATATATACTGAAAAAATTTATATTTATTTTAACATGGTTAAAACAAATAATTTGCCTGAATTGCATTTTTACTTTTTACTGCAGAAAAATGGGTAGAGGGAGGTGAAAACGTGGCTACTTTTTTATTATTATTATTATTTTTATTTTATATATTTTTTTAGATTTTTCGGAGCTGGAGAAATATTGTTAAATATTTAAAATATTTCATCAAAGTTTGGATTTGAACCCACGCACGTCTCTTTTAGTTTATATTTGAGAAAACCTTTTATTAATTTCCATACTTTGAAAAATGTGAAAAATAAAAATAAATAAATAAAAAAATATCAGAATTGCATAAATCTACTATATCTTTTTACCATTCCTTCAATCGAGTATCGACCTCGATTTTTTTTTTTTTATTGCAGAAATGAATAGAGGGTGCAAAGTTATGCTACCCTGATTTTTTTCAGATTTTTTTAGAGACCGGAAACTATTTTTAAAAAATTATTGAAAGTTCTTTTTGTGACGTCACGAGGCGCCGCTCCTTAAGAAAAAGATAGGACTTGCCGCCTCTCATGACGTCACAAAAGGGACTTTCAATAATTTTTTACAAATAGTTCCCGGACTCTAAAAAATCAGGCTAGCATAACTTTGCACGCTCTATCCATTTCTGCAATAAAAAATTTGTGGTCGATATTCCATTCTTTTATTGATTTATTCTATATTTATATTCATTCTATTCATTTCTGCAATAAAAAAAAATCAGGTAAGATATCCACTGTAAAAATGCACAATCATATTAACGATAAATCTCAGTTACTGCTGGAGTCAAAGAATATTTCCCTGCAAACGAATCGAATAAAATAAATTTTAAAAAATCGAGATTGTTCTAAAACTTAATCGCTTATGATTTGAGCAAATTCAGTCTTGCAGTTTTCTTACAACAGCTCCATTTCCGGTTTTCGTCCATAAGGCCAATGTTAAACTTCTACTTCAGTTTTCACAAAATTGATAAGACAGATTCGCTTCAAAATTTTAATTTGTATGCCACCTCTATTGATGGTGAGTTCTAAGTCCCCCTGCATCAAGTCTTGTTGCATTCAGGCGGTACGATTGCGAGACATCAATCTACTGAGATTCATCCTTAATTAAAACTACAATGAGAAATAGTGAAATAGAATATTTTGATGATATTTCTATAAATATAATGGAAGAACTTACTTGTGGAATTTTGGTATTCCACAGGCTGAAGAATGTATCAATATCTTTTTTTCGAAAAGCAGCAGTATGGGCCATCATCTTGATGGTGTCCCTCGTATCCTCATGTTCCATGCCAAGCACCTTAACTTGTCTTCGGTATACGTCCTGCCAGAGAGACCATGCATCTTCCAATGTATCATTACAAAATAACATATATAAACTCTGAGCTTTGTGATGTAGCATGCGCAGAACGTACTGGTGTTCACTTCGATGTGGAGGAACTCGTCTTATTGCAAAGTCCCAAAACTCTATTACTTCCAGGTACCTTTTATCAGTATAAAGCTTTAGCATTGTATTGCAAAGTGCTTCTAGGTCTTCCACGGTCATCTAAAAAACGTAAAATAAAATACATTTAAACACGTACGTTAGTATACAATATCTCTTTCATATTTCAGCATGGTTGAGATGATCGAGCAGTTTTATTTATTTTGTTTTAATAAGTAACATACATTATGTTTTATGATTTTTCTTGTAGCTATAATACTTTTTAAACATTTTAGCTTGTGTTATAGCAATAATTGCATGATGTATCGTTATTAACATAATTAACATTACCAATGTCCAGAGTACGGATATGAATCTTTACTAAGTCGTGAAACTTTTGTCATGGATTTAAAAAAAAAAATGAATTATTTCAGCTATTATAAATATATACATACTATTATTATGTATATTAGTGACCAGTGCTACCAGAGAGTGCAAAAAGAGAGACCATGCTTGACTTCGGTGATCTAGTAAGATTATACATGTATATAGTATATAAGAACCAATTAGTATATGCAATCTGTGCCAACAGCTATTATATATATATATCTTAATTCTTAATTAATTCATTCAATGTGAAACCAATTTTGTGTTTGGCCTGACATATTTTGATAGTGTTAATTATATATCAAATTTTCTCATTTATTGCAGTGCCATGAGATCAGAAATACATTTATATAATACATTTTCTTTTTTTATTCCAGAATTCGATCAATTTTGAATATTTTAAATCGTTTAATATATATAAGATTTAAAAATTTATTCAAAGAAAATTTCTTTGAAATTGAGAATTTCAATAATTTTTCTGATCTGAAGGATATAATATGATAATATATCGAATCATATATACATCTTAAAAGTTTTTTTTTTTCTGCTACGAGTATTTTTTCCCATATTTAATTTAAACTGAAAATAACAAATTGAAAGAGATCTATTACTTTTTGGCTTTATTATTATAATATATGGTTCATTTTTTCTTTTAAGTCGAGCGTGGCGCAGTGCATTGACCGGTTCTCGTTAGATCACCGAAGTCAGAGGCTACGTCGAGCGTGGTTAGTACTTGGATGGGTGACCGTTTCAAGTAAAAATTACGCTGCTCCCTCCCTGGGGTAAATTCGTCTCGCTTTCCACCCAGTGCAGTGATGCACTTGTGTGTGGTTCCCCAGGCTTTGGACATCGCTTTGGTCCATTGAGAAAAAGTAGAGGTGTCCGTCCTGACTGAGGTTTTCCACGGTTCCCTCAGTCTCACCTCAGCGAATGCTGGGACGCGTAAGCATGCAGGCCGTGGCCACTATCCGTTCCCTACCTTATCCCTACCCAGTACCCCGCCGCGAGCTGTAAGCTCTTAGGGGTGTATCCTTGTAAAAAAAAAAAATAAAAAAAAAAAAAAAATAGACAACATACATGAAAAAAATTTATTATAGAAATGAATAGAGGGTACCAAATTAAGCTACTCTGATTTTTTTCAGATTTTTTTTGAGACCCGGAACTTATATTTTTAAAAATTTATTGAAAGTTCTGTAATTTAAGTTGGCACCTCTGAATCCTTAATAAGAAGGATAGTGCCTGGACGCCTATTGACGCCTTCTGGGGGCGTGGCCGCACTTTCAATAATTATTTAAAATACATTAGTTCTAGGTCTCAAAAAAAGCTGAAAATTTCAGAGTAGCATAATTTGGTACCTTCTATTCATTTCTGTAATAAAAATTGTTCATGTATGTTGTCAATTACAAATAAAAACATTTAAACCCATGTTGAAAAATTGATGCAACCAATGAAACTTAATTCACAGGATTTTACAACGCTCATCTTTATTTATTTATTTATTTATTTATTTATTTATTTATTTATTTATTTTTTTTTTATTTTTTTTTTATTTTTTATTTATTTAATTTATTTATTTTAAAATTTCACCTGATATATATATTATTACATACATAAATTTATATATATATATATATATATTATATAAAATGCAAGGTGGGGAAAACATACTTAGGTGGGATAAAATTGACCTTGCTGTATCATAATAAAGCAGCTTAAAATTTAAGTAGTTATTTCATAAACATTTTGCAGCATTAAACCTGTCTCTCACCTCTCACTAGATGATACTAGAACGCATGAATTCGCACAGTATGATAAATAAATTACTGTCTCATTCAATCAAGTATGTACGCGCGTGCACAGTTTTTTATAGTTGTATCGCATCACATATATATGCGATTGTACGTTTCTCATTTTGAACTGGTTTTATATTTTTATCATACAAACTGTACAAAGTCGATCGAACGATACCATACAATGCGATATACTATGGAAGTGTGCAAAAGCATAACTAAAACCACAAAAAGGAAGGAGAGAAATAAATTACCAAAATGCCATAATTTTCTAACCTTTGTATGTGAACATCTCTGTTCCCACGTCTCAAGGTAAGTATTCCAGGAATCGTTGTTTTTTGTGTACCATTTTAAGAACAAAAAATTTGAGCTTTGTTTCACATTATTTTTCATCCAAGCGGCAATTACACCCATAAATACGATTGTTTCTATTGTATCTTCATGTTGCGCTCCCAAAACTTTCACTTGCATTTTATACAATTCCAGCAAATAAGACCATATACACACTGTTTCTATTGGTTCTTGCAACGAATATACGCTGCGCCCTCTTAGATACTGCAGGAAAAGAAGGTGCTGATGCTCTCTGAAGGAATCTGGTATACGACTACCGATGATGCCGTCACATAGTTTTATAACATTCCATGGGTAATTTTTTTCATATAAAATACTTGCTGTCTTCCGAAGGGACTTCAATTCAACAGATGCAGCTTCTATACTCAGTTTCAGTGGCTGTAACAGTGATTAATAATTATCAGTACTTAAACCAATAAATATTAATTATAAAAGTTAAACATTATATTATAATAATTCAAATATTGATATTTTGATACGCATTGCTTAAAACACAGAAATCGAGGGTACTGTAAATCACATCACTTATATAACTTGTTAATTCCCTTAATTTTTCTATACAGATTGCAATGGTTCAATCAACATGAAATCCATATACTGTGTAAAAAAAAAATAGAACATTAATCAACTCAGAATTCTGCAAGAATCCGGTACGCTCATTGTTTGGTTGCAACAATCCATACATCCATATATAGAAAATTCTTTTCATCAAAAATTCAAAAAATTTACAAAAAATATACGGGGGACATGTTAATTAACGTAAATTCTTCAAAAATGTTACTTTGTGTAGCAAAAATCAAGTTACCATGACAGACCATTTTTTGTATCACTTAAATTAATAAAAATAGAAATCTTGAAATTTTACATTTTACATCTATATTTTAGTATTTGAAAATACAATAAAAGACCAATGATGCAGAAAGACACAGACAAAAACATAAAAAGGAAGAAAGGCTTCCCCTCATATATTTTAAACGTTTCTGAAATTATGACTATTTTATCAGAGCTAAAAAAAAAAGTCACGAGAAACCTTCTACGACAAGTTTCAGCAGTAAACATTGAAAAAGAGCAAAATTTCGACGAAGACGCAAAGTGTATTCAGAGTTTTCATTCATGGAGTATATTTCATATTAAGAAGTTCAGTTCATCCTTCTTTTTGTTATTACAAAACGGAATCTATCTCTCTCTCTCTCTCTCTCTCTCTGGATGCACTTGACGTCGTTGACACTAAACGATAACTGCTGAAATTCGGTGAAGGAAGAGTGTTGTGACTTTTTTGGAGCATTAATAATTAAAATTTTTTTATAAAAATGTAAATCTCAAGCTGTTCCCCTTTTTACTTCAAAATACAATAAAAATTTTTGAACAAATATTAACGGGGTTCTTAAATCAAACATACCTCTATCCTGCAAAGTCGTTCTTTCCAAAAACTAATGTATATGTAAAATATTACATGCATATCTACATTCTCTTGTTCATCCCATGTGCGCTGAGCTGATTTAGCTTCTGATCTGGACTCATCTAATTTGGCTGCATTTATGCACATATTCACCAGATGTTCTCTCGTGGCCTCATCGTCGTCACCAAAATATTCTCTTCCTTTTGAATATATATCTAAACACAGTATCCAAGATTCCTCCAACTCATTGAGTGCAAGAAGATTTTTTGCCTTCATGGAAAGTATTTGTAATGTGAAATGAGTATTCTTCAATGCCTCTGGAAGGCTTGATATAACGTTAATACAGGTTTCCAGAGACTTTTTGAAGAAATCAAAATTGTATAGAAGACTGATGTACTGATAAATTAATAACATATAGTTTTCTTCCAATTCATCCCTTGTATGTAGCATTGTTTCTATATTGCCCATATTTTCCTTTAAAAAATTGAGTCGTAAAGAATGTGGGGCACAGTTTGTGTTCATTGCCGCTAGTACAATTAATAATAAATCCTGGAATACTTGGTCATTCTGAACAACAAATGTAAAGGTGTTCAAAATATAGCAGCAATATTCTTCTGTACGCAAAGTATTCACGATTGAATTATTATCAATATCATCTTTAAACATGCCCAGCAAATCTTTAATAACGTCCTCAGCATTTTGTATTTTGCGTCTCACAAGATATCTAATGAGAGATTCAGATGATATGTATTGTTTTTCATACCTAATGACCGAAAATTTGTCCAGTTCAACAAAGGCATTGTGCAGTTCTTCGTTGTTTATGAAGATTCTTCTAAATATTCCTAATGGAAGTTTATTTTCATCCATAATTGCGATCATCTTTAAAACTTTATTTGCTAGTTCCCCCACGTGTGGTAAATTTCCTATTTCTTTATCCATTGCATCCAAATAAGACTGAAGTGTGTCTAAAGGTCTAATTTTAACTTTGTTTGTTTTCTCTTCTTTGCTAATATTTTGTTGCAATGATGTGACAATATTTGCATTTACAGAATCTTCATTCTCAGGCAATTTTTTTCTTTCGTTTATCACCATAACTGCAGCTTGGAGTTCTGAGGGATAATTCCACAACATTTTGGTCAGTTTGATTTCATCGTATTTATCTAAAGCACAATTTTTCTCGATAAACTCGTAACACTCTTTTGGTGTAAAGTAGTCTATTGATATTTTCAAGTCACATTTCCATGCAGTTTTTCTTGAAGTTACAATTACCACAAAGGAATTTGAATTGCAATCTTGAGGTAGTAGATTTGTAATATCATCAGAGTTCTGAACATCATCAAAGACAATTGCCATCTTTCTTGCAGTGGCTGTTTTAGAACAGTCTTTTGCCTTCTTATAAATGTCTATCATTGTTTTTTTAGTACTTCCATGACCTTTTATATTGTATTCAGTTTTCAGACGCTGAACTGCAAGACTGATTGACGTTGTTGTAGATGCATGAATCCATAAAACTTGTTCATCAAGTATCTCTTCATTTTCATAAATACACTTGCGTATGAGTTCAGTCTTGCCAACTCCTGGTAAACCCGTCACTGCAATGTCTATTACGTGTTGCTTTTTTCTTAACAGTTGTTCCTTGAACTTTTCTTGTTCTTTATTTTTGCCATGGAAATTTGGTGTTGGTAACTGGTACGATGTGGCGTTACTCTTGATACCAATATTCTTACGTTCAGTTTCTTGTGCAGGGGAAGCAACAATCTGCAGGAAAAATGTTTATATTTAATGCCTCGATTCTCTAAATGTTACTAAAGAAAGAATTATTTGAATTTCTGTATAATGATTAAACATGTTTTCAAAATAAAAGAATTTAAACATGACTCAAGTATTCAAGGAAATAATTATTAATTATTTCTTTTGGTTCAGGTTATACAGCATATAAATAATAAAATGCATTAAAGAATCCAAAAATTGTTACAATTATAAGGTTTTGTTAATTGGAACACTTTTATTACGTGTGAAATTGTATTAACACAATGGATAATTAATTATTTTTTTTTGGGAATTTAAAAAAGCGTTATTAGTTGTTTTTTTAGTCTTTATAACAGGATATATAATTTTTTCACCATTTCCTTTTGACGGTAATTTTATTAAATTCATAATAGTTCAATGGTAAAATCAAAATGTCAGTTAAAGTAGAGTGAGTGATTGCATTTTTTTTTAATATTTGATTCTCTAAAAATAAGTTTAAGCTGCCCTCTATTGAGAAATGAAAACCAAAAAATTCCATCTCAAATAGTTTCACCACAAAAAATTCCCAAAGTAGGTGTTTCGGAGGCTCTTAACGTGCAGCCTTATGGAACATAAAACCGCGTTTTACTCCAACATTTTCTGAACTATGCTACCATTTAAAAAATACCTACGTAATCTATGATGAATTCTTTAATGGACTTTTAAATAAAAAAAAAATACGGAGCCGTTTTCTCGGAAAAAAATCGTTAAATTTTTGCGGGTTAATTCCCATAAGGATTTTCATGATTTTTTCCAAGAAAACGACCCCGTAAAAAAAAAAATTATTTGAAGATTCAAAATTCATTAAAGAATTCATCATAGATTACGTAAGTATTTTTTAAATGGTACCATAGTTCAGAAAAAGTTGGAATAAAACGCGGTTTTATGTTCCATAAGGCCGCGCTGCACGTTAAAGGCCTCCGAAACACCAACTTTGGGAATTTTTTGTGGTGAAACTATTTGAGATGGAATTTTTTGGTTTTCATTTCTCAATAGAGGACAGCTTAAACTATTTTTAAAAAATAAAATATTAAAAAAATGAACTCTCTCACTCTACTTTAAATTCGTTTTACATATTTATGAAGTTACGACTTCTCTATATATGTTTTATATATTATTTATGTAAGGTAAAATGGACAACTTACATGAAAAATTTTTATTGCAAAAATGAGCAGAGGGTATCAATTTATGCCACTCTTAATTTTTTTTCAAATTTTTTGGAATCCCGAAACTATTTTTAAATAATTATTGAAATTCTCTAAGTTAAGTTGGCACCTTTGGAGCCTTAATAAAAAGGATAGGGTAAAAACGCCTATTGACGACTCCAGGGGGCGTGGTTGCACTTTCAATCATTTTTTAAAAATAGTTCCAAGACTAAAAAAAATCTGAAAACAATTCAGGGTAGCATAATTTGGTACCCTCTATTCATTTCTGCAAAAAAATATTCATATTTGTTGTCCATTCTCTGTTTCCAGCTGTTCCTGAACCAATTTATAATTAAATTAATTTTATTATTATTATTATGTAAAAAATTTCATATATTTCCTTTAATAAATTTTTCAGTTAATACATATAGTAAATATTACTATTGATGACACATAATTATTACATCTAGTGTATAATTTATTTAATTCTTTCAAAGAAAGTTTACTTACCTCACTTCCAGTAGGTTGAAAAATAATGTTTCTTCGAAGTGTTGACTCTATGTTTGGATGCTGGCCATTTTGACTTTCTTTCTTGAAAATGTTTGTCAGAAGCTGAATTAGATTTCCCGAATCCCCGATAGATATTTGTAATTGCGAAGAGAATTCTGTTAAGAAATCTGAAACAAGAAAAAAAATAATAATAAATTGTGAAAATTCCATGTTAAATTTGAGTTTTCTAATTTTTTGGTATTTTTCAGGCAGGAATTAGAAGTATGAAAATATTTTAGCAAATATATATTGCATTTCTGAATATTATAGTCAAATGAAAAAGCATTTACACATTACAGGAACAAAGAGATAATAAAAAAGGAACAATTGATGATATAAATGTTGAAAGATGGTAAATAATTTTTAATACAAGCTACCATTACATTTTTTTTTTGTTTTTTAAGATTTAATATAATGGGTGCGATTCACGAAGCAGTCACGTTTATAAGGTGGTTTAACACGTGAAACAGGTATAGTTAAACGTGGTTAAGCTAAACATGGTTAGAAACCTCCGGAATTTTCGCAGTTCGTGAATCGCACCTAATATCGTTTTTCGTAACACCATGAACAGTTTACAAGTACAAGAAAGAAAATTCTTTGGTGCAGCGTACGTGTTTTATGAATTTTGTGATAGTTTATGTCATAAAATAACATTATTTAATAATTAGTAAATAATGCTAATTTTAAGAATTCATTTAATTTATTATAAGTTTCAAATACTGAATCATATTTTTCTCGGGGGCTTGCTTATATTATAATGCAACGTTCTTAAGTTATATAGATAAGTTGAAGTAGTATTTTATAATATCTCACGTGTAAATTTAAATTCGGCAACCTGCACAGAAAACTATTATTGCAGAAATGAATAGAGGGTACCAAATTTTGCAACCCTGAATTTTTTCAAAATTTTTTGAGCCTGGAAAGTATTTTAAATAATTATTGAAAGTTCTGTTGGCCTCCCATAATAAAAAGGATATAGGGCCTAGATGCCTATTGACAACTCTAAAGGGCGTAGCCTCACTTTTAATAATTATTTAAAAATAGTTTCGGGATGTAAAAAAGTTTGAAGAATTAATTCAGAGGAGCATAATTTGGTACCCTCTATTCATTTCTCTAATAAATTTTTTTTTGTGGATTATCCATTCTACAATTATTAAATTTGATTATTCATTTTTTTCAATACCCAAATATATTATAGTAAATTAATTATGGTTCCTACCTTCACCAGTGCCATGCACAATTAAGAAATCGGAATGGTCTGTGAGTAATCTCAACGTGTCTTGGGTGAGAGAGGGTCCATCATGATTTTCACAGCACTGGAAAAAAACAAGTTCTGTATTTTTTGTTTTAACATTCCGATTGGCCGAAATATGTTTTAATTTCTATAAACAATACTGTAAAAAAATCAATGACTTCAGAATAAAATTGTGATAAATCGTTGCTTTTTCCTTAGAAGTTTATATATTATAACTATTATAATGCTTGTATGGTGCTTAAAATATATATTTTTAACTTATGTGCTTATTGGTTTGAAAAGCTTGTTAAACTTGGTTAATAGAGAACCTACATGATTTTATTTTTATTGCAGAAATGAATAGAGGGCACCAAATTATGCAACTCTGATTTTTTTCACATGTTTTTGAAACCCGAAACTATTTTTAAATAATTATTAAAAGTTCTGTAAGTTAAGTTGTCACCCCTAAACTCTTATAAAAGGATAGGACCAGAGACGCCTATTGACGCCTCCAGGGAGCGTGGCCGCACTTTCAATAATTATTTAAAAATAGTTCTGGGTTTCAAAAAAATCTGAAAAAATTCAGAGTAGCGTAATTTGGTACCCTCTATTCATTTTTGTAATAAAAAAAATTTCATGTAGCTTGTCCATTGTTAAGAGTGTAAAACAAACATGCAACATTTTTTTGGTAGAATAAGGTGTACGAAGGAAAAAAATACTTCTTTAAATGCAATAAAAAAGGAAAATTGAGCTCACCTTTTTGCGTTGCCGATCAACGAAGAGGAAAATCTTTGGCTTGTGTGCCAGTTCAACGCAGCTGGAGGCGATAAATTGGGAACACACTGCGCGGGTTGACGTACCCGAAACTTCGACTTGGTCATCGTTCAAAGGAGCCAGGACCGCGACCAGCAGGCAAGAGTGACTCCCGAGATTCAGACTTGCCGCCTCTGTGTGGAGGTGATTCTTATTTTATGATTTTATCGTAATTTTTATGTATTATTTATTTAAGTTTGAAATGATAAAAATCAGCTGTTCAATGTAGTCCCCTTTTATTAACATGTAAACCATAGCAAATTCAAAAAAATTCTGAAATTTTTTAGAGAGGCAGATTTTAGTACCTAAAAGCCATACAAAAAATTTCAAAACAATTTAACGAACCGACTTTTTTTTTATTAAGTTTGTCTCTCCATGGGAAAGCCCTATACTGAGAAAATTAAAAAAAAATGGTTTGTTTTGTTTTGAAATTATTTGTATCTGCCTCTCAAAAAAAATTCAGAATATTTTTGTGAATTTACCAAGGTTTACATTTTACAAGTTAATCGAAGGCGACTTCGTCGAACAGCTGATTTGTATTATCTCTACCTTAAATTAAAATGAATTATGAAAATCAATTGAAAAAAAAAAAAAAAAAAGAAAGAAAACGTTTCTGTAATATTTACTATTAGTATGAATATTTATAATAATTATTTTAATACCATGCTTCTGAAATATTTTTTCTTATATAGACATCACTATACTGTATATAGACATGCGTTTTAAATTTCATGCAAAATAAAATAAAGTAGAAAACAAAATGAACAAAAAAATATAGTTAGTTAATTTATAAAATAAATAATTATATTTATTCTGTCTATAATTTGTTCTTAAATATATTGAATCTATTTAAAACGAAAAAATTCCATAGAATCTTAACAAATAAAATATTTCCATACAAATATACAAATGCACTTTTTTCTGAATTATTTGTTGGAGTTATGAACTTAATTTTGATTTAACGAATTTTATAGGATTAACCTGAACCTTAAAAGTGAGGTACAGTATATTACCTTCTTTAATGTGTTCAATGAAAGATGAATCATTCGAAATGTCATTGCGATTGACGACTGAAAAATTGCATTTTCTCAGCACGTTTTGCAGCGCTCTTGAGTGTTCTAGATGTTGTCGGTCGAAGTAAATCACCGCACAACCTCCCTTCGCCATGGGGTACTCCGGCTCTTTGGTAACCTCTCCCTGACCGCTGAAATATGTAAATTATGTGAATAATCGTGGAAGAGGTTCAGTTTTTGAAAGAAGATTCAGCTTTTTACTTAAAAAAAAAAAAAGTTACTGAAACACAAAAAAAGCAGGGAAGATTACATTGATGGGCAACCTGTATGGATTTTTTTGTTTATTGATACATATATCTGGATTCACAGGTCCTCGAGTTATGTTTCTTAATTTAACTCTTGAACACGCTTAAAATCGAGGGCAAAGATGCTAGCTTTGACGTCATAGTCATGCAAATATTGAACACGCAATTAAGAATATGAAAAGACTTTTGCATGATTATGACTTAAAGGCGGATTCAGATGGCGACAACGGCGATGCGACGCGATTTTGACATAAAAGCTGTGAAATCCTATGCGGTGGCGAATTCACTGTTAATCGCTTTAATTACGATGCTCTATTTCTTTGAATCGCCAGATATGGCCGCCAATGGATGTTACAGCAAGTGCGCATTATTCGCGTCGCGTCGCAGCCTGGAAATCGCCATGTGAATCCACCTTAATTACAGCGTCTATCCCCTCAATTTTGAGGCTGTTAAGGTAGAGATAACGCCGATCAGCTGTTCGACGTTAGTCCCTTTGATTAACATGTAAACCTTAGCAAATTCACAAAAGTTCTGAATTTTTTTTTTTAGAGGCAGAGATATAGTGTCTAAAAACTATAGAAAAAATTTCGAAACAATTTAACGAGCCGATAATTTTTAATTAATTTCTTTTATTTTCAGCATAGGGCTTTCCCATAGAGAGACAAACTAAAAACTTAACAAAAAGAAAAATCGGCTTGTTAAATTGTTTTGAAACTTTATCTATGGCTTTTAGGCAATAATATCTGACTCTAAAAAAAAATCAGAATTTTTGTGAATTTTCTAAGGTTTACGTCAGTGTTGGCCACGTTCGTATTTAAAACGAACGCGTTCAGTTCATGTTCATTCGCCCTAAAATTGAACGAGTTCATGTTCATGTTCATTAATGTGAGAGTGAACGCGTTCAGTTCATAGTTCATTTTATAAATGAACGCGTTCATTTCATCGTTCATTTTTTTTTTAATCAATGTTTTAAAAGTTTCAGTGTTTTAACAAATAATGTAGCCTTTTATTTATTATTATTATTTTTTTTTTAATTTTTTTAATTTTCTGCAAAGCTCAATGTAATGTAATTTGTACACCAGCACCTACCCATAAGGCTTCCAGCCTTGGTAGGACTGTATTCTCATTTTAACTAATAAAACTATTTAAAGAAAATATATAGTATGTAACCCAATAAAATATATAACAAATTTTTTTTAAAATTTTTCAACGGAAATGATAAATAATTAATTAATATGAAATTATTGTATAATTTAGAATTAACTCTATGAATTCGTCAGAAATGCACAACTCAAAAATTAATAATTTGTGATATAATAATGCAAATTAAGAGATATATGTTAATAAGCGTGAATAAACCTTATTGTACAACGCGCCATGGATATTATTTGTTTATGTAAAATTACGCAGAAACATTACAAAGCAACAAAAAATAAAAATCATCACTCACTTAATTTGCCGTCTCAAATTAGCTGCAGATTTTTTATCGGTTGAATATTGTTTAATTATCGGTATGCAGTGCTTGCACTTCACTTTATATAGTTTTTCTCACCCTCATTAACGTATGTGAATGTGAAATATTTTTTATATGCCTCACGTACAGCTTGCAGGCAAGTCTGTTGTTACGGAGGTATCAGTGATTACATTATTAATTTTTATTATGACTTATTATTTGTTGATAAAATCTTTTTGTATTTATTTATATCTTAAATATTCACATAATCACCTTCACAACACAGAACACACACTTTACACTTTGTTATTTTTCTACAAATGTAATGAAAAAAATGAATGCACCTGTTTTCTAACAAAAAATTGTCGATTCATGCGTATCCATCCTCTCGTATAACTAAAGACTGCATTACTGATGTTTGGACTGTGTACCTTTGGGAGGGGTGATTGGGGGTGGGAAAGGAGAGGGGAAGGGGTAGACGGTTCCCCTCCTCTTAAGATCTTCCCTTAGTGTTTTGACCTTGGTTTGGCAGTGGCAACGATGGCCTACTTAGGAGGTCCCGTACGGAGAGAGGGTGGAAGGGGGTTGAAGATTGCAGTGATATCTCACTATGTGATCAGAAAGCAAAAATTTATCTTCTACCCATATCCTCCCATTCTTCATCCACGCGGCTCCTTTATGAAGCCGCCGGGCCGCCGCCACGAAAGATGTGACTTTTACAACATTTAGGGAAGATTTACAAGAATACCTGCATTCTGAATCTCATTTTTCCATCATTAAGGTAGAGGTAACACGCCCAATGCTAAAAAAATCCCATTCATAAAAATTGTGAAACAAAAATTAAAATGTTCTCCTCTACATTAGTAAAACATCAGGTATACAAATACGATCTAGTTTTTTAGTTATAAATTTTTAAAGTTGACTAATTTAATATGGAGAAATGGAACTTCCATGTTAAATTAGTCAACTTTAAAAATTAATAACTCGAAAAATAGCTCGTTTTTGTATACCTGATATTTTACCTACTGATAGGGGATGTAAAGGAGAAAATTTTAATTTTTTTTTTCATAATTTTTATGAATGGGATTTTTTTAGCATTGAGCCAACTGATCCGTATTATCCCTACCTTAAAGAAAACATTAGTATAATAGTAAAAAACTAAAAATATTTTAAAAAATATCCATGTTAAAAAAGTCAACGAAGCGCAAATAAGTTTATGATATAATTGCTTTTAACTTTTAACACATTTTTTTTTTTTTTTTTAGTTTCTTTGTCCGTATTTATGGCTAGAGAGAGAGAGAGAGTCAGTCGGTGGGTCGACAATTTCAAACGACTCTGTATCTCTCTCCTCTTAAATTGACTTGCCTGCCTCTCTAAACCTTAACATTTTGTATGTACTGAGAACTCTGAGAAGAGTAGAAAATATCTGTGATTTTTTTTTACAACATTTACCAGTCAAATAAGAACGAAGTATGAACGTACGTTCATTTCACGTTCAAAGCTAAAAAATTGAACATGTTCACGTTCAAGTTCTTTTTTTGTAAATCGAACGACGTTCACGTTCAGTTCATGAAAAAATGAACATGTTCAATGAACGTCGTTCATTGAACGCGTTCATGGCCAACACTGGTTTACGTGTTAATCAGAAAATCCTACGTCGAACAGCTGATCACCGTTATCTCTACCTTAAATAAATGATTAAATGATACGTATCTCGAGAAGCTTGATCCAATTTTACAACACAAAATTCTATGCAGTTGTTCGTTGTCCTTACTCAGTAACGAGGTCACCTGAGAGCGTTCTTTGCAGCCAATCTGCGGCCTGGTCAGTTGAGGTCATGACTCTCGAGGTACTCGGACCACCATAAGTTCCATTGAGAGCCTCGTGCTGACGAGCTTGAGCACTCTTAGGAAGGGCTTGTCTGCAGAAATGTTATCAATATAAATATTGCTGATGCCGAAGTTGTAATTTTAGCGCCACAGCTGTAATAATGAACCATCTGCCTATCACTACCGCACGTAGTAATAAGGAGTGCGTTTGAATTCACGGGCCAGGGTAAAATGGCGGTGACCTTGGTCACGTGGTATGAAACGTCATAATTAGCCAGCCCGGGCTGAAGCGTTTTTTGTCGTCAAGTGGGGCCAGCCCGGCGGCCATTTTTCCTCCTCTCATGACGTCACTTCCTGGCTGGCCCAGGCTGACGCGGGCGGACTCTACAGTGCGCCTGAGACCTAGCGGACAGACTGGGAACTAATTATGACGTTTCATATTATACCAATTGACCAATGTCACCGCCATTTTACCCAGCCCGGGCTGGCCCTTGAATTCAAACGCACTCAAGCTCTCTGCTATTTCAGGTGAGTGCAAATCGCTACAATATAAAGCTTATTGTTGTACTTATATACCTGATATAACAGATTCATTATTACATGCAATGGAGTATCGACCTCATTTTTTTTATTGCAGAAATGGATAGAGGGTGCAAAAAAGTTATGCTACCCTGATTTTTTTATTCAGATTTTTTTATGACCGGAAACTATTTTTAAAAAATTATTGTTGTGGCGTCACGAGACGCCACTCCTTAAGAAAAAGATAGGACTTGCCACCTCGTGACGTCACAAAAAGGACTTTCAATAATTTTTTAAAAATAGTTCCAGGTCTAAAAAAAATCAGGGTAGCACAACTTTGCACCCTCTATCCATTTCTGCAATAAAAAAAAATTGAGGTTGATACTCCATTGTGGTAGGCAAATAGCTCGTTATTCTGGGCGAGTCGGAAGGCATTTATTAATTAAATGTGGTTACATATATTAAGAAGCTTGGAATAAAGATTTAATTATTAATAATATATTAAATTTTTAATTGTTTTGAATAATTAAGAAAATTGAGAATCCTCACGTGTTGATGACCAGTCTGTCCAGGTAAGATCTGAAGACGGGCGTCTGTCCGACCTCTGGCTTCCCAGGCAATAATTCCTCGCGCACCACGCGGTCAGTGACCCTGGTGAGCACCGTCAGAAGGTCAACCGTCCCACCCGGCCACGCCCACAACTCGCGACACAACGCCTGGATGTACGGAGATCCATGAACTTCGTCTCTCAGGGACGATCGATCTGAAGAAATAAATATAAGAAATTTAGAGATTTTATTAATTCCAAGGGATGTTTTAAGGTAGAGATAACACGACCATTGTTAATAAAAATCCCAGCATTCATGAAAATTATGAAAACAAAAATGTAAAATGTTCCTTTACATCCCCTATCAGTGGGTGCAGCCCTTTTGCGCCGCGGTCAAAATTTCTTGAAAAAGGTACAGGTCTTTTGCGCCGCGGTCAGTATAGGTCTTTTGCGCCCCTGCACAGCAGGGTGTAAACAGGACGATTGCGCCACCCATTTTTGAGGCTGTGACTATATAGGGTTTAACATAAACATACTTAAAACCTCTTTTCTAGCTGAACCATATGTGCTATCTCATTGCGATAAATTTAATTGAACAATTCATATTAGAGTACAATGCAGTATATATTAAGCACTATATATTATTTAATTTTATTTACTCAATAATTAATCTTCGTAAGAAATCCACGGAAGAGGTAAAAAATTATTTTATGTATAATAGTGATAATATTCGTTCCTGTACAATCTTAATCCAAAAATGCCAAATGCTAAAATTCAATGGTAATTCAGTCACAATTAAAGTTTACTTTAACTTGAAAAATTAATAACTTGAAAACTAGCTCGTTTTTGTATATACCTGATATTTTACCTACTGATAAGGTATGTAAAGCAGAAAATTTTAATTTTTTTCATAATTTTCATGAATGGGATTTTTATTAACATTGGGCGTGTTATCTCTAACTTAAATTATTGTAGAAATATTTAATTGAGTATTGTCCTCAATTTTTTTTATTGCAGAAATGGATAGAGGGTGCAAAGTTATGCTACCCTGAATTTTTTCAGATTTTTTAGAGCCCGGGAACTATTTTTAAAAAATTATTGAAAGTTATTTTTGTGACATCACGAGACGCTGCTCCTTAAGAAAAAGATAGGACTTGCCACCGCGTGACGTCACAAAAAGGACTTTCAATAATTTTTTTAAAAATACTTCCCGGGCTCTAAAAAATCTGAAAAAAATCAGGGTAGCATAACTTTGCAACTTTGCACGCTCTATCCATTTCTGCAATAAAAAAAAATTGAGGACAATACTCCATTATTGAAGAAAATTATGTTATCTTCAAACTCTATAAACCGTATAAAAAAAATATTATATCTGTAAAGTAGGTTTTACGATAGAGAATAAAATGGGAGTCTCTACATGGTTTCATGTTTGGTTCTTTTTGCTACATTATAAAATAAAGTTTCTTTTAGTAAAATCATGCAATGATAAAATAAAAATATATCTTATCAACGGGGATGTTACTTACAATTTAATAATATATAAGGTTATAATTATATTAACAATTCTTGTAATTGTCCCCATTACCAATTTGGGCTCTTCCACTATAGTAAAAGGTACAATATAGAGTTTTAACCTGCCTGTTGTGTTTGTTTAATTTAGTAAAAATAAGAATTAATGTAATTTCTTTTAAGTTCCCCGTTTCAGTATCATCCAGGCTCGGACTGGCCACAAAAGTTGTGGTGAGCGATCGTTCAGTAGGTCCCCTCGGCTGAGAGACCCGTACAACGTTAAAAGTAGGCCCCCACAGGGTCAAGTAGGCCCTTTATATGGGCCCGTACTTCTGTTTGCTCAGTAAACCCTTTGAGCCCAGTTCGACCCTGGTATCATCGGCATAGTTTTTGGTAGGAACCATCTCAGTCGGTAGTCCTTCGGCTCGTGTCTTAGTCAGTGATGTCCTTCGTTAATACAGACTATCTGCTAATGGAAATTATATACGAATCTCAGGCGCTGATCCAGGGGGGTGGCTGGAGGAGCTGCGCCAGTTTTCTTCGAAATTTTGATATTAACATGGGCAATATATTATATGCATTCTCATTTTTGTTTTTAACATTGGCCTTATGGAAACAGCCCGTCCCGAAATTTGATTTTGGATCTAGGACTATGAAAACCTAGTGACAGCCAGTGTATAGCCAGTGTAGATAAGAGGGGATTGCGCTGACGTCATGCGAGGAGGGCCACAATGCACGGACTAGCATATAAACAAAGTGTGCAATAATTTTTTACTTAACTTAATAAAATAAATCAAGTTTAAATACTTCAATAATACTTTAACAGTACACGATAGAACTCATAAAAAAAACCTCACCGCCAAAAAACCGTTAAAAGTATTTTTTATAATTTTTTTTCGTCATTTTGCCTATGCTCACTGTATAATCTGGCCTGCCAAAACTTTCTCTTTTTCCTCCCTCCTGCGCCCACTTCGCAATGTGTTTGTATAGGGAAACCCCTCTCACGCCTCACGTAAACATAAACAGAAATCAGCTCTATTCTCACCCCCCCACCTCAGATAAATCATTGACTCACCCTCCACCGTGCTGTAGGCTAACAGGACGTCACCACTGGCGTGCGGGAGTCGCAGTGGCTCAGAGGCAGGTGCCGCATCTGTCCTGAAGCGCCGGTCCGCTTGGGCTCCACGACATGCCTGTCAATCAAACGACGTCAGTTAACCGTAGAATAAAGTATCGACCTCATTTTTTTATTGCAGAAATGGATAGAACGTGCAATATTATGTTACTCTGATTTTTTTTTCTGATTTTTTACAGCCCTGGAAGTATTTTTAAAAAATTATTAAAATTAAATTATTGAAGGTACTTTTTGTGCCATCACGAGGCGCCTCTCCTTAAGAAAAGGATAGGATTTGCCGCCACGTGACGTCACAAAATGGACTTTCAATAATTTTTTAAAAATACTTCCAGGGCTGTAAAAAATCTGAAATAAATCAAGGTAGCATAACTTTGCACCCTGTATCCATTTCTGCAATAAAAAAATTATTAAGGTCGATACTCCATTGAGAGGGGCATGGATTCTTTGTACTTCAAAATTGAAAATGGACAACCCACACGATTTTTTTTAATACAGAAATGAATAGAGAGTACCAAATTATGACTGATTTTTTTTCAGATTTTTTTTAAATCCTGGAACTATTTTTAAATAATTATTGAAAATACGGCCACGCTCCCTGAAGGTGTCAATTGGCGTCTAGGTCCTATCCTTTTTATTAAGGATTCAGGGGTGCCAACTTAACTTGCAGAACTTTCAATAATTATTTAAAAATAGTTCCGAGTTTAAAAAAAATCTGAAAAAATTCAGAGTACTTAGGTTTTGTGCCCTCTACTCGTTTCTGTAATAAAAAAAAATCATGCAGGTTGTCCAGTATCAAGAGATTTTACATTCTGCAACATAAAGCCATGAGCAATGCAATGAGCCTACTTTACAGGGAATCATTGCAAACAGGCTATCCATGACGGTGATGTAAAACAAAAATCCGTATGCACCAGGCAAAAGTTTCATTTTTTATTTATTTTTTTTAACATTTAAAGTGAAAATAATAATATAAGATGAACAACACGATTAGTGAAAATTATTATAATTATTTACTCAACTCAGGATTTTAAATTTATTTTTTATTCAATTGAATTAAATTTTATAATGTTTTGTCTTATAAAATAAAAGACATGCAAGTGAATCAAGTCATACAAGGAGGCCTTTAATATTGTAAAAAACAAAAGGACTGCAGAATCCTAGTTTCAACATGAATCTATACTTGACATGTTTGTTTTAATTTGCTTAAATGTGGTTATGAGCTTACTTGGAAAACAAATAGCTTCAGTTTTCCTTTGAGCAGTGGACAACTGATGAACGGCTCCCAGATTTCATGTGCTTTGTATGGTAAATCCTGAGCCCAGAGCACTCCATCGTTGCTACCGTGTGTCATCACCACAAGAATGAGAATACCGCGGGGAGCATGGCTGGGCGACGAATCTGAAGCAAATACATCCATAAATTTTATTAACAAACAAGTATTATTTTTTATGTAATTTTATGCTTTAATAAGAGATTTCTTATACCTTTTTGTATTCTTTTAATTCTTTAAAAGACTATAAATGCAGATTATGAAATTAAAAAAAAAATGCGTGCATGGTTCATAGAATAATATGAGTATAATAAGTTAATTATTATAATAAATGCTTCTGTGAACAATGTTTATTTCTGATTGAAAACACAATATGATTAAATAATTCTATACAATATATACGGGTACATTACAATATACAGTATAGTATATTATACTTATGGAAAATCTACATGAAATTTTTTTATTGCAGAAATGAATAAAGGGCACCAAATGGAGTATTGATCTCAATTTTTTTATTGCAGAAATGGATAGAGATTTTTTTGAGACTCGGACTATAATATATAGTTCAGTGGACCCGGAACTATTTTTAAATAATTATTGAAATTTCTGTAATTAAGTAGGCACCCCTGAATCCTTAATAAAAAGGATAGGACCGAGACGCCTATTGACGCCTCCAGGGGGCGTGGTTGCACTTTCAATAATTATTTAAAAATAGTTCTGGGTTTCAAAAAAAATCTTAAAAAATTCTCAGTAACATAATTTGGTATCCTCTATTCGTTTCTGCAATAAAAAAAATTCCATGCAGGTTGTCCATTGTTATATATACCTATTTTTATATAAAAGAACTTACGGTACTGCAATAATTTCACTATCTCAGCATACGTCTTGTCTTGGTATTGGTGCACTGTGTACTGGAGGTAGTTGAAGAACTCGCTCAGACGGTTCATGTCCTCGTGGGTACCCTCCCTTGTGCGCTGGCAGCCATCTTGGTACTTGTAGTGGCTAAAGATGACCACGTGATTGTCCTTGGGTATCTCGCTCGCAATGTCGTAACTGTGGAACCAAGGTAGAGAGTTGAAATTCTTTTTAAATGAACTATATTTTTTACTCTATAAACTGGGCTAGAAATGGTGTTCCGATCGAATGCTAAATTTTTGGTGGGAGGACTTTCAGCTAGAAAGTAGAAATTTGGCATACATAAAGCCAAGGATTGCAAATTTTTTTGACATGTGTTAGAATTTTTGTAAAATCACTCTTTCTTGCCTTTTTAGGGGCGGATTCACAATTTGCATTACTTCCTTATGGGATTTTCATGTTAAATTAAGTTGGTATAAAAAAATTTGCCCTATCAGCATTTAATTTTATTTCTAGGGGGTTCAAAACACGTTGAATCTAATGTTGTGATTTAAAATATGATGAAAACAACCCCCCGAATGAGATATTGACCCTTACTACGTTAAAAATAATTGCAACCTAATTTTGACATTACCATTGAAACGAACTCATTTATTTTTATACCAGAAAATGCCTTTCAATTTTTTTAAATCGAATTCAGTCAAGGAATTTTTTTTTAGGGGTTGCTATTTTTAGTATTATTACCCCTAATGTTGAAGTTCTTAAACGAATCGTGCTGCACAACGCTGTGAAGTCACATTCATGCAAATATTTAACACACAAGCACAGATAAAAGAAAAAAAGAAAAGCGTTAATACGTTACATGACTATGACGTATATGCAACATCGATTTGAAAGGTATATAATAGTTAAGAAAAATACTGAAAAAAATTGACAGTATAGAAATTTAGGTCCTCTCTCTAATATAATAAAAAATTCCATGCAGTTTATCCATTATTATTATATTTTTTAGACATTCAATTCGTTGTTGCTCATGAAATTTATTTAATTTATGGGTACGCATTTATAACATTGGGTTGCAACGCTAATGTAAGGCATGCACATGCAGCATTTTTAACATATTTTTTTATTTAATCAGGTTATCATTCATGTTTAATAATATACTATATGAGTATTGATAGTAAATAAAAATACAAACAAATTATCATCATTGTATATTTCAGTTACCTTGGCAACATTTTTTTTTCTCATATTTTATTTTATTTTTTCTCGACAGAAATATACATAATTATACTTGTGTGTATATTATATTTGATAAAATGTAGGCAATCTATTTAACACATCAAATATTGGTTTTTCATATTATATACATTTTAATTTTCCTTTTGTTTTTCAGTGCAAATATAATCAGAAAATGTATATATCCTTACCTGTCAGGTATCTCCATGGTGCGTCCTTTTTTTTCTATAAAGTTAATAACTAAATGATGTAGGGGTTATACCTGTAAAAGAACATCGTATATTGTAATAATGCTATAAAATTTGGTAAACCCAAACAGATTAATTACAAATGTCTGAAAGCAAATTGAATTAATGTAAATTAGTGAAAAAAAAATTATAATAAAATATTAAGGATTGACCTCAGTTGATTGATATCTCGGAATCGGCCTCCTTAAATGCACCAAGATTTGCAGAGAACATAGAACTCACCATCAATAGGTGGCATGTAAATTTTGAAGTGGATCGGTCTTATCAGTTTTGAGAAAACTGAGGTAGAAGTTTAACATTGGCCTTATGGACGGAAACCGGAAATGGAACTATTGTGAGGAAAACGCTTCCTTGAATCTGCTCAAACCATAAGCCATTAAGTTTTAGAGTATTCTCGAATTTTTAAAATTTATTTCATCTGATTCCGTTTGACATAAATTTCCTTTGACTCGCGTAGTAACTGAGGTCAATCGTTAATAATCTATTGTTGTTTACATTTTAGAAATATATTACACAGATTTATATGACAAAACTAAGTAATATTAATTTAAACTGATCATAACTTTATTTTCAATGAATGAAAATTTATAAAAAATTAAATTATTCATTTTATTTGTTCTATTTGACGAATATTCTCAACTTCCTTTATAAGTTGTTGTTTTATTAGCATAAATAAATACAAACAATTTAACATAACTGCATTTTTTTTCTCAAACAATACATATCATGATTCGATAAACATTCAAAATACATACAGTACAATACGGTAAGATTCGGGTGTACGTGCAGCTTGTATCAATATTATTAATTAATAATCTCATGCACTGACCTTGTAATTCTCCTAGTTAAAAAATTACATATTTTACACGTCTAAACCTAATCATTTACCTCTGAAACACATCTAAATTCTTCTTCACTCAAAGTGAGGATGAAATAAAGACAATATTTATAACATTTTATGCTCAAGAATAAGAAAAAAGACATAATATTGACTTTTTCCTTTTTTTTTTTCTAAAATGGTGCAAAATAAGAGGAAATTATACGAGAGGAGAGCTAAATAGCGAAGAAAAGATAAAATTTATTTCAACTCGTGTTTGTAATATAATACGACGAAAACTTTAGATTATTATAAGAAAAGTGTTTGTGCAAAATGTTGTCCTTATCTTCAGAATGCTTTTATAGTTCAATGTTATCTGAAGTTACAGGACCGTATAAGATTATAACAGCTGATATGATTGAACCAAATATGCAATGTGTATTATTATTTATGCTTTTTAACTGAACCCTAGTAAAGAATACTGGCCACAATTAAGTGACTGAATTGAATTTAACCTCCCGGCTCTTCGTATAGACCCTACTTTTGTGAGTCCCTTTCAAACCGAGGAGGCCATGGCAATCCATCCCAGCATTAACCTGATTGTGACTGAGGAAATCATGGAAACCTCAGTCAGGATGGTCGGTAATTGATGGAGGATGCCATCAATCACCTCCCGGATGCACGAGTGGTTGTTTTTATTGTTTTACTTATTTGTATGTGTATATTATAGACAGTAAAATTATTTATAGACATTATGTTAGCAGTGGTGTTAAGAATATACTGAATGGATTGTTATATGATGAATGAGAGTGACAGAGAGAGAGAGAGAGAGAGAGAGAGAGAGAGAGAGAGAGAGAGAGAGAGAAAGTTGCACCTTTAATTCAATATTTTTTTAACACTAGACATTGCATAATTAATTTAATTATACATAAATGAATAAACATTAGCAATAAATTACTTAGAGAATTTAAACGTTTTCGTTTACTCTTCTATATAAATAAAATGCACTAAAATTGATTTATTTCACTCATATAATATAAATTTAAGTTTTTTTATTAATAATATAGTGCCTGATACAAGTATATAAGACAAACTTTACTATCTCTAGAAATGATTGTCTCAGAAAACCCCTTATTATAGAGCTAGTAAAGTGCATCTTGTATATTTTTTAAATTTATTTCACAAATATTATGACAGTGAATAACAATAAAAAAAGTAATACTGTTTGCAGGGTCGGACTGGGCTCAAAGGGTCTACTGAGCAAACAAGAGTACGGACCCATATCAAAGGCCTACTTGACCCTGTGGGGGCCTACTTTTAACGTTGTAGGTGTGTCTCAGCTGTGGGGCGGGCCTACTGAGCGATAACAAAACATGAAAATTTTATTTCCTTATAATAATAAATTTTAAATTTAATTTGTTTAAATTAAAAATAGATTTTCTACCTCCGGAAATGATTTTCTACTAATGTCAATATAAAAATAATAAACAAACACGAACCATGATAATTATACTCAGTAGTGATACTTACCCCATAGATGCATGCATACTGTATATCTGAATCCAAATAAACACTCTGGTTTTGACTATATTTCTATGGCAGAATAGTCGATAACAAAAAAAATCACATTTTAAATACTTAATTTCTTCAATTTTTTTTATGACTCACATGAAAAAAGTGAATTGCGAAAATTTCAATAATTAAATTAACCATATTATGATGTTAATTCTCAATTATTATTAATTCCATTTACTTGAATTGCCATATAATTTCATGATGTATACGAAATTTTCTACCTATACCAAATTATTTTGTGTTAAAATTTTGAATAATAAAATATGGCAATAATTATGACACAATAATAATTATTAATAGTAAATTTATATACAAATAACACTTTTAGATGTAACGTCGACACTATTTCTAAATTGATCTAAACTGATGATTTATCTCACTTTCGTGGCCTCTCAGTTGGCGATCAAATCCAAATAATGATAAGAAAATGCGACGCAGATACTAAACCTTTCTGCATGGGACCATCTTATCTTCTTGTCCTTTGTATTGATATTATATCTAACATCTAACTGATTATCATGCATGCCTCAATGATGTAAGCTTTAAAATGATTAAAATTTCTTAAAATTTGTTCATAATAATAATTATTTTAAATATTAAAATTTTTTGATTTATATTATTTCAATTAATATTTATTAATTAATATTATTTTAATATTATTAATTATTATAATTAATATTATTAATTAATTATTAATAATAATTAATTATTATATTATTAATTAGTATTATTAATTAATATTCATCAATATTAATTAATTAATATTTTAAGTTTCATAATTTTCTTTATTTACCACAATATAATGTTTTAATTTTAAAAGTATTGTAGGTCAATATGTCGCCGAATTCGCCACAAATTTCACCTACATGTTACGACATGTTATTTCCGAGTACTGTCACTAAGGAGGTGTGGTCACCTTTACCTCCGCGGGCCTTATATACATAACCTGTAGTTTTTACTTCCGAAATTCAAGAACTACCTTGTGTAACAATTTATTTATAGTCTGTGTGCCTTAACAATGCTGAGCAAGTAAAAAAGTTTAGATTGAATAACAAGTTTCTTTTTAGTAAGGAAAAAAACGTATTGCATAAAATATTTTGTTTTAGTAATATTATAATATAGCATAAGAATATAAATGTTGTAAATCTCATAAATTTTATGTTGCAATTAAATACCTAATGATGTTAATAAATAAAGTCTATTTTTGTATCAACACCTCGTAAACTTTGTATGATTAATTTAATTTGCATGAAATGAAGATAGTTAGTTGAGTGCGGCCTGTGTAGGTGGCAATACTGACGTATCTTCACAATGTTAATTTTTGAATCTAATGATAGGGAGTTTTTGAACCTAGAGCTTAGCTGATTGCAGAAATATCAAGATAATGAGTTTCTCTAGCGGACAAATTAAGTTTTTATGTCTTTAATTAAATAAAAACTTAATCTGTCCCCTAGAGAAACTCATAATCTTGACATTTCTGCAATCCGCTAAGTTCTAAGGTTCAAAATTACTAACGATTGACCTCAGTTACAAACCGGAAACGGGAAATTTCTGTCGAACGGAATCGAATGAAATAAATTTTAAAAAAATCGAGGATGCTCTAAAACATAGTCGCTTATAGTTTCAGCAAATTCAAGGGGGCGGTTTCCTTACAACAGCTCCATTTCCGGTTTTCATCCATAAGGCCAATGTTAAACTACTGCCTCAGTTTTCTCAAAACTGGTCGAACAGATCCGCTTCAAAAAAATTAAGCAACCTTATTGTGGCGAGCTTAAAAACTCCTGCAAGTCTCATTAGAATCAAGGGGGTCGTTTCCGAGATCCAAATCAACTGAGGTGAATCCTCAAGTGTTTTTTACTGGGTGTGTACTCCACCATATGGTATTCCCTGGTGCTGCTATAAATTTCTGACTGCAAATTAATTAAATCATGCTCTTCTACTAAAAATCATGCAGATATCAGTTATAATTATATTATATATTATATAAGTTTGATGTTAAGAAGAAAACAATATCATAATAAATTTTGAAATGTTACATCAAATATATGATATGAATATTGGTGGAAGTCGTAAAAGTGCACATCGGTAGTAAAATAAAATATTGACATGTTTGGTCCAAGTAGTTTTTAATGAAGTTATCATATGACGTCACTGCATGGTAGCAATAAGAAAATTATCCAACATTAGTTTTAATTAGTTATAATTAATTCATTAAAATGCTTCGAGTAACTTTTCTGACACCAAATATCCTTAGACAGATTAATTTAGAAAATTAGTTTATTAGTTAGCATAATTTAATGTATAATATGTTTTATTACAAGTTAAATTCATAATTAATATTCATTTTAATAATGAGTTCCCTCGACATTGTATTTTACATTTCTTTCCCAACAATCCCAACAGAAGTATTTCCCCGTAAATCCGGACATATCAGTGGAGCATTGTTACGTTCGGTTCAGTTAATTATTGCTTAAAACTTATAATTTGATCTTCTAATAAAAACAAATTAATGCAAACTAAATAATAAATTCTATAATTATTTTATTATATTTTCATAAAATAAATAAATTTTCGTTTTATATTATTAAATTTGTTTTTAAAATAAAAAAAATAAATAAATAAAGTATATCAATTATTAAAATAAATATTTTAATATATAATCTGTAAATAATCTTGATCTAGTTTCTTTTATTTATTATCTATGCATAAAAAATTGCCATAAATGTTATATATAATAATATTGTTATTAACATAATATAGTAATAAAAATCGCGTGTTTATTATTATGTAATTAGACCACTAGTCATCTAAACATTATTATCTTTTTGGTGCGTGTGTTTGTTTTTTGCTTCAACTGAACCTTATTGAAGAGAGTACTGGTATGACCAAATTTAACTTTTCGCCTCAATGAACGTGACCCAGCATTTTGCTTAGTGTTTTATGGGTCCCTTCCAAACCGGGGCGGCATGATGGCCTATTACAATTCATCCTAGTATTTACCTGGTTGTGACTGAGGAAACCATGGAAACCGTTCAGGTTGGCCAGCAATTGATGAAGGATGCCAACAATCTCCTTCAGGATGTACGAAAGAAGACAAGACTTGCAGGGAACTTAGAACTCACCATCAATAGGTGACATACAAATTTTGAAGCGAACTCCCCCATCAGTTTTGTGAAAACTGAGGTAGAAGTTTAACATTGGCCTTATGGACGAAAACCGGAAATGGAGCTGTTGTAAGAAAACTGCAAGACTGAATTTGCTCAAACCATAAGCGATTAAGTTTTAGAAGATTCTCGATATTTTAAAATTTATTTCATTCTATTCGTTTGCAGGGAAATATTCTTTGACTCCGAAGTAACTAAGATTCATCGTTAAACAAGTTCTTGTCATTTTTCGAAAATTTAGCGTACAAATCTTATGTCTCCTATTTTAAACAATAAATTTTCAATTGCATTTTTTATATTAATTTATTAAATTTTAACATTTTAATTATTATAAAAATGTAAGTTTAATAATTTATCATTAAAATAACTAGTTTAAGTATAATCTACTAATATAAGTTTGCTCTACTTCTTTTATCTGTATACAAAATTGCCATAAATAGTAACTTCTAGTATTACTTATTACAGTTGTATTGTACAGCTATTTAATCAAATATGATTTTTGTGTTTTAGTCATATCTGTATCATTTTTTAATTTTTTCATGTGTATATTTGGTCAATTAATTAACTCGGCTAGGAGAATATATAAAACGCTTTTATTTATCGTTTCAGAACTGGTAAAATTTGGAATGATTTTTATTTATATTTAATTTATTGTTATTTATTACAAAATTTAAGTACAAATAAAATTATAATATCGATTAGTTTCTTTTTAAAAATTATTCATATGTATTTTTAAATTAAATTAATAATTTAATATTAAAATTTTAAAAAATCAAATAACGTAATTTTTTTAATGTATATTTTTTAAATATAATTTACAAAATTAATTTTGTTCTATTTTTGTTTTATTTGTTATCTAAAAAATAGCTTTAAGATATGTACTATAAACATTAACATGTAATAGTTTGCGTGTTTATAATTATGTAATTAGATCAGTAGTGACCTAAACACTATAAGACTACTTAAATTTGGTTAAGTAATGTCATAAAAAGCTGATCGCACGCAAGTCAAATAGTCACCGAGACCAACTTTCTCGTGACCTGGACGAGATAGGTTCCGTTTTTTTGTGCTCTCAAAATCATAATAATAATATCCTTTCTCCCGCGCGCGTGTGTGGCTTTATACGTGCATTCATATCACTTCCTGACGCCAAATTTAGGTCTCGTTTAATTAATAATATTTGATTGATTATAGCTTACAGATATAAATCACGACTTTTTTATTAATGATTTTACATGCTATTTTTGTGTTGAATATAATTGAGAATTAATAATATTATTATAATTATATTTTTATTGACACATTAGGAGAAAAAATTATACTTTTATATTTTATTAATAATAAATTAATAAAGGCCTATTAACGGATATAGAGAATCATTAAACAAAATAAAATTAGGGCTTTAAATTTAATATCAAATAATGCTTCTATTCTAAGTAATAGTACTGAAAATTAATATTATTTGCTAAAAAATAAATTTCTGTTTTTAGTGAATACAGAACATAACTGGCCTATATATTTTAGTGAATATGTATAAATTTTAGACATCGATTTTCTTAGTTCTATTGAGAAATTTGATTATACAACAAATCGATGCTAAAATTGATGTGCAAATATAATTAATTTAATATTTGCAAAATCATCTCTAGTAGCAGTTATAGGTAAAGGTATGATATCATATGAAATGATCAATAAAACCATTTGCTTTAAGTAAAATTTTGTGTATATACATTAAAAATAAAATCGTCTTAAAAATTAAAAATACAGCCAAATTATCGGCTTCCAAAATTGTACAAATAATTTGTTCAACTTTAAATCCCTCATGTAACATTTTATAAATTAATTTTTACTGGCTTTTTTTAATCATGGATAGAATGATCACTTTTTAATTGTATCTATAAATTTTCACAATAACGTTTCCATGCATAATTATTATCTCCATTGAATTCACTAAAACAATTAATGAAAAGTTAATCCATAATAAATTTTCAGAACGATTATTTTCCTAGTTAGAATATTACGTTATTTAGTAAAAAAACGAGTCATAAAAATTGACCGGTATTTTAATCTGTCCATAAATTATCAATCTACTCGGTTCAAACTGCTGGAGGGTCAAATAAAAAAATACGTACAACCACAGAAAATCCTGACTATTAACTAATTTCAACATTGGTCAGTTACCACGCGGCAAGTATTATGGATATTTTTTTTTAATGTATATAAAGTAGAAAAAAAAAGTAAAATTTCACCATTTTAGTAGACTTTAAATAATTATTGTTCTGTAAGCTATACAGTAGTAATTTGTAGACTAGAGGTCTGTTGGAAAATCTAAAGAAAAAGTGATCATTTTAAAAAAAAGTAAAGCATTAAAGTTTGCCAAGTTACATTTAATGATTTTAAAATAATTATCATTCTATTATTATAATAAAAATATGTACTGATGAATGTATATAATATCATCTCTGACCTATGTCGGTGCAATATAATATGTCAATACTGAAATAAAATAAACTTTGCTTTAATTAACTAGTAATATTATTTAAATTTATAAAAATGTATTTCAATTAAATCTGCATTTAATTGAAGATACTAGGAAATAAACTAAAAAAGTTATTATTATTTTTTTTTTTAATCAAACCCTATTGGGTACTTCTATTTACTAATTACAAACTACTTTGAAACCCCGAACCTTCCGAAACCATAACTTGAGCGTTTCGCGGGCTCTTCTGGAACGGGGGCGGCCACGGCCTTGCAAATCCATCCCCGGCATTTGCCTGCGGCTGAGGGAAACGTGGAAACCTCAGCCAGGATGGACGCTACAGTTTTTGTCAATTATTAGTATACTGAAAGTAATAAACTGATATGATTTAATGATAGAAAATTGAAAAATACTGGATTATCTTTCGATCTAATATTCTGATTTTATCATATAATAATTTTTAGCAAAATATTTCCATAGCATCAAAATAATAATAAAAAAAAAATCTGCTGTACGCAAACTGTCATCAGGCTGCAGTATAAATAATAATAAACGAATCCTAGAATAATAAAACAAAGTGCCTGTTTAAAATCCTGTTCCAGTATGAATGCCAAGTTAATAGACTTAACGTTTATGGTAATTAAAGTTATAATGGAGGAAGTTGGTAGAGAAAACAAATTCGATTTTTTGACGAGTTGTGTTCATAGTTACTACTCAAGGGACCCTCCACAGATGATATAGTAATGATTTTTTGTGTAATAATTTCTTCCGCGTATCATAATTTCTTAAGATTTAAGACTTTCCCGAATCATGTTTTTAAAATCGTGCATGCAGCATTTTCATAAGATATTTTATTACATTTTGTGGTAAAATGAAAACAAATTTGATATTTTTGTGGTTAAAAAAGAGGAAATAGATTTATAAAAATTTAATTTTTTTTAACATTTCTTCAACATTATTATGTAAAATTAATATTATAGAAATGGCATGTGAACATTCAGTACGTTTATATGAGTTATTTGATCCATATTAGACGAACACGTATTTAACGGATCCGTATTAAAGACTCATGTGAACAGGTGTTTGATCCGCATTCATCCAATGTGATTTAATGGGCAATATACATGAAAAATTTTTATTGCAGAAATGAATAGAGGGTACCAAATTATGCTACTCTGAATTTTTTCAGATTTTTTTGAGACCCAGAACTATTTTTAAATAATTTATGAAAGAGCGGCCACGCCCCCTGGAGGCGTCAATAGGCATCCAGTCTATATACTTTTTATTATGAAGTCAGGGGTGCCATCTGAAATCACAGGACTTTCAATAATTATTTAAAAATAGTTCCGGGTCTCAAAAAAAAATATGAAAAAATTCACAGTAGCATAATTTGGTACCCTCTATTCATTTCTGTAATAAAATTTTTTCATGTATATGTTGTCCATTATTCACAATGCTTGTTTCAACTTTCAATACGGATTGAAAATTATCATGTAAACATTTGAAATGAAGACACTTTTGTTGAAAACGCATCCTTTGAATAAGGATCCAAGAACATTATGAAAACATACTGTTTATTCACTATATTTAATATTATATTGTTTTATTTGTAACATTTTGTATAATTGTCATAACTGACAGTGTTTTTATGGGAAACAGATTAGACTCATACCATGTTACTGAATGTATACATATATAAATATATATATATACATATATATTTAACATTTTAAAGAAGTAAATTATGATGAAAAACCTCCATTGAATTTATATAAATTGGAACATTTGCCACAACTTCCAAAATAAATTATCCAATAATGACTTTGTCATATATTATAGTAAAATCTACTTTGTATAATACAGCTTTCAAATTTCAATCATTAATAGTGTTCAGAGAAGTAAATATAATTAAACTATATATCAAATAGAGACACATTTTTATATTCATAATGTGGACAAGTTATCCGCCGGCCAAGTCTCGCGGATAAGTCTTTTTGAATCCCCCTCATAGTATATAGTAGTTATTGAATAAGAATCATCCCAGCGAAATCAAACAAATATAAATTATCAGATTTTTTTATTTAACCATTGGAACAATGTTTAATATTAAATAAAACTTAATAATAACTTGTGCTACTTGCTGCGAACTTGAAACCGAACTATTAAGACACAAATATTTTAATAAATTGGCAGTAAAAATCTGTTAGATAATATTCAGTGGCAATGTATGACATAACTTTCTCCCAGCAGAAATTTAAGACGCCCGCGGATATCCCCCACTTCCAGTTTACCGAGTCAGTAGTTCCGAGCAGCCCCCAGTATATAAGGAGCACATTGGACCAGTTGTACCATTATCTCTCAGATACAAACACAATCAACATGGCTTTCTCATTCAACGTGGTAAGTTAAATATTTTAATTAATTTGTTATCTTAATTTAATAATTAAATTTGTGTCATTGGCTAACTTGTTATTTTGTAATGATAAATATATATTTTTAAATGATTTGCAAATGCATTTATTTTGGAGTTTTTAAAAAACCGTCTAAAGATTTTATCCAATATGTAAAAAAAAAAAAAAAAATGTACAGCAAAAGCAGCATGACAAGAATGTAGTCAAATTTCCAATTTATCAGCAATTAAGAGAGGTGGATTATTATTAAGCATCAAATGCATTGGAACCAAAAATCTGGCTATTTCATTAAAATTAAACAATGAACAACATACATGAAAAAATTTTATTGCAGAAATGAATAGAGGGTACCAAATTATGCAACTCTGAATTTTTTAAGATTTTTTTGAGACCTGGAGCTATTTTTAAATAATTATTAAAAGTGCGGCCACGCCCCCAGGAGGCGTCAATAGGCGTCCAGTCTCTAACTTTTTTATTAAGGATTCAGGGGTGCCAAATGATATCAATAATTATTTAAAAATAGTTCCCTACTCAAAAACATCTGAAAAAAATCTGAGTAGCAAAATTTAGTACCCTCTATTCATTTCTGCAATAAAATTTTTTCATGTTTGTTGTCCATTAATTTCATGTATATTACTTTTAAAAAAATGAAATAATTAGCAATATTAGCATGTCATGTAAAATTGTTATTTCTGAATCGTGTTAAGCCGGTATTACACGATGTAATTTTTCTAACTATTGAATACAATTTTTCCTTACAATAAAATGTCATCTCCATACAAACATATGGAGTTCAAATTTTCATGTAAGGAAAAATTGTATTTAATAATTAGAAAAATTGTATCGTGTAATACCGGCTTTAAGAGAGTATTTATATTCATTCAATGGAATTATAAGTTATTATTAATGTATGTATTAATGTATCATGATTGCTGAGAAATAATAGTCTAAATTCATTGATATATCCGTTTGCCTATCCTTAGAGATGAAATTACTTTAATATAATACATACATTAATAACATTATACATTATATAATTATACAACATATAATATGGATGCAGCTAAAAGTCGATAAAATTGTATTATTTGAGATACTATGAGAACTATCTGCTCTTTATCTGAACTTAAGACAAAAAAAAAATCACATACAATAAAATTTTATTGCGCTACTTTTTTATTTATTAAAACAATTAAATTGGTTCACTAATTGACCGCATGTTCCTCAGGTTTGCGCGGCGCTGCTGCTGGCGGTTGCTGTCTCGGCACAGCAGGGAGGCTACGGAGGATATGGAGGACACCAAGAGGAGCATTATGTGAGTACAGAAGGATAGTTATGAAATTTATACAACAAATTTATATGTGGAGAGTTTACAATAAAATTTAATCCCTCGATAGGCGCCTGCCCACTACAGCTACGGGTACGCGGTGAAGGACGAGCACACCAAGGACATCAAGGAGCACAAGGAGACGCGCGTGGGAGACAAGACCGAGGGAGAGTACAGCCTGCTCGAGGCTGACGGCACCACGCGCATCGTCAAGTACGTGGTGGACGGCAAGAGCGGCTTCGTCGCCCAGGTCATCCGCAAGGGACACGCCGTGCACGCTGCCCCCCAGCAACACTACGTCGCCAAGCCCATTGTTGTGGCCAAGCCCGTGATCGCCACCTACCACGCCGCTCCCCAGCAGTCTTATGGCCATGCCAGCAGCTACGTTAGCCAATCCCAGAATGTTGTGGCTCCCCGCGTCTCTGCTTATGTCGCCGCTCCCCAACAACAATCTTATGGCACTTATGGACACGCCAGCAGCTACGTTAGCCAATCACAGAATGTTGTGGCTCCCCGCATCGCTTATGCCGTCCCCCAGCAACAATACATTGCCAAGCCCATTGTTGTGGCCAAGCCCGTGATCGCCACCTACCACGCCGCTCCCCAGCAGTCTTATGGCCATGCCAGCAGCTACGTTAGCCAATCCCAGAACGTTGTGGCTCCCCGCGTCTCTGCTTATGTCACCGCTCCCCAACAACAATCTTATGGCACTTATGGACAAGCCAGCAGCTACGTGAGCGGAGGAAACTTCGGTCTGGGAGGCGGACGTGCTTCCTCTTATGGTGGATATTAACTTGTATTGAAGAGTTAAGATCTTATGTGATATATACACACCTCATTTTGTTTCTCATCGCAACATCATCATTTTGTAATTATGTACCAATAAACTGTTGTCTTCTTTATAATGTAAACCATACCTTTTTATTTATAACGTGTTGTGTCAACAACAAAGCATCCTAGTGGCTATTAAAAAAAATGCATTTACATAATTCATTTGTTTTGATAAAAAACAAAAGGTATCCATCAAATTATAAAACGTTTACGTGTTACTTTTCATTCAACTATCTAATTATTATATATTGTAACCAAATATAGGGACGTGTTGCAGCAATTTAATTTTCCCATACCGTCTCCAGTTAAACATGTTCTAATTAAGTCTGGAAATGATAGATGGAATGCAACAATTTCGTTCGGGATAAACAAGAAAAAAAATTGATTGGCACTGTATATTATTATACTTTTGCATTCTAAATAATCACTAATTTATACCACCTGAAACTCCCCATTATCAATTAGTATGGACTACACACAATTATTGTTTCGTCTTAAATTTTAATTTATTTTAATGTATTTTATGCTTTAATATGATATATTTTGGATTATTCATTAAAGTATTTTAATTTTAATGTGTGTATTATACATTTTATAACATAAATAAAAAAATATTTTCAATATAACTTTGAAATTATATATATATTGAATTTTTTAATTGAATTTTCAAAAATTTTCATGAAGAATAAAATGACAGATGAAAGAATATTGGAAATGAAACGCACTGCATGTGTATCAAATCATTTATTGATCTTCCTAGAAGATAAGTCACAGAAAATACAATAAATATACACAGAGGAAAACTATCTCGCAAAAAAGTCACCAATCTCATACACGTTCTTTTCAAATAAAAGACACTTCACTTTTTTTTTAAACACATTAAAGTTTTCTTCAACAAGTGAATATACAGCAGCACAGTTCTCATAGGTACTTGAATTCTTCAATCAGAATTTTATTTACTTCTCGCTTATAAGTTTCATGGTTGCTGCATGCATGCACAGTATATTAGGCAGAGAGATGATGTAATGCCAAATTATTAAATGGAAAATGAATAGCCTGAATGACTGTATCATGTGTTTCAACATTGGTATTTAAACTGCTATAAATATTTCATAATATACAATATATTGTTTAACTTGAATAAATTATATTGTTAGACAAGTTAATAATTTATAGTTATATAATATATTAGTTAATTTCCTTATGCAATTTTAAAGTACCTTATTACAAGTCTACATAATACATTGGTATTGAATTAAAACATGCAGTCACAAATAAGGCGTAATTATAAATCAATGATAATTATGAAACTCTTCAAACTCCCCGGAGCAAATCTCAGCAATTAAAAAAAGAAATTCTCCCTTGGGTGACCACGTGACTGAGAGCTGTGACGTCACAAACCAAGGCCTAGGTCAACGTGGGGATTCCCCGGGGCTTCTCCGTTACAAATGGAAATCAGCTGTTTGATAATGTTGTGGAGCAGCTGACTTGGCATGCAATAACAAGCAGTTCATTACACCAAACAACTTTCATTTAATACATATGATTCGTTGATAGATAATTGTAAACGTGTCTATTCCATATTATGTGGTAGAGCTCTCATAATCATTGCGATCGATACATTATTACTATTATTAGTTTATGTACTGCAATTAAAAATTGTTTGTAAGAAGTAGGTGAAATTGATGATTCACTTCCAAATGTATTATAAAGGCGGATTCACATGGCGATTTTTATCATGCGACGCAAAGCATTAATGAGCACTTGCTGCAACATCCATTAGTGGCCATATTTGGTGATTAACAAAAGATAATTCTTAATTAACGCGATATTCGTAGACGCAAACTGGCGAAATCGATCGCCGCATACGATTTAACAGATTTTACGTCAAAATCGCGTCTGTTGCCGCCATGTGGATCCGCCTTAAGACTCGAGATTTGAAGCAATATTATTAATAATAAAAAAACAAGGAAAAAAATAATTTCACGAGTTATGTAGAAAAAAGAAAAAGAAGAATAAATAATTCTGTTTCTGTTTGGTGTCATTAACTTAATGATACCAAAAATTTAGAAATAATTTATTCAACTTTTAATCCCTCATGCAGATTAATATAAATTTATTGATTGATTTTTTAGTCATGGATTGAATAATATTATTTTCATCTCCAATTTAATTTTTACAATAGCTATTACATGCAGAATTATCTTCATTTATTTCATGAAAAAATTTAATGAAAAGTTACTACATTATAAATAACTGGAATGAGTATTTCCTATATACTTCAAGTATTTATATAAAAAAAAAAAAAAAACAGTCATTAAAATTGACCGTATTCTAATCTGACCATAAATTATTAATCTACTTGATTCACACTGCTGGAGGGCCTATGAAATTGTGTACTTAAAAAAAATGTTCCCAAATGGTTTACTACTAAACAACCGCAGAATTACCTCTCTATTAACTAGTTGCAACATTGGTCAGTATTATGTTTTTTTTTAAGACATGCTAAGTAAAATAACGTAAAAAAGTGACATTTCACCATTCTAGTAGACTTAACATTTTATGATGGACAATTTGCATCAATTTTTTTTACTAGCTTAATCGAAAGAGGAGGTCAAAAAATACACCTGTGAATTTTATGCGATTTTTATTCGTACTGCATCATGGCTAAAAGAGAGGTCACGTGACCTGGAGGTGTCGCCCGCGTCGCCTATGACGTCATTGAACTGTTCGGTCAAACAAACGATTGACTTTATAACGCTTGTAAACAACGACGTTGCTATGGAAACAAGCAACAATTAATTTATTGTTTACAAGCGTTATATTGACGATCGTTTGCTTGACCAGACAGTTCAATGACGTCATTGGCGACACGGGCGCCGCCTCCAGGTCACGTGACTTCTTTACATCCCTATTTTAGCCATGATGCAGTAAGAATAAAAATCTCATAAAATTCATAGGTGTATTTTTCGACCTCCTCTTTCGATTGAGCTACTAAAAAAATGTGATGCAAATTGTCCATTATTGTTCGTAGGCTACAGAGCAGTAATTTGTAGACTAGATTTAGTTTAGAACTTCAGATCTTGAACTCAGAAACTCTTGAAAAATGAGTAGGGAAGACAAATTCAAATTTTTTTTTTTTCATTATGAAGAGTTGTGTTAATTCTCTAGGGACACACGACAGGCATTCGATTTTATAAAGTGATTTCCTCTGCGTATCATGTTTTCAAAATCGCGCATTTTCATAAGATTTGTTATTACTTTTTGTGTTGAAATTAAAACAAATTTGACGTTTTTGTGGTTAAAAGTGAAAATAGTTTTTAAAAATATTATTTTTTACTTACCACCTCTGCAACATTATTACTTAATCGCAGATGGCACATGACTTTATTCACGCTATATTACTGTATGTATATAACATGTGTTAATATTTGATAGTGTGCCCAATATGTATCCTCTTGCAAGTATCGGAAGAATTATACAAATATATAAGCTCTTTTTTAATACTTCAGTGTTCTTTTTTAATGGTGTAAATTATGTTTTTTTTTTTGTTTTTTTTTTTTATTTTCGTGCTTTATAGATATAATAAGTTTATGCCATAATTCAAATGTAAAATGTAAATGTCAATTATCATGATGTATTTTATAAATGAAAAATAAAATACAAGAAATATTCAATTGAACATAATTATTTAAACTATACTCTGAATCTCAGCCAAGTTCTGAGCCATATTATAAAAATGTTAAAAAATAGCAAACGAATATTTTGTATTCCATTTATTAAATAAGAATCATATTCATGTATAATATCAAACCAAATAAAAAACATGCTCTTTTTCGATAGAACCTTTGAAAAAATGTTTATAATAAAATAAAACTTAATATAAATTTGTGCTACTTTCTGCGAACCTGATACTAGACTATGTATTAAGACACAAGATATTTTAATAAATTGGCAGTAAAACTCTGTTAGATAATATTTAGCGGCAATGTATGACATAACTTTCTCCCAGCAGATATTTAAGACACCCACGGATATCCCCCACTTCCAGTTTACCGAGTCAGTAGTTCCGAGCAGCCCCCAGTATATAAGGAGCACATTGGACCAGTTGTACCATTATCTCTCAGATACAAACACAATCAACATGGCTTTCTCATTCAACGTGGTAAGTACAATATTTTATTATAAAATATTTTTTTAGGTAATTACATTTCTTTTTTTTTTTCTAACTTGTTTCAGTATTTCAAGTAAGAACAAATTCAAAATTGTGTATTTTGCATTCATTTTAGATTATATATTTAAAAAAAATCATTGCAAAACAAAGGCAGCATTTGGATAAGAATATGTTTAAATGTCCAACTTATCAGCAATTAAGAGACAAGGATTAGTATTAGCTTACACCAAGTGCATTTGAACCAAGAGAGGGGAGAATTAAAATTAAAAGTAAACAATTTATTTCATATATTCGTTACATTAATACTTTTAAAAAATGCTATAATAAGCAAGCCGTGTAAAAAATTATTATTTATTAATCGTATATTATGAGAGTTTTTAGATTCATTCATTATTAACGGTATGTAATAAATGTATCTTGATTGCTGAAAAATGTTAAAACTACATTCATTGATATATTCCAATGCCTTTTCTTAGTGATGAAATTTCTTTAATACATAAATATTCTATGGTTATTGATTATATGAATGCAGCTAATAGTGCATCAAATTGTATTATTTGAGAAACTGTAAGAATTATCCGCACTTTATATGAACTTCTGAAGAAAAAAATGTTAAACAAACAATGTTATTGCACTACTTTTTTATTTATTGAAACAATTAAATTGATTCACTGATTGACCGCTTGTTCCTCAGGTTTGCGCGGCGCTGCTGCTGGCGGTTGCTGTCTCGGCACAGCAGGGAGGCTACGGAGGATACGGAGGACACCAAGAGGAGCATTATGTGAGTACATGAGCATAGTTTTGAAATTTATACAACAAATTTATATGTGGAGAGTTAACAATAAAATGTAATCCCTCGGTAGGCGCCTGCCCACTACAGCTACGGGTACGCGGTGAAGGACGAGCACACCAAGGACATCAAGGAGCACAAGGAGACGCGCGTGGGAGACAAGACCGAGGGAGAGTACAGCCTGCTCGAGGCTGACGGCACCACGCGCATCGTCAAGTACGTGGTGGACGGCAAGAGCGGCTTCGTCGCCCAGGTCATCCGCAAGGGACACGCCGTGCACGCTGCCCCCCAGCAACACTACGTCGCCAAGCCCATTGTTGTGGCCAAGCCCGTGATCGCCACCTACCACGCCGCTCCCCAGCAGTCTTATGGCCATGCCAGCAGCTACGTCAGCCAATCCCAGAATGTAGTGGCTCCCCGCATCGCTTATGCCGCTCCCCAGCAACAATACATTGCCAAGCCCATTGTTGTGGCCAAGCCCGTGATCGCCACCTACCACGCCGCTCCCCAGCAGTCTTATGGCCATGCCACCAGCTACGTTAGCCAATCCCAGAACGTTGTGGCTCCCCGCGTCTCTGCTTATATCGCCGCTCCCCAACAACAATCTTATGGCACTTATGGACAAGCCAGCAGCTACGTGAGCGGAGGAAACTTCGGTCTGGGAGGCGGACGTGCTTCCTCTTATGGCGGATATTAACTTGTATTGAAGAGTTAAGATCTTATGTGATATATACACACCTCATTTTGTTTCTCATCGCAACATCATCATTTTGTAATTATGTACCAATAAACTGTTGTCTTCTTTATAATATAAACTATACCTTTTTTATTTATAACACCAACAACAATGCATCATAGTTACTATTTTATAAAATGTATTTAATAATTACATTTGGTTTGATAAAAAACATTTGTCCATCAAATTATAAAATGTTTATGAGTTACTTTTGTTTCATTCAACTATATTTATTTATGCATATATATTTTAAACATATATAGGGCCACATTTGTAAAAAAATTAATATTCCATTTCGTCTCTTTAATTAAACATTTTCTATTTTTGTCATCTTTGGAGAAAAGAAGATGAAATACAACAATTTAGTTTCAGATCAACAAGAAAAACAATCGAGTCTCTGAATCTATTGGCAGTCTTTTACTTTTATCAAACCACAACTGCGTACTTCTACATCCTAAATAATCACAATTAATACAACCTGAAACTCCCCAAGATATAGCCCTGTCAGTTATATTATGAACTAATCAATTAGTGTGGAATGAACAGCGTTGATTTTTTATATTATAGCACAATTGAGTTACCTCAATCTTTATATATTATAATAGAAAAACTTGACATTCACTAAAAGGTTTCTTTAAATTTTATTTAAATATTTTGTAAATAATAAGCAATAATTTACACGTTTTTTATTTTTTTAATTTCATTTTTTTTTTTTTTCAATTTAAAAAAATATATATTTGAATAATTTGTTAGACTACTTTATTTAAAATATATGTTATAAAATAATATGATACATTTTTCAATAATAAACAAATTATTATTTAAAATAAATTTCAATGCTTCCTGGTTACAAGCAACACTGATAGGGAGTTGTAATTAAAAATAAGTTAATAAAAAATCAAGAAACTTGCATCGATTATAAAATGGCACTGATTCAACAGTAGGTAATGGAACTTTTGTATTTAATTAAAAATGTACGTAAGTGAATATACTGCAGCAAAGTTTTCCTAGATACTTGAATCATAATAATTTCATATACTTCTCGCTTATTAATTTCATTGTTGCTGCATGCTTGCACAGTATAGTAGGCATAGATATGATGCAATGCTAAATTTATTAAATGGAAAATGAAAAGTCTTTATAACCGTATATGTGTTTCGACATTGGTATTTAAATAAACTCATTGCAAAATATTTCATATTTTACAATATATTATTTAACTTGAATAATTTATATTGTTAGACAATACATTAAATTAAAGTTATTTTAATTAATTTCCTATTTTAATTTTAAGTTGACTTTTATTACAATAATTCTATACTTCATATTGGTATTGAATTAAAACAGTCACAATAAACGCGTAATTATAAATCAATGATGATTACGAATCTCTTCAAACTCCCCGGAGCAAATCTCAGCAATAAAAAAAAGAAATCCTCCCTTGGGTTACCACGTGACTAAGCTGTGACGTCACAAACCAAGGCCTAGGTCAACGTGGGGATTCCCCGGGGCTTCTCCGTTACAAATGGAAATCAGCTGTTTGATAATGTTGTGGAGCATCAGACTTTGCATGGAATAACAAGTAGTTAATTACACCAAACAACTTTCGTTTAATACATACGATTTGTTGATGGATAATTGTAAACGTGTCTATTCCATATTAAGTAGAGCTCTCATTAATCAATAAATACAGACATACAACATACATAAATATATATACATACAATCATACAATAAATTAATCAATTGATTCATATAATACAAATTGATTGTTTGCAAGAATTAGGTAAAATTGATGATTCGCTTCCAAATGTTTTGTAATTAATGCTCGAGATTTGCAGCAAATGTATAATTAAAATAATAAAAAATAATAAAAATGAAAAAAATAATGTCTCGAATTATGACATGTAGGAAAAAAAGAAATGGAAATAATTTATTTACTTATCAAATTTTAGAAATATTATATTCAACTTTTAATCCCTCAAGCAGATTAATGTAAATTATATGACCATTGATTTTGTAGTCATGGATTGAGTAATTAATTTCATCTCTAAATTAATTTTTACAATAACTATTGCATGCAGAATTATCTTCATTTAATTCATGAAAAAATTTAATGAAAAGTTACTCCATATAATAAAAAACTGGAATGAGTATTTCCTATATACTTCGAGTATATATAAAAAAAAAACGCGTCATTAAAATTGACCGTATTCTAATCTGAACATAAATTATTAATCTACTCGATTCAAACTGCTGGAGGGCCTATGAAATTTAAAAACTTTACTTACTTTTTTTTACTTTTTTTTTTTTTTAAAAAAAACTTTTTTACTTTAAAAAAAAATGTTCCCAAATGGTTTACTACTAAACAACCGCAGAATTACCTCTCTATTAACTAGTTGCAACATTGGTCAGTATTATGTTTTTTTTAAGACATGCTAAGTAAAATAACGTAAAAAAGTGACATTTCACCATTCTAGTAGACTTAACATTTTATAATTATTGTTCAGTAGGCTACAGAGCGGTAATTTGTAGCTACATTTCGTTTAGAACTTCAGATCTTGAACTCGGAAACCCTTGGAAAAAATAGTTGTGAAGAAAAATTCCATTTTTTTTTTTTTTTTTTTTTTATTCTGAAGAGTTGTGTTAATTCTCTAGGGACACACGACAGGCATTCGATTTTATAAAGTGATTTCTTCCGCGTATTATGCTTTTAAAATCGCGCATTTACATAAGATTTTTTATTACTTTTTGTGTTGAAATTAAAACAAATTTGACGTTGTTGTGGTTAAAAGTGAAAATAGTTTTTAAAAATATTATATTTTACTTACCACTTCTGCAACATTATTATTTAATCGCAGATTGCAAGTGACTTTATTCTCGCTATATTACTGTTATATATATATAACATGTGTTAATATTTGATAGTGTGCCCAATATGTACTCTCTTGCAAGTAAAGGAAGAATTATACAAATATATAAGCTCTTTTTTAATACTTCAGTGTTCTTTTTTAATGGTGTAAATTATGTTTTGTTTTTTTTATTTTCGTGCTTTATAGATATAATCTGTTTATGCCGTAATTCAAATATAAAATGTAAATGTCAATTATCATGATGTATTTTATAAATGAATAAAAAAGTACAAGAAATATTCAATTGAACATAATTATTTAAACTATACTCTGAATCATAGCCAAGCTCTGAGCCATATTATAAAAATGTTAAAAAAATCATCAAACGAATATTTTGTATTCCATTTATTAAATAAGAATCATGTTCATGTATAATATCAAACCAAATAAAATATGCTCTTTTCGAAAGAACCTTAGAAAAAATGTTTATAATAAAATAAAACTTAATATAAACTTGTGCTACTTGCTGCGAACTTGATTCTAGACTATTAAGACAAGATATTTTAATAAATTGGCAGTAAAAATGTGTTAGATAATATACAGTGGCAATGTATGACATAACTTTCTCCTAGCAGATATTTGACCAGACGATATCCCCCACTTCCAGTTTACCGAGTCAGTAGTTCCGAGCAGCCCCCAGTATATAAGGAGCACATTGGACCAGTTGTACCATTATCTCTCAGATACAAACACAATCAACATGGCCTTCTCATTCAACGTGGTGAGTTGAATATTTTATTATAAAATATTTTTTTAGATAATTACATTTCTTTTTTTTTTTCTAACTTGTTTTAGTATTTCGAGTAAGAACAAATTCAAAATTGTGTATTTTGCATTCATTTTAGATTATATATTTAAAAAAAATCATTGCAAAACAAAGGCAGCATTTGGATAAGAATATGTTTAAATGTCCAACTTATCAGCAATTAAGAGACAAGGATTAGTATTAGCTTACACCAAGTGCATTTGAACCAAGAGAGGGGAGAATTAAAATTAAAAGTAAACAATTTATTTCATATATTCGTTACATTAATACTTTTAAAAAATGCTATAATAAGCAAGCCGTGTATAAAATTATTATTTATTAATCGTATATATTAAGGGAGTTTTTAGATTCATTCATAATTAACGGTATTTAACAAATGTATGTTGATTGCTGAGAAATGTTAAAACTACATTCATTAATATATTCCAATGCCTTTTCTTAGTGATGAAATTTCCATAATTATTCTATGGTTATTAATTAAATGAATGCAGCTAATAGTGCATCAAATTGTATTATTTGAGAAACTGTAAGAACTATCCGCACTTTATATGAACTTCTGAAGAAAAAAATGTTAAACAAACAATGTTATTGCACTACTTTTTTATTTATTGAAATAATTAAATTAGTTCACTGATTGACCGCATGTTCCTCAGGTTTGCGCGGCGCTGCTGCTGGCGGTTGCTGTCTCGGCACAGCAGGGAGTCTACGGAGGATATGGAGGACACCAAGAGGAGCATTATGTGAGTACAGGAGCATAGTTTTGAAATTGATTAAAAAAAATTTATATGTTTAGAGTTTACAATAAAACTTATTCCCTCGGTAGGCGCCTGCCCACTACAGCTACGGGTACGCGGTGAAGGACGAGCACACCAAGGACATCAAGGAGCACAAGGAGACGCGCGTGGGAGACAAGACCGAGGGAGAGTACAGCCTGCTCGAGGCTGACGGCACCACGCGCATCGTCAAGTACGTGGTGGACGGCAAGAGCGGCTTCGTCGCCCAGGTCATCCGCAAGGGACACGCCGTGCACGCTGCCCCCCAGCAACACTACGTCGCCAAGCCCATTGTTGTGGCCAAGCCCGTGATCGCCACCTACCACGCCGCTCCCCAGCAGTCTTATGGCCATGCCAGCAGCTACGTCAGCCAATCCCAGAATGTTGTGGCACCCCGCATCGCTTATGCCGCTCCCCAGCAACAATACATTGCCAAGCCCATTGTTGTGGCCAAGCCCGTGATCGCCACCTACCACGCCGCTCCCCAGCAGTCTTATGGCCATGCCACCAGCTACATTAGCCAATCCCAGAATGTTGTGGCTCCCCGAGTCTCTGCTTATGTCGCCGCTCCCCAACAACAATCTTATGGCACTTATGGACAGGCCAGCAGCTACGTGAGCGGAGGAAACTTCGGTCTGGGAGGCGGACGTGCTGCCTCTTATGGCGGATATTAACTTGTATTGAAGAGTTAAGATCTTATGTGATATATACACACCTCATTCTGTTTCTCATCGCAACATCATCATTTTGTAATTATGTACCAATAAACTGTTGTCTTCTTTATAATATAAACCATACCTTTTTTATTTATAACACCAACAACAATGCATCATAGTTACTATTTTATAAAATGTATTTAATAATTACATTTGGTTTGATAAAAAACATTTTTCCATCAAATTATAAAACGTTTTCGAGTTAATTTTCATTCAACTATATTTATTTATGCATATATATTTTAAACATATATAGGGCCACATTTGTAAAAAAATTAATATTCCATTTCGTCTCTTTAATTAAACATTTTCTATTTTTGTCATCTTTGGAGAAAAGAAGATGAAATACAACAATTTAGTTTCAGATCAACAAGAAAAACAATCGAGTCTCTGAATCTATTGGCAGTCTTTTACTTTTATCAAACCACAACTGCGTACTTCTACATTCTAAATAATCACTATTAATACAACCTGAAACATCCAAAGATATAGCCCTGTCAGTTATATTATGAACTAATCAATTAGTGTGGAATGAACAGCGTTGATTTCTTATATTATAGCACAATTAAGTTACTTCAATCTTTACATATTATAATAGAAAAACTTGGCATGCACTAAAAGGTTTCTATAAATTCTATTTAAATATTTTGTAAATAATAAGCAATAATATACACGTTTTTTATTTTTTAATTTCATTTATTTTTCAATTTAAAAAATTATAATATATTTGAATAATTTGTTAGACTACTTTATTTTAAATATATGTTATATTATAAAATGATACATTTTTCAATAATAAACAAATTATTATTTAAAATAATTTTCAATGCTTCCTGGTTACAAGCAACACTGATAGGGAGTTGTAATTAAAAATAAGTTAATAAAAAATCAAGAAACTTGCATCGAGTATAAAATGGCACTGATTCAACAGTAGGTAATGGAACTTTTGTATTTAATTGTAAATGTACGTAAGTGAATATACAGCAGCAGAGTTTTCCTAGATACTTGAATCAGAATAATTTCATATACTTCTCGCTTATTAATTTCATTGTTGCTGCATGCTTGCACAGTATAATAGGCATAGATATGATGCAATGCTAAATTTATTAAATGGAAAATGAAAATTCTTTATGACCGTATATGTGTTTCAACATTGGTATTTAAATAAACTCATTGCAAAATATTTCATAATTTACAATATATTATTTAACTTGAATAATTTATATTGTTAGACACTATATTAAATTAAAGTTATTTTAATTAATTTCCTATTGTAATTTTAAGTTGACTTTTATTACAATTCTATACTTCATATTGGTATTGAATTAAAACAGTCACAATAAACGCGTAATTATAAATTAATGATAATTACGAATCTCTTCAAACTCCCTGGAGCAAATCTCAGCAATAAAAAAAGAAGTCTCTCCCTTGGGTGACCACGTGACTGAGAGCTGTGACGTCACAAACCAAGGCCTAGGTCAACGTGGGGATTCCCCGGGGCTTCTCCGTTACAAATGGAAATCAGCTGTTTGATAATGTTGTGGAGTATCAGACTTTGCATGGAATAACAAGCAGTTAATTACACCAAACAACTTTCGTTTAATACATACGATTTGTTGATAGATAATTGTAAACGTGTCTATTCCATATTAAGTAGAGCTCTCATTAATCAATAAATACATACATACAACATACATAAATTTATATACATACAATAAATTAATCAATTGATTCATAAAATACAAATTGATTGTTTGCAAGAATTAGGTAAAATTGATGATTCGCTTCCAAATGTATTGTAATTAATGCTCGAGATTTGCAGCAAATGTATAATTAAAATAAAAAAAAAATGAAAAAATTAATGTCTCGAATTATGACATGTAGAAAAAAAAAAGAAATAGAAATAATTTATTTACTTATCAAATTTTAGAAATATTTTATTTAACTTTTAATCCCTCAAGCAGATTAATGTAAATTATATGACCATTAATTTTGTAGTCATGGATTGAGTGATTCAACTCTAAATTAACTTTTACAATTACTATTGCATGCGCAGAATTATCTTCATTTAATTCATGAAAAATTTAATGAAAAGTTACTCCATATAATAAATAACTAGAATGAGTATTTCCTATATACTTCGAGTATTTATATAAAAAAAAACAGTCATTAAAATTGGCCGTATTCTAATCTGACCATAAATTATTAATCTACCTGATTCAAACTGCTGGAGGGCCTATGAAATTGTGTACTTTAAAAAAAATGTTCCCAAATAGTTTACTACTAAACAACCGCAGAATTACCTCTCTCTATTAACTAGTTTCAACATTGGTCAGTATTATGTTTTTTTTTAAGACATGCTAAAAGTAAAATAACGTAAAAAAATGACATTTCACCATTCTAGTAAACTTGTATATTAAAATTGTTGTTCTGTAGGCTGCTGTGTGGTAATTTGTAGTCTAGATTTGTAGTTTAGAACTTCAGATCTTGAACTCAGAAACTCTTGAAAAATGAGAATATTAGGGAAGACAAATTCCATTTTTTTTCATTCTGATGAGTTGTGTTCATTTTCAAAGGACCCTCGACAGTCATTCGATTTTATAAAGTGATTTCTTCCGCGTTTCATGTTTTTAAAATCACGCATTTTCAAAAAAAAAAAAAAAAATACTTTTTGTGTTGAAATTAAAATAAATTTGACGTTTTTGTGGTTATAAAAGTGGAAACAGTATTTTTAAAAAATATTTTATTTTTTTACTTACCACCTCTGCATATTATTACGTTAATTGTTAATTGAATTTGGAGATGGCAAGTGACGTTATTCACGCTATATTACTGTATATAACATGACTGTCACTATACGTTAACATGACGGTGTTTAATGCGTATTCGTTGACGACGCCTCATAAGAATAACATTATCCGCCGTCAACGAATACGTGTTAAACACCGTCATGTAAACGTAGTGTGTGCCCAATATGCACCCTCTTGCAAGTAAAGGAAGAATTATATAAATATAAGTTTTTTTAAGGTAGAGATAATACGGATCAGCTGGCCCAATGCTAAAAAAATCCCATTCATAAAAATAATGAAAAAAAAAAATAAAATGTGCTGCTCTACATCCCCTATCAGTAGCTAAAATATCAGGTATACAAATTTTAGCTAGTTTTCGAGTAATTATTAATTTTTAAAGTTGACTACTTTAACATGGAGAAATGGAACTTCCATGTTAAATTAGTCAACTTTAAAAATTAATAACTAAAAAACTAGCTGGTTTTTGTACACCTGATATTTTACCTCCTGATAGGGGATGTAGAGGAGAACATTTTAATTTTTTTTCATAATTTTTAGGAATGGGATTTTTTTTAGCATTGGGCCAGCTGATCCATGTTATCTCTACCTTAATACTTCAGTTTTTTTTTTTAAATTAATGGTGTAAATTAAGTTGATTTTTTTTTCGTGCTTTATAGATATAATATGATTAAGCCATAATTACAATAATATAATAAAAAAATGAAGGTATTTGCCTTAATTCAATTATAAAATGTAATTTTCAATTGTCAAGATGTATTTTATAAATGAATAATAAAAGTACAAGAAAGATTCAATTGAACATAATTATTTAAACTATACTCTGTATCGCAGCCAAGCTTTGAGCCATATTATAAAAATGTTCAAAAGTGTGGCAGTTAATTTAAAAACTATATTACAATATGTATTGTGTAAAAAAAAATATCAAACCAATATTCTCTATTCCATTTATAAAATAAGAATATATGGCGTCATAGAGTTAGTGCGAACCTAGTGGTAACTGCTGGAATGCGTGCGTCTGGCGAGGATTGATGTATATGATTAACATTGTAAAATCATGTAAATGCTCTGTCAGCAGCCACAGCATAATTTTACAGAAATGACAACACAATAATTAGTTGTCAAATACTTTCGGACAAATTATATAAAAAAATATTTCAACTTCGTAAGTGATTTCTTTCCTAAAAATTTAATACTGCAGTAATTTTTGTGATTCTCTCCATGCTATAGGTATTGCCGTATCCTCGATGTAAAGAGCAAAATTTTCAGACGTCAGCGCCATCTCTTGGTCTTTTATGTCCTCTATATAATAATATCAAACGAAATAAAACATGGTCTTTTAGTAAAACCTTTGAAAAAAAGTTTATATTAAATAAAACTTAATATAAACTTGTGCTACTTGCTGCGAACTTGATTCTAGACTATTAAGACAAGATATATTATAATAAATTGGCATGTAAAAATCTGTTAGATAATATTCAGCGGCAATGTATGACATAACTTTCTCCCAGCAGAAATTTAAGACGCCCGCGGATATCCCCCACTTCCAGTTTACCGAGTCAGTAGTTCCGAGCAGCCCTCAGTATATAAGGAGCACATTGGACCAGTTGTACCATTATCTCTCAGATACAAACACAATCAACATGGCCTTCTCATTCAACGTGGTAAGTTAATTATTTTATTATAAAATATTTTTTTAGATAATTACCATTTTTGTTTTTTTCTAACTTGTTTTAGTATTTCGAGTAAAAACAATTTCAATAATATTAATAATAATAATTTTATTTCGATCGTTGCGTATTTTGCATTCATTTTAGATTTTTTTAAAAAACCATCTAAAGATTTTATTTAATACATTTAAAAAAATCAAAGGCAGCATTTTGATAAGAATTTATTCAAATTTCCAACTTATCAGCAATTAAAAGACATGGGTTATTATTAGTTAGTAAAAGTGATATTGAACCAAGAGGCTGGAGAATTCATTAAAATTAAACAATCAATTTCATGTATATCATTATAATTTAGCATGCCATACATAATTATTATTTCATACTCGTATAAGGGAGTTTTTATATAATATTCATTCAATGGAATTATAAGTTATTAATGAATGTAATAATACTAATAATGTATCTTGATTGCTGAATAATAATTTAAATAATAGACTAAATTCATTGATATATCCCTTTGCCTATCCTTAATAGAGATGAAATTATTAAAATACATAATTATACAACATAAATATGAATGCAGCTAATAATCGATCAAATTGTATAATTGAGATAGTGTAAGAACTTATTGTAAGAACTATCTGCTCTTTATCTAAACTTCTGACATATTACATAAAAAAAAAACAATTTTATTGCACTGCTCTGTTATTGATTAAATTAATTAAATTGGTTCACTGATTGACCGCATGTTCCTCAGGTTTGCGCGGCGCTGCTGCTGGCGGTTGCTGTCTCGGCACAGCAGGGAGGCTACGGAGGATACGGAGGACACCAAGAGGAGCATTATGTGAGTACAGGAGCATAGTTTTGAAATTTATACCAAAAATTTATATGTGGAGAGTTAACAATAAAATCTAATCCCTCGATAGGCGCCTGCCCACTACAGCTACGGGTACGCGGTGAAGGACGAGCACACCAAGGACATCAAGGAGCACAAGGAGACGCGCGTGGGAGACAAGACCGAGGGAGAGTACAGCCTGCTCGAGGCTGACGGCACCACGCGCATCGTCAAGTACGTGGTGGACGGCAAGAGCGGCTTCGTCGCCCAGGTCATCCGCAAGGGACACGCCGTGCACGCTGCCCCCCAGCAACACTACGTCGCCAAGCCCATTGTTGTGGCCAAGCCCGTGATCGCCACCTACCACGCCGCTCCCCAGCAGTCTTATGGCCATGCCAGCAGCTACGTTAGCCAATCCCAGAATGTTGTGGCACCCCGCATCGCTTATGCTGCTCCCCAGCAACAATACATTGCCAAGCCCATTGTTGTGGCCAAGCCCGTGATCGCCACCTACCACGCCGCTCCCCAGCAGTCTTATGGCCATGCCACCAGCTACGTTAGCCAATCCCAGAATGTTGTGGCTCCCCGCGTCTCTGCTTATGTCGCCGCTCCCCAACAACAATCTTATGGCACTTATGGACAAGCCAGCAGCTACGTGAGCGGAGGAAACTTCGGTCTGGGAGGCGGACGTGCTTCCTCTTATGGCGGATATTAACTTGTATTGAAGAGTTAAGATCTTATGTGATATATACACACCTCATTCTGTTTCTCATCGCAACATCATCATTTTGTAATTATGTACCAATAAACTGTTGTCTTCTTTATAATATAAACTATACCTTTTTTATTTTTATACAAGTCCTATCAACAACAAAGCATCAAACTATTATGAGAAGTACAGTCGTCGCCTTGGAAAATTTTCTACTTGCAGCCTTGTCAATCATCATGCCCTGTGTTATTCTTACGGGGCATGGTGATTAATAAGGCTGCAAAGGGAACTTTTTTGATGCAACGACTGTATACATTTGATTTCAAAATATATTTCATTTGATTAAAAATGAAACTCCCTCATTAAATCGTATATAGTAGGGAGAAAATGATGATGTCTTTATTTCTTTTACCTTTCAGCTATAATTTATGATTATATTTTTTAAACAAATGCAAGGCCATGTTGCACAAATTTGAATATTCCATATATCGTCTCTCGAAACTAGTCTTGATAAAGAAAAATAATACCGATAATACAACAATTTTGTTGAAATGAACAAGTAAATTGAATAAAGAATTTAATTTATATTTTTGAATTGTGCAGTGAATTCTAATTACTCTTACGATATTAATATTGTGTAACATGTTAAATACTCACAAATTTTACAACCTGTAGCTTCCAATGTAAAGGTAATTCAAATAATAAACAACTTTATAATCAATTTAGTTATATATAGAAGATATAATATTGATATCAAAAACTTTTTCAAATCATGGAAACAATACAAATTGGTAGTAAAAAGTACTAAAATAATTTAAAATTTATTATAGTATTTAAAAAAAAAAAGAAAAAACAAAAAAATTATTTTAAATAATTTTTATTTTATAGTTATTATATTTATATATTATATATATATATATTTTTTTTTTGCAATGTATAAAAATAAATACTACGTTGAAGTATAATTGTGTATTATCAAATACATTTAAAGATTGTAATATAAAACATTACCACTAATTGGTAAACTTTGTTGTTAAAAATAAAATCTGCTGGTATCGTTGGTTTGTAGAAACGTAATTAATATAATATGATCACATCTTCTGTTTGAGGACAAAGAAGTATCTACCAATTGTTTTAATTAGGAATAAAAGTGCCATGAAATGATGAAAAATAATAAATGCTGATAAGAATTTTACAAATTATTTCTTAAAAAGTAAACTCCCTTACTATAGAAACATTATTGAGGAGATTTTTTATTTAATTTATTTCTCGCTTATTACTTTCATTGTTGCTGCATGCTTGCATAATATAATAGTATATGCAAAGAGATGATGTAATACTAAAATTAAATTGAATTTGGAATATGATCAACCTGCTGTATGACTATATGTTTAATAACTGATAATATAAACGAATTGCTAAATATTTCAGAATATTCGATATATTGTGTAACTTGATTAGAACTGCAAATTAATTTTCCCACTACTTTCAAGTTCCTTATTCTGCTTAATATTATTTACTTGTTATGAATATTGGTCTTTAATTAATGTTAACAATTAAATAACACCTAATTAATTAGGTCGAGCGTGGCGCAGTGCATTGACCGGTTCTCGTTAGATCACCGAAGTCAGGCTACGTCGAGCGTGGTTAGTACTTGGATGGGTGACCGTTTCAAGTAAAAATTACGCTGCTCCCTCCCTGGGGTAAATTCGTCTCGCTTTCCACCCAGTGCAGTGATGCACTTGTGTGTGGTTCCCCAGGCTTTGGACATCGCTTTGGTCCATTGAGAAAAAGTAGAGGTGTTCGTCCTGACTGAAGTTTTCCACGGTTCCCTCAGTCTCACCTCAGCGAATGCTGGGACGCGTAAGCATGCAGGCCGTGGCCACTATCCGTTCCCTACCTTATCTCTTCCCAGTACCCCGCCGCGAGCTGTAAGCTCTTAGGGGTGTATCCTTGTAAAAAAAAAATTATTTATTGAACTTTCCGATACCCTAACTAGAGAGTTTCACGGGCTCATCAGGAACGGAGGTCAGCAACAGCCTTGCAAACCATCCCGGCATTTTTTTTTGCAAATGAGGGAAACGTGGAAACCTCAGCCATGATGGACGCTACAACTTTTGTCAATGAACCGGAAGTGCAATTGTCCAAAGCCAAGGGAACTATATGGTGGATAAGCGCAACAGTTTACTCATGGGTGGGAAACGTTTTTTTGTTGAAAATGGTCACCAATCCATCTACTAACCACGCTCGGCGTTACTTGACTTCGGTGATCTGACGAGACCCGGTCAAGCGCACTGACTGTGAGCCACAACTCCCACCGGCAGATCCGCACTTGCAGTAAATCCGTATGGCAGCCATATTGGCGAGGAAAAATCGCTGCGGGAAATCGATTTTTTCTCGCCAATATGGCTGCCATACGGTTTTACTACAAGTGCGCTGTTCTCGCCCAATCTCACTTGACATCGCTCCATGGAAAACACCTTAAGATGAGGCCTCTGTGTAGTCAGTCCGCGACCGAGGGAAACGTGAAAACCTCAGCCACGATGGACCCTACAGCTTTTGTCAATGAACCGGATTTGCAATGGTTCAAAGCCAGGGAAACCACACATGGTGGAAAAGCGCAACGATTTACCCCAGGGTGGGAAACGTATTTTTTGTTGAAAATGGTCACCCATCCAACTATTCCAACTACTAACGACGCTCTGCGTTACTTGACTTCGGTGATCTGACGAGACCCGGTCAAGCGCACTTGTGCCACACCTTGATAATAGGTTATAACCTGGTACAATAATTTAATACGCATATATATATGAACTTTCATGACACCGAAAAATTTCAATAAATTAACTGCAATTGAACATCTCAAAATTATTTATGTAATTAAAAACTTAAATATGAAATACAATATTTTAAAAAAGGGTGTTATGTATTTTCTTAAATTGTATTTTATACAATGTTTATTTGTTAAAAATATGTACATTAACTGTACAAAATTAAAATAATATGAAATTAAAAATTAATTAATCTGATTTTTTACCATAAAAATATTTAAGTAAATAAAATTATATTCCTCAATATTATTAAATTCTTACAATTTATTATTAATAAGGAACAACATTTTATAATGCAAAATTCATTTATTATTATTTCTATCAATGATAGACGAGTTAGATTTCATCAAAAATAATATCTTTAAATTAGAAATGAAGTTATTAAATTTACCATTAATTATTGGTCAATATTTTTAGAAAATATTTAACACTTATGCCATATTACTTGTGAACGGTACACACCATATTAAGACACGACATACGTAGTGTTAGTAAACCACAATTAAAATGTATTAAATAATATTCAGTGGCAATGTATGACATAACTTTCTCCCAGCAGATATTTGACCAGACGATATCTCCCACTTCCAGTTTACCGAATCAGTAGTTCCGAGCAGCCCCCAGTATATAAGGAGCACATTGGACCAGTTGTACCATTATCTCTCAGATACAAACACAATCAACATGGCCTTCTCACTCAACGTGGTAAGTACATTATTTTAATTACATAAATTTCAATATTTTTAAGACAATTTTCCACACAATAATTTCAAATTAAATTAATATTTAAATTCTTTTATTGCAGTTTGCCCATAACTGCATGATATTTAACACTAAACCTAAATAAAAGAGTACAATAATTAATAATTACAAAAAAAAGTAACTCCAAACGGTCAGTAATAATCAAATCTTGGCACAGAAATTGTTCTACCATAATAATATCGCTCATACATAATACATTATTTTTCTTAATGAAATTATAAAATAAATAACAAACATCATATAATTAAAAAAAATTTAAGTTTAAAATACAAAAAAAAAAAAAAAAAAGCTTAGATTGTAAGTTAGTAAAGAAGCTGTTCCAAATCCAATTAAAACAAAACAATAAAAGTTAAAAAAGTAACTAATCAATGTTACTTATATATGATTTATTAGCTTCCATCAAACAAATATTATTTTATTTGTAACAAGGTTCACTAAATATCCGCATGTTCCTCAGGTTTGCGCGGCGCTGCTGCTGGCGGTTGCTGTCTCGGCTCAGCAGGGAGGCTACGGAGGATACGGAGGACACCAAGAGGAGCATTATGTGAGTACAGGAGCATAGTTTTGAAATTTAAAGGGTCTTGATAGTACAGTTTACTATAAATTGTTATTATTTCGGTAGGCGCCTGCCCACTACAGCTACGGGTACGCGGTGAAGGACGAGCACACCAAGGACATCAAGGAGCACAAGGAGACGCGCGTGGGAGACAAGACCGAGGGAGAGTACAGCCTGCTCGAGGCTGACGGCACCACGCGCATCGTCAAGTACGTGGTGGACGGCAAGAGTGGCTTCGTCGCCCAGGTCATCCGCAAGGGACATGCCGTGCACGCTGCCCCCCAGCAACACTACGTCGTCAAGCCCATTGTTGTGGCCAAGCCCGTGATCGCCACCTACCACGCCGCTCCCCAGCAGTCTTATGGCCATGCCAGCAGCTACGTTAGCCAATCCCAGAATGTTGTGGCTCCCCGCGTCTCCGCTTATGTCGCCGCTCCCCAACAACAATCTTATGGCACTTATGGACACGCCAGCAGCTACGTTAGCCAATCCCAGAACGTTGTGGCTCCCCGCGTCTCTGCTTATATCGCCGTTCCCCAACAACAATCTTATGGCACTTATGGACAGGCCAGCAGCTACGTGAGCGGAGGAAACTTCGGTCTGGGAGGCGGACGTGCTGCCTCTTATGGTGGATATTAACTTGTATTGAAGAGTTAAGATCTTATGTGATATATACACACCTCATTCTGTTACTCATCGCAACATCATCATTTTGTAATTATGTACCAATAAACTGTTGTCTTCTTTATAATAATTCTTGTTTTATTTATTTTATATCATACTAGAGAGAGGGCCAAATTACTTTTCTGGTGACTAACTAAAGAATTGAAAGGACCCTTTTTTAAAACGTTTCATACATATAATAAGTGCTTGAAAGTAAACATATCGGAAGTTATGTTATATACCGTTATACTTGAAGGTTCCTATCACATACAAAGGAACATAACTAAAAGAAAATCAGGATATTATTATTTAAATAAGACTTAATTGGTAATTTAGTGCATAATTTTTGTCACTATAAAAATATAAATTTATAAATACAAATAATATATATTATTATATGTTATTTTTTTATTTAATGTTAAATTTTTTTTTTAATATGTCAGTTATAAAATAATTTTTTTAATTTATTATAAAATTAAATATACGTAAATATTTTGAATTGCTTGAAGGGGTTCAAGGACAAACAACTTCAAATTTTCATAACACACAATGGGAGTTAATGTTATCAGATTTATAAAAAGTATTTCATGAAATACATCGTATATAAATTGATTATAAATATTTAGGAACGTAAATCCACAAATACAACAAATGAAATTAAATTAACTCTTCCGTCTCTTCCCCTTCCTCACATTTGTTGAAAACAAATTTCTTTTTGATTTTTTTTTTTTTTTTTTTTTTTAAATGAAAGCTTCTTTGAAATTTGGATTGAAAATCTAAATTAAATATTGTCCACTCGTTTCTATAATTATTATATAGGATGGGTTTCACGAAAATATAAATAATACATGACGGACAGTTAAAAAATAATTTTAATGTTTTCCATTATACCGTATTAATGTAAAACGTTGCAAATATCAAGCACAAATACTTTTTTTTCTATTTACTGGGTTTTAAAGTTATTGAGACGAATAGAGCAACGACAATTAAATTTTTAATTCAAAGAATTGGAAATATTTTTCCTTCAATTTTAATTTTTTATTATACAAATTGCAGGCATTAACATTTACTACAAAAGCTAGACTCACTTCAAAGCAGTTGGCAATGTCGTTTGTGGACCACATTAAACGAGTTACGTAGTGACTAAAGTAATAAACAATTTCTCCTCCCCGGGTTTATTAAAATCAGACTACAAGTCAATCAGCTGTTAAATTATCTTCTTGTGTTCTCGTCGCAGGTGACCACGTGACTTTCACTGGTCGTGACGTCACTAGGTCAAGATCACCGTGAAGAGTGTCAGATTGTCAACGGTGTGGGACCTAGAAATAAATTGAATCTTTTATTTGCTACAAATTTCTCCTCGTCTAATTCCCTCCTAATTTGCACCATTTTAATCAATCAATGGACAACATGCATGAAAAAATTTTATTGCAGAAATGAATAGAGGGTACCAAATTATGTTACTCTGAATTTTTTCAGATTTTTTTGAGACCCAGAACTATTTTTAAATAATTATTGAAAGTGCGGCCACGCCCCCTGGAGGCATCAAAAGGCGTCCAGTATCTATCCTTTTTATTAAGGATTCAGGGGTGTCAACTGAAATCACAGGACTTTCAATAATTATTTAAAAATAGTTCCGGGTCTCAAAAAAATCTGAAAAATTTCAGAGTAGCATAATTTGGCACCCTTTATTCATTTCTGCAATAAAATTTTTTCACGTATGTTGTCCATTGATGGTAAAATAGACGAGATTCTTTCCGATTATTGAGCAAAAAATGAAATAAATATTATCTTTATTTCATTTTCATACTTTTATCGAAGAGGAAATAAGATGTGTTTCAGAGGTAAAAAGGTTAGTTTTAGACGAGTAAAGGATGAGTTAAAGACGTAATTTTTCAACAGTATGGGTTACTTTTTAATGGATTTGTAGCATTTGTTGTTAAATAATATAAAGTGTTCCGAAGTAGCATAAGAATTTCAAGACATACTATTTAATTTAATATGAAATAAAAAAATCACGTAAAAGTGTATGGTATAGCAAAGATATTTGTTAAAAAAATATTTATAACTATAGTATATACTCAAATGAGTTTTGTAAATTATTGTCAATTTTTAGAGCTAATTTTTTCGGGTCTAAAATCTTGTCTAACTTCTTTGTGAATGGTTCCATAAATTGCTATACTGTTTGTAACTTCTCAGATTTTTATCAGAGTTGATTTTTTTTTTTTTTTTTTTTTTTTTTTTTTTGTAATTAAAATCTAGAAAGCCACGACCCTTCAGGTATGAAATCTTTCTAACAATGTTGCAAGTACGCGACTTGTTTAATTATTAATTTGAATTAAAAAAAAAATGTATAAAAATTAGAATAAAACAAAACGAGATCAATTCTTTAACATTCAATACCAAATCAATCAGCTACTTTTACAAATAACATGAACGTATATGAAATTTCTGGTCATTGCACGAAAGTTAAAGACCGGAGACTTTAAGTGTTCCCCGGCGGGAAAATGTTATCCATAAGCATAGCCCTCTGGTGGAGGGCTATGCCATAATCCACAATGTTAGTATTTGTTAGTAATTTTTTTTTCCCTCGGTAACTATTAAAGCTATTAATTTGAAAATATCACCTATTCCCAAGAGCTAGGACATAAAGGACCAAGAGATGGCGCTGACGTCTGAAAATTTTGCATCGAGGATACGGCAATATATATATATATATATATATATATATATATATATATATATATATATATATAGCATGGGGAGAATCACAAAAATTATCAAATTTTTAGGAAAGAAATCACTTACGAAGTTGAATTTTTTTTTTTTATATTTGTCCGAAAGTATTTGATAACTAATTATGGTGTTGTCATTTCTGTAAAATAATGCTGTGGCTGCTGACAGAGAGCATTTACATGATTTTACAATGTTAATCATATACAGAAATCCTCGCCAGACGCACGTAGTTCCAGCAGTTACCACTAGGTTCGCACTAACTATGACACCATCTAAATAAGTTTTTTAATGCCAGAAAGGCAATCTTTTTGCACTAGTTTAGAAATTACGTTTTTAATTAAATAATATTGTAATATATCCGCAAAATAATATATTTTTTTTTTTACAGTTTAGTTAATTTAAAAATATTTATATTTAAAATATGCGATATTGGAATACAAATAATATCATGATAATTTTATTTAAATAATTATATCAATTAACAATAAAATAAATACTTTGGTAAAAATTACAAATTATTTGAACTACCATTATTTATATGCAAATAACTAGCAATTAAGGGTAAGGTAACACCACCAATGTTAAAAAAAAATCCCTCTCACAAAAATTCTGAAAAAAATTTAAAATGTTCTCCTCTATACCCCCTATCAGTACCTAAATATCAGGTATACAAATACGATCTAGTTTTTGAGTTATAAATTTTTAAAGTTGACTACTTTAACATGGAGAAATGAAACTCCCATGTTAAATTGGTCAACTTTAAAAATTCATAACTCAAAAACTAGATCGTATTTGTATACCTGATATTTTAGCTACTGATAGGGGGTGTAGAGGAGAACATTTTAAATTTTTTTCAGAATTTTTGTGAGAGGGAATTTTTTTAACATTGGTGGCGTTTCCTTACCCTTCAAGTCTCGTTATTCTCACTTTACTGTGACTCCGGATCGTAAAAATTGTAAAAAAAAATATATATGAACTTAATTACTATATATATAATGGGGGACATTCACAAAGCACTTTAACCCCAACTTTAGCCCCAAGTCTTATCCCTGGTACTAAACATGGTGCTAAACTAGGAGCTAGACATGGTTAGCTCCTGGTTTAGCACCATGTTTAGTACCAGGGATAAAACTTGAGGCTAAAGTTGGGGTTAAAGTGCTTTGTGAATGTCCCCCAGTCATTTTCAATCCAAGTATGCCAATATATTGAATTCCTGCAGATACCAAAAACCAAAGTAATAAAATTCGCACCGTCGCTATAGGTGTACATGAACTTGATAGAATGTAGTCTAATTAAGTTACGTGTTGTTAGGTAATAACTGGCACGTGATATAATTTCACTGAAAGTTTCTGCTGTGATAAACTTGTCCTTCCACTTCCACAAGGAAGTCTCTCCAGTTCCGAGCAGCCCCCCAGTATATAAGACACCAGTCGGACCATTATCTGTCAGAAACAAACATGGCTTGTTACTTTAACGTGGTAAGTAACGTTGTTGAATGTAATTTAATCCTGTGTTCAATTGATACAATTACTTTATTTATCATTAATTCAGTTTTAATTTAAATTAATCTTAATTTAGTTCCCATGTGTAATAAAAAGTATTATTATTTCTATTTTATATTCCTTCAATAATTTGAGGATATAAACACTCGGACTCAACATTTTCTGTTCTACAACAAAACTTGTAGCTATTTCTATGCTTCTTAATTTATATAAATATAAAAATTAAATGTTCAATAAAATTGTATTAATTGACGTGGACATTAAAAGAATTACAAATTCAAATAATTTACAATTTATTTTTTAATAAAAATATATCTTTTGAAAAATTTAATTGTATTTGAAAAAAAAAAAAAAAAAATTAATCAATTTATTAAATTTCTTAAAAAACTAGAGCAATTGTGCTTAAAATTTCAATCATATAATTGAAGATCGCAATTATCTCCTCAGGTTTGCGCGGCGCTGCTGCTGGCGGTTGCTGTCTCGGCACAGCAGGGAGGATACGGAGGATACGGAGGACACCAAGAGGAGCATTATGTGAGTACAGGACAGGAAATTTATACAACAAATTTATGTGTTTAGAGTTAACAATAAAATGTAATCCCTCGGTAGGCGCCTGCCCACTACAGCTACGGATACGCGGTGAAGGACGAGCACACCAAGGACATCAAGGAGCACAAGGAGACGCGCGTGGGAGACAAGACCGAGGGAGAGTACAGCCTGCTCGAGGCTGACGGCACCACGCGCATCGTCAAGTACGTGGTGGACGGCAAGAGCGGCTTCGTCGCCCAGGTCATCCGCAAGGGACACGCCGTGCACGCTGCCCGCCAGCAACACTACGTCGCCAAGCCCATTGTTGTGGCCAAACCCGTGATCGCCACCTACCACGCCGCTCCCCAGCAGTCTTATGGCCATGCCAGCAGCTACGTTAGCCAATCCCAGAATGTTGTGGCTCCCCGCATCTCTGCTTATGTCGCCGCTCCCCAACAACAATCTTATGGCACTTATGGACACGCCAGCAGCTACGTGAGCGGAGGAAACTTCGGTCTGGGAGGCGGACGTGCTGCCTCTTATGGCGGATATTAACTTGTATTGAAGAGTTAAGATCTTATGTGATATATACACACCTCATTCTGTTTCTCATCGCAACATCATCATTTTGTAATTATGTACCAATAAACTGTTGTCTTCTTTATAATAATTCTTGTTTTATTTATTTTATATCATACTAGAGAGAGGGCCAAGCTACTTTTCTGGTGACTAACTAAAGAATTGAAAGGACCCCCTGCCATTGAATACGTTTCATACATATAATAAGAGCTTGAAAGTAAACATATCGGAAGTTATGTAATATACCATTATACTTGAACGTTCCTATCACATACCAAGGGGCATTACTGCAAGATCAGCACATTAATTGGGAGTTTATTATTTAAATAAGACCTAATTGTTAATTTAGTGCATAATTTTTGTCACTATAAAAATATAAATTTATAAATACAAATAATACATATTATTATATGTTTTTTTTATTTAATGTTAATTTTTTTTTTAATATGTCTGTTATAAAATAATTTTTTCAATTTATTATAAAATTTCTGAAATTGTTTAATTTTTTAAAAAAAATATACATAAATTTTTTGAATTGCCTTGAAGGGGTTCAAGGACAATCAACTCCAAATTTACATAACACACAATGGGAGTTATTGTTATCAGATTTATTAAAAGTATTTCATGAAATACATCGTATATAAATTGATTATAAATATTTAGAAACGTAAATCCACAAATACAACAAATGAAATAAAATTAACTCTTCCGTCTCTTCCCCTTCCTCACATTTGTTGTTTGATTTTTGTTGTTTTTTTTTTCAAATGAAAGTTCCTTTGAAATTTGGATTGAAAATCTAAATTAAATATTGTCCACTCGTTTCTATAATTATTATATAGGATGGGTTTCACGAAAATATAAATAATACATGACGGACAGTTAAAAAATAATTTTAATGTTTTCCATTATACCGTATTCCTGTAAAACTTTGCAAATATCAAGCACAAATACTTTTTCCTCTATTTACTGGATTTTAAAGTTATTGAGACGAATAGAGCAACGACAATTAAATTTTTAATTGAAAGAATTGGAAATATTTTTCCTTTAATTTTAATTTTTTATTATACAAATTGCAGGCATTAACATTTACTACAAAAGCTAGACTCACTTCAAAGCAGTTGGCAATGTCGTTTGTGGGCCACAATAAACGAGTTACGTAGTTACTAAAGTAATAAACAATTTCTCCTCCCCGGGTTTATTAAAATCAGACTACAAGTCAATCAGCTGTTAAATTATCTTCTTGTATTCTCGTCACAGGTGACCACGTGACTTTCACTGGTCGTGACGTCACTAGGTCAAGGTCACCGTGACGAGTGTCAGATTGTCAACGGAGTGGGACCTAGAAATAAATTGAATCTTTTATTTGCTACAAATTTCTACTCCGTCTAATTCCCTCCTAATTTGCACCATTTTAATCAATCAATGGACAACATGCATGAAAAAATTTTATTGCAGAAATGAATAGAGGGTACCAAATTATGCTACTCTGAATTTTTTCAGATTTTTTTGAGACCCAGACATATTTTTAAATAATTATTGAAAGTGCGGCCATGCCCCCTGGAGGCATCAAAAGGCGTCCAGTATCTATCCTTTTTATTAAGGATTCAGGGGTGTCAACTGAAATCACAGGACTTTCAATAATTATTTAAAAATAGTTCCGGGTCTCAAAAAAATCTGAAAAATTTCAGAGTAGCATAATTTTGCACCCTTTATTCATTTCTGCAATAAAATTTTTTCACGTATGTTGTCCATTGATGGTAAAATAGACGAGATTCTTTCCGATTATTGAGCAAAAAATGAAATAAATATTATCTTCATTTCATTTTCATACTTTTATCGAAGAGGAAATAAGATGTGTTTCAGAGGTAAAAAGGTTAGTTTTAGACGAGTAAAGGATGAGTTAAAAACGTAATTTTTCAACAGTATGGGTTACTTTTTAATGGATTTGTAGCATTTGTTGTTAAATAATATAAAGTGTTCCGAGAAGTACCATAAGAATTTCAAGACAGACTAACTTCATAATTTTATTTCATAATTTAATATGAAATAAAAAAATCACGTAAAAGTATATGGTATAGCAAAGATATTTGTTAAAAAAATATTTATAACTATAGTATATACTGAAATGAGTTTTGTAAATTACTGTCAATTTTTAGAGCTAATTTTTTCGGGTCTAAAATCTTGTCTAACTTCTTTGTGAATGGTTCCATAAATTGCTATACTGTTTGTAACTTCTCAGATTTTTATCAGAGTTTATTTTTTTTTTTTTTAAAAGTTTTGTAATTAAAATCTAGACAGCCACGACCCTTCAGGTATGAAATCTTTCTAACAATGTTGCAAGTACGCGACTTGTTTAATTATTAATTTGAATTAAAAAAAAATGTATAAAAATTAGAATAAAACAAAACGAGATCAATTCTTTAACATTCAAAACCAAATCAATCAGCTACTTTTACAAATAACATGAACGTATATGAAATTTCTGGTCATTGCACGAAAGTTAAAGACCGGAGACTTTAAGTGTTCCCCGGCGGGAAAATGTTATCCATAAGCATAGCCCTCTGGTGGAGGGCTATGCCATAAGCCACAATGTTAGTAATTTTTTTTTCCCTCAGTAACTATTAAAGCTATTAATTTGAAAATATCACCTATTCCCAAGAGCTAGGACATAAAGGACCAAGAGATGGCGCTGACGTCTGAAAATTTTGCATCGAGGATACGGCAATATATATATATATATATATATATATATATATAGCATGGGGAGAATCACAAAAATTTTCAAATTTTTAGAAAAGAAATCACTTACGAAGTTGAATTTTTTTTTTTTATATTTGTCCGAAAGTATTTGATAACTAATTATGGTGTTGTCATTTCTGTAAAATAATGCTGTGGCTGCTGACAGAGAGCATTTACATGATTTTACAATGTTAATCATATACAGTAATCCTCGCCAGACGTACGTAGTTCCAGCAGTTACCACTAGGTTCGCACTAACTATGACGCCATCTAAAAATGTTTTTTAATGCCAGAAAGGCAATCTTTTGGCACTAGTTTAGAATTTACGTTTTTAATTAAATAATATTGTAATATATCCGCAAAATAATATTTTTTTTTTTACAGTTTAGTTAATTTAAAAATATTTATATTTAAAATATGCGATATTGGAATACAAATAATATCATGATAATTTTATTTAAATAATTATGTCAATTAGCAATAAATTAAATACTTTGGTAAAAAAATACAAATTATTTGAACTATCATTATTTATATATGCAAATAACTAGCAATTAAAGTCTCGTTGTTATGCTCACTTTACTTTGACTCCGGATCGTAAAAATTGTAAAAAAAATATGTAAGAACTTAATTACTATATATATAATGGGGGACATTCACAAAGCACTCTAACCCCAACTTTAGCCCCAAGTTTTATCCCTGGTACTAAACATGGTGCTAAAAGAGCTAGACATGGTTAGCCCCTGGTTTAGCACCATGTTTAGTACCAGGGATAAAACTTGAGGCTAAAGTTGGGGTTAAAGTGCTTTGTGAATGTCCCCCAGTCATTTTCAATCCAAGTATGCCAATATATTGAATTCCTACAGATACCAAAAACCAAAGTAATAAAATTCGCACCGTCGCTATAGGTGTACATGAACTTGATAGAATGTAGTCTAATTAAGTTACGTGTTGTTAGGTAATAACTGGCACGTGATATAATTTCACTGAAAGTTTCTGCTGTGATAAACTCGCTCTTCCACTTCCACAAGGAAGTCTCTCCAGTTCCGAGCAGCCCCCCAGTATATAAGACACCAGTCGGACCATTATCTGTCAGATACAAACATGGCCTGTTATTTTAACGTGGTAAGTCACGTTGTTGAATGTAATTTAATCCTGTGTTCAATTGATACAATTACTTTATTTATCCTCAATTCAGTTTTAATTTAAATTAATCTTAATTTAGTTCTCATGTATAGTAAAAAGTATTAATTATTATTTATATTTTATATTCCTTCAATAATTTGAGGAAAGAAACACCTGAACTCAATATTTGTTCTACAACAAAAATTATAACTAACTGTATGCTTCTTAATTTATATAAATATAAGAATTAAATGCTCAAAAAAATTGTATTAATTGACGTGGACATTAAAAGAATTTCAAATTCAAATAATTTACAATTTATTTATTAATAAAAATATATTTCTTAAGGCTTAACCTGAGAAGTTTGGACAAAAAATTCGCTACAACAGATTTTCTTCAAATTAATTTGGTGGACTCACAACAATCGTCAAATTAGCTCTGAATTTTTTCGGAATTTTTTAACCGTTGGTTTAATTATAATTAATTTATTTAAATGAGAATTTTGTATCCTTCCAATGTTAAATTTGTTAATTAGCATTGCAAAAAAACTATACAACAGATTCTTTTACTTTTTTGTTTACTAAAACCTAATTTTTTAGACTATTTTTCTGAATTGTTTTCATATATTTTGAACCGTGGCGATGATCGTTTCCTATATGTGATGAGAAATGTGGCAACGTTCTCAAGGACTGTTGTCACCACCCCCTCCTAAAAATTTATGCGCATTCCAATGCAAACAGTGTTGCCACTATAGCCACGCCTCTTGACCTTGACAAACAAATTCTCAGGTTATACCTTAAAAAATTTAATTGTATTTGAAAATAAATCAATCAATTTATTAAATTTCTTAAAAAACTAGAGCATTTGTGCTTGAAATTTCAATCATATAATTGAAAATCGCAATTATCTCCTCAGGTTTGCGCGGCGCTGCTGCTGGCGGTTGCTGTCTCGGCACAGCAGGGAGGCTACGGAGGATATGGAGGACACCAAGAGGAGCATTATGTGAGTACAGGACAGGAAATTTATACAACAAATTTATGTGTTTAGAGCAGAGTCTTCTGCGCGCAATGTTTTTAACAAAACATTGTTCAATGTCTGTCGCGTGGCCCGATTATTGCGTGACGCTTTAGTTCCATTTTACGCCCGCCAGAGCCAACAGAGGCGCCACTAGCGAGCGGTTTTTGTTGACTATGCGCCATTGTTTAACATAGGAATTTCGAGAGTTGACGCCTAAATGTAACGATATCTTCTAAAGTACAGCACCAAAAGTAAAAAAAATCATCATTACTTCGTACTACATTGATCCAGGTAATGCAAAAAAATAATTATTAGCAAATATTACGGTACTTTATCTTATTTTTAACACAAAAAAGAGAAGACGCAGACTGAGGTTAGCATTTCATTGCCTTTAACGAGATTCTGTGCGATCATATAAATGTTGCATGGGACTTCAGTCACTCCAGCATTAAAGTCTAACAGCATAGAAACTTGTAGCATATCAAATTACTGCTATATCTTCAGTATATAGAAATTCAAAGTTAAAATTTTAAAACCCTATTATATTGCTATTTTTTTTTAAAATAAATCAACAAATGGACACTAGTGCGGCTAGTAAGAGCAGCCAAGTTCTGCCAGAACTGCTAGCTAAGAGATTTTAGAGCTTACAAGCCCTTGGGAACATAGAAATGATGTACATTACCTACACCAGAGTTACCGCTCAACATTTCTTCGACCGTTTCAATGATAAAAAACCGTTAAAAATTCTTAATTTTTTCTATAAAATTTCCGCGCATGTTTCTTTCCATTTCACTTGATTTTTGAAAACTTTTCCTGATTTTTTTAATTACTTCCATTAGGTTTTCATGTTATTCATAATGCTTCCCTTGATAATTACCGCTCGCTGGTGGCGCCGCCAGCGGCAAAAAATTGTAAACAGCGGAGTTTGTTTACTTTTTTCCTTTCTCGCGTTCAACAATCGAAAATTACACCACGCGACAGACATTGAACAATGTTTTGTTAAAAACATTGCGCGCAGAAGACTCTGGTTTAGAGTTAACAATAAAATGTAATCCCTCGGTAGGCGCCTGCCCACTACAGCTACGGGTACGCGGTGAAGGACGAGCACACCAAGGACATCAAGGAGCACAAGGAGACGCGCGTGGGAGACAAGACCGAGGGAGAGTACAGCCTGCTCGAGGCTGACGGCACCACGCGCATCGTCAAGTACGTGGTGGACGGCAAGAGCGGCTTCGTCGCCCAGGTCATCCGCAAGGGACACGCCGTGCACGCTGCCCCCCAGCAACACTACGTCGCCAAGCCCATTGTTGTGGCCAAGCCCGTGATCGCCACCTACCACGCCGCTCCCCAGCAGTCTTATGGCCATGCCAGCAGCTACGTCAGCCAATCCCAGAATGTTGTGGCTCCCCGCATCGCTTATGTCGCCGCTCCCCAACAACAATCTTATGGCACTTATGGACAGGCCAGCAGCTACGTGAGCGGAGGAAACTTCGGTCTGGGAGGCGGACGTGCTTCCTCTTATGGCGGATATTAACTTGTATTGAAGAGTTAAGATCTTATGTGATATATACACACCTCATTCTGTTTCTCATCGCAACATCATCATTTTGTAATTATGTACCAATAAACTGTTGTCTTCTTTATAATATAAACCATACCTTTTTTATTTATAACACCAACAACAATGCATCATAGTGATTATTTTATAAAATGTATTTAATAATTACATTTGGTTTGATAAAAAACATTTGTCCATCAAATTATAAAACGTTTTCGAGTTAATTTTCATTCAACTATATTTATTTATGCATATATATTTTAAACATATATAGGGCCACATTTGTAAAAAATTTAATATTCCATTTCGTCTCTTTAATTAAACATTTTCTATTTTTGTCATCTTTGGAGAAAAGAAGATGAAATACAACAATTTAGTCTCAGATCATCAAGAAAAACAATCGAGTCTCTGAATCTATTGGCAGTCTTTTACTTTTATCAAACCACAACTGCGTACTTCTACATTCTATATAATCACAATTAATACAACCTGAAACTTCCAAAGATATAGCCCTGTCAGTTATATTATGAACTAATCGATGATTTCTTATATTATAGCACAATTAAGTTACTTCAATCTTTACATATTATAATAGAAAAACTTGGCATTCACTAAAAAGTTTCTTTAAATTTTATTTAAATAATTTGTAAATAAATAATAAGCAATAATTTACACGTTTTTTATATTTTCAATTTCATTTATTTTTCAATTAAACAAATTATAACATATTTGAATAATTTGTTAGACTATTTTATTTAAAATATATTTTATATAATAATATGATACATTTTTCAATAATAAACAAGTTATTATTTAAAATAATTTTCAATGCTTCCTGGTTACAAGCAACACTGATAGGGTGTCGTAATTAAAAATAAGGTAATAAAAAATCAAGAAACTTGCATCGAGTATAAAATGGCACTGATTCAACAGTAGGTAAATGGAACTTTTGTATTTAATTATAAATGTACTTAAGTGAATATACTGCAACCGAGTTTTCCTAGATACTTGAATCAGAATAATTTCATATACTTCTCGCTTATCAATTTCATTGTTGCTGCATGCTTGCACAGTATAGTAGGCATAGATATGATGCAATGCTAAATTTATTAAATGGAAAATGAAAATTCTTTATGGCCGTATATGTGTTTCAACATTGGTATTTAAATAAACTCATTGCAAAATATTTCATAATTTACAATATATTGTTTAACTTGATTAATTAATATTGTTAGACAATATATTAAATTAAAGTTATTTTAATTAATTTCCTATTGTAATTTTAAGTTGACTTTTATTACAATTCTATACTTCATATTGGTATTGAATTAAAACAGTCACAATAAACGCGTAATTATAAATTAATGATAATTACGAATCTCTTCAAACCCACCGGAGCAAATCTCAGCAATAAAAAAAGAAGTCTCTCTCTTGGGTGACCACGTGACTAAGCTGTGACGTCACAAACCAAGGCCTAGGTCAACGTGGGGATTCCCCGGGGCTTCTCCGTTACAAATGGAAATCAGCTGTTTGATAATGTTGTGGAACTGCAGACTTTGCATGGAATAACAAGCAGTTAATTACACCAAACAACTTTCATTTAATACATATGATCTGTTGATAGATAATTGTAAACGTGTCTATTCTATATTATGTAGAGCTCTCATTAATCAATAAATACATACATAAAACATACATACAATAAATTAATCAATTGATTCATATAATACAAATTGATTGTTTGCAAGAATTAGGTAAATGTGATGATTCGCTTCCAAATGTATTGTAATTAAGACTCGAGATTTGCAGCAAATGTATAATTAAAATAATAAAACAAAATGAAAATGAAAAAAATAATGTCTCGAATTATGACATGTAGAAAAAAAAAGAAATGGAAATAATTTATTTACTTATCAAATATTAGAAATATTTTATTCGAATTTTAATCCCTCAAGCAGATTAATGTAAATTAAAGTATTGATTTTGTAGTCATTGGATTGAGTGATTAATTTCATCTCTAAATTAATTTTTACAATAACTATTGCATGCAGAATTATCTTCATTTAATTCATGAAAAAATTTAATGAAAAGTTACTCCATATAATATATAACTAGAATGAGTATTTCCTATATACTTCGAGTATTTATACAAAAAAAAAGTCATTAAAATTGACCGTATTCTAATCTGACCATAAATTATTAATCTACTCGATTCAAACTGCTGGAGGGCCTATGAAATTGTGTACTTTAAAAAAAAATGTTCCCAAATGGTTTACTACTAAACAACCGCAGAATTACCTCTCTATTAGCTAGTTGCAACATTGGTCAGTATTATGTTTTTTTTAAGACATGCTAAGTAAAATAACGTAAAAAAGTGACATTTTACCATTCTAGTAAACTTGTATATTAAAATTGTTGTTCTGTAGGCTACTGTGTGGTAATTTGTAGACTAGATTTCGTTTAGAACTATAGAGTTGTTAAACTAACTTAAACTCGGAAACTCTTGAAAAATGAGTATAGGGAAGACAAATTCCATTTTTTTTTTTTATTCTGATGAGTTGTGTTCATTCTCAAAGGACCCTCGACAGTCATTCGATTTTATAAAGTGATTTCTTCCGCGTTTCATGTTTTTAAAATCACGCATTTTCAAAAAAAAAAAAAAAAAAAAACAAAAAATATTACTTTTTGTGTTGAAATTAAAACAAATTTGACGTTTTTGTGGTTATAAAAGTGGAAACAGTATTTTTAAAAAATATTTTATTTTTTTACTTACCACCTCTGCATATTATTACGATAATTGTTAATTGAATTTGGAGATGGCAAGTGACGTTATTCACGCTATATTACTGTATATAACATGACTGTCACTATACGTTAACATGACGGTGTTTAATGCGTATTCGTTGACGACGCCTCATAAGAATAACATTATCCGCCGTCAACGAATACGTGTTAAGGTGGATTTTCATGGGCGGCAACAACGACGCGGCGCGATTTGACGTAAAAGCTGCGAAATCGTATGCGGCGGCGAATTCACGGGTAATCGCGTTAATTACGATGCTCTTTTTCTTTTAATCGCCCAATATGGCCGCCAATGGATGTTACAGCAAGTGCGCATTATTCGCGTCGCGTCGCATGGTAAAAATCGCCATGTGAATCCACCTTTAAACACCGTCATGTAAACGTAGTGTGTGCCCAATATGCACCCTCTTGCAAGTAAATGAAGAATTATATAAATGTAAGTTTTTTTAAGGTAGAGATAATACGGATCAGCTGGCCCAATGCTAAAAAAATCCCATTCATAAAAATAATGAAAAAAAAATAAAATGTTCTGCTCTACATCCCCTATCAGTAGCTAAAATATCAGGTATACAAATTTTATCTAGTTTTCGAGTAATTATTAATTTTTAAAGTTGACTACTTTAACATGGAGAAATGGAACTTCCATGTTAAATTAGTCAACTTTAAAAATTAATAACTCAAAAACTAGCTGGTTTTTGTACACCTGATATTTTACCTTCTGATAGGGGATGTAGAGGAGAAAATTTTAATTTTTTTTCATAATTTTTAGGAATGGGATTTTTTTTAGCATTGGGCCAGCTGATCCATGTTATCTCTACCTTAATACTTCAGTATTTTTTTTAAATTAATGGTGTAAATTGAGTTGATTTTTTTTTCGTGCTTTATAGATATAATATGATTAAGCCATAATTACAATAATATAATAAAAAAATGAAGGTATTTGCCTTAATTCAATTATAAAATGTAATTTTCAACTGTCAAGATGTATTTTATAAATGAATAATAAAAGTACAAGAAAGATTCAATAGAACATAATTATTTAAACTATACTCTGTATCGCAGCCAAGCTTTGAGCCATATTATAAAAATGTTCAAAAGTGTGGCTGTTAATTTAAAAACTATATTACAATATGTATTGTGTAAAAAAAAATATCAAACCAATATTCTCTATTCCATTTATAAAATAAGAATATATGGCGTCATAAAGTTAGTGCGAACCTAGTGGTAACTGCTGGAATACGTGCGTCTGGCGAGGATTGATGTATATGATTTAATAACATTGTAAAATCATGTAAATGCTCTGTCAGCAGCCACAGCATAATTTTACAGAAATGACAACACAATAATTAGTTGTCAAATACTTTCGGACAAATGGAGTATTGTCCTCAAATTTTTTTATTGCAGAAATGGATAGAGGGTGCAAAGTTATGCTACCCTGATTTTTTTCTGATTTTTTAGAGCCCGGGAACTATTTTTAAAAAATTATTGAAAGTTATTTTTGTGACGTCACGAGACGCCGCTCCTTAAGAAAAAGATAGGACTTGTCGCCGCGTGACGTCACAAAAAGGACTTTCAATAATTTTTTAAAAATACTTCCCGGGCGCTAAAAAATCTGAAAAAAATCAGGGTAGCATAACTTTGCACGTTCTATCCATTTCTGCAATAAAAAAAATTGAGGACAATACTCCATTATATAAAAAAAATATTTCAACTTCGTAAGTGATTTCTTTCCTAAAAATTTAATACTGCAGTAATTTTTGTGATTCTCTCCATGCTATAGGTATTGCCGTATGCTCGATGTAAAGAGCAAAATTTTCAGACGTCAGCGCCATCTCTTGGTCTTTTATGTCCTCTATATAATAATATCAAACGAAATAAAACATGGTCTTTTAGTAAAACCTTTGAAAAAAAGTTTATATTAAATAAAACTTAATATAAACTTGTGCTACTTGCTGCAAACTTGATTCTAGACTATTAAGACAAGATATATTATAATAAATTGGCAGTAAAAATGTGTTAGATAATATACAGTGGCAATGTATGACATAACTTTCTCCTAGCAGATATTTGACCAGACGATATCCCCCACTTCCAGTTTACCGAGTCAGTAGTTCCGAGCAGCCCCCAGTATATAAGGAGCACATTGGACCAGTTGTACCATTATCTCTCAGATACAAACACAATCAACATGGCCTTCTCATTCAACGTGGTAAGTTAAATATTTTATTATAAAACATTTTTTTAGATAATTACCATTTTTGTTTTTTTCTAACTTGTTTTAGTATTTCGAGTAAAAACAATTTCAATAATAATAATATTAATAATTTTATTTCGATCGTTGCGTATTTTGCATTCATTTTAGATTTTTTTAAAAAACCATCTAAAGATTTTATTTAATACATTTAAAAAATCAAAGACAGCATTTTGATAAGAATTTATTCCAATTTCCAACTTATCAGCAATTAAAAGACATGGGTTATTATTAGTTAGTAAAAGTGATATTGAACCAAGAGGCTGGAGAATTCATTAAAATTAAACAATCAATTTCATGTATATCATTATAATTTAGCATGCCATGCATAATTAATATTTCATACTCGTATAAGGGAGTTTTTATATAATATTCATTCAATGGAATTATGAGTTATTAATGAATGTAATAATACTAATAATGTATCTTGATTGCTGAATAATAATTTAAATAATAGACTAAATTCATTGATATATCCCTTTGCCTATCCTTAATAGAGATGAAATTATTAAAATACATAATTATACAACATAAATATGAATGCAGCTAATAATCGATCAAATTGTATAATTGAGATAGTGTAAGAACTTATTGTAAGAACTATCTGCTCTTTATCTAAACTTCTGACATATTACATAAAAAAAAAAAAAAAACAATTTTATTGCACTGCTCTGTTATTGATTAAATTAATTAAATTGGTTCACTGATTGACCGCATGTTCCTCAGGTTTGCGCGGCGCTGCTGCTGGCGGTTGCTGTCTCGGCACAGCAGGGAGGCTACGGAGGATACGGAGGACACCAAGAGGAGCATTATGTGAGTACAGGAGCATAGTTTTGAAATTGATACCAAAAATTTATATGTGGAGAGTTAACAATAAAATCTAATCCCTCGATAGGCGCCTGCCCACTACAGCTACGGGTACGCGGTGAAGGACGAGCACACCAAGGACATCAAGGAGCACAAGGAGACGCGCGTGGGAGACAAGACCGAGGGAGAGTACAGCCTGCTCGAGGCTGACGGCACCACGCGCATCGTCAAGTACGTGGTGGACGGCAAGAGTGGCTTCGTCGCCCAGGTCATCCGCAAGGGACACGCCGTGCACGCTGCCCCCCAGCAACACTACGTCGTCAAGCCCATTGTTGTGGCCAAGCCCGTGATCGCCACCTACCACGCCGCTCCCCAGCAGTCTTATGGCCATGCCAGCAGCTACGTTAGCCAATCCCAGAATGTTGTGGCTCCCCGCGTCTCCGCTTATGTCGCCGCTCCCCAACAACAATCTTATGGCACTTATGGACACGCCAGCAGCTACGTTAGCCAATCCCAGAACGTTGTGGCTCCCCGCGTCTCTGCTTATATCGCCGTTCCCCAACAACAATCTTATGGCACTTATGGACAGGCCAGCAGCTACGTGAGCGGAGGAAACTTCGGTCTGGGAGGCGGACGTGCTGCCTCTTATGGTGGATATTAACTTGTATTGAAGAGTTAAGATCTTATGTGATATATACACACCTCATTCTGTTACTCATCGCAACATCATCATTTTGTAATTATGTACCAATAAACTGTTGTCTTCTTTATAATAATTCTTGTTTTATTTATTTTATATCATACTAGAGAGAGGGCCAAATTACTTTTCTGGTGACTAACTAAAGAATTGAAAGGACCCTTTTTTAAAACGTTTCATACATATAATAAGTGCTTGAAAGTAAACATATCGGAAGTTATGTTATATACCGTTATACTTGAAGGTTCCTATCACATACAAAGGAACATAACTAAAAGAAAATCAGGATATTATTATTTAAATAAGACTTAATTGGTAATTTAGTGCATAATTTTTGTCACTATAAAAATATAAATTTATAAATACAAATAATATATATTATTATATGTTATTTTTTTATTTAATGTTAAATTTTTTTTTTAATATGTCAGTTATAAAATAATTTTTTTAATTTATTATAAAATTAAATATACGTAAATATTTTGAATTGCTTGAAGGGGTTCAAGGACAAACAACTTCAAATTTTCATAACACACAATGGGAGTTAATGTTATCAGATTTATAAAAAGTATTTCATGAAATACATCGTATATAAATTGATTATAAATATTTAGGAACGTAAATCCACAAATACAACAAATGAAATTAAATTAACTCTTCCGTCTCTTCCCCTTCCTCACATTTGTTGAAAACAAATTTCTTTTTGATTTTTTTTTTTTTTTTTTTTTTTAAATGAAAGCTTCTTTGAAATTTGGATTGAAAATCTAAATTAAATATTGTCCACTCGTTTCTATAATTATTATATAGGATGGGTTTCACGAAAATATAAATAATACATGACGGACAGTTAAAAAATAATTTTAATGTTTTCCATTATACCGTATTAATGTAAAACGTTGCAAATATCAAGCACAAATACTTTTTTTTCTATTTACTGGGTTTTAAAGTTATTGAGACGAATAGAGCAACGACAATTAAATTTTTAATTCAAAGAATTGGAAATATTTTTCCTTCAATTTTAATTTTTTATTATACAAATTGCAGGCATTAACATTTACTACAAAAGCTAGACTCACTTCAAAGCAGTTGGCAATGTCGTTTGTGGACCACATTAAACGAGTTACGTAGTGACTAAAGTAATAAACAATTTCTCCTCCCCGGGTTTATTAAAATCAGACTACAAGTCAATCAGCTGTTAAATTATCTTCTTGTGTTCTCGTCGCAGGTGACCACGTGACTTTCACTGGTCGTGACGTCACTAGGTCAAGATCACCGTGAAGAGTGTCAGATTGTCAACGGTGTGGGACCTAGAAATAAATTGAATCTTTTATTTGCTACAAATTTCTCCTCGTCTAATTCCCTCCTAATTTGCACCATTTTAATCAATCAATGGACAACATGCATGAAAAAATTTTATTGCAGAAATGAATAGAGGGTACCAAATTATGTTACTCTGAATTTTTTCAGATTTTTTTGAGACCCAGAACTATTTTTAAATAATTATTGAAAGTGCGGCCACGCCCCCTGGAGGCATCAAAAGGCGTCCAGTATCTATCCTTTTTATTAAGGATTCAGGGGTGTCAACTGAAATCACAGGACTTTCAATAATTATTTAAAAATAGTTCCGGGTCTCAAAAAAATCTGAAAAATTTCAGAGTAGCATAATTTGGCACCCTTTATTCATTTCTGCAATAAAATTTTTTCACGTATGTTGTCCATTGATGGTAAAATAGACGAGATTCTTTCCGATTATTGAGCAAAAAATGAAATAAATATTATCTTTATTTCATTTTCATACTTTTATCGAAGAGGAAATAAGATGTGTTTCAGAGGTAAAAAGGTTAGTTTTAGACGAGTAAAGGATGAGTTAAAGACGTAATTTTTCAACAGTATGGGTTACTTTTTAATGGATTTGTAGCATTTGTTGTTAAATAATATAAAGTGTTCCGAAGTAGCATAAGAATTTCAAGACATACTATTTAATTTAATATGAAATAAAAAAATCACGTAAAAGTGTATGGTATAGCAAAGATATTTGTTAAAAAAATATTTATAACTATAGTATATACTCAAATGAGTTTTGTAAATTATTGTCAATTTTTAGAGCTAATTTTTTCGGGTCTAAAATCTTGTCTAACTTCTTTGTGAATGGTTCCATAAATTGCTATACTGTTTGTAACTTCTCAGATTTTTATCAGAGTTGATTTTTTTTTTTTTTTTTTTTTTTTTTTTTGTAATTAAAATCTAGAAAGCCACGACCCTTCAGGTATGAAATCTTTCTAACAATGTTGCAAGTACGCGACTTGTTTAATTATTAATTTGAATTAAAAAAAAAATGTATAAAAATTAGAATAAAACAAAACGAGATCAATTCTTTAACATTCAATACCAAATCAATCAGCTACTTTTACAAATAACATGAACGTATATGAAATTTCTGGTCATTGCACGAAAGTTAAAGACCGGAGACTTTAAGTGTTCCCCGTGCGGGAAAATGTTATCCATAAGCATAGCCCTCTGGTGGAGGGCTATGCCATAATCCACAATGTTAGTATTTGTTAGTAATTTTTTTTTCCCTCGGTAACTATTAAAGCTATTAATTTGAAAATATCACCTATTCCCAAGAGCTAGGACATAAAGGACCAAGAGATGGCGCTGACGTCTGAAAATTTTGCATCGAGGATACGGCAATATATATATATATATATATATATATATATATATATATATATATATAGCATGGGGAGAATCACAAAAATTATCAAATTTTTAGGAAAGAAATCACTTACGAAGTTGAATTTTTTTTTTTTATATTTGTCCGAAAGTATTTGATAACTAATTATGGTGTTGTCATTTCTGTAAAATAATGCTGTGGCTGCTGACAGAGAGCATTTACATGATTTTACAATGTTAATCATATACAGAAATCCTCGCCAGACGCACGTAGTTCCAGCAGTTACCACTAGGTTCGCACTAACTATGACACCATCTAAATAAGTTTTTTAATGCCAGAAAGGCAATCTTTTTGCACTAGTTTAGAAATTACGTTTTTAATTAAATAATATTGTAATATATCCGCAAAATAATATATTTTTTTTTTTACAGTTTAGTTAATTTAAAAATATTTATATTTAAAATATGCGATATTGGAATACAAATAATATCATGATAATTTTATTTAAATAATTATATCAATTAACAATAAAATAAATACTTTGGTAAAAATTACAAATTATTTGAACTACCATTATTTATATGCAAATAACTAGCAATTAAGGGTAAGGTAACACCACCAATGTTAAAAAAAAATCCCTCTCACAAAAATTCTGAAAAAAATTTAAAATGTTCTCCTCTATACCCCCTATCAGTACCTAAATATCAGGTATACAAATACGATCTAGTTTTTGAGTTATAAATTTTTAAAGTTGACTACTTTAACATGGAGAAATGAAACTCCCATGTTAAATTGGTCAACTTTAAAAATTCATAACTCAAAAACTAGATCGTATTTGTATACCTGATATTTTAGCTACTGATAGGGGGTGTAGAGGAGAACATTTTAAATTTTTTTCAGAATTTTTGTGAGAGGGAATTTTTTTAACATTGGTGGCGTTTCCTTACCCTTCAAGTCTCGTTATTCTCACTTAACTGTGACTCCGGATCGTAAAAATTGTAAAAAAAAATATATATGAACTTAATTACTATATATATAATGGGGGACATTCACAAAGCACTTTAACCCCAACTTTAGCCCCAAGTCTTATCCCTGGTACTAAACATGGTGCTAAACTAGGAGCTAGACATGGTTAGCTCCTGGTTTAGCACCATGTTTAGTACCAGGGATAAAACTTGAGGCTAAAGTTGGGGTTAAAGTGCTTTGTGAATGTCCCCCAGTCATTTTCAATCCAAGTATGCCAATATATTGAATTCCTGCAGATACCAAAAACCAAAGTAATAAAATTCGCACCGTCGCTATAGGTGTACATGAACTTGATAGAATGTAGTCTAATTAAGTTACGTGTTGTTAGGTAATAACTGGCACGTGATATAATTTCACTGAAAGTTTCTGCTGTGATAAACTTGTCCTTCCACTTCCACAAGGAAGTCTCTCCAGTTCCGAGCAGCCCCCCAGTATATAAGACACCAGTCGGACCATTATCTGTCAGAAACAAACATGGCTTGTTACTTTAACGTGGTAAGTAACGTTGTTGAATGTAATTTAATCCTGTGTTCAATTGATACAATTACTTTATTTATCATTAATTCAGTTTTAATTTAAATTAATCTTAATTTAGTTCCCATGTGTAATAAAAAGTATTATTATTTCTATTTTATATTCCTTCAATAATTTGAGGATATAAACACTCGGACTCAACATTTTCTGTTCTACAACAAAACTTGTAGCTATTTCTATGCTTCTTAATTTATATAAATATAAAAATTAAATGTTCAATAAAATTGTATTAATTGACGTGGACATTAAAAGAATTACAAATTCAAATAATTTACAATTTATTTTTTAATAAAAATATATCTTTTGAAAAATTTAATTGTATTTGAAAAAAAAAAAAAAAAATTAATCAATTTATTAAATTTCTTAAAAAACTAGAGCAATTGTGCTTAAAATTTCAATCATATAATTGAAGATCGCAATTATCTCCTCAGGTTTGCGCGGCGCTGCTGCTGGCGGTTGCTGTCTCGGCACAGCAGGGAGGCTACGGAGGATACGGAGGACACCAAGAGGAGCATTATGTGAGTACAGGACAGGAAATTTATACAACAAATTTATGTGTTTAGAGTTAACAATAAAATGTAATCCCTCGGTAGGCGCCTGCCCACTACAGCTACGGGTACGCGGTGAAGGACGAGCACACCAAGGACATCAAGGAGCACAAGGAGACGCGCGTGGGAGACAAGACCGAGGGAGAGTACAGCCTGCTCGAGGCTGACGGCACCACGCGCATCGTCAAGTACGTGGTGGACGGCAAGAGCGGCTTCGTCGCCCAGGTCATCCGCAAGGGACACGCCGTGCACGCTGCCCGCCAGCAACACTACGTCGCCAAGCCCATTGTTGTGGCCAAACCCGTGATCGCCACCTACCACGCCGCTCCCCAGCAGTCTTATGGCCATGCCAGCAGCTACGTTAGCCAATCCCAGAATGTTGTGGCTCCCCGCATCTCTGCTTATGTCGCCGCTCCCCAACAACAATCTTATGGCACTTATGGACACGCCAGCAGCTACGTGAGCGGAGGAAACTTCGGTCTGGGAGGCGGACGTGCTGCCTCTTATGGCGGATATTAACTTGTATTGAAGAGTTAAGATCTTATGTGATATATACACACCTCATTCTGTTTCTCATCGCAACATCATCATTTTGTAATTATGTACCAATAAACTGTTGTCTTCTTTATAATAATTCTTGTTTTATTTATTTTATATCATACTAGAGAGAGGGCCAAGCTACTTTTCTGGTGACTAACTAAAGAATTGAAAGGACCCCCTGCCATTGAATACGTTTCATACATATAATAAGAGCTTGAAAGTAAACATATCGGAAGTTATGTAATATACCATTATACTTGAACGTTCCTATCACATACCAAGGGGCATTACTGCAAGATCAGCACATTAATTGGGAGTTTATTATTTAAATAAGACCTAATTGTTAATTTAGTGCATAATTTTTGTCACTATAAAAATATAAATTTATAAATACAAATAATACATATTATTTTATGTTTTTTTTATTTAATGTTAATTTTTTTTTTAATATGTCTGTTATAAAATAATTTTTTCAATTTATTATAAAATTTCTGAAATTGTTTAATTTTTTAAAAAAAATATACATAAATTTTTTGAATTGCCTTGAAGGGGTTCAAGGACAATCAACTCCAAATTTACATAACACACAATGGGAGTTATTGTTATCAGATTTATTAAAAGTATTTCATGAAATACATCGTATATAAATTGATTATAAATATTTAGAAACGTAAATCCACAAATACAACAAATGAAATAAAATTAACTCTTCCGTCTCTTCCCCTTCCTCACATTTGTTGTTTGATTTTTGTTGTTTTTTTTTTCAAATGAAAGTTCCTTTGAAATTTGGATTGAAAATCTAAATTAAATATTGTCCACTCGTTTCTATAATTATTATATAGGATGGGTTTCACGAAAATATAAATAATACATGACGGACAGTTAAAAAATAATTTTAATGTTTTCCATTATACCGTATTCCTGTAAAACTTTGCAAATATCAAGCACAAATACTTTTTCCTCTATTTACTGGATTTTAAAGTTATTGAGACGAATAGAGCAACGACAATTAAATTTTTAATTGAAAGAATTGGAAATATTTTTCCTTTAATTTTAATTTTTTATTATACAAATTGCAGGCATTAACATTTACTACAAAAGCTAGACTCACTTCAAAGCAGTTGGCAATGTCGTTTGTGGGCCACAATAAACGAGTTACGTAGTTACTAAAGTAATAAACAATTTCTCCTCCCCGGGTTTATTAAAATCAGACTACAAGTCAATCAGCTGTTAAATTATCTTCTTGTATTCTCGTCACAGGTGACCACGTGACTTTCACTGGTCGTGACGTCACTAGGTCAAGGTCACCGTGACGAGTGTCAGATTGTCAACGGAGTGGGACCTAGAAATAAATTGAATCTTTTATTTGCTACAAATTTCTACTCCGTCTAATTCCCTCCTAATTTGCACCATTTTAATCAATCAATGGACAACATGCATGAAAAAATTTTATTGCAGAAATGAATAGAGGGTACCAAATTATGCTACTCTGAATTTTTTCAGATTTTTTTGAGACCCAGACATATTTTTAAATAATTATTGAAAGTGCGGCCATGCCCCCTGGAGGCATCAAAAGGCGTCCAGTATCTATCCTTTTTATTAAGGATTCAGGGGTGTCAACTGAAATCACAGGACTTTCAATAATTATTTAAAAATAGTTCCGGGTCTCAAAAAAATCTGAAAAATTTCAGAGTAGCATAATTTTGCACCCTTTATTCATTTCTGCAATAAAATTTTTTCACGTATGTTGTCCATTGATGGTAAAATAGACGAGATTCTTTCCGATTATTGAGCAAAAAATGAAATAAATATTATCTTCATTTCATTTTCATACTTTTATCGAAGAGGAAATAAGATGTGTTTCAGAGGTAAAAAGGTTAGTTTTAGACGAGTAAAGGATGAGTTAAAAACGTAATTTTTCAACAGTATGGGTTACTTTTTAATGGATTTGTAGCATTTGTTGTTAAATAATATAAAGTGTTCCGAGAAGTACCATAAGAATTTCAAGACAGACTAACTTCATAATTTTATTTCATAATTTAATATGAAATAAAAAAATCACGTAAAAGTATATGGTATAGCAAAGATATTTGTTAAAAAAATATTTATAACTATAGTATATACTGAAATGAGTTTTGTAAATTACTGTCAATTTTTAGAGCTAATTTTTTCGGGTCTAAAATCTTGTCTAACTTCTTTGTGAATGGTTCCATAAATTGCTATACTGTTTGTAACTTCTCAGATTTTTATCAGAGTTTATTTTTTTTTTTTTTAAAAGTTTTGTAATTAAAATCTAGACAGCCACGACCCTTCAGGTATGAAATCTTTCTAACAATGTTGCAAGTACGCGACTTGTTTAATTATTAATTTGAATTAAAAAAAAATGTATAAAAATTAGAATAAAACAAAACGAGATCAATTCTTTAACATTCAAAACCAAATCAATCAGCTACTTTTACAAATAACATGAACGTATATGAAATTTCTGGTCATTGCACGAAAGTTAAAGACCGGAGACTTTAAGTGTTCCCCGGCGGGAAAATGTTATCCATAAGCATAGCCCTCTGGTGGAGGGCTATGCCATAAGCCACAATGTTAGTAATTTTTTTTTCCCTCAGTAACTATTAAAGCTATTAATTTGAAAATATCACCTATTCCCAAGAGCTAGGACATAAAGGACCAAGAGATGGCGCTGACGTCTGAAAATTTTGCATCGAGGATACGGCAATATATATATATATATATATATATATATATATAGCATGGGGAGAATCACAAAAATTTTCAAATTTTTAGAAAAGAAATCACTTACGAAGTTGAATTTTTTTTTTTTATATTTGTCCGAAAGTATTTGATAACTAATTATGGTGTTGTCATTTCTGTAAAATAATGCTGTGGCTGCTGACAGAGAGCATTTACATGATTTTACAATGTTAATCATATACAGTAATCCTCGCCAGACGTACGTAGTTCCAGCAGTTACCACTAGGTTCGCACTAACTATGACGCCATCTAAAAATGTTTTTTAATGCCAGAAAGGCAATCTTTTGGCACTAGTTTAGAATTTACGTTTTTAATTAAATAATATTGTAATATATCCGCAAAATAATATTTTTTTTTTTACAGTTTAGTTAATTTAAAAATATTTATATTTAAAATATGCGATATTCGAATACAAATAATATCATGATAATTTTATTTAAATAATTATGTCAATTAGCAATAAATTAAATACTTTGGTAAAAAAATACAAATTATTTGAACTATCATTATTTATATATGCAAATAACTAGCAATTAAAGTCTCGTTGTTATGCTCACTTTACTTTGACTCCGGATCGTAAAAATTGTAAAAAAAATATGTAAGAACTTAATTACTATATATATAATGGGGGACATTCACAAAGCACTCTAACCCCAACTTTAGCCCCAAGTTTTATCCCTGGTACTAAACATGGTGCTAAAAGAGCTAGACATGGTCAGCCCCTGGTTTAGCACCATGTTTAGTACCAGGGATAAAACTTGAGGCTAAAGTTGGGGTTAAAGTGCTTTGTGAATGTCCCCCAGTCATTTTCAATCCAAGTATGCCAATATATTGAATTCCTACAGATACCAAAAACCAAAGTAATAAAATTCGCACCGTCGCTATAGGTGTACATGAACTTGATAGAATGTAGTCTAATTAAGTTACGTGTTGTTAGGTAATAACTGGCACGTGATATAATTTCACTGAAAGTTTCTGCTGTGATAAACTCGCTCTTCCACTTCCACAAGGAAGTCTCTCCAGTTCCGAGCAGCCCCCCAGTATATAAGACACCAGTCGGACCATTATCTGTCAGATACAAACATGGCCTGTTATTTTAACGTGGTAAGTCACGTTGTTGAATGTAATTTAATCCTGTGTTCAATTGATACAATTACTTTATTTATCCTCAATTCAGTTTTAATTTAAATTAATCTTAATTTAGTTCTCATGTATAGTAAAAAGTATTAATTATTATTTATATTTTATATTCCTTCAATAATTTGAGGAAAGAAACACCTGAACTCAATATTTGTTCTACAACAAAAATTATAACTAACTGTATGCTTCTTAATTTATATAAATATAAGAATTAAATGCTCAAAAAAATTGTATTAATTGACGTGGACATTAAAAGAATTTCAAATTCAAATAATTTACAATTTATTTATTAATAAAAATATATTTCTTAAGGCTTAACCTGAGAAGTTTGGACAAAAAATTCGCTACAACAGATTTTCTTCAAATTAATTTGGTGGACTCACAACAATCGTCAAATTAGGTCTGAATTTTTTCGGAATTTTTTAACCGTTGGTTTAATTATAATTAATTTATTTAAATGAGAATTTTGTATCCTTCCAATGTTAAATTTGTTAATTAGCATTGCAAAAAAACTATACAACAGATTCTTTTACTTTTTTGTTTACTAAAACCTAATTTTTTAGACTATTTTTCTGAATTGTTTTCATATATTTTGAACCGTGGCGATGATCGTTTCCTATATGTGATGAGAAATGTGGCAACGTTCTCAAGGACTGTTGTCACCACCCCCTCCTAAAAATTTATGCGCATTCCAATGCAAACAGTGTTGCCACTATAGCCACGCCTCTTGACCTTGACAAACAAATTCTCAGGTTATACCTTAAAAAATTTAATTGTATTTGAAAATAAATCAATCAATTTATTAAATTTCTTAAAAAACTAGAGCATTTGTGCTTGAAATTTCAATCATATAATTGAAAATCGCAATTATCTCCTCAGGTTTGCGCGGCGCTGCTGCTGGCGGTTGCTGTCTCGGCACAGCAGGGAGGCTACGGAGGATATGGAGGACACCAAGAGGAGCATTATGTGAGTACAGGACAGGAAATTTATACAACAAATTTATGTGTTTAGAGCAGAGTCTTCTGCGCGCAATGTTTTTAACAAAACATTGTTCAATGTCTGTCGCGTGGCCCGATTATTGCGTGACGCTTTAGTTCCATTTTACGCCCGCCAGAGCCAACAGAGGCGCCACTAGCGAGCGGTTTTTGTTGACTATGCGCCATTGTTTAACATAGGAATTTCGAGAGTTGACGCCTAAATGTAACGATATCTTCTAAAGTACAGCACCAAAAGTAAAAAAAATCATCATTACTTCGTACTACATTGATCCAGGTAATGCAAAAAAATAATTATTAGCAAATATTACGGTACTTTATCTTATTTTTAACACAAAAAAGAGAAGACGCAGACTGAGGTTAGCATTTCATTGCCTTTAACGAGATTCTGTGCGATCATATAAATGTTGCATGGGACTTCAGTCACTCCAGCATTAAAGTCTAACAGCATAGAAACTTGTAGCATATCAAATTACTGCTATATCTTCAGTATATAGAAATTCAAAGTTAAAATTTTAAAACCCTATTATATTGCTATTTTTTTTTAAAATAAATCAACAAATGGACACTAGTGCGGCTAGTAAGAGCAGCCAAGTTCTGCCAGAACTGCTAGCTAAGAGATTTTAGAGCTTACAAGCCCTTGGGAACATAGAAATGATGTACATTACCTACACCAGAGTTACCGCTCAACATTTCTTCGACCGTTTCAATGATAAAAAACCGTTAAAAATTCTTAATTTTTTCTATAAAATTTCCGCGCATGTTTCTTTCCATTTCACTTGATTTTTGAAAACTTTTCCTGATTTTTTTAATTACTTCCATTAGGTTTTCATGTTATTCATAATGCTTCCCTTGATAATTACCGCTCGCTGGTGGCGCCGCCAGCGGCAAAAAATTGTAAACAGCGGAGTTTGTTTACTTTTTTCCTTTCTCGCGTTCAACAATCGAAAATTACACCACGCGACAGACATTGAACAATGTTTTGTTAAAAACATTGCGCGCAGAAGACTCTGGTTTAGAGTTAACAATAAAATGTAATCCCTCGGTAGGCGCCTGCCCACTACAGCTACGGGTACGCGGTGAAGGACGAGCACACCAAGGACATCAAGGAGCACAAGGAGACGCGCGTGGGAGACAAGACCGAGGGAGAGTACAGCCTGCTCGAGGCTGACGGCACCACGCGCATCGTCAAGTACGTGGTGGACGGCAAGAGCGGCTTCGTCGCCCAGGTCATCCGCAAGGGACACGCCGTGCACGCTGCCCCCCAGCAACACTACGTCGCCAAGCCCATTGTTGTGGCCAAGCCCGTGATCGCCACCTACCACGCCGCTCCCCAGCAGTCTTATGGCCATGCCAGCAGCTACGTTAGCCAATCCCAGAATGTTGTGGCTCCCCGCGTCTCTGCTTATGTCGCTGCTCCCCAACAACAATCTTATGGCACTTATGGACAGGCCAGCAGCTACGTGAGCGGAGGAAACTTCGGTCTGGGAGGCGGACGTGCTGCCTCTTATGGCGGATATTAACTTGTATTGAAGAGTTAAGATCTTATGTGATATATACACACCTCATTCTGTTTCTCATCGCAACATCATCATTTTGTAATTATGTACCAATAAACTGTTGTCTTCTTTATAATATATACTATACCTTTTTTATTTTTATTACCAAATATAATAATTTATACCAGCAACAAAGCATACATTATGGACCATATATTATAAAATTACATTGAATAAAAATATACATTGTATACGTAAATTTAAGTTATTTTTTTTTTTCGGCTTTGATTTACGCCAACATATTTATAATTAGCTGAAAAATTAACTATATCTCTATACATGTTTTAATTATAATTTCGTCTAGATTAAGTCAAAAACATGAGCCATTCATACAATTTTGTTGGATCAGGATTTTTTACTTAATATATAGAATCATTTTTTTTATAATATTTTAAAAATAATTGAATAAAAATTATTGATAATTGAAAATTAATATATTTTTCTCCAATAAAACTTAATTAAATTATACTGAAAATTTGACAAATTAATAATTTACTTTAAATTTGTAAACTATTATATTTTGTTTACGATAAAGTCTTTAAAATTTTGCCTTTTTTATTATTTAAATTTTGTTGCACACGCATTGAGTATATTGTTAAGACAGCAAATTTAGTTTCCTACTTTTTGAATCATGTTGAATGTTTTTGGAATTTCATCTAATTTATAACTTAATTGTGTCTCAAAAAAATAATAGGAATGGTAGTTTATTTTAGGGATGGGCAATATCGAGCATATATTCGATATTATTCGTATTCACAATATATTCATATACATTCGATATTCGTATTACAATATAGTCAGAGAATTCGATATCATATTCGTTTAATCATATTCATATTCGAAAAAGCTAAATATTGCGGATTGCAATATAACGAATGACGATATAATCATATGAATCGTTATTCTTATTCCAATATATTGCTCTAAAAACACTGCAACTTTTTGCTCCCAAATACGTGTAGTTCATAAGTTAATTTAATAATTTAAAATAAAATAATAATAGCAATTAATTAAAATATAGGATATATAATATTTTTAAATAAAACTTAAAAATTTAAAAAAATAAATTGGGATGTTTAAATAACTAATACTGTATGCATATTATATACAGCATATGTGATGTATGCATATAAATAAATACATAATATAAATGTATAATAATATGTACTGTATGCATCATGGATCTATAATGCGTACTGTAATCATAAAATATGCATACTGTAAATATTGCATACCGTATTATTAAAATAATGATATGCAACATGCAGTATACATTTATATATAGTATAGTAGGTCTGTTCATAAACTCGAAACTGCATCGTCTACATGGCACCCAATTTCCTTATATATAATATTATATTATAGTTACATACGATATTTAACATGCATATATATATATATGCTGCAGTTCAGAGATCTCGCTTTTATATATGGTTTGGCCGCATATTAATTCAAGGGGGTGTGGTTTTGGCTCAACAGCTCAAAGATATTTTTGCATATAATATGCAATGTGTATAATATGCCTTCTATAATGTGCTGTACTGATGCAGTATACGTGCATCATCTATTATTTAATGATGGCGATCGAGTTTTAAGTCGAGGCCGTATAGCTGCAAGTCTTTTGTATAAGATAGGTTGCATTAAAATTAAAAGGGGGGGCCGGCCAGCAGGGCCAATAATTCCGAGATCTCAATTAATTTATCAACTGAGATTCATCGCCTTAAAAAAAAAAAAAAAGGAAAATGTTTAACACCATTACATGCATTAATTAAAGTGCATAATAATTATTAAATAATAAGCCGGCCAGCATAATATAATATACGCCGCGTTTTTAGAGGAGCGTGGACATGGATTGACAATAATAATACTGTATGATACATGCATACTGTACGTAAATATAATATACATTATGCATGCACCTGTATTACCTGGCATATAATATGAATACACCGTGATCGAGGTTTAATTGTATTATAGAGACGGCCGACCACGAATATCTGCAAGCCATGGAAGCCTATATAAAAATATATATAGCTGCTCGTATTATAAATAAAATTTCTACTGTACTATTATACACATATGCATGAGAGACGCATGCATGCAATCAGTAACACCTTTAATTTTTTTTCATCATTGTGAAATATATTAATATCAAATAATAATAAGAGTATTAAGACATATATTATGCAACTGTCTTAATTTGCTACACTATAGAAACAAAAAAAAAAAAATATATATCGAAAAAAATATCATTTTTCGAACAGAAAAAAAAGGGAAATATATCATTCGCGGCTTGGAAACGTTATATAAATTAATTTGCGTTGCATGCACTCAAAATTATTCGTAAAATAATCTATTATTGCAATATTTACCGAATATATTATTCATTGCAATATCATTCACTTTTGTGCTGCACTCAGACGGCAATGTAAGGAAGCGTTATCGTAAAAAAATTCGAACATTCGTTATAATATTATTTCAATATATTATTATCTGAATATTCAATATCATTCGCATTGTGCTGCACCCAGACGACAATATAAGGAAGCGTTATCGTAAAAAATTCGAACATTCGTTATTCCATATCAAATAGCAAGGATTTGCTTTGTGCTGCACTCTGGCGTCAATGTACGGAAGCGTTATCATAAAATAACATTCGTTATTCGTAAAAGCGAATTCTATATTCGATATCACGTATTGTATCGTATTGGCCAGTATTCGATAAATTCGCAATACCAATACTTCAAGAATTCGATACTCCAAATATTGTTATTGTATTGCCCATCCCTAGTTTATTTCTTATATAATGTCTCACGTTAATTCCAACATTGTTTTATTAATCCTTGCATTACAGAGGGGGGGGGGGGGGCGATACTTTTTTTAAAAATTGGGAGGAAAAATGTGAAAAATGTGTAAATTATAGCCCCAAAATTTCTGAAAAGAAAAGTAATCCTTATATAGGCACCCAAGAATGTATTTCCGTAAAAATGAGTGTATGTAGTAAGAAAAAAAAATTACATGTGACTTATATTGAGGGAAGTAACCCCCCCCCTCCCCCTTGCGTTTGACAAAAAAGAATTACCTTGGTAGTTCTAGGGTTAATTTTGTGATGGAAAAATTGTGGTGATTTATAAGGATAAATCGATTGGAGAATACCTGGAAATTCAGTAAAATACTCTTCTGTATATTAAATCTCAAGGCGTGCCGGAACCTGTATTATCAGTTCACCTATGTTATCAATATTTTTATTTTTTTAATAATTGTGAGAAAATAAAATGTCATACATAAATATACATTTTTTTTATCAAACTCCATTGGGTACTTCTACTTACTAATTATATACTACATTAAAACCACAAACCTACCGAAACCCTAACTTAAGCGTTTTGCGGGCTCTTCCGGAACGGGGGCGGCCACGGCTTTGCAAAACATCCCGGCATTTGCCTGCGACTGGGGGAAACGTGGAAACCTCAGCCAGGATGGACGCTACAGCTTTTGTCAATGAAACGGAAGTGCAATGGTCCAATAAGCCAGGGGAACCACATAGTGGAAAAGCGTAATGATTTACCCCTGTGTAGGAAAGGTGTTTTTTGTTGAAAATGGTCACCCATCCAACTACTAACCACGCTCGTTGCTTCACTTCGGTGATCTGATACATTTTAGAGCCCTGATGGTAATGAAAATAAAGACAAATATGACCTTTAATATCTCATGCTGAAAATTCTGTATAATATGTGTATTCAAAACCGAATAAAAGAAATACAGCCACATATACAGGATGTCCACAGAAATTCGCACGAATTGACAGGCAAATTAAAGTATGAAGCACGATGGTAACACGAACATGTTATACATCAAATTAAATCTCAACAATTTCAAAATTGTAAGCAAAAAAGCATTGTGTGGACTTGTGTTCTTTTGAAACGAAAAAGGAACAAAAATGGCCGTTTCTGAGCTCCAAACTCCGCAGAATCAGCTGTCATCTCAAAGAGATTGTCCCTATTTAATTATTCGCTTGAATAAAATTTTACACACACAATTTACCACAAGGCCTCTCCACATGAGCATCGTTGGTACCCCCCGGCACACGTCCAGACGGGCCTCCAGTTCTCATCACCACACCAATCAGATTAATCACGCCAGCAATTCTGGCAACGTGTGGCGAGAACTGGAGGCCCGTCCGGGCGTGTGCCGTGTTTACCAACGGTCGGTGCTCATGCGGAGAAGCCTTGTGGTAAATTGTGCGAGTAAATTTTTATTCAAGCGAATAATTAAATTAGGACAATCTCTTTGAGATGACAGCTGATTCTACGGAGTTTGGAGCTTAGAAACGGCCAGTTTTGTTCCTTTTTCGTTTCAAAAGAAAACAAGTCCACACAATGCTTTTTTGCTTACCATTGTGAAAATGTTGATTGTTGAGCTTTAATTTGATGTATAACATGTTCATGTTACCATCGTGCTTCATACTTTAATTTGACTGCCAATTCATGACAATTTCTGTGGACAACCTGTATATTATAAAGAAGACTCTTAGTCCCCAATTTGTTATGTCATAAATATTCATTTCAATCTAACTCTTGTTTTAATAGTGTTGAAGATAAGAAAATATCTCAGAGATGGATGGCTAATGTTTTAAGGTAGAGATAACGTCGAACAGCTGATCGACGTAATGCCCTTTGATTAACTTGTAAACCTTAGCAAATTGACCAAAATTCTGACAATTTTTTGAGAGGCAGATATTAGTGCTTAAAATCCGTAGAAAAAATTTCAAAACGATTTAACGAGCCGATTTTTTTTAATTAATTTTTTTAATTTTCAGCATAGGGCTTTTCTATGGAGAGCCAAACTAAAAAATTAATTTAAAAAAATCGGCTCGTTAAATGTTTTTGAAACTTTTGCAATGGCTTTTAGGCACTAATATCTGCCTCTCAAAAATATTTCAGAATTTTTATCAATTTGCTAAGGTTTACATGTTAATGAAAGGAGATTACGTCGAACAGCTGTTCGGCGTTATCTCTACCTTAAGCAAAATTAAGTTTATTATTTTTATTACTTAAGCATATAAATATTATTGTTGTTCATACAGATTCCTTTAATTTAGTTATGTTTTAAATTAATTCACAAAACACTCAGTCATTGGACATTGGACAATTAATTTATAGCATTTCGGTGGGATATTTTTTATTAGTAATTTTAGAAGCAATAAAATAAAAATAATAATGATATCTAAAATAATGTCATTCACTTTATTTAATATTATATGTAACTAAATAAAATATTTATAAACATAACTAAAATTAATAATGTTTAATAAAAAAAAATAAAAAATTGATTTTTTTTTTAATTTTCTTTAAAATTAAAATAATAATTAAGTTTTTTAATATATCCACGTTCACTAACAGTTATTACGCATACAAAAATATAATCGAAGTTTTTTTATTTAAATACGTGGCTTTAAATAATGATACCGGAGCTGAAAATTTATCGTTTGCCAAAGATTAATAATATATTTAATTCGGCTTTGAGTCCAAATAATTAAAACATGCCTATATATACTATAATGTCTTTCATTTGTAAAACCCTTCCAGTAACTTACGTCATAGGTGTATAAAAAGAACATGTATATTATTATATTAGAATATTACCTCCATTGCCTGAATCAAATCAAGTGATCGAGAGTATTATGATAAGATATAAGAAAAAAATAACATAATTTTATTTTATAAAGAAGACAACAGTTTGTTGGTACATAATTACACAATGATGATGTTGCGATGAGAAACAAAATGAGGTGTGTATATATCACATAAGATCTTAACTCTTCAATACAAGTTAATATCCGCCATAAGAGGCAGCACGTCCGCCTCCCAGACCGAAGTTTCCTCCGCTCACGTAGCTGCTGGCTTGTCCATAAGTGCCATAAGATTGTTGCTGGGGAGCGGCAACATAAGCAGAGACGCGGGGAGCCACAACATTCTGGGATTGGCTAACGTAGCTGCTGGCATGGCCATAAGACTGCTGGGGAGTGGCGTGGTAGGTGGCGATCACGGGCTTGGCCACAACAATGGGCTTGGCGACGTAGTGTTGCTGGGGGGCAGCGTGCACGGCGTGTCCCTTGCGGATGACCTGGGCGACGAAGCCGCTCTTGCCGTCCACCACGTACTTGACGATGCGCGTGGTGCCGTCAGCCTCGAGCAGGCTGTACTCTCCCTCGGTCTTGTCTCCCACGCGCGTCTCCTTGTGCTCCTTGATGTCCTTGGTGTGCTCGTCCTTCACCGCGTACCCGTAGCTGTAGTGGGCAGGCGCCTACCGAAATAATAACAATTTATAGTAAACTGTACTATGAAGACCCTTTAGATTCCAAAACTGTCCTGTTCACTCACATAATGCTCCTCCTGGTATCCTCCGTAGCCTCCCTGCTGTGCCGAGACAGCAACCGCCAGCAGCAGCGCCGCGCAAACCTGAGGAACATGCGTTCAATAAGTGAATCTGATTTTAAAGTAATTAAAAGTATTATTTAACTTTCTTATGAACTTGTAAAATCATGTTTTTCATTTTAATACTATTAGGCCATGTATAAGCGTTTTAACTAACCAGACCTATCCATAAATTTATTTCCTAAACTTGGTTACCATGCATTTCTTTTTTAATTAAGAATTTATAAATTGTATAGTTTTATTAAATGTCATTCAATATAAAACATGTTTAACTATAATCTAAAAATTATAATTATAAAATTATCAATTTTTTATAAACATTTATAAATAAATGTATTAATTTTTAAAAAGAAAATTCAAATTGATTGTAGAATATTGTACCTACCACGTTGAATGAGAAGGCCATGTTGATTGTGTTTGTATCTGAGAGATAATGGTACAACTGGTCCAATGTGCTCCTTATATACTGGGGGCTGCTCGGAACTACTGACTCGGTAAACTGGAAGTGGGAGATATCGTCTGGTCAAATATCTGCTGGGAGAAAGTTATGTCATACATTGCCACTGTATATTATCTAACAGATTTTAATTGTGGTTTACTAACACTACGTATATCGTGTCTTAACATGGTGTGTACCGTTCACAAGTAGTGTAGGATAAGTGTTAAATAATTTCTAAAAATATTGATCAATAATTAATGGGCGATATTTGATTACTTCATTTCCATAATTAAAAATATCAATTTTGATAAAATTGTACTCGATATTCTTTGCTCTTTTATTCGATTACATTTTTGCATTATAAATATATTTTTGTAAATTTATCAAATTTAAATTATTATTTACTTAGCGAGTTACAGAACCAAGGCACTAGATATAATAAAGTATAAGACGAAAAAAAAAAAAGTGAAACATTATACATAATGTAGTAAAAATAATGCACTATATAATAATACATTTCTTATACAAGAAAAAAAAATAATAAAAGTTAAGAACAAAAAACATTCAGTATTGTATTTTATAATTTTATAATTTTTAAATTATAATGTAATTGTAAATATAAACATCATTTTGGTTTTTGCAAAACAATAATATAAAAAGGTTTATTCTAAAGTTATTTTGGATTTAATTTTCAAATAAACTTTATCATTTTGTTGTATTGTTAAATAAAAATTTTGTGTTTTATATTATTTTTTTTAAAGTTTTTATTTACAATATTTGGGGTTTAGTTTGCATCTAATAAATTAAAATATGTCAATGGCCATATACACTTTTTTTACAAGTACTTATAGGCGTGTTAAATTAATCTACAATTAAAATTGATAAATTCAAATCCCGTGATAACGAAGCTTGGCCAACCATTTTACTGCTTATAAAGGGATTTTCTGGATAAAATAAAATTAATAAGTCCTCATGGAAACGTTACAGAAATATTACTATACCAAAAGTTATCAACTAGCTAATCTACAACATAATATTCATGGCTGTGATTTTAAAAATAGGTATATTTTGTAAAAAAATATATTCTGCCAGCAGTTAAAATAAAGCTTTGAAGTCAAATTTTTTAAATTTTGAGGCTTATGTAAATATAAATGTTATCTGATTTCTGCAATCAATTTGCAATGATTGAGATAATAATATATCTTGAATGTTGAGAAATGTAAGTATAATAAACATAAACACATTAATATAATTATATGAAACATAATCAAACATTATATCGTAAAAAAAAAATAAATTTTGTTGATCCAGTGATGTTAGTCCGCGCATATTCGCGGCGAATATGCGCGCATATTCGCATATTCGCGCATATTCGCGGGCAATCTGCGGCCGCATATGCGCGCATATTGAAAATTGACTTTCCCGCCACAAAAATAGCAATTTAAAACTGGTTAAAACTACAGTAAATGCTACAGAGAGTCTTTTCTTATTTTTCTTGGTATAATCCCTTGCTTAATTAGTGTTTGGATTAAATTAGAGTTAATTAATCATGGAATTAAAGCAATCGGCCTTTCAGGCTGCCGAGGTGCTCACGTGATTTTAATTGCGCGCGGCCGCCATCTTGAAAGTATCTTTCGCGCATATGCGCGCATTTGCGCGCATATTCGCGCATATTCGCATGCGCATATTCGCGGACCAATCTTCGCGCGAATTTCACATCACTGGATATAGATATAGCTTTCTTGTTGTTCCATGCTTGCAATGCGTAATTAATTAAACAGCTGATTTCCATTTCTAACGGGGCCCCACGTTGACCTAGGCCTTGGTTTGTGACGTCACAGTCACGTGGTCACCCGAGGTTGGATAATTTGTGGAGGTTTTTATTGTTGAGATTAGCTGCGGGGAGTTTGAGGAGTTTCATAATTATGATTATTTAACTAATAATTGTTTATTGTGACTATCATAAATATGCTTAGTAGACTAATAGGTAATAAAATTATACAGCGAAATGAAGTTTAATTATAATCAACAAAATGTCTTACAGTAGACGTTATTCCAGTTACACAAAATATTATAAAATGCAAAAATTGAATAAGCAAAGAATTTTAAATATTACTTACTATTCGTATTTGAACACGCTCATTAGCTTCTTGTCTTATTTTTTTTTCCTTTTTTTTTAGTATACAGTACATTACATTATAATTCACACATTACTTAATCTCGCTGTACAGCAATGTGCAAGCATGCAGCAACAATTAAAATAAAAATATTGACAAAGAAAATATTAAATGAAACAAAATTCCATAACGAAACGTTCTTTACATTCTATATGAGTTTCCACATATTTCCTATACATGGTTTAAGTTAATTCTGAGTAATACAGTGTTTTTTAGCTCAAGATACAAATGAAATAATATACGTGTAAGTTTTATTATATAATAATATATTTTTGCCTATTCACTTGATGATTAAACAATTTTAATTTAACTTTTAAATTCAATTCATTCACGATATTAATCAGAACTCCAAACCATACATCAAGGTTCAAGTGACCAAAATGAAAAATTATTGGACTTATTGGACTAGATTTGAATTTTGGTTTGGATGCAATAATATTTATAAATTAATATTTTAAATTAATTAAAAATTCTTACCGTAGCTACGAAAATATATATGTATTTTGTTTTTACTTAAAAGGGAGTTTTAAATTTAATTTGTAAAAAATATAAAAACCATTTGATTATAAAAATAATTTTATTTCCAAATTGAAAAACTAATTCGCGCAATGACCATTGATTATGTTAATATCCAAGCATTTAGAAAATTATAATATATAAAATTGAATTATTTTTTAACCTTATTGTGATTTAATTATTAATTGCATCATTTTCCTAATAAAAATAATTAAAGTGTTTATTAATTTTAAGTAAAAATATTTATTATTTTTTTTACTATACACCATTTAAAAGCTAACAGCAAAAGGGTATTTGACTAGACAAAATATTATTTGTGTATTCATTTTCTTCGAAACATTATCTTCTACCTGCTTGACCTAAAAAGATAATGCTAGAACCAAAATATTACTGTTTAACATTTGATATTAAATTTCAGCTGCATGCCAAAAATTTCAATAACTCCTTTGTATATACAGTAATTGTAATCAATAGCCTGCAAAACTCATTAAATATTAAATTGCTGTGCAACAACGTGGATGTCATGGATGCATTAAAATTATTACCTCATTGTGTGTAAAATAAGGATATAGGGACTGGCATTATGTTGAGAATGTTAAAATATGTGAAGAAAATATAACAACACTATTTATATTATAAAGAAGACAACAGTTTATTGGTACATAATTACAAAATGATGATGTTGCGATGAGAAACAAAATGAGGTGTGTATATATCACATAAGATCTTAACTCTTCAATACAAGTTAATATCCGCCATAAGAGGCAGCACGTCCGCCTCCCAGACCGAAGTTTCCTCCGCTCACGTAGCTGCTGGCTTGTCCATAAGTGCCATAAGATTGTTGTTGGGGAGCGGCGATATAAGCAGAGATGCGGGGAGCCACAACATTCTGGGATTGGCTGATGTAACTGCTGGCATGGCCATAAGACTGCTGGGGAGCGGCGTGGTAGGTGGCGATCACGGGCTTGGCCACAACAATGGGCTTGGCGACGTAGTGTTGCTGGGGGGCAGCGTGCACGGCGTGTCCCTTGCGGATGACCTGGGCGACGAAGCCGCTCTTGCCGTCCACCACGTACTTGACGATGCGCGTGGTGCCGTCAGCCTCGAGCAGGCTGTACTCTCCCTCGGTCTTGTCTCCCACGCGCGTCTCCTTGTGCTCCTTGATGTCCTTGGTGTGCTCGTCCTTCACCGCGTACCCGTAGCTGTAGTGGGCAGGCGCCTACCGAAATAATATTAATTTATAGCAAACTGTATTATCAAGACCCTTTAAATTTCAAAACTATGCTTCTGTCTACTCACATAATGCTCCTCTTGGTGTCCTCCGTATCCTCCGTAGCCTCCCTGCTGTGCCGAGACAGCAACCGCCAGCAGCAGCGCCGCGCAAACCTGAGGAACATGCGGTCAGTGAACCAATTTAATTATATTGACCCATTGAAATCCCAGTTATAAATTGGGTATCGTATTTTGAATTTTGTTCGAGTTCCATGGCCACGTTTGTCGAAAATACTCATGAATGTAATATGATGTTGCAGTACATAAGAAAATCAATACTGTTTACGGTATTATACGAGGTATAAGAATAGTATAAGATTTTTAGTAATATGTTATTACTTACAATACTATAGAATGAAATATTCCGGAGAGCTTACCATAAACCAAGAATTAGAATTTATACCATTTAGCGTTAATAAGTAAATAAAAATATATATATTTTATTAAACAATAAAATAAAAATGAATTCAAAATTTGATTTTAATTTTAAATAATATATACAATAATTTGATTTATACAAACTTGTGAAATATAAATACATCATAAGTTTTATTTTAATGAAAAATATATTTTTAAATTTAAAATTACAAACTTATTTTTACATGGTAATTTTTTTATAATTTTTTTTATTCTATTAACTAGCCTAATGTACGCATACTACTGATAAGAATTCTCTAACATTATTACATCACAAACTTCTGCTATACAATACTTACGTAAAAGAAGGTATTCATGTTGATTGCGAAGTGTAACTCTGACCACCGGTCACCGTCTTATATAGCTCGCTGCTGCTATGGGAGGCGGAAACATTTCCTGATCGGTGAGTGTGGTGGGAGTTATGTGTCCACCTCTAAGGGTAAGGTAACGAGCCCAATGTTTAAAAAAAATCCCACATATGAAAACTATGGAAAAAAAAAATAAATATATTCTCTTCCACATTCCTTTTCAGTAGATAAAGTGTCAGGTATACAAATACGATATAGTTTTTGAGTTAATTATTTTTAAAAGTTGACTAATTCAACATGGGAGTTCCATTTCTCCATGCATGTTAAAGTAACGGGTAGGCAACTTAAAAATTCATAACTTAAAAACTAGCTCGAATTAATATTATTGATATTTGACCTATTACTGATAGTGGATGTAGAGGAGAACATTTTAATATAATATGTTTCATAATTTACATGTGTGAAAGTATTTTTATCATTGGGCATATGTTACCTTATACCTTATACCCTTAACTCTGCCCTGTTCGTGAGTTTATGAGGATGAGTTAATTTGACAAAATACTTTTGGATTATGACTCATCTTTTGATTCTTTTTATCACCTAGGGAATTTTTTACCAAACCCAAATTGGGTATTTCTAACTTAATAAATTACTAAGTTTGAAAACTCAATCCAAAACTTAAGCGTTTCGCAGGCTCTTCCGGAAGTCATGGCTTTTCAATCCATCCGGAGGCATGTTTGCCTGCGATCACTGAGGAAAACGTAGAAATCTCAGCCAGAATGGACGCAACAGCTTTTGATAATGGACCTTCAAAAGTCCAGTGGTTTAATTCTAAAGCTATGCAGGAGAGCCACATATGAAAAGAACAACGATTTACCCTTGGGAATTAGGAAACATGTTTTTGTTTCAAAATGTGACCATCTATCAAAGTTACACCATGTTTGAATATTATGTTATTTTATATTTTAAATTGTCGTAGCAGCCAGGGTTTCATATTACCCTCTCGACTGCTAACCAGGTTTCACAGTATCATAGAATTTACAACTTTTCAGTGCTGTAAGCTAGAATCGTTTGAAAATTTTTATATATATTTTATTAATAAAATAATACATTTAAAATAATATTATTAAATCTAATACAATTTATTTAATCTTATTTTAATTTCAAAATAAAAATTAACAACATAAAAAAATATAAATTATATTTTGAATGATTTCAAAAATATATATTTTAAATTTTCTGGTAAAAAAATATTTTTGTTTTTATTTTATATTTTATAATTTCTATTTTCAATATGTAACATGTATTCATTTTCTATCAAATTAAGAAGTTACATTAATTAAGTACACAATGTTTATATGCGACATTGTTCTAATTTTTTTTTATACTTCATTAACAAGGTTAATTTAAAAAATTAACATTTGAATTTTAATAATATTTCATTTTCAGTACTTTATTTCTAATAGGGAGTTACTTAACACTTGTAAAATGCAACTTCAAATATATTTATTTAATTATAGCAAGTCGAAACGTAACTGCCACATGACCCACATTATTATTGCTCCAAACAAGTGAACTACAACATGTGCTCCAAGACTGGCCAATGTGAAAGGTCATACCAAATTTAACTTCCTGTCTTAAAACTGGATATTTGGTAACACCTGGAACCTCTTGTCACCACTTTTTGTGTATTAAAATACGTAATGATCTAAAGCCGGTATGATACATGTTTAAGAAATTGTATTTATTATAAAAAATTTTCTCTAAGTTTCAGTTGTAATAATTTATGAAAGAAATTTAGAGCAATTCATATGTAAATTTCTTATGTAAAAAAAGTACTAAAATTGTTAAAATGTAGCTCAAAACATATGAAATAACTTTCATAAAAAAAAATTGTAACGATTGTGTATTAACTACGAACAAAACGAAAAAAAAAAAAATGTTCCTTTTTATTCTTTTTGTTATCATTTTTGAAAAATATTGCAATCGACATTTTCAGTTTGTGTCATATATATATTATTCTATCAAAGTATCAAACCTGCATATATATTAAATAATATTATATGCTTTGCATTTCGTTATAAACGAACTAAAGGAATAGCGCCATTTCATTCAACTTTTCTCAAATTATATGTAAATACTGTAAATAGCATCGGAACACCACCTCAGAAAATGTGAAAGATGATCTAACGTCCAATATCAGAAAAAATTATATAAACACTGTACTTTATATTTTAGGTATCGCTTTATAAATGATATGAAATAATAACAAAAAATTAATTTTAAGATATTGTTTTAATTAATAAGAAGCAATGTTAGCTTCATATTTTAATTAAAAATTATGTCCAATTATTATTTTAAATTTATTAATAAATTTATTATGACAAATTATTAATATTGTAATGTATCGTAAAAACATTTTTCTAAAATATTTTTTTATGTCAAATTTACGTATAAATTATTTATAAAATTAATTATTAAAGAATATTTTGTTTGTCTGATATGAGCGGATCTGAAAAAATAAATACCATAGCCTTTAGGGAATAGGACTCTTCTTCTCTGCTCTCGTTGTACACAATGAAATTTGACTTAAAAATATGCTGGATGTATAGATTTTATGTAATGCAGAATGTTCAATACTTTAATTCTATAACATTAAAATATGGTATCAAAACAAGTTGACTTACGTTCTTCATTTGAACTTAATATAATTTATATTTCTAATTTATGCATGCAACATGAGAGAACTCCCCGTATACAAATAATACAACATAGCTTGCGTTATAGTAAAATCTTCAATCAATACTATCACTGTAATTATTAAATAACAAACATAAAACAAAACAATATAATATAGCGAAGTTGTCCTTTTTTTAAACTATTTTTATTTTCACGTAGTATTTCAAATGAAGAAGAGTTTCGTTTTCTAAAAATAAATGCCACAGGAGAGTAACTTAAAAATAGTTTTCATCTCAACACGCGCATCGTGTGCTGCTGTTCTTCATTATTAACTCAGCAACGTGTTCTTTTCTACAAATCTACCTTTGAAATTATATACCTGAAGCAGGTACGTGAACGTATATAAGTAAATTCTTGAAGGTTAATTAACTGAAAATGAAAGTAAATTTTTCATTAAATGGATGATGGCTTTATCCCAACATTTTCACTGTACATGACTCAAGTTCATGTTATAATTTAATCTGAAAATAAACTTTCTGTTTTTTAAATTATTTCTCTATTAATTATAATTAATTATAGTTTGTACTTTTTAATATGTTATAAATTTTAAAATATACAGCTTTAATGCATGGGAAACGATGTTTTAATTTATATGATTTAATACATTTCTTTATTTTCTTATTGGAATTTGAAATAAATTATTAATTTTTTTTTTCATAATAATCATAATTGTTATTAATTTAATAATTGTATTTTTCAGGTAAAATTAACATAAAAAAAAAGTATTTGATATTGTTTTCATATCACCGCGGTCTAATTTTGGATGTGTTATAATAATTCTAAAAACCACCGCTAGATAGCAGAAGTTACCATAAACAAATTATAAAAATATTGAATTGAAGAAAAAAAAAAATATTTACGAGTGTATAACGTGCTAAAAACTAATAAATACAATAATTTTGTAATAAAGGTGAGTAAATAATACTATTATTAATATATCATAATCTTAAATAGGTACTAAACTACATGTGGTAACTGGTACAGTTGATATTATCTCCGTTTTAATTTGTAAAATGGTTTTTCAGGTTTGTCTATACAAGCCTGTGAAGGCTAGGACCGGGCATAAAACCTTGGATTGCGATGGAAAACGATGAAGAACAACCAATAAAGGAAATTAAAGTAGTTGAAGATGCCCCAGCCGTCCCTATTCCAGCACCAAGGGTCGACAAAAGACTCAACGGGGAACTTTTAGAGGTATGTCCTACGTTGCTATGGCTACTGAAGACCCTGCTATGTAGTTGTTGATATTTTAGGATCCCATCGCTTTCTGACACAGTATGCTTAAAGGGATACAGGCCTCAAATTACAAATTAGACAGACATTAAGTGTTGCTCGAGTTTATAATAAACATTCGTATTATTTTTACATGCGCGCGGTGCGACTGTGCGAAGTCGAGCTACAAAGAAAGTCCTTGCTGACGTCACAACTCACAGCTAGCACCGATTAGCATTGAGTTGTGACGTCATCAAGGACTTCATGACGTCATCAAGGACTAAATTTCTTACTTTGAACTGCGACTTCGCACGGATGCATCACGCGTGGAAAAAAATGATGCGAATGTTGATTATTTACTCTAAACCCACTTGGTGACTATCTAATTTGTAATTTGAGGCCTGTATGCCTTTAAAGACACGTTCACATACTCAGAATTTGCTATGGATTTCATAGCAAAATCAAGTCCCCTTGATATTCTTACGGAGTTCAGTGTGAAGGCTCCTTTATGAATATCATAAACTATAGACATAGACTCCTATTATAGTATTGGTCCTAACTAGCATAATAAATAGCTTAAAGGGACAGGGACCATAAAAATAATTATTGTTTATTTAAAAGTTACCCACTAACTGAGTATGAATACATGCCGCACGCTGGCGAGTACCTAAGGGTAAGCGCCAGCGAGTATGAACTAAATTGTGGATTGCTGACGTTAGCTGTAACAGAGCTTTACTCTGTACCATAGCTACTCAATAAACTGGGGTTAGATTAACTCATACACGCGATTACCCTAAAATTATTTATTAAACTTCTATTATATACAGACAACCGCGCCTGCCTAGCGGCAGACGCACGAGACGCTCGCGCGCTCGTGGCTGGCGTAGGAATGAATACTTGCATATTACACTTCTGCACTGCCAGGTTGGCTGAATGCAGAGTCTGCACGTTTATCTGCAGAGTCACCGATCTCACTCGGAACATTATTAATATAGGAGGTTACATGACTCCCCCCGCGGATAACATTTTGTCCTCAAAATGAGAAAAAAAATAGTTTTACCATTAAAAAAAACTTTTAAAATTTAGTATGACTCATTGCAAGTAAATATTCCATGCACATTTAAAAAAAAAAAATCAACAATATTTTTATTCCATGTTGTAATCCTTGGATCTTGTTCACTCCTGACGATACGCTGCTCATCCTCGCGTAGTTATCTGAAACAAGAAAACGAAAAGGCGGTATCTCGTTTGGCAGAGGTTTGACCCACAGTACACTTCAAAATAATGACGTAGGCTTTATAGAAATTTTATTGTACAGGCACATTAATTAAATTAACAAATTATGCAAATTCAAAACTTTGATGCACAAATTCATTATAGTTATTTTATTAACATTTCCGAAAGCCGCAAATGTAGGAAGTTACAACTATGCGCTTCTGTCAGCATCTTACTTGCTGGACTCTAGCACGCTTCCTGCTCTGCAATGCACGTGAAACTTACACTGCAAATTTCAATGTCAAAAGGACACTGAACATAAAGTACATACTGTGAAATTTTACACAGCTGAAAGCAAAAAATTATCTACATTTTATTTTATTAATGAATATTAATAACAACTTGCAAGAAAAAACACATCACTGTTTTTAAATTCTTTATAAATATTTTGTAACTGGATTTTTACTGTAGCATACTATTTAAAACACATGATCGTATACAAAATAAACATCAATATAATATTTTATTTCAGCACTTGAAACTTGGCCTGTAATTTTATTTTCTAACTAACTGGCTGGCATATGAGTACTTTTACTGTGTTATTTGCACATATATATTATATTTTATTGAAACATCACAACTGTTTTATTAAATTTTATTTATTAATTAATTTATTTGGGAACTGTATAAATGCATCTTATTTATATACGCAACTCACAAAAACGACTACCTTTTTTATTAGTTAACATTCGCAGTCTCAAAAGCCACATCAAAAATTATAGACACAACCAATGTCCATTGCTTTGCACGCATGCACGCATCTATTAGGCATTACTTTTATTTAGCACGTACCTCCATCATTACTATTTATTTCAGTATAGCAGTACATCTTTGCATTATAGCAAAATAAATTGGCTGTCCCTGCAGCTCACACTCGCGCGTTCGCGATAAATAAACATTTTACTGCTCAATAATAATTCATTTGCGTGCTTCTATTTACTCATTAAGTAACCTCTACCAATAAGAACTTGTATCCTCTGGAGGATTAGACAAAAAACAAGTAGCATCAGGTAATATATGTTGGTTAGCGCCCCATGCAGGGACTGGCGAATCCCAAGGCATCAACAAATTAAAAATGCTGCACATTTGGCTACAGATAATCTGCCGCCACAGAAAATCTTCAAATGCTTTTACTACTGCCCATTGTTTAACAAGTAGCTACATCGATAGCTGTACCACGCATGCCTTAATTACTCTTTTACTTACGGAGCATATCGCCACCCTTGGGCGAAAAATATGTGAAACTCAACATCGTATCACTTCCTTGACACGGAAAAACCCGCACTGGCTTGCCTCACGCTCTACCTGACGTGGTATGTTGCGCGGTCATATTTCACAATAGCATACAATTACACTGCTCCGGCATGCTACACATAATATGCGTGTCTCTATGTGCTTATTTCACTTTTACCCATTAATTGAGTTGCTTTTTCAAAATTTAACTGAATAGTTCCCTCTTATTACAGTTACCGATTTGTTACTAAAAAGTTGTGATAAAACTTTCAACTAGTGTAAAAACATACATGACTGCATGTGGCTCGTATTCTTATAGCATTAAAAATAATTAAGTAAAATAAACAAGAAATATTGTAGCATTATCGAACATTTTAAATTAAAATATGAGAGAAATATTTACTTCATGAAAATAATAATAAAACCTGATAATAATTATCACAGAATTGTACCACAAAAAGAACTACATAATTTTATCTCAATTAAAATAAAAATAATGCTTGAAACTGTACATCTTTTTAAACAAGCATATAAATAATTTAAAAACCAACGTTTTATCGACTGCTTAAAATCAAAAACTCGAATTAAACTCAGTCTGTTTAGAGATCCATACAGTAACCTTTGCAGGATATATACCTACAGCTAGCGGTACAAGTACTCCTTCCATTAAAAAAAACTTCATTAAATACCAAGTTCTGACATTCTACAGCCACAATTTCAACAGCTCAATTAATTAGCTCAAAATAACTTCACAGATTTTTCCTCCACGCTGACATCAAACAATTTAGTTTAAAAAAAAATAATGTGTTGCATTTTACTAACTCTCTTTTTCTTTATTTTAAATATAAAACAAGAAAAGAAAACATGAATAAAGGATTTGGCATGTTAAAATTATTTTACCATTATGCTGGTAAAAAACAAAACATTTTTAATGTACACTATCAGCAATTTAATTACATTTTTTATGTGTGTACTCCTTTGAAATTTAATATCCCAGCTGATACGCAAATTTCAGCTTTAAGAAAAACACTACTTGTTCTCTCATTGATTATAAACATCATTGTTTACAATTTACTTCACGAGCGACAAACACCACATGATACGAAAAATATTATTGCATGTAATACTAGTATACTCATATATGCATTATTCATTTAGCCTTTTAAAATCTCCAAGCCAGTATAAATTAAACTCTCATGAGAAAAATGCACTTTAAATCCACTATTAAAACTTGTGCTTCGTTCTAAACATCGTCTTATTTGCTGTATATTTTCAATGAACGTTCACATTTATTTTTAAATGTTATAATTTATTTTGCCTCACAATTATTGCAATCAACAAATACAATCCCACTAAATGGGAAAAAAAACTTTGCATTTTCATTATTTATTAATTATTTGAACGAAAATTACAGTAAACTCAATGTGCCGCACATACATTAAAACAAATTATAATAAATGTGGGTCAAACTTACCACTTTTCACTCTCTTTGACGTGGTCGGACGACTACATGGTCCGGTTGTACACGACGAAGCTCTGAATGGTCCTCGATCATGGCACCGCACTCCTTCTGGAGTCGAAGATACATCTTGGACAACGACGTGGTCCGCAAGCCCTCTCGATGGGGGATGTCTTCTGCGACGAACTCTAACTGTTGCATGAAGTTGAATTGATGCGGTCCTCGAATCTTCATGATGAACGCTGAACCACGGTATTGATGATTTCTTACTTTAAATTTTTCCACGTTGATCATATATGTCTCTCTCCTTTACAAATACTGCACTTTTCCGTCGTCTGGAGTACTGTGATTAAAACAACGTTGCCCCGAAGATTAGTAAAAAAATTGTAATAAATTCTTGTTAATTCTACCGACTTATTTTTACGCGCACTTTTTTAAGCCATTAAAATGCCCACTTTATATAGTAGCTTTAATTAAAATGTTCGAATGCCATTTGAAGATATGGCATCCCACTTCTCGACACCAATGTAACAGATCTTTTTGCTGTGTCATAGCTACTCATTTAACTGGGGTTAGATTAACTCATACACGCGATTACCCAAAAATTATTTATTAAACTTCTATTATATACAGGCAACCGCGCCTGCCTAGCGGCAGACGCACGAGACGCTCGCGCGCTCGTGGCTGGCGTAGGAATGAATACTTGCATATTACACTTCTGCACTGCCAGGTTGGCTGAATGCAGAGTCTGCACGTTTATCTGCAGAGTCACCGATCTCACTCGGAACATTATTAATATAGGAGGTTACATAGCAATCACGAAAGGCAACATAGCTGCCAATAGGTGACTTGTCCTTACACTGATCCTCGCCATCTATGAGTGGCGCTGCAACTTTTTGCAACTTGCAGTTCAAAGTCGACCAATCACTTGACAGCATGACGTCATGCTGTTCATGATCCATCAATGGCTGCTCTGTGGTCAACCAATCGCAGAATCGCTTGGCAGCATGGCGTCACACACGAGCCGCGGTGGCCCGAGGTAGTTGTCTTTATCTCGCTAGTATTTGGAATTGAGCAGTGCTAGGGTGAAAACAATTGCACTGAAGCAAACTAGAATAGTTATACCACGTTTTGGCAGTGAAAAATGTTAACTTTTTATTTTCTTTCGTACCTAACTCGCGGTTCACAAAATTTTTCCCCCATCTTCGCAATGTATTATTTCGTTTCTACATGCTTTGACCGTACACGAAGTTGCAGCGCCACTCGCACAGATGGCGAAGATCAGTGTAAGGACAAGTCACCTATTTTCCATGGAACTCACTCCCCCCTCCTCCCGCCCAGCCATACTCAGTGCGATGTTGCCTGTGCAATGGAGGCTTCAAGTGATGCGCTTTCGCTGCGCAACTGTTTGTCGCTAAGGTCCATCTTGCACTTGAAAATGAAGCAAAGTGTTTTTTTAACTTTTCTCGGTTATAAATCAAGTAAAAAATCTAAATCTTGAAATATCTACTGTATTTTTCAGTTTGGACCATAGTTCCGTAAAGGAATTTTCCCTGAAAAATCTTATTCTTAGTGAAAAAACAAAATCACGTTTTTTTTTACATAGGTTTGGTATAGCGGGTGGGATCACCGAAAAATCAGCTGACTTGAAGCCTCTATTGCCCTGCGGCTGTCTATATTTATTTAATTTTTATAAATTCGGGGTATGGTCCAAAAACGGAAATTTACTCATTACTCGCATTAACATATCTTACATAAAATTTTTATGCATGGCATTCATGATTTTATTGTTCCATGTCCCTTTAAATATTGATAAAGTTTTAGATCAATCTCTGTAACAGAAAGTATCAATGATTTGTTAATAAACTACAGTAGCTAAATCGAGGCTGCTTACTAACTATAATCCATACTTTAACATAACTGCCCATTACAATCAAATATGCTTATTTTTTATCATTTGAATTATCACAGACAAATTTAATAGACACCCTATTAATATTTGTGTTTCTTCCCCTCACAGTGTGCAAAAAAATGCCAAGTATTCCTTTGTATTATATGGTGATGGTATGGCACCGCAGATGGCAATACTGTTTTCCCTGTCTCTTAATATATCCACTATTCCAATACCACTCTCATGTTACCTGTAGACTCTATAGTGCGTAGCTTTGAGACATGTATAGCCGTATGTCTGGATGGGATAAAGCAAAAGACGATCACAGTGAAATTTAAACGTAAACTAAGATCTGTAATACTGTAGCTAAATGTAAACACAGCTTATCTAAGAACGTACAAAAATCCTATACAGTATGTTATGACGTCTGTTTATCTGTGGTATTCTCTACAATCATGGTAGAGTAGATTCTATCTCTATAACTGATTGTTTTCGCAGGACCACCGTGGCAAGTGCAGCAAGCGTTCCTCGAAGGAACCGACTAAGAAGAAGGATGACCGAAGTCTTGAGAGCGTCAAGAAGGCCCTGGGTTCGGTGTCTGGTCCCGAAGAGAAGATCGCGCTGCTCTGTGAGAAGTATTCTGAACTCCTGGAGGAGAACCGGAAGTTGGCGGTGACGGTGAAGGCGGGGGAGAGACGTCTGGGTCAACTGCAGAGAGAGAAGGAGCAACTGCAGGGAGACCACTCCAAGGTGGTGCTCACGAGGAGCAGACTAGAGAGTCTGTGTCGCGAGCTGCAGCGTCAGAACAAGGCAGTCAAGGTACACATGATATTTACATGTGGCTAGTGTAGTAGTGATTAGAGCGCCTGACTCTTGTCCGAGAGGTCCTCGATTCAAATCCTGAACACGGCAGACTTTTCGGGACTTGATTACTAATTGATGGAGTTGGTAGGAGGAAGGAGGGGGGGTATACTCTGCTGGGGTAATTAAGACAGTGGAATGTTGTGCAAACAACATACATGTCCCATGCACTTAGAAACGATACTGGCGTGCAGACTGGGTATTAGGAGCCCCAGAGAGCACTGTGAACAATGTTGAAAAACAAGTTCCGCCATTGGTAACCAACCAACCTTACATGAGTAATATATTGCAAGTATATTACATATTTATACGAGTGCTCAATCAATATTGGTTCTCATTGATTGGTTGATTGATTTGTCACAGGACGAGAGCATGGGTCGTATTCGCGAGGAGGAGGAGAAGAGAAAGGAGCTGAGCGCTCGCTTCAACGTGACGCTCAACGAGATCACCTCGTTGATGCAGCAGAACACGGAGAAGAACAACAAGCTGCGGGACGAGAACAGAGAACTTGCCGAGAAGTTCAAGACTCTGTGTGACCAGTACGAGCTCAGAGAGAAGGTAGGATTATTTATTTATTTATTTATTTATTTATTTATTTATTTATTTATTTATTTATTTATTTATTTATTTATTTATTTATTTATTTATTTATTTATTTTGGTTCATTGTGATAACATTATTTAGACATTAATAAAAAAAGAAGACTTGAACCAGTCTCCTTGTGTTTGACATCTTCGTTGTTATTTCAGCAAGTGGACAAGTTGCTAAAGCAGAACCAGCTGGAGACGAAGCTCTCGGAGGCGAAGCTCAACCAGGCCAAGATGGAGATGATTGAGGAGAAGGAGATTCTGCTCAGGGTGAGGACGGCCACCCATTAATTTTTATAATCTATCCGCAGTTTAACGAATTGAATCGCAGTTTGAAAAGTCATCAAATGTTTGTATTATTGTTGTTATTTGAGTCTTAAAGATTTTGTTTCGTTATTTTTTTTTATTTATTATTGAAGTTTTGATTTGTGCTTTTATATACAGTATGCAATTTGTAAATGGTTAATTTGTGAGTGTTGTTACATGTGTACTTACTAACTTGATTTGAATGCTTTGTGCTTAATGCAAACAACAAAAGTTCAAAATATAAAAATAAATAAAATAATTACCACTGGAAGTAGCCTAAAAAGAGAGGTTTCTTGACTTTCCAGTTAATATTGGAACGTGAATCTTTGCAGTGAGTTTTATAATGACGATTACAAACATCTGCAAAGTTTTAGATTTTTTGTGTCCATAATTCAGCCAAAATCATTCCACTTCCGGCTACTTCCAAAAGTAATTAATGTAATTATATTAAATTAGCTGAAAAATATTTAAAATATTTTTTTTTAAGCAGAAAAAAATAGTTGAAAATGCGCAGGCAAGGAAATTTTTTGAATTAAAATTCATTGCTGGTATACAAACTATAAAAAAAGAAAAACATCAAAATGTTCATCTTTTTGAGTACGTAAACCTTTCTTCTTTTTTTGTGTTTGTGTTTGTGTTTTTTTTTTTTTTCCTTTCTTATGCCCACGTTCTGGCATTTAAACCATTTTATTTTTAGTAAGCCAATAGAGATAGGATTCTTTCTCTTCTCTCTTCATGTTGCTAGGCAACTAAGTTTGATAACAAAAAAACAAAATTTCCCAGTAGATAATTTCCAGTAAAAACATCTTAATTAGTACGTAAATTGAAGGAAATCAGGACCCTGGAAATTAGGTTTACTTGACATCGAGTTTTTCCTATACCTGCAATGCTTATTATTTTTAACGGGACTGTGATCTCCTGTACTCAAAATTTAGTTTTACCTAACATCAAGTTGTTTAATAATGATTTTTTTACTGTACTTGTATTTTGCTCTCCTTTTTTCTGTCCTAACTCTAATCCGTGTTCTCGCAGGAGCTTGCTGCGTACCAGATGCAGTGTCAAGAGATGGCTAAGAATGAGACGGCGCTGAGAGGACAGATCTCGATGTACTCTGACAAGTACGACGAGTTCCAACAAGCGCTGGGTCGCAGCAACGAGGTCTTTGCCAGCTTCAAGTCGGAGATGGAGAAGGTGAGAGAGACGTCTGATTGGGAGGGAGGAATTAATGGACAACCTACTTGAAATTTTTTTTATTGCAGAAACGAATAGAGGGTACCAAATTATGCTACTGTGAATTTTTTCAGATTTTTTTGAGACCTGGAACTATTTTTAAATAATTATTGAAAGTTCTGCAAGTTAAGTTGGCACCCCTGAATCCTTAATAAAAAGGATAGGACAGAGACGCCTATTGACACTTCCAGGGGGCGTGGCCGCACTTTCAATAATTATTTAAAAATAGTTCTGGGACTAAAAAAAAATCTGAAAAAATTCAGAGTAGCATAATTTGATACCCTCTATTCATATATGCAATAAAAAAAATTCATGCAGGTAGTTCATTAGGAATCTTCAAGTCAGCTTATTTTGTGGGGTTCCCACCGTCCTATCCAAATCTATTTAAAAAAACTCAAAATCGCTATTATGGTAAAAACGCAATTTTTTAGAAGAAGAAAATAAGTTCTTGATTCAATATCAGAAGACTCCTAAATGGGGGGTGGGTGGGGGGAGGGGGGGAGGAGATGGTTTCAAATTAAGGAAATTGAATTGATTGATGTATTGACTTCTGGTCTGTAGACCTAGCAGTCATTGCCCGTAACTTCAAATTAAGGGTAAGGTAACACGAAAGAGCTGATTTTGTGGTCCCATTTGATTAACATGTAAACCTTAGTAACCTCATAATAATTTTGATTTTTTTTCTTTTTTTTTTTTCTTTCTTAGAGACAGTCCTTAGCACCAAAAAGTTGCAGAAAAAAGTTCAAAACAATCTGACAAGCCGATTTTTTTGAAATTTTTTCTGCAACTTTTTGGTGCTAAGGACTGTCTCTAAGAAAATCAGAATTATTATGAGGTTGTTAAGGTTTAAATGTTAATAAAATGGGACTACAAAATCAGCTGTTTCGTGTTACCTTATCCTTAATAGCTTTAATACAGTACGTAGTTAATGAGAAAAAAAAAAAAAAATCAAATTTCCTAACATGGTGGAGAAAATTTTCCTGCCGGGTAACACCAGAGAGCTTTAATTAAAGAGAGATCGAACGCTTATGGGGATGTTTTGGACACAAGAATGCGAAGTAGAAAACGTATACCAAAAAAGTGCATTTTGGTAGATATAGGGACTAATTCAACTGGCGAGTACTTGGTGGCGCTGATCATCCCTTAGTTAACTCCGACAAAGTACAGTCAGCGCCCTTGCAATGTCATCAGGAGAAGCTCTCGGGTATCAAAATTTTTATACTTTTCTGAGCACTCCACCAGTTAAATTTGAAAATTCAGGGGAATACAGTTAGCACGGTCATTCTATCTCTCTTCAAATTAAAGCTCTCTGGTAACACGTGAAGCCTCTATTAAATTAATAAACAACACTACAAAGTGGCTCTTACATTAAACGACACTCCACCAGATGTCCAAGAAGATTTGTCGTCTGGAGAAAGAGACGTCGTCTTGGAAGGCTCGTTGGGAGAAGTCTCACCAGGCGCTCATCGAGATGGCGGCAGACAAGCAGCAGCGCGACGAGGAAATGGCCACCACCGGCCGACAGATGGCGCAGCTGCAGAAACTGTGCCGGACCTTGCAGGAGCAGCGAGCCAAGCACCTGGCCAGGCTGAGGGAGCGTGAGTACCGAGTGGCGAAATGTGAGGGGAACTGGGGGAGAGTGAGTGGCAAACACTGAGGAATGGAATGGATGTTGAGTACATATTTTGTCTTATTTTTCTAATATAATAGAGTATCGACCTCATTTTTTTTTTTATTGCAGAAATGGATAGAGGGTGCAAAGTTATGCTACCCTGATTTTTTTCAGATTTTTTACAGTCCTGGAAGTATTTTTCAAAAAATATTGAAAGTCCTTTTTTAAAAAATACTTACAGGGCTGTAAAAAATCTGGAAAAAAAAAATCAGGGTAGCATAACTTTGCACCCCCTATCCATTTCTGCAAAAAAAAAAAAAAAAAAAAAAAAAAATGAGGTTGACACTCCATTTTTTTTTTTTTTTTTAATGTCTGTGTTGTTTGAAATCCCATCTCTTATTTCATTAATACTAAATATTAGTAAATTCTAACTTACATGCTGTATAATATTGAGTCAAGTTAAAAAAAAAAAAATCTTTCATAGAAAATATTCAAATTAAGGAAAATAAACCATTTAGGTTGTGATAATCTTATTAAAAGAAAAGGATAGGAATAACCAGCAAGGCCTTACCGATCGAAAGAGTCACAGCAGGTGGAAATTCTTGTGGTCACAGAGGTTCACTCGAAAGTTTTTAAAACTGTTTGTTTCACTCGAAAGTTAAACTTTCGAGTGAACCTCTGTGACCACAAGAATTTCCACCTGCTGTGACTCTTTCGATCGGTAAGGCCTTGCTGGTTATTCCTATCTTTAATAAGATTTTCATAGAAAATAATTAGAATATGTACTTTAAATTTAATCTTGATATTAATATTGATATGTCAGTAACAAAATAATAATTCCTTCTTTGTATCTGCTAATCAAATTGTGTGAAAAAATAATTGAATGGGTACTGTACTCATTTACTACAATTTTAAATAAAAAAGAGGATTTTTCTATCCTTCAGATTTTGAAACAGTCTCTGATCTTGTATCCTTTTGTTCTCAGTTGGAGACGAAGTCACCAAGGCTGATTCTCCACCCCCGAAAGTCGAAGAAGATTCCGTACCAAAGGAGGAGGCAGCTGAAAGTCGCAAGGAAGCCCCGAGCAACATCTCTGGTAAAGCCGTCAAGGACAAGAAGGGAGCAAAGAACGGAAAACAAGCAGCTGAAGTGAACAAGGACGCAGATAAGAAAGGAGAGCATGTGAAGGACGCTAAGAAGGATGTAGTGCAGAGTGTAAAAGAAAAAACAGACACTGTTCAAGTGGAGAAAGATGCCAAGACAGAACAGAAGGATACTAAGAAAGTTGAAGAAAAGTTGGTAAAAGACACCAAAAAGGACATTTCTCAAGTTGTGACAGATGCCAAGGACGCAGGACCAGTTGAGAAAGAGGTTAAGAAACAAACGGAAGAAGTTAAGGAAATCAAGAAAGAAGCAGTGAAAGTTGAGGAGGCTGCTAAGAAGGACTCAATAGAGACAAAGGACACTAAGAATGAAGTTGGACAAATCGAGAAAGATATTAAGAAGGACGGAGAGGAAACAGTCAAAGAAATCAAGAAAGATGCAGAAGAAGGAGTTAAAGAAATCAAGAAAGACGTGGTAAAAATTGAAAAAGATATTAAAAAAGATGCAGTAGTAGCAGTTAAAGAAATCAAGAACGATACAGGAGAAATTGTAAAAGAAATCAAGAAAGAGGCAGTAAAAATTGAAAAAGATATTAAAAAAAGTACAGGAGAATTTGTAAAAGAAACTCTCTCGTACGCACAGCAGGCAGCGAAAGGTATAAAAGAACCAGCGAAGAATGCAGCTCAAATTGTCCGTGAGGTGGAACAGGCAGTCATGAACGCTGCAGAATCCGGGAAAGACGTTGAAGACGTGATCAAAGAAGTCTCAGATATTTTAGATCAGCCAATGAGAGATGAGGAAGAATCAGACGTTGAACCAAAGAAGACTGAAGAAAAAGTCAAAGAACAAAGTCCTAAAAAAAGTAATGATAAAAAACAAATAAATAGTCCAAATAAAAAACCTACAGATGTGTCAGTATTGCATGAATCTAATTCAGACGAAACACAAAAATCTAGTATAACAGATGCTCTAAAAGCACAAGCTATCGATGAAATTACAGCAGCTGCATCCTTCTTAGCTGAGGTTGCAAATGTTGAAGCTTCAGTATCAACCAATAAGAAAGAAGTTGCTCAAAATGAAACTATTTCATTGGCTACTGAGTTTGCTGAAAGTTCATCATTATCCAATGGAATTGGAGGGAAAAATCTTTTGGTTTCTGCTATACTAGATACACTTTGGCCTGCCAAAAAACCTAGTTCTGTAACGCCAAAGGAAAATTCCTCAGACTCTCAAAAGACTAGCTCGGTGGAGTTGCCCAAAGAGAAGCCAGCAGCGGACCAATCACAGCTCAGCATAGCGGCAGTGGTCGGCCAATCAGACAAGACTGTGGAACCAACTTCACTTGCTAGCGGAGCTAGGTGAGTTTCAAAACAATTTCAATATATTGGATTGTAGCAGCCAAACATTCAGACTTAGGGTAGGTCAATAGAGGCTTCAAGTCAGCTGATTTTGCGGTGTTCGCACTGTCCTATCCAAACCAAGGATTTTGTATGTATGGATAGGTTATCTCTATACCAATAGCATTAGAGCTACTGAGGCAAATCTCCAACGTAAGATGGCGACCGAGCGCAACCATCTGCATTGTAAACTGTATGGAAGTTCCCCAACGTAAGATGGCAGACATTCCATTGGTTACTGTTGTAACCGCCACCGACTTCCTCCTCACGACTATGCCTCACCGACGGCAGCACCATCACCTATCCATACATACAAAATCCTTGATCCAAACCTATGTAAAAAAACAACAACAACTTAAAATTGCTTTTTTGTCAAAGAAATATTTAGAGGAAAATAAGTTTTTGATTCATTATCAGAAGACCTCTAAATGGGGGGAAGGAGATATTTCAAATCAATAGCTTTAATAGTTACTGAGAAAAAATTCAAATTTTCTATTATGGAGAAAATTTTCCCACCGAAGAACACTTGAAGCCTCTACTGACCATTTATTTTATTCAAACTTTTCAATAATTATATCTACAACACACATAAAATTAATAAATTACATACATAACATGACGCCATATCCCTTTACGGGGTAAGCCAGCAGCATTATTACCTCAGCCGTCTACAAATTGCCCTCCACAGCACTCGATTCTTGCATACTCCACTTTCTTCAGAAATACTCATAACACTCTTTTGCCTTCTGCACTCTCTATTACACTGCATACTTTTAACACTCTAAAATATAGTTTAATTTAAATTAAATTTTGAATAATAATAAAAAAAAACTTCTTTTTTTTATTACTGTCACCTCTTTAAAGCTCTTGGATATTCATTTATGTATTTGAATCTTGTCATTGATATGAACATTTTTCTACATGCACACATCTAAACTTGTCTCTCGAAGAATGAAGAGTGCTTAGTTTATTTTACAAATCTATTGATTTGAAGAGTTGACTGACTGAATGTTGTGACAGTGTGGAGGTGCCAGCAGCCAAGCTCGAGGCCGCCAAGCCCGTCTTCTCAGCATCCTCCTCGGCCGCAGCAGCAGACTGCAAGAAGAAGGCAAAGGTACGAGAAAGAGGGCGGCGTTAGAGTTGGGATTCATGTCGTCAGTAGCTTCGCAACTTGTTTTGATTAATAATTTTATGACAATAATGAAGAAGAACCTTGCTTGCCTGCTAGCTTTATTTATTTATTTATTTATTTATTTATTTATTTATTTATTTATTTATTTATTTATTTATTTATTTATTTATTTACTTATTTATTTATTTATTTATTCATCTATCTATCTATTTATTTATTATTATTTTAAGATTAATATATATTACCTAATTTATATTTTGATGGGTTATGAACAATAATAAATTTAAATATTTTTTATTGTCATTAGATTTAAAATTACAATTTATAATCATTTTTTAAAAATGACCTGCTGTATAAAAAATATCTATAACTACTGTGCATGCATAACTTAAAAACCGAAAACTACCCGTTAGTAAACTTTAAAAGTCAAGTTTAGTTATTTAGTTAATGAATGTGCTTCATAATATAAAGAATGTAAACTATATATTTTTCTGAACTAAGAAAACCATGTAAGTGAGCGCTAATGTATGTTTCAGGAGGGAGGTCGTAGAAAGAAAAAGTAGAGCTCTCGTAATTTTGTATTTTCCCGCCGCCTTCTCGAACCCTTCGGACTGACGACAACCGTCGGCCCGGCACCAAATAAACCGTCCAACACCCCCCAGCGACTTTGCTCCCGAGGTGTATCAATAAACAAAGTTAACCGCAGACACGAGCTTCATTTAACATCCCTTACCCTAGTTTGTTTAGTATAGACAATTTTGAATAAGTGATTGGATTTAAAATAACAGATTCAAGCACTAAGTAGACTTTGTATATTATGCACTGGGAAAATAAATCAAATTCGTTTGATTCTTAATAAGTTTTAAATTTTTAGGCTGTTACAAAAGAATAAGTGGCGGGGGGGGGAATGGACTTTTGGTAACATATGGGAAGATTTTTTTTCAAATTTCAATATCTGAAATATTAAAAATAATATAATTTATCAATTAGTGATTTTATTTGAATAATTTTAATAATTATTATATTGCATGTAACAATTTTTAATTAGAGACTGAATTAAGGGTAAGATAACGCCACCAATGTTAAAAAAAATCCCTCAAGAAAATTCTGAAAAAAATTTAAAATGTTCTCCTCTACACCCCCTATTAGTAGCTAAAATATCAGGTACACAAATACGATCTAGTTTTTGAGTTATGAATTTTTAAAGTTGACTAATTTAACATGGAAGTTTAATTTCTCCATGTTAAAGTAGTCAACTTTAAAAATTTATAACTCAAGAACTAGATCGTATTTGTATACCTGATATTTTACCTACTGATAATTAAGGGGTGTAGAACATTTTAAATTGTTTTCAGAATTTTTGTGTGAGCTAGTGATTTTTTTTAACATTGGTGGCGTTATCTTACCCTTAACATAGCATATATAATAATACAGGTGCATATAAAATAGTATAATAAAATAATCTGATTATTTCTTACTATAATTGATGGAAAATATAATTGGCATGCTTATAAATATAATAAAAAATAATAATAGGCAATTTTAATTCTGCATTTAGTGCTTTCTGATAAGTTTTAGTCTTTCTTCTATAAATGAAGAAAGATACAGTAACTTAAACTCAAATTGAATGCCCATACGACATTACATGTAAGTTACAGTTACAAGTGAAATTTCTTTATTGTGTATTGACAGACGTTAGAAAAGTTGCATACTTGTAAGGGGCAAACATGAGCTAGAGACGGTCTGCATTCTGCAATCAATTAGTTTTAAAATTTCCTTTTGTAAATCATATCAATTTTGCACATATTGCTGATACTGCAATTAGTTTTATTTTTGATAATTACATAATATTGTTACATTAAGGGTAAGGTAACGCCACCAATGTTAAAAAAAATCCCTCTCACAAAAATTCTGAAAAAAATTTAAAATGTTCTCCTCTACACCCCCTATCAGTAGCTAAAATATCAGGTATACAAATACGATCTAGTTTTTGAGTTATGAATTTTTAAAGTTGACCAATTTAACATGGGAGTTTCATTTCTCCATGTTAAAGTAGTCAACTTTAACATTTTATAACTCAAAAACTAGATCGTATTTGTATACCTGATATTTTAGGTACTGATAGGGGGTATAGAGGAGAACATTTTAAATTTTTTTCAGAATTTTTGTGAGAGGGATTTTTTTTAACATTGGTGGCGTTACCTTACCCTTAAATTATAAACTTTCAAGTATTCCGATCTCGTGCATGTTATAATTTTATAAATTTTTACTATAATAGACAATCTTAAATATCATTATTTAATATTTATATATATACAAGTATTATATTGCAACTTTTGATGTATAATTATGTTAGAAAATAATTATATTAATCAGACAATAAAATAATAAAATACTCAATCTAAATGTATTGTAAATTTTGCAAGCGTTTAAATCTCCAAACATGATTCGATTGTATAGAGACATTTTTTAGTCCATTATAACTTCAGAGTGATGTTTTACTAATGTTATAAAGGTAAAGCTGCATTACAATTTAATTTAAATGAAGTACTTACGTAATTATTAACGGTGGGCTGGAGGCCGTAACTGCCATCTATTGGAATTGTCTAGGAAGTAAATAATTATTTCCGTTTGTTTTGCAGTAATTATTATGAAACTATCTGAGGTCCTAGAGTAAAAGAGCCGCTAACCAATGTAAAAAGAATTAATAATTTTCATTCAATTATATTCCAGAAAAACTTTCAACAAATTTCTGAAGCGCCATCTTTTGAGCAATTTTATTGTAACTCAATTTTAGAGTTGTTCTGGACAGTTAATCTCAGAAACTTGAGTTTATAATTCAATTGGATTTTTACAGTAGATAGCTAATAATATAGTGCAGGTATGCAGTTGGTTTCAAAACGATCAGATGAAAACTTTCCAAGAAAAAAATTAAAATGTACGAACACTATCAAAACGTCTTGGTTGAGCCTACCCTCCCACCCTTAAGTGTAATATAGCTAGTATCTAAATATTAATCAGTATTATTCTATTGTGGTTTAGCTGTAAAAGAAGTTACATATTATTAAGGGGCAATGTGTTAAAAGCACACCACGTTCGCACACTTATGCTGTGATTGAAGTTATACTTTTTATAAAAAAAATTAATAATACCTGCAATTACGAAATTTGGTACTTTTATAGGTGATAATTTTGTACCATTGTAAAATTATATTCTGCAAAACTATTGCTCAGGAGTAAAGATAAATACATTATAAATATTAATATAATATATAATGCAAATTTTTAATTGTATTAAAATGGAAATCTTAAATTCATCATTGCATGGTATTATTTTAATGATTGTAATGCTTTAAAATTCGATTAAATTAAATACTTTAAAATACAATTTATATATAATACTTTAAAAATTTATAAATTACTCGTTAATAATTTTTCATCATTAAAACTATTAAGAGGCATTCACAAAGCCTTAAGGCCACATTTAAGGCTCAATAATTTAAGGCTTGATTTTAGACGTGTTTTTTAGACCCAAAATTTCTGATCTTAAATTATTGAGCCTTAATTGTGGTCTTAAGGCTTTGTGAATGCCCCTTATTATTATTTTATGAAATTTTGTTAAATGCATTAATTATATTAAATTAACTCTTAAATAAATGCTGACATTAGCTTATTTTGTAAAAAAAAGAATAATATATATATACAATTATTTGGAATATGGAAACAAATTTCATTTTCTCTAACAAATTGCCGTGTTGTTTTAGTCGTGTATATTTATCATATTTCAAGCAACTCCCTTAGCCACCCGAATCTTTTGATCACTGATTTGAAGGTATTTCCATAAACATGCGTGAAGAGAGAATTTAATATTCACATGTTTATAGTGAACGTTATTAAAAATTGTATTATTAATTAGCTTATAAAATGTTAATTTCATAAAAATTAACATGACACTTAATTGACTTGCTGTGATCTAATATATATTATATTTCTAAATAAATTAAAATATTTAAATATAATAACTACCTCATAATTAATATTTAAAATAATAAAAAATGGCACTAAACATTAACGCAATAAAATAAAATTATATATAGACACGACTGAACCAAGCTAAGTAAATTAAGGGCATTGGGTGTAGCACCGGTAGTTGGCAACACTGACGTATCTTCACCATGTTAATTTTTGATCATTGCTCCTCGGAGTAATTTTTATGCTAGAGCTAAGCTGATTGCTGTAGTATCAAGATAATTAGTAGCCCAAGTGCACAATTTGGCTAAATAAAGCCTGATTTAAGGAAAAGTATTTTTTTTATATTTTAGAAAAATGCATGTAAATTTAAAAAATTACTAAAAAATACTTTTTTTTAAATCAGGCTTTATTTAGCCAAATTGTGCACTTGGGCTACTAATTATCTTGATACTACAGCAATCAGCTTAGCTCTAGCATAAAAATTACTCCGAGGAGCAATGATCAAAAATTAACATGGTGAAGATACGTCAGTGTTGCCAACTACCGGTGCTACACCCAATGCCCTTTCGTCCATTAGCAGCCCCATGTTAAATTTCTACCTCAATTTTCACAAAAATGATATTGACAGATCCACTTCAAAATTTGTATACCACCCATTTATGGGGAGTTCTTAAGTCCCCTGCAAGTTTTGTTGGCCGATTCCGAGATCTCAACCAACTGAGGTTCATCTATAGAGGACATAAATAAAGGACCAAGCTGACGTCTGCTCTTTACATCGAGGATACGGCAATACCTATAGCATGGGGAGAATCACAAAAATTATCAAATTTTTAGGAAAGAAATCACTTACGAAGTTGAAATATTTTTTTATATTTGTCTGAAAGTATTTGACAACTAATTATGGTGTTGTCATTTCTGTAAAATTATGCTTATATAAGACTCCAACTGACTTAATATTTTAAAATCTTCCTTGAAGACCAAAAAACGTCATCACCTCCAACTTATAAACAAAAAACTTAATGCGAGTTCCCACAGAAAGTAAACCAAAACTAGCAAATGACATAATGACAATTTTTTTTAATCATTAATTTTCACATCATTTACACTAATTTAATATAAATTACATAATCCTGGACGTATTATGTAAAAAAGTTACCGCAACGTCAAATTTTCACTACATTTTTTTTTTTAAACGTGTAAATAAGATTTATGTATCAAATTTAACATTATTTCTCACGTGTTTTAGGAGTAAAACGAACGCGCTCTTCTTTTGAGAGAAAGTGAATCTCATACATTGCACGATATACTGAGCACAACATAACTTGTACATATGAACATATATGAAAGTCGTAGTACAGTTATATTGCCATATTTCCGACGGAATTTAAAGTTTCTTACTTTTTTCATATTAATTTTTTCATTTAGAGCCTATATATAATCCTTAAAATCGTAGTGGAAAACGCTGTGACGTCATAGTCACATTATATTTAATACGTATAAGTTTATCGTCCTTCGCACGGATATTTGCTATATTATATATCAGGTAAATGCAATTATAAGTATACAGGTAAAGCAGAAAAGTCATTACAGCGTGTTATCATAGGGTATAGGTAGATAGCTCATTATTCAGGACGAGAGATATATAGGGAAGGCATTAAATTGCTATATATTAACTGCACAATAAAAAATAAAATATATATAATTCAAAAACTCTTCTAACCAAAAAAGCATTAAAAATTTCTTGCATATTAGCCAATCTTGAATAGAAATTACACTTCCGGTTATTTCCGGTAAGAATTTAAACTTAATTTTACTGTAACCTTTAATTATAAAATCCCTTAGTATATTAATTGCTATATAAACAATTAAAAGAGAAGAAAATTGCAAGGAAAGTAAGTAGGAAGCACAGTTAGTCGGACTGTATCTTATAGCGGGAAGAAGAAGATATAGAAAGGGAAGACGTTCTCAGGTGGCGCTACCTTGACCTGGATTCAGGTACATATCACCTGGGGCTCTCGTTATAACATTGATATCAATCATAACGGACCTCACTTAACAAAAAAATACTAATGTTATGTGCTTTTAAGTGTTTTTCAAAAATATTTCATTATAATATTTTATATAATTATATTAATTTAATGTATTTTTTTTGAATACTTTTTTGTAGATACAAACAAATTAAGTTAATGTTGTAAACTTAATATTGTAAAATTAATTTTTAAAATAATAATCTTATGCAATCAATATAGAGTAATACGAGTAATTAAATGGGGTACTGACCAAAAAAAAAAAGTTTCAAGTTTTTGTCATTATTTCAAAAGGCACGAGAATTTCATGAAGAACAAGCCCTATTACAGTATTCTACGACAATTTCCTGATTTTATATGAATTTTTGAAACCTCTCAAAAATGACGTCATACCATTGAATCTTAAATGAGAAAATAGATCAGTTAACATTGCCAAATCCCATACTTAATATTGAAATGTAACCAAAACTTCATTTGCAAGGTTTTTAGGTGCTAGAATCACGATAATAAAGGTTTGAAATTCGTACTTCAATAACTTTTCATTTTAGCAATGTTAACTGATGCATTTTCTCATTTAAGATTCAATGCTATGACGTCACCAAAAAAAGTTTTAAAAATTCATATAAAATCAGCAAATTGTCGTAGAATGCTCTAATAGGGCTCGTTCTTCATAGAATTCACAGCACTTTTTACTAGAATTGCTAACTCAAATACCGGTCAGTACCCCATTGAGTTAGTACCTGTTCTTATAACCGTAAGTCACTAGAATAGATCGCGAGTAATAATGTGTATACAACATAAGTTAGAATTTCCATGTAAATTATTTTGTTTAATTTTTGTAACGAAGATGGTGTATGTTATAATTCTTTAACAAGTATCTGTATGTGATGCTATATATGAAATTTACTTTTATAATTACTCGTTGGATTAAAATCTTAATGCAATGGGACTGTTAAAAACATGGCATCTTCACAATTCTCACACATTTTAAGACCAAAAGTAAAAAAATTAAGAAGATTGAAAAAATCTCTACTATGCAAAACAATGCTACATATTTCGTAGAAACTTAAATATCATAACGCCCAAATATTAAAATAATGTAAGTTCCTTACAGTGTTGTAGAATTCCATTTTTGCTGAGGTTTCCAAGGTTCCCTCATTAACAACAATAAAAACTTGAACTTTTTCATGGCAGTTGATGACGGCGGATTCAGAAAAAAAAATTAAAATTTGGTGAGAGCTGCTTCCATGTTAAAAAAATGAATTGGGGAAAATAAGTATATTGCTCATGTAGGTATTTTAAATTTCATTTTTATTTATTGACCATGTTAAATCCAGTATTTCGGGGGAGGGGTTACAGCCCCCTAGATCCGCGCCTGGTTGATGAGGAGGTGATAGGGGTCTAAATGAACCCTCCGCGCACGCAAATTAATTTTTAAGTTAGGTTCTCTTGTAATTTTTAAAATCATGCTCTATTTTTAAATACTGAGAACAAGTTGATTGGAGAAACTTAATTATTGATTTCATTTGTAATTAAATTAATTAAATACTGATATGTAGGTGTGTGAGAAATACTTGATAATCAGTACACGAGATAGCAATTGTCGTAAAATATTTCTGTGCATCACAAGACTCTCAATATACATGCAGTAACGTTTAAAATGTTACACAATTTACTTTTAACTACTTTTTCATGTAGAAATAATTAAATATTATAATAATAAATTGTTACCTGAAAAACTAATGATTTAATGTACAATGAATGACATTTTGTGCTTCAGACTTCAGACACAATTATTTACACGTGGGTACTATGGGTTTCTATGTGCTTCAATTGCAATCATTTTTAGTTTCAAATATAAAATAAAAATTAAATTGCCTTGCACTTTTACGTAGTTATAAAAATTTGAGATATTAAAAACTCCAAACATTTTATTAACATGTAAAATGAATAATAAATAATATTTTTATGTATTGTTAAATAATTTCAATACATCCTGGCATTTGCATTTGAGACTATATCATTGAAACATGCATATTTGCATTGAAATAAAAAAAAAAAAAAAAAAAAACGCGGTAAATTTCCCTGTTTCTGTTGAAATAAATAATTAGTTCCTATTCTTTATTCGTAATTCTAAAGTTCTCAATCTGCTTTTGAGTTATGTCAATGGAGTATTGTCCTCAATTTTTTTTATTGCAGAAATGGATAGAGGGTGCAAAGTTATGCTACCCTGATTTTTTTCAGATTTTTTAGAGCCCAGGAACTATTTTTAAAAAATTATTGAAAGTTCTTTTTGTGATGTCACGAGACGCCGCTCCTTAAGAAAAAGATAGGACTTGTCGCCGCGTGACGTCACAAAAAGGACTTTTAATAATTTTTTAAAAATACTAACTGGGCTCTAAAATATCTGAAAAAAATCAGGGTAGCATAACTTTGCACGCTCTAACCATATCTGGCAATTTTCTGCAATAAGAAAAAATTGAGGACAATACTCCTTTAATGGAATTTAATGCACTTGCAGAATTAATCGGTTTATTCAGAAGGAGACAGGTGTAGAAATTGTACAATTTTAGTACGTGAATACAGTTTCCAACATTTTATTTTTTTATATAAAAATGTAAATAAAAACTAAAATCTTTATAAATAAGCAAATAAAAAATAAACGAACAAGTAACGTTATCAAAAAAAAAAATTAATTTTAAATAGCCTTTAAAATTAAAACAAAATATTTTTTTTAAATATTAAAAAAAAAAAAAACTAATATGTTTTTATAAAATATTAAATAATTAAATTAATATTACTGAATAAATATATTAAAAAAATTCTGTATCATATAAGCATGCATGCATTGAACTCACCATAATAGAAAAAAAAATATATTAAAGTAAAACTTTTACTCTTATAATTTTAACCTTTAGCATTATTACTTAACTATGTAATAATCATACATTTGCAAGTGATTATGCTAGAGTATGTGTACTATACCCTATATTAAGATAAACTCTATAATGAAGATATTATATTAAAGAGAATGTATAATATAATGATAATTCAGAGCGTGGGTTAGTATATACAATAAAGTTCAGATGAGAAATAAATTTTCCCTTTCTCTGAGGATCTTCGCGGCCTTTAAACCCCGACGATTTCCCCCCTCTTTTTGTCGGCCAGTGAGTGGCTCTTCACCCGCCAGCACAAGTTCACATCTCGCACTCGAGCAAGAAGGTAACTTACTAGCTCCCAGAGACCAGTAATCACGCTCGCATCAACCGGTATATCACATAGTCACGGACCCGTGCTAAAATTTCTACACAGCAACTTTTTTTGTTTTATTTAACAAGGAGTTACAAAAGTTTTTACTGGTAAGTTTTTATTATTTTACATATTTTTTTTAAACGTTAAAATGATTTAATTTTATAAATTTTTTTATGTATTTCATAATATTTTATTTTACATGTTACTTAATTACTGTGTAATATTTAATATATCCTCAGTGCAGGATTTGTTAGTATTTATTTTATTATCTCTTTCATTAGCACGATACAATAATATAACATATACCAAAATGTCAAAGTTAAAAATTGTTGAGCAGTCCATTAACAGGTTCATGCATTTGTTCAAATTAATATAAAAATTAAAACATTCATTTTAATATAAGCGTACATGTTAAATAATGTTAGTGAATTGTTACTGTGCAATTTTGATAGAATGTCCCACTTATAATTTAATTTCATGATTCGTTTATTTGATTTAACACAGACAAGTTCATTTTTTGGAAGTATTGGTAATTATGATATAAAGATGGGGGAACTGTGATAACCTCAAACAGACTATACAATTTAATTTTAATATTTAGGTGTTAATTTTTACAAAGCAAAATTGTTCAATATTTTTTAATTTTATCATTTTTATCAAAATTGAAATGCGGTCTCAATCATTTAGTCTCATCTAAACATGGATTACAGTGTATTAATAGTGATATACTTATATAATATACTATATAATAATCTTGAAATATACAAATTTTGTAACTTTATTTCCAGATAAAGGAAATTCAAACATGCTCATGTTTAGGATCTTCAGCATAAAAATTATTATCAATCATAAAGCGTCAATAAACCTAAAGTGCAATATAACATATAATAATATATAGCTATGTAATTGTAAGCACATATTATATCAAACAAGAGATATCGTATTGTAAAGAGAATTATGAAACAATGGAACCACGATTTATTCGCTACTAAATTCCTTTCTTTGGGGAATCACTTTGAATTTATTAGATCCTCAAATTCTTAATTTTGACAATGTTTTCTAAAAATTTAATTTTTCTTAAGAAATTAGTAATTATATTCAATTTTTTTTCAGAATAAATTCTTTACTTGCCAACTTGGTAAAAAAAAAAGAGACCTTAAAACAATTTCATTTTTCATATCTGATTTAATTTATTGTTGAATAACTTAAATTTATTTATTTTAATTTTTTTATTTAAGTTTTATAATATTTTATCTAAATATAGCATAAACAAAAAATAATTAAAAAATACACAAAATTAATATTTGTTTAACATATTTTAAAAAATAATAAATTTATTATGAAGCAATTTTTTTTTTTAATATCTGAAATTTTAAATTTTTATAACTCTTCTTTATCATTAAAATTAAAAAGCATTACTCCGGTTGAAAATTGTTATGAAAATTGTAAATAAAGTAAATATATAATAACCATATTTATTATGTTAGAAATTTTAAAAAAAATATCATTATTCTTTATCAGATCTAGTAATGCACATTAATTTTAATTTACGTTCTTACAAAAATTACAAAATCATTCCTACTTAAAAGTATTGTTATCAATTGTTAATAAAAAAAATAAGCACAGTAGATTACACCTTTGAAAATTCAAAAACTTATAAAAACCTCCCCAACACCTTAAAATTAATTTTATTAAAAATTATAGCAAAATCGGTGAAATATTCTAAACAGTTGTGACGGTATGCATAAAAAATATTGAAATCTGTGGATTTTAGTAAAATCAGTACTTTATTCACAAGAAAAAATTAATAACTCAATATCACCGTTTTTTAATATGTCAGTACAGGGAGTTTTTTTGTCCGTACCAAAAAGATTTTCAGTTCATCATTCGAAAACATTCTGCAATAATGTCTACAGGTGACATCCTTAATTTTCTTATAAGATTTGAAGTACGAAAGATATAACAGGTATGTAAGAAGTGTAAAAGAAAAAGAAGGAAAAATTGAAGTTTTGAATATTGTTTTTTTACTGCATAAACGGTAAATAAATATTATTTTCAATTTAATTTATTATTATGCAATCAGCTACAGTAAATTCAAGTGTTAAAATTGATTCTTTGTATAGCATTATACGGACACTACTTGTTATAGACATTAATTGAATTTAAAACGAATAAAAAATCACTATTTTTTTTAAATAATATTTAAAATTATTTTAACGAAATCATTAATCTTGCATGATAAAAGTCGAATGACAGAGACTTGATTTTTAACAGCGCAATTAGAAAACATAACTAAAACACCAAATAAAATATGACTATAAACTTATGCAGGTTATCGAATTTAGTTAAAAATTAATCACTACCAATATAGTTCAGACAAAAATACAGTCTATTATTTGATTATCTCTATAAATACTTTCATAAATTTAATTAATCAATTCACATGATAATATACTGTCTTTTTATAATATAGCCTACATATTAAATATATTCTAATGGGAATAATTTCAAGTGTGCGAAGGAGTTAGGTAAAAGCAGCTATATAATGCAATAACTGTGCAAAGATTCAAGACTCCTTTCACAAAAGATGCACAGAAAAGACTCACACGTTGTCAACAATGCTTGGGAGTTTTATTGTTGGCTTCCATTGTTGATTGGTGAGATGCACAAGAGTGAAAACACAACAAATACTTTCCTCCTCCCACTATATCTTGGTATTTAAATTTAATTAAAACTAACATTAATATCTCGTTAACATCATTGATTTCTATTTTTATATGTATGGTGATGAAATATTTAAATACTTTTTGCATGATCGCTTTATATTTTAAAGATAATGCACCTTTTACATTGTAATATTAAGAAATAATTATAATATAATAGTAATATACTAAAATTGAAATAATATTTTAATTTCAAAATATTTTAACTAGTCAAAACATTTTTTAAATTAAAATATTTAAATTTAAACTTTTAAATATAATAATGAGTTAAATTTGATGAATTTTCAAATTTTATAATTTTTATTTAATTGTGTTTTAGATTTTTTTTTAAATATAAAATACTAATAAGTATAAAATTTGGTTTACGCCAAATCTGTTGTCGTATTTGAAGATTGAACACCTTTAGGGAATGTATTTATATTTTTCGATTATACGTATTTAACAAATTTATGAAATTATTAAAAGAAAAGGGAGTTTGTGAATTAGACATAGTTCAATGACTACTGCACACCCACAATCCGGAAATTAGTTACAATCCATCAGAAGGGTCAGGGAAAGTTAGTCAGGTGAATCACAGGGTCAGGGAATCTCCTCAGGTGGGCGTACCTTTAAGATTTAGAACGTGAGGCATCCACGCACTTTGACGCACAATGGATCGATTGGGAAGTAACATAAACAGTCACGTTGAATCGTTCTTAATGTACAGTCAATAGCACAAAATATCTACCAACAATGCTCCATTGTTGTCACGATACAAAATGGCATTCTTCTTGCTTAATATATCACAGAGCCCTTCCTAGTTTAAAAATTACGTCTTCAATTCATCCTTTACACGTCTAAACCTAATCTTTTTACCTCTAAAACACATCTAATTACCTCTTCGCTCAAAGTGAGGATGAAATGAAGACAATATTTCTAACATTTTATGTTCAAGAAGAGGAAAAAATACGTAATCTCGTCTTTTTCACCTCTTTTTTTCCTCTAAAATGGTGCAAAATAAGAGGAGAAAAGACGAGAGGAGAGTTTAATAGTGAAAGATGAACTTATTTCAACTCGAGGGAGTTGGCTTGTGAGCTGCCATGCCTCATCTATGCCAGCCAGTGAGAGAGGAATCAGAACTCCCAAGCAAGCGAGTGGCCGCCGGCATAAATCAGAGCTCTGTGATAAATCAGAAGTATTAAATTCAACTTTTTGTACCGTGAAAACAGGGAACCATTGTTGCTAAATATTTTGAACTTGACTGTACACTTCAGGATTGTACAAGTGTCACCTCTGCTCTTTTTTTGATATCTTTTATATCATGTATAACATATCATTACTTGATGTATAATGCAAGTAATGTTTATCCAGTGAAAATGCACCATGTACACCGCTGGTGTTTGATCAATAAATATTATTATAACATTATTTAATTAACATATTTGTGACAAGCATTTGTAATTTTAAAAAAAAAAAATCAATATTTTTATCAATACTACAAAAACACTCACATTACTTTTACAATTAATTTTCTACAAAAACAAACGTTTCTATTAAAAAACACAACTATATTGCGTGCTTTAAAAATTTCAGCATTTTTCTTTATGTTTGTGGTAATGCGGTCAATTCTTATCAAAACTAGGAAAAGAAATAATGTTGCAATTTTTTTTTAAATACTAATGCAATACATTAGGAAGTAAATAGACAAAATATTAATAACAATAATATATTGAATCGTTTATAAAATATTAATAATTGTTCATTGTTTTATAAACCAGAAGTGATTAGTAATTAGCATGTAAATATATTCACTAGCTGATATTACGTTAGCTTCCTATGTTATGCTTCAGAAGATACGTTAGGATGTTAGCACATATCCTTCTTAATATACAAAATAAGTTTTCTCTTAAATAAGTACGTTTACTAATTCATACTTACTTTTCTTAATTATATACAATTTTAAAATATACTAATGTACTATTATATAATCTTTGGTAATAGAGCTTTATACTTTCTATATTGTTTGTTTAGGTTTAATATATTATTTAAATATATAATAATTTAAAATTTTACAATATCTGTTTACTATTAGTGTGTGTAATTCAGTCTTGGTTGATATAATAATAATAAAATTGACGGTTATTAAGGCGGATTCACATGGCGATTTTTATCATGCGATGCGACGCGAATTATGCGCACTTGCTGTGATATCCATTGGCGGCCATATTTGGCGATTAAAAAAAAAGAGCATCGCAATTAACTCGATTTCGCTGCCGCAACCTGGCGAATTCGCTCGCCGCATAGGATTTCACAGCTTGTGTGACAAAATCGCGTCGCATCGCCGTTGTCGCCATCTGAATCCGCCTTTAATGTTAAATGTTACGAAGCGTATAATTATCTGATATCATCTGATATGTATAGAATAATATTGGACGTCGCGGTGAATAAATATGAGTATTTTTAATAATTCATCCTAACATCACGATGTTTATTTTTTAAAAAAAAATATATATAAACCGAAAATCAGGTTTAAGATTTCAGATATTCAGAATTGCTGTGGTTTGCTCAAAGAATTAAAAAATACACTTTTTTTAATTTTTTAGTTTACTAATTAAATATTTGTACGTCAAATACAAAAAAAAAATGTAAAGATAAATTGATAAAAAAAATTAAAGTATTAAAAATTATTAATTTTAGTTTTGAATATAAGTTCAGTTATTAATTTTTTTTATTTTGTAACGTAAAATTACCTTTTTTTATTTCTCATAAAACTTTTGATTTTATTTTTTTAATTTTATATTTAATAAACTTATCCTGCAATATTTGAAATTAACACTTAATAATTATGTAGTATGTTCTTTGGATAACTGGCTTCCCTTCGAGTCAACAATTTTTAGATTTCCCTATAAATAAGTGTTAAATAATGTGGATATTTCTAAACATAATTCTCATTTAATAATGGAATTTCTTTACATCGAGAGTTAGTAGTTCTTGATTTGTTATCAAGAAACAAAAATATTGGCTGACCTAGTGAAAATGAAAAGAAAGTTATCATGATAAGAAATGAATTGATTAGAAGTCACTGATAAGAAAGTTAAGATAAGGATTAACCGTGAAAATGCTCCACAATAATTGGCTACTAGATTTGGAAAGTAAACTCAATAAGTTAAAACAAAGATAATGTTACAGAAGAATTTTCTCTCTAAATTTTATACAGTTGCACGAAACTATGATATTTTTACGTTGATTGATTGAAACATTTATTGTTAGCGAATTAATCAAATTTGTCATGAGATCAAAGAAAACGCATTTAAGATTGCAAGGAAGTCAAGGTACATAAATAAATTTTTCGTGATTAAACGAGACTTACTGAATCAAACACAATGGTGATAAAGGTTAATATTATTGCTTAGAGATAGAAAAATAGATCTTATGGAAAATGGCAGTTGTCTGCTTTAGAATAGATCTAAAATAGGTCTCAAATACAGTATGTACAAATTAGCAGAAAAAAGCAACTTTTTTCAAGCATGGACATACCCCTTCTTTACACTGTACCAATAATCAGATCTATCAATCGTTACTTTTTTGTTTCCATCTTTTATTCAGACTCTTATTGACCTTGCAATGTTTTCTAATTAAATAGCATTACTATTATCTTAACTTAATTATAAAATAAAAGATATTTAATATAGACAAGTTGAAATACATTTCATCTTTTATTTTCGCTTCCCGTCTGATTCCTTCCTATTTTGTACCATACTTTAGAAAAAAAAAAGGGAAAAAGACGAAATTATATCATCTTCTTTCCTGTTACTGCCATGAGCATTAAATATTGTCTCCATTTCATCCTCAATTTGAACGATGAAGATATAAGATGTGTTTTTGAGATATTAAGACGTTTTAAGATTAGGTTTAGACGTTTAGAGGACGAATTGAAGACGTAATTTTTCAACTACGGTAATATAAAATAAATAATATCAGAAAAAGCATTGTTAACGATTAATCTCAGTTACTGCTGGAGTCAATGAATATTTCACTGCAAACGACTCGAATGAAATAAATTTTAAAAAGTCGAGAATTTTCTAAATCTTAATTGCTTATGGTTTGAGCAAATTCAGTCTTGCAGTTTTCTTAAAACAGCTCCATTTCCGGTTTTCGTCCATAAGGCCAACGTTAAACTTCTACCTCAGTTTTCACAAAACTGATAGGACAGATTTGCTTCAAAATTTGTATACCACCTATTGATGGTGAGTTCCGAATCCCCTGCAAGTCTTGTTGCATTCAGGCGGTACGATTGCGAGATATCAACCTATAGCCCAGTAAATTTAACTTTTGACCCGGAAAAAATTAGGGGAGTTTTGAAAATTACAGGGTCGATAGAGTTTGACTTTCTGTACAACATATCAAAATTACGCCTTTTTACGCCCTGTGCTAACGCCGCCATTTAAAAAAAATGGCGGCCGAGAGGTTGCTTCATGTTTTAATTTTCTGTGCTCAATCTAATTATATTTTTGAAAATAAAAAAATATGGGAACGTAGCTAAAGATATACCTCATTGATATCCTAAAAAATATTTTCAAATTTTGCATTAAAACCCGTTAAAAAAATAAATTCCCGAAAAAATTGAAATCGATCGTTGACATTTCTTCCATTTGTAGCCAAAGTTTTTGTTGTATCGAAAACTATGTCATTATAAAATATTGCCTCTCGTTCTTTGTGAATTAGAAAATGCATGTTTGAATATAATCCGATCAGGCAAAGCCGAGTTATGAATTTTTTTGTGTGCCGGCGCGTGGAACTTGGAGAGCGCCAGCCTGCAATACACACGCTTGGCAAAGGGAGAACCGTGACGCGCGGCGAAGTCGCTGACCATTGTAGTACTGCATTCACTCGCACTGCTAAAATTTTATCATACAGTCATTAGAAATAGTATGATATGGACGCACTACATATTTATACTTACAAAATGACACATTTTTTTATTTAATTGCAAAATAGTTTATTATCTCCCAATACAATAAAGCCATGCACGCATGTTTGTATGATAAAATGAGGAGCCTGTGCTAAATTTAAATGTTATTATACTTCAACAATTCGTCTGAATTGTGATATATGTTTGTCTTTATCGCAAAGTATTATATATATCATATCATATATATATATATATCATATCATATATATATATATATTATATATATATATATATATATATATATATATATATATATATATATATATATATATATATATATATATATATATATATATATATATATATATATATATATATATATCTCTTATATCATATATATATAAGATATATATATATATAAATATAGTAATTTATTCTTTAGTTAGTACTTTAAATTTTAACTATTTAATTTTAATATGACTTTTATTAAAATCTGCCTTGGCATAGAAAGAAATACAGTGATAACTTAATTAAACGAGAAATATTTTGATATGTTAAAATTCAGTTGCAAATTGCAAATCAATTGTATTTTCATTTTCATATGCGTAGAAGCAAGTGAATGTATGAAATAATTATTAAAGTTAAACACTATGTATTATGTAAACATTACTGCAACTATATTAATGTAACATTGCATGTATATTTATGTGTACCCATATACATACCTAGATTACGGAAAATTTAATGATAATAAAATAAATGTATTGGATCCAATAAACAAATATATAAACATAAACAAAATTAATGTTAAAATTATTATAAGTCCGAAGTGTTGATTTGTTGTATTCATTATAATATATTGGGTGCGATTCACGAGAAGCAGTTAGCCAGGTTTCTATCCACATTTAGCTTTAACCACGTTTAACTAGGTGGTTTAACACGTAAAACAGGTATAGTTAAACGTGATTAAGCTAAACGTGGTTAGAAACCTGGCTAACTGCTTCGTGAATCGCGCCCAATTATGTATACTGAATATCATGGTTCAAATTTTAATATTAACTTGAATAAAATTATGCTCTTTAAATGAGAATTATATAGTTTGTAGTGGTGCTGTATCATGTATATTATAAAGTCGTATATTGGCATCCAATACATATAATTATAAATTATAATGATATATAATATCTACATTTAATAATTAAGTTGTATTACTTCAATCGAATTCGGCAATGGATCTTAATTAAATTAACATAGCGTGTGATCTAAAATTATTAATCTGTATTTACTATTACGTTATTTCTTTCAATAATAATGCAGTATGCTGCAAATATATCAAGATGTGTGTGTAGATGAAATTATATTAAAATTATTAAACAATCAAATATGATATATTATTAAAATATATTAATAAAACCGGGATGTGATGGATGTGATTAAATTTTTAAATATATTGTTACATTATATAATAATGAAGGCTCTAAAAAATATAGTTATTGGATGGACTACTGCAGTTTATTTTACACTTTAATTTGTTTTCATGCAATTATATAACATACCGTATATGTATTATATATACATAAACATATATATTTTTAAATTTTTATTTAATTATTTATACACAAAAGCATAATTATGTTATGTTCGATTACACGGATATTTTATAAAATTTTATTTAATATAAAGCCGGTATTACACGTTACAATTTTTCTAACTATTGAATACAATTTTTTAAACTTGAATTCCATTTGTTTGTATGCGGATAAAATTTTCTTGAAAGGAAAAATTGTATTCAATAGTTAGAAAAAATGTATCGTGTAATACCGGCTTTAATTATATAATTATATTATATGTGTAAATTTGTAATAAACCACATACCATATCATACTATTTCTAATGACTGTATGATAAAATTTTAGCAGTGCGAGTGAATGCAGTACTACAATGGTCAGCGACTTCGCCGCGCGTCACGGTTCTTCCCATGCCAAGCGTGTGTATTGCAGGCTGGCGCTCTCCAAGTTCCACGCGCCGGCACACAAAAAAATTCATAACTCGGCTTTGCCTGATCGGATTATATTCAAACATGCATTTTCTAATTCACAAAGAACGAGAGGCAATATTTTATAATGACATAGTTTTCGATACAACAAAAACTTTGGCTACAAATGGAAGAAATGTCAACGATCGATTTCAATTTTTTCGGGAATTTATTTTTTTTAACGGGTTTTAATGCAAAATTTGAAAATATTTTTTAGGATATCAATGAGGTATATCTTTAGCTACGTTCCCATATTTTTTTATTTTCAAAAATATAATTAGATTGAGCACAGAAAATTAAAACATGAAGCAACCTCTCGGCCGCCATTTTTTTTAAATGGCGGCGTTAGCACAGGGCGTAAAAAGGCGTAATTTTGATATGTTGTACAGAAAGTCAAACTCTATCGACCCTGTAATTTTCAAAACTCCCCTAATTTTTTCCGGGTCCCAATGATATTTTATGCTAGAATTACTGGGCTACTACTGAGATTCATCTTTAACAAATTTATTACAAAACTACAAATAACATCATCTTATAGAAAGTACAGATTATAAGAAAATTCATTGCCAAGAACACATTGATGTCAAAATAAAAATTATATATTAAAACGTCATAAAGAATATTTCAAAGAATATTACGAAAAAAAGATAACAATCACAAATTTCAAACTGACATGACCAACTGATTATTTAATAATACTCCTCTCTTAAAGATGGCAGGGAACAGCTGGCTTGATTTCCAAGTCACGAGCCAGGCCTAATGATGCGCTTTGATTAATTACTGCTCGATATATACTCAAAGATGCTTCCTCATATGAAGCAATGATATGAGGTACATATATAACACAGATGATTCGAGCAATGTGGTATGAAGAAGCGAAAGTTGTAAATAGATTAGTAAGTGAATGGTTTATTTTCTTAATGTTTTCATTTTTTTTTAGATCGATCACTGAACGATAATTCGCGTTATATTTTATATTTTATCAATAAACATATATTTATTTTGTTTTATTACGTAATTTAATTCAATATTCTCATAATGCTTCATTTAGACCATCCAGAAGGAAATGATGTGCGATTTGGTTGAGACTATTAATTTCTACAATGACTTTATTTTATTTATTTTTAATTTTACAATATATATATAAGAAATAAGATAGTTAATTTTTTAGTTTAAGCAATATTATGTATAAATAATTATTAATATATTTTAATTACTTTTTATATATTGTTTTTTATAAATTAATAAAAAAATGTATTTTTTTAATTTGTTTAATAAAATTAATGAACAATTTTTAGCAAAATAAATACATTTTTTTACTAATAAAAAATTTGTAATCGTTTTCAGTAATATAATTTAATAACATTAAAACCTAAAATCTACTTAAAGTATTTTTAATTATTAGATTATTATATTTCAAGGTGTTTTAAATGAATTAAAAAAATCACCATATAGAATGAAATATTAGGGAGTTATATACTTGTGTATTGGACACTATATTATAGAGACTCAACAATTCTCGGCCTTTCGTCGTCTAGAAATCCATTCTAGCATAATTTGCCTAGTTGAGACTGAGGAAACCATGGCTAAATCAGAGGATGGTCGGAAATGCAGAAAGTCATAACTTACCTCCCGGATGTATTAACAGCTAATTTTCAGATAATTATAACTATATAATCCAATGTTGGCAATCGATTTCAAGTACATTAAAAATGTTGAGAGCGATTCTTCATCAAGCGTTAATGAGCTAAGGAGCGATTTAAGAAGTATTTTTTTTATATATGTTTTTCTTAATTGTTACCTGATATGAAAATCGGCACACTTCCCAGCTTTACGCTATTTTTGTAAAATTAAAGAATTACTTAAAAAAAAACTTATTTTGAATGCTCCGAAAAGATATTAGTCATGAATCAATATATAATATGAACCTTTTGTACAGGGAACATAAAGATCTTGAAATAATTGTTTACAACTAGATCTTTTGCCTTTTTGCTTAATTAACTATTATCGATATTTAATTAAAGAAATGTCAATTCGAAGATCAAAAAGAAAATCTTCGCTTCGCAAATGTCATGTCTCATAAACAACATAAAGGTGAATATTTTGTGACCCAGTGGCATTTTGGTTGAACACGACCGAAGATTTGAACCCAAGACCTCTCTGGCAATATGGAGGTTGTATCACATTTAGAAATGTATAGGGAAAATATTTTAATTTAAATTACTTGCATAGTTACAGTAAATTATAATGCAATTGTTGCATATTTGCATTGTCAGAAAATAGATTTCAATATAAATAAAAGGTTATGTAAATTGAACATCATGTTCTGATGTAAGTCATTCTAAAAGTTGGTATTACACGATTTGATTTATTTATTGCATAATTTGATTTTTTTCCTAGTTGAAAAATTACGTCTTCAACTCATCCTTTACACGTCTAAACTTAATCTTTTTACCTCAAAAATAAATCTTATTTCCTCTTCACTCAAAGTGAAGATGAAAAGAAGACAAAGCTCATGTGTGGAGATGTAAGTTTCTTGTAAAGAGAAAAAAATTGTATCGTGTAATCGTGAGCAAAAGGAAAATTTATTTACAATATACCAATTCTATATAGTAAAAATGAAAAAAATCATATAACTCCATTCCTTGTTAATGATCTTGCTGAATCACCTTAACATCTTTTTAAATTACTCCTACTAAAAATTAATCTTGGATTAACCTATAAATTAAGGAAGCAAATTTGATATCTTATGAAGTTACAAATTAATGATACTCAAAATTATAAGATAATATTAACTTTTTACTTTTTTGTGTTGAAAGGTTCATTAAATTTGAATGTCGTAATAAGAGACATTAAATTATTTTAGCACCTTGTTAAGTTATTATTTCAAGTTGCTCAATTATAATAAATATGTATTTTTTTATTGCTTGCCATTGATGATGTTATTTAGGCTTAAATATATTTTCAGCAATTTTTTAAGCAATGTCGATGAACATAAAAATATGTAATTATAATTAACAAAACATAGCTATGAGCCATTTAATAACGTTTACAATGTTATGCCAGCTAAATAGTTTATTACTATTTTCAGCTAATTTAAATTCCTATTTCGTAACATTATTTTGGTTATAGCACCAAAATTATACATCATACAGTCGTGGTATAATTATTATACTCAAATCGTAGCTATTTGAAATGGTTCGATCCGAAAAGTATGTTCTGTATATTTGTGATGTTTCCTTTTAGACTGCATGCATGGTCCTTAAGATTTAAAATAATGATAAATTTATTTTTTTTTTTCATGATCCAGAATGATATAAAAAATGAAAAAATGCATCATTTTACTGCTTTAAAGCTATTCATTTGCAAATTTCATGTCTCTATTTTTCATTCATTAAAGAGTGAAATATATCCTATACGTTTTTATTTTATAGCAGTTAGCGTGATGTGTAATATATTAATGATTCATATAACTGGGAAAACCAAAATTTCTTGCAAGTTATTAAAATCACTTTTATACCAAGAATTCTTAATACTTTCATCTACAAAAATAAAATATAACCAATGAAAAGCATGCATGAATTAGGCTATAGTGATATACAAAAATATGTTATTTATTATAAAGATTTTATTAATTAAATATTCCTACAAAATTATAAACTCGTCTGCTCTGAAAAATTCCTAAATTTGAAGCCTTCATCACCAGGCTGTGCGTTATACCTACGTGGCATGATATGGTATTTAATAAAGCTACAGAAGGGAACTTTTTTCATAGGCAAGGAATACATTGTACTTTTACTATAATAAGTTAAGTTATTAAATGTAATGATCAAATAAAACAAAACAATCACGCCATGAAAATTACAATTTAAAGTGAAATAAAAGTGCATTTACTTTTTTTAAACCTCACGAAAAGAAGAGGCTACACAAAATTAAAACGTAATTTAAACTTCAGCTTACTGAGAATAGTTAAATTAACATAATATTCCCTCCGGAAGTAGTCGGAAGTGAATATTCACTTTGTAATTAAGCATTGAAACTTAACATAGAGATAAGTACTGACCTATGTGTGAAATTTTAATGCTGAAATAAGAATAGGAAGACCAGAAACACTGCACTTTCGGAGGGAACGTCATATAATTTTGACTGTAGAATTTTTCTTCGTCATTAGAGCAAGTATACGTGCAGGTGAAAGGCCCCGCGGGAGAAAGTGCGATATGACGACGTGGAATGATAAATACGGACCAGGTCTTGACCTTTGTTCACTCAAATATGGAGCTAAAAGATGATCAACCACCCACCTAACAACAAAAGAGAGATCTTTTCTAATTATTATGATCAGTAATATTTTATGATTTCATTCATACAAATGTATAACAAATTTCTAAAAGTATATTCATATATAGAAACTTATTGTAGGAGTAGGCTTGAATTAGTTGATAAATTAACGTCGTCTCAGAATGCAATTCATGTAACTACAATCTTGTTATACAATTTTGACCTTTGAGTTATATTGAGATAAGGTTCAAATTCGTATGATTTTTTTTTTTTTTTTTTTTTTTTTTTTTTTTTTTTTTTTTTTTTTGTACTTCAGCGACTTGTATTAACGTATTCCCTAGTTGAAAAATTATGTCTTCAACTCATCTTTCACACGTATAAACCTAATCTTTTTACCTCTAAAACACATCTTATTTCCTCTTCGCTCAAAGTGAGGATGAAATGAAGACAATATTTTATGCTCAAAAAGAAGAAAAAAAAATGTATAATCTCGTCTTTTTCTCCTCTAAAATGGTACAAAATAAGAGGAGAAAAGACGAGAGGAGAGCTTAAATAGCGAAGAAAAGATGAGATTTATTTCAACTCGGGTTGAAATCATAAAATAATTTGTTTTAAGAAAATATCCTTGAATTATACTCTATATATAATAATATATATTATTTAAGAAAACTATGGTTCCATTTTTCTACAAACATGTAAATACATTTTTTTTCTCTCGGGGAGTTTTCTTCAACTATACAAATTTTCTCCATAAGCAAACATATTAGATTGTTGCTAATATTTTTAAAACCTTGAATCCTCTCTCCCTTCCTTAATTCTTGTAATTTATTTTCTCTCTGCGAATTAGTTTTTATTCTGAAAACAGCTGGTTCATGAATTTTGTTTTTACATAGATAAAGATAGGACTGCGGTTAATCAAAATCATTTAACTTGAAATCTCTATTATATTAATGTTATTTTTGTAAAATGAATGCATTTATATCTATTAGGGTCATTGGAAGTCTAATCAGTGTTGAGAACAATAAAATTTGATCTCAATTAATAATGAATATTAATGAGATTAATTAGTGTGTTAATATTATTATATTTCATCATTGTAGATAATCGCATGCAGTTAGCTTTCGTAAATACTTTTGCTTTATTCATGCCCATCTTAAATTAATTTGTATCGATCTATGGTTCATTTTTTTTTTTTTAATTATATATAATTTGTATAACATAAGTGCAAATTCATTTCTTAAATTTATTACATTATGTATAACTAACACGTGGACTCCCAGCACATAATTGCATTCTGCATTTAATGATTATACTTTAAGAGCATTTAATTAATTAGGTATATTAATTATATTTATAATAATTTTATTGCAATGTAAATTATATTTGTTTTGTTTATATAGGAAAATATTAATATATAATATTTGCTATATTAATTTTTGTTATGGCAATTAATTAAAATTAATTGTAATTTTAATATTTAATAATAATATTAAATGCGATTATTTTTAAATATAAAAATATTTGCAATATATTTTATAAAATCTTTAATTATTATTTTTAACTATTAAGAAAATGCCCTACTATTCTTATTACAAAATATATTATTTAATAGACCAAAGTACTTAAATAAATTGAAGAAAATGTACACATCTTATTATCAATACTTAAAATTACCAAATATATTTTTGCAATGTTCCAATTTAAAGAACACACAAAATTATATAATATTTCCTTTAAAAATTATGAGTAATCTATTTACTGTACAAACATCGTTTATTGACATTATGTAATGTCTTAAACCATCACAATTATTATGTGATATCTTGCAATGTAAAATATATCAACCAAATGTTCTCACACTAGTTATATATAACTTCTTCCCATGGCAATCATAAGCCAGCATGTAATGGAAGTTATGAGAAATCGTGATCAACCATAATCATTAGATTTACAGCTAGACGATTTATGTGAAAAAGACTAGGCTAATGCGTTTAAATCGCATGATTTGACACATTGTTACTTTCTACTATATTGTTTTTTTTAGAATTGTATGAATAAAGTTTGCTTCATTTTACTGTCATTTTTATATAACGTGTGGTGGTAATTATTTTTCAATTTGCTTACTCTATGAATTATGTTCAATTGCTTTCTATGAAGTTTTATGGGAATTCCAATTTTATATGTTCATAATAAATATTATTAATTGAAAGCTAAATTTTGTATTGATTTATTATTTTATTCGTAATTCTCAGTATGTGCAATAAGAATTTCAAATCATTAAATATCTGCATTAAATAGTGTTTTAAATAAAATGTTGTCATCAAAATTAAATAATGCAAAAAATAGTTATGTTGATATATTAGAAAAAATATTATTAATTTTTTTTACTTTTTTTTTTAAATTATTAAAAAATTAAAAATTTATATTTGTATTAATTGAAAATATAATGATATAAAATAGTAATTTAAAATAGATTTATGTATAAAAAGAGTCAACACCAACATATTATTGTTAAAATAAATTACAGGGTAACTATCTCTTTCTGTCGTTTTAAAAAGAATACCATAATGCATAATAATAAATTATTACCTAAGGTGCAATATTTGCAATATTGAAAAATACGTCTGCTGAGGATGAAGTATGTTACCATATTTTTTGATAACCAGATAATATAATAAATGAGTAAAATGCAAAATTAATCAATAGACGACTTGCAAAACCCCATTTTTAGCAAAAAGTAAACAAAGAAAAGTGACCCCAGTTCATTGCTGTTTTTATTATGTGTATAAATTTTGCTTATACATTGGACCTTATGGGAAATTCACGATTTTCACACACAGATTTCAATATGTTACAAACCTACGATTCTAATTATAAATATATCACCGGAATCTGCAGTTTTTGGCCATTTATAATGCTGAAATACATACCAGAAGAAGTTTTCTTTACTTTAATATGGTAAATTTCATATGATAACAAATCAGCCAATTGCATAGGAGAAGATATGTAGCCAAGCATGCTCCAGATTGTTGATTATTGCAACAGTTAAAATCAACAAACTAGAGTTTGCCTAGTTACGTATCTTCCCCCATGCAATTGTCTGATTTGGTATCACATAAAATTTACCATATTTAAGTAAAGAAAACTTCTTCTGGTATGTATTTCAGCATTATAAATGGCCAAAAACTGCAGATTTTGGTGATATTTTCATATTTAGAATCGTAGGTTAGTAACATATTGAAATCTGTGTGTGAAAATTCATCAATTTTCCATAAGGTCCAATGTATAAGCAAAATTTATACACATAATAAAAACAACAATGAACTGGGGGTCACTTTTCTTTGTTTACTTTTTGCTAAAAATGGGGTTTTGCAAGTCGTCTATTGAACTCTTTTGCTTCAAAATTAGAATTGTCTTGATACGTTGACATGATATACCAGTCAACAATGAAATGGGGAGCTTACAAATTTGCAATTGTTACTAACTTTCTGCCCATTGTTGCAGGTGGCTTGCAGTGACAACAAAGAGTGCAACAATGGCGCCGCCCTGCACATGGCTGCTAGCTGGTGAGTACATTGTTATGAGCTTTTATATTGTATATTATTAAATAAATGTATAATTATCAATAAGATTAGATGTAGCTACATTATCGTCCTCAAAATTTTTTATTGCAGAAATGGCAATAGAGGGTGCATAACGGAACATACAGCTCTGTTATTTTTTTCAGATTTCTTAAGTTCTGGAAGTATTGCTAAAAAGTTTTACCGAGATCAGGTTTGAGTTTGAACCCACGCCCCGTTTAGGTCCTATCCTTTTATTATTAAGAGAGGCGTCCAAAGGCAATACTTTCTCTGTACTTTCAATTTTTTTTTTTTTTGTACTTCCCGTTCACTAAAAAATCTGAAAAAAAAAAATCAGCATAACTTTGCACCCTCTATCCATTTCTGTTATAATTATATTCTCAGATTGAAGAAATCACGTAGAAATATTTTCAACTTTAATGAGGCCCGATTTTCCACTATAGGAAAATGGATAAGGAGAGAGAGAGAGAGAGAGAGAGAGAGAGAGAGAGAGAGAGAGAGAGAGAGAGAGAGAGAGAGAGAGAGAGAGAGAGAGAGAGAGAGAGAGAGAGAGAGAGAGAGAGAGAGAGAGAGAGAGAGAGAGAGAGAGAGTATCCGTTTAGAAGGTTTAACATTGAACGTGAACATATTGAAGATGCGAAGGCTTTGTTCTAAATAACGTCATACCAAATCCTTTCATATGTTATTTATTAACATATTGATGGTCAACCATTTATTATGACTTAGAGCCTTTTAATTTGGAATTTGGTAATGAGATACATGCATTGTTACTCAGTGTCCTTAAAAATAATTGTAAATCATTTACTATATATTTTCAACGCATGAGAGTTCAGAAAGCATCAAAAGAACCAACATTTTATTTTATCCTTTAAAAAAAACGTAATATCTAGTGTTTTATTGTCTACAATGTTGCACTAGAGAGTGAATTTCAGCCTTGAACAGACGAAAAAAGACGAAAAAATTTATTTTAAATCTCGATTCATAAAACAAATTATTATTACATTATTATTTCGAATTAAATCCACACTTTTGTAAGATTTATAAAACGATATCAGATCCTTTATTTCTCCGTCGAACACAAAAAGGTCTTGACTTTTGGTTATGTAAACAATGTTATTTTGTACCAGATTACGATCTACTGAAAGTACTGAGAGTTTTAAGTTGCGTAACATGTAATAATACTCACCTTTATAATAATAATCTGGAAGCGTGTAATGTCTATAAAAGAGAAGTACACCAATTTCATGGTAGCAGCTTACTTAAAAGATGTATCAATATATCCTGTATTATAGAGTAAAAATAAAATTGATGGTTTTATTGTTTGAATTTTATAAGTGTATCACGAATACAAAATTAGATCTTGTTTTTACAACATTGATCCAGAACTGATCTGAAAATTTGGTAGAATTATAATTTCTTGTAAAACCTATATACTATAGGCTTTGATTTCTTGTTAATTTTAACTGGTGAAAATAAAAGTAATTGAATTTTAAAACAATTTTTCTTTCATTTTAATAATTAGATAACTAATATATGACTGGAATTTACTAATAGCAGCACAAAAACTAATAAACATAACTAATATAATAATGTTTTAATAAATACAGTGAGTTTTTAATTATATAATAAATATAGTATTTGACTATTGAACTCCATTGGTTAATAATTCCGGAATATAAAAGCTGAGGTAAATTGGTATTTTCAACAATATTTTTATATGGCTCCTAGGAATTGGTCCGAAGAGGAATTGGTCCGAAAAGGAATTGGTCCGAAAAAGAGGCGGTGCCAACGAGGAGTGGGGGGTTCTTAAAAACGTGTCAGATAAAAGTGGCAACGCTGCAAACGATTCGGACCAATTCCGCTTTCGGACCATTTCCTCTAAATATGATTTTTGCTTAATTTTGGTAGCATTACAAAGTGTAATCAGTAATAATTTTAAAAATGCAGTTAACTACTAAAAGTGCATTTATTGCAAATTGCAGACACTATATAACTTTATTTAAAAAAAGACGGCCAAAAGAAGGCGAAGAATTGGTCCGAAAGGGGAATTGGTCCGAAAGCTTTATAATGTCAATTAAGTGGAATTGGTCCGAAAGCTTTATAATGGCAAAATAGAGGAATTGGTCCGAAAGCTTTATAATGGCAAAATAGAGGAATTGGTCCGAAAGCTTTATTACATCAATATAGAGGAATTGGTCCGAAAGCTTTATAATGTCCAAATAGAGGAATTGGTCCGAAAGCTTTATAATGGCAAAATAGAGGAATTGGTCCGAAAGCTTTATTACATCAATATAGAGGAATTGGTCCGAAAGCTTTAATGTATCAATTAAGAGGAATTGGTCCGAAAGCTTTATAATGTCAATTAAGAGGAATTGGTCCGAAAGCTTTATAATGTCAAAATAGAGGAATTGGTCCGAAAGCTTTATAATGTCAATTAGGAGGAATTGGTCCGAAAGCTTTATAATATCAAGAAAGAAGAATTGGTCCGAAAGCTTTATTATGTCAATTAAGAGGGATTGGTCCGAAAGCTTTATAATGTCAAAATAGAGGAATTGGTCCGAAAGCTTTATAATATCAATAAAGAGGAATTGGTCCGAAAGCTTTATATTGTCAAAATAGAGGAATTGATCCGAAAGCTTTATAATGTCAATTAAGAGGAATTGGTCCGAAAGCTTTATAATATCAAGAAAGAAGAATTGGTCCGAAAGCTTTATTACATCAATATAGAGTAATTGGTCCGAAAGCTTTAATGTATCAATTAAGAGGAGTTGGTCCGAAAGCTTTATAATGTCAAAATAGAGGAATTGGTCCGAAAGCTTTATAATGTCAAAATAGAGGAATTGGTCTGAAAGCTTTATAATATCAAGAAAGAAGAATTGGTCCGAAAGCTTTATAATGTCAATTAAGAGGAATTGGTCCGAAAGCGCTTTATAATGTCAAAATAGAGGAATTGGTCCGAAAGCTTTATAATGTCAATTAAGAGGAATTGGTCCGAATGGGGAATCCGTCCGAAAGCTTCATTATATCAGTAAAGGGGAATCTGTCCTAAAATTTAATTTCATAAGTAGAGAGGAAACTGTCCGAAATGGGAATTCGTCTGAAATCTTTACTTTATATATATCAATAAAGAGGAATCTGCCATATATTTTAATTTTAAATTGGGGGTGTGGGGGAGGCCACTGCAGGCTCGTTTGTTTTTGTTTGAAACCCCATGCATGATTAAAAAAAAGAGAATGATCTAGTACAAAACTGCAAAACTGTGTATATATTATTTCTTCACGTACTATTTTTTTAATTTTTTCAATATGTACGTATGAGGTGATTTGACTTCGTTTTCAATTTTTTAATATTTTACTAAGAAGAATAAGTTGTTATCTTTTAATTGTGCAGTTGCATAAAAAATTATTAAAGCTTTAAAAAAATCATTTTAAATACATTTTTAGCCAATAAGACAAGATGTAATAGTCCATCAAATGACAACATGCTTTAATTGAATAATTAAATATTTCCAATGTGCTTTTTGACCTTTTTCTGTCATCAGTACGTATAATTTTTTTAAAAATAATTACATATTTTTATATTCATAGTAATTATACGTATTGATTAAGGATTTCCCTAAAAATTACAATGATGGATGCTAATTTAATATATAATTAATACCACAGAATCTTGTTATTTGTGTATAGCTGAATTTTAATAATTTGAATAATATTTACAAAAATATCACTGTGTCAAAAAATTACATAGATATCATGACTGAAGTGATTTTTTAGCAATTTTGAATTCCACCCTTTATTCCATATTATTAATTTTTTATCATAAAATGTTGTCATAAAATTTCATAATTTTATATTTTAGTTTGTGATATAATAAACTTTTCGGACCAATTCCTCTATATTGATATAATAAACCTTTCGGACCAATTCCTCTTAATTGACATTATAAAGTTTTCGGACCAATTCCTCTTTATTGATATTATAAAGCTTTCGGACCAATTCTTCTTTCTTGATATTATAAAGCTTTCGACCAATTCCTCTTAATTGACATTATAAAGTTTTCGGACCAATTCCTCTTTATTGATATTATAAAGCTTTCGGACCAATTCCTCTTAATTGATATATTGAAGCTTTCGGACCAATTCCCCTTTCGGACCAATTCTTCGCCTTCTTTTGTCCGTCTTTTTTTTAAATAAATTTAGTGCCTGCAATTTGCAATAAATGCACTTTTAGTAGTTACCTGCATTTTTAAAATGATTACTGATTACACTTTGTAATGCTACCAAAATTAAACAAAAATCATATTTAGAGGAAATGGTCCGAAAGCGGAATTGGTCCGAATCGTTTGCAGCGTTGCCACTTTTATCTGACACGTTTTTAAGAACCCCCCACTCCTCGTTGGCACCGCCTCTTTTTCGGACCAATTCCTTTTCGGACCAATTCCTCTTCGGACCAATTCTCTGGGGCCTTTTTATATTATTATTAAAAGAATTTCTTCCGATAAGATATTTGACTAGCTACTTTGTCACTGTCATTTTTTAATAATTATGCAGTATTAAAAGAAAAAAAAAACTTACAGGCACTTTTTCTAGATTAATTTTAAACATTAATTGTAATAATTAATATAACGTGTAGTCGTTTTATCGGAAAATTTCCTTATGAAGTTTGAAACTTAACTTCCAATCAATCTCTTAGCAAGGGACGAAGAGAAAATCCCCTTTATTATCTAATTAGCATGTTCAAATCGATCTAAACGTTAATTAAATACATTGCTAGAAGCATATTTTTGTAAAATTATCTTCTATTTAATATGTTTAGTAACGCAACCATATATGAGCAAATCTAAAAGTAAGTCCATACATATCTTTTCCCATGTATTATAAAGTTGCGATAAAATTTATTAGAGAGGGGTGGGGGGTATCCAAATTAATAACGGAATTTCAAGGAGTGTATGAAGGTTCTCACATCAATCTCTGTCAGAGTGCATCGTCTAGTAAGTTCTTTGTATTTGTGGGAATTCACAAGGTCGTATTGGAAAGGAAGAAGTGAACAAAGCGCCGTTAAGATTATCTCTCTTTCCATTTTATTGGAGATTAATTTATTGCACGATCGCCGTGGGGAAGTTTATCAATTGAAATTTTTTATTGTGTGCGAACATTTTCATTGATCACATGTTCGTGGGAATATAAAGAAATGTAATCATACATTAAGAAAGAAGATAATATTTATAAGTTAAGGTTTAAAAGAAAATAGATCATACTAGCAAGTACTAATACATAATAGTCATAATTAAATCGTATAGCACTTTAATTGTAAATTTAGTAATAAGTTTTTATATAAAAAAGAAAGCAATTTATTGTAGTTAAATTTAAAATTTTTAAAAATGGTTTAAATCGGTTTTTTTATATTAAAATATATTTATTTTTTTTTTAATAAAAAGTGAAATATTGATGCTATAATGTTAAGATAATAAGTTATTTTTTATAATAACTTATCAAATAAGTTATTTAAAAAATATTATTATAATAATTAAATATATTAAATTATGTTGTAAATATATATGAAACGATGCCTACTCGTATCAAAATAAAGCAACCAAAATTCTTCCCCTTGGTAGATTTCCTGTAATTCTCATAATGAATATTAATTAATACACATATTATATGTGAAATGAAACTTAAAAATTTATGTAATTAATTAAATAAGAGCAGAGTATACAGGGGGATAGAGGATGGTTAGGAAATTAAAAGCGCTAGGCACACTACAAGCACAAAGGGCCCAATACATCCCGGTGTAGGTCTTGTACAACCTACAATTTTATATTAGAATTAGTAGTTAAATATGGATTAGGATAACTTTGCAACACAAATAATTTGATTTATTTTGAAAAACCTCATCTATTTGACCTAGTTATAACACACAAAAGTTTTCGTTACATAATATTATGATTCATATTTAATATTTACATAGAATTCCTGTTTGTGACGTCACTAATCGTGTTAAAATCAATAAGACGGTCCAGTTATTACCTAACGCCTGCACGAAGGACCTTCACGATTCATCATCAAGGTTATTGAGAACCCGTGGGAATTCGGGCGGTCAGTGATAAAGAGACACTAATTTTTTAGGGAAAGTGAAGGGAATCTGTAACGAAATATTTAGAATGATTTCGTACAATTTGTTTAATTTATGATTAGCTAATAATATGTATTGTATATTTTGTTAACTTCAAAAAGTAATATTTTTACAAATTTAAGAGCTTTTACAAGATAATGTTTTTTATTTTTAAAACTTTTTGCCATAAAATATTTTAATTGTTAAAAAAAAATTTTAATTAGTTTTCAGTTTAAAAAATAAAAATACAAACTATAATTAAAAAAATTAAACAATATCATTTTACATATTTGAACAAATCGTCCATTTTTTAATTTTATAATATCAAATTAACTCTCCCCTGCTCAAAAAGTTAAAGAGCCTAAATTGATGAATGATGTTGGATGTGTCCTTAATATGGCATGAAATGAAAAATTCCAGTAATATATAACCTTTATTTATAATTGACCATTTTCAACAGAAACCACATTTCCCACCCAGGGGTAAATCGTTGCGCTGTACACTATGTGATTCCCCTGGCTTTGGGCCATTGCACTTTTGGTTCATTGACAAAAGCTGTGGCGTCCATCCTGGCTGAGGTTTCCACGTTTCCCTCATCCGCAGGCAAATGCCGGGATGGATTTGCAAGGCCGTGGCCGCCCCCATTCCGGAAGAGCCTGCGAAACGCTCAAGTTAGGATATCGGAAGGTTCGGGGTTTCAAAGTAGTATGTAATTAGTAAATAGAAGTATACCCAATAGGGTTTGATTAAAAAAAAAAAATAAGAACTAACTCATTGAAATTGAATTAAGTAAAATTGAAAAAGGTTATCTTGTTAAATTTATTAAATTTTATTATGGATTAAAACACTCTCCAAGTTATTACCATGATCTTTTCTCTGTTAATATTGTTCTAAAATACTTATTATGACATAATCTGTATATTAAGGTTTATCCAATTAGGTTATAGTATTGACCTCATAAAGCACCAAGAGATGGCATTGAAAACAGCCTCTATAGAATCAGTATGACTCAACTACACGTGTACTTTAGCCAGTAGCAAAGCTCTGATATCAAAACAATGACACTTTTAGAATCACTCAGGTAAAACCCACCAGATGTCCATACCTGTCTTTATGACGTCATATGATCATAACTTCATTATTAAATATATTTACATTATTATAATATTTATAATTGTAAAAGTTATGAAATGTATAAAACACAGTAACAATAATTATTAAAGCATCACACGTACATTTTCATAAAACAAAGAAATATATTTCTCTTGGACATTATAACAATATTTACATAATAACATAATTCTTGAATTTAACATAATGGTAATAGCAATGAGAACAAAAAGAGTGATAGTTTCTCGTGATGAGTGCGCGGGAGTGCAGCTTGAGAAACGTTAATTAACGGTAGGTAATTAGCAGACTATGTCACGCCAATTAACACTTACCTTGTTAACTCGAAGACATAATTATTATTGTTTGAATGAAATTGTTATATAAATGAGAGTAAATGTCTGTAACTTGATAGTATAATAATAAAGAAAAAACATGATTATAACGAAATATTATTTTTGTTTTAAATTTTGTCGTAGATTTCATTCGTCGTGTTTTGAATGTGACGATTTTGAAAAGGACTGTCATATTTGAAAGGCCTTACATTTATACTTCGTTAAAATTTGCTCATTTGCAAATTATTGTAAAGCTGTGTACGTGCAATTTATAAAAATAGTTGGTTGATTATAAAGTTCGTTGAGAATAGTGTTGTTGCTAACACTTATTACAATAAAATTAAAGAAAACTTAATTTAAAAAAAAAATAATAATTAATATTAATGTTATTAGTAATATTATTTTTATTTATTTTTAAATTGATATTAAATTTTAATTTCTAATTTTATTTATGTATATTTTTTCTTTAATTGTGATCTCTTTTAAATATATATATTTTTTAATTCATTTAATTTTTAATTTTTATTAATCAAACTTTGTAAATACATGTGGTAGAATCCCAAATTTTACGATATTATCGTCTTCGTACACATTAGAATTGATACAAATAAAAATAAGTGAATGAAAATGTGGTAATTGATAGTATGAATTTTAAACTACATTAAATCTATGCTTTAATCATTATTATAACAATATCACATGCAATATTCAAATCTATACACTTAACAATTCTAAATGCAGCCTTGACTATGATATAATTACTGTACATAAATAAGTATTGTTCTTCGTTAGATATAAACAAACAAAAGACTTTGTTATCAACTATATTCTTTAATATTCATTTTTATCTCTCTAAATTATCGTGGATTATTCTTCCTTCCTAAACCTTATTTTTCTTCCTTCCGTTCTTTCTATGATGCGTGTAAATTGAAACCTTGGCATATGAAAATTCGATTAAAATACGTCGTTAATTAATCAAATATCAAGAGTGTGGATTGAAGAAGGTTAAGAGAAGAGTTATTATATTGTTTTGGCAAGGATTTTTTAATATTTTCTTAATTTATTTATATGGGGATATAAATTTCATATTTTTTTTTTCTAATTTCGTTTGCGTGATTCGATCGATTTTTATGGCGATAAATATTAATTAATGTATAATTTTTAAGTGGCACGAGTAATATACAACCAATGGAGTACCCGAATCCCGAATGAATTTAAAATTGTTATTGACAGAAAGGTATTTTATAAAAAATTGAAATAAATGTATTCTTTAAATATTAACAGATAAATTAATACAAATATTTAAAATAAACGTATATATTTATCTACTTATAAAATAATTTAAAAATATATTACATTTTTTTTGTAAATAATAAATCAGTATTATTTAATTTATTATTAAAACCTTTTTAAAATTATTGTGCATTATTAAGAATAATCTGTTAAGAAAAGTGAATAAGCTTTTTGGATTACACATAAAAATATGTTAGGGAGTTGTCAAACAATATTTGTATTTATGTAAAAGAACCGTGAGGTACAGTTATACATTGCTAATACCTGTATTAATAATATTAGAATTAAACATAAACATTTAAATATCATCATAAATTTACATTATTTACTAAAAGTAATAAGCACAATCATATATTATTATTATTCTAATTTTACAGTAAACGAGAAGATATACAACAATATATAACTGATAATATAAAAATAAAAAACTAAATCCTATTAAAACAACGTGACTCGTTTAGCAAGGACGAAACATCATTTGCATATTTATGTATTAATATTTACAAGCAATTAATAATATTTACAACAATAAAAACATCTCGTCCTTGCTTGCCATCCTTCACTCTTCTTTTCCAATCCGTGATATCTGATAAACAGCCAAGGTTCGTCTAAATTGATATCCTACATTCCAAGGTTCTAGATCACTTTCTTCTACGCATCTAATGTTAAACTTACGGTAAATAAAATCATGACGTCATCATTATTATTAATCTCATCCAATCAAAAAATAAAAGGATGCGCAAGAGTTATCTTTATATAATTTCTGTTCGTACTCCGGAACCGCACGCAGGGTTATAATTATCCTCAGGCGTTATAATATCTTTGTGTTAAGTTAATAGTATTATTATAAGCCAGTCAAGGTTGCTATATTTATAATACTGGAACGATAAGATAATATAGAGAATAAAAAAAAAAAAAACTGGAGTTTACATAATTCAATTAGTGAATGCATTTTTTATTATTTTTTTTTTCAACTGCAGAACCTTGTTCTGGATATGTGAATCTTCATGAACCCAACCTAGCATCATGCATTAACATGGATTAGTCTTAGGAGATGGTGAAACAGTGAAAATTATTGTAAACCTTCATTACATTATAACATAAATATTCAGCAAAAAAAGATGAAGCAAAAGTTGGTCTAGTTTTTTAGATTTTCAGGATATAAATAGTGAGAATATCATTGGAAATCTGACGGCTATTTGTCAAATCTAGTCAAAGCAACTAAAGAAAAAAAATTAATTTTTTTTTTCTTCAGAAAGTGAACGGTCATTTTATTCTCTATGTTCTGATCTCTATTTTATATTATTATTTTTACCATCAAAAAATAATTACCTTAGTAACAATAATCCTTAATAATATACATAGTGAAAATAAACGATTTAATACAGAATATCATTTTTAGCAAAGGGTGTTTATTGACAGACTCCAAATAACATTGCATGAATTGAGAAATATGTTTGTTTAGTGTAGTATATTAATTAATTTTCACCTTCACCTCTTAATAATATTGGCACAATAATATAGGTTTCACTTAATTAAAATTCCCTTTTATACTTTTTTGCTATTATGTCCCTCTATTACAAGAAGGAATAATTTTAATTGTAGTACAATGAAGTGCCGCGTTTACTTATTAAAAATATATAAACAAAAAATATATTTAAAACCATATAATATGTTCTAGTAAAATAGTATTAAAACAAATAATAATATCAAGGAAAATGAGATCTCATTTTCCTTGATAATATAATGGGGGACATTCACAAAGCACCCCCAACTTTAGCCTTAAATTTTATCCCTGGTTACTAACCATGGTGCTAAACTAACTGGTTTAGCACCATGTTTAGTACCAGGGATAAAACTTGAGGCTAAAGTTGGGGTTAAAGTGCTTTGTGAATGTCCCCCACCAGTATATACAGTAGTAAAAAAAAATCTTAATTTTAATTTTATTTTTCAAAAATATAGGGGAGCATTCACAAAGCATTTTAACCCCAACTTTAGCCCCAAGTTTTATCCCTGGTACTAAACATGGTGCTAAACCAGGGGCTAACCATTTCAAGCTCCTAGTTTAGCACCATGTTTAGTACCAGGGATAAAACTTGGGGCTAAAGTTAAGGTTAAAGTGCTTTGTGAATGCCCCCCATTATATTTCAATTAATTAAATAAATATTAATAATATGTTTTAACTAATTTATATGTATAAACGTATACTAAATTAAGTTTAGATAGTTGCACCATACTTTAATATCACACCAGCTCTCATGATTGTTAAGAATTGTAATCGAGCGGTTTGCCAACATGATCTTCAGATATCGCTCTTCAACCTCGTGGTGTTGTTTATATCCTGGGAATTTTTACATTGCATTCTTCATTATAACTATTACTTCATTCAAAAATTTTGGTGTACAGTTTATTGATATGAGAAATTTACATCAATATATTGTACTTCAAATATAAGTTCTTTCCGAACTGCATTTGCCTATATAAAGTTATGATACCTGCTCTCTGCATGTCCATTTGTTATTGCTTAGAGTGCACCTAATTGCTAATTGATATAATTGCTAGTGTAATTGTAATGGCTGATCTATTAACATTATTTTTCTTCAAATATACACACGGTATAACTCGGGAATTTCCTGCTTGATTTGAGACAAATGCGAAGCTCTTGAATATTTTCAATTGCAATAGAATATAATACAGCTGCTCTATATAATACAGACATTCTGAAATGTTAAGGGAAATAAAGCTTACTATAATATAATTAATTTTCTTCAAATAAAATCTGCACCCCATCATTCGACATCTTATATAAAGCTCTTATAATATATTGTTGTCAAAATTTAATCTTAATCATTTTTACAAAATATTTAAAATTGTAATCTTTTAATGATTTTAATTTAACAATTTGAAAATGTAAAATATAAAATTATTTATTATTAATAGTTTTAAAATTAATTACAAAATAATATGTAATATTATAAAAAAAAAATAAAATTGAATTATTTTTTACACATTAAACTTTTTTATATTTTTTTTACTAGTTTTTTATTAGATTTATATTTATATGTGCCAGTGTCAAGGAAGCAAATAAATTTTGCGTTAGACGTGTTACGATGCTTCTATTATGAAAAGTCTAATCGCTAATCTTCTAGTATATACTATATATTATATAACTATTGGATAATAATAATATATTAGTACCGATCGGATGTATTACTGCAAAGTAATTCGTCAGACTGGTATTTAAAGTTAACTACAATAAACAATTAAGATAATTGATGAAACAATCATAATCTAGCATTAATTTACGTGACTATATTATTATATACCGTATCATATGTTGAGAGTATTATGATAAGTATTCACACAGAAAATATTACTTAATTCTTGTCAAATTCTTTTGTATAATTAAATTGAATGTGAGAAATTAATTAAAAAATATACAAAAAATTATTTCGTTACATAAAAACATTGCAGAAACAAGAATTTAAAATACATACAAATGTAACGTAATATCACACAATTTCTATTTCTGAAACTTTTTATTAAATTTTATTATTACTTTTAAATAGTCAATAATTAAGTTTACTCATGAAATACCAAAATTTATATACTTTTTATTACAGGAAGATTCGGAACATTACGTAACCGGAAATATCATCATAAAAAGAAATTAATTAAATAGATATAATTTCTTTTTTAATTGAATAATAATAAAAATTGAGTAACCGTTTAATACGTAATATATCAAATATTAATTATTGTTCTAATATTATACATAAGCATAATACAAGGAATGTCAAAAGTATTATAACCCCAATTTGGTGCAGACTTGATATGTACAAAAATGGTCCCTTTATGAGTTGTCTCCGGCTCTATAATAAACTCCCAAGTGATATAAAGTGCATTGAAAGTGATAAACTATTCCACGCAAGTGTTAAAAATATGTTACTGGATAAATGTTTTTATAGCGTCAAGAGCTACATGGACCATGATTTTGATCTTTAATAATTCTTTGTGCATGTTGTATATATTATACCTATTAATCACTCCTTCTCGGCCTTGTGGCCACCATGACCTGTCCTATTAACCTCAACAGTTATCTATACTTGATATATTGATTGTAGGAGAAATGGATTAATAATAAAAAATTTTGAATTTGAATTTGAACATTTACATACCGTTGTCATGGGTAAATTTGAATACGGAAAAGTAGCGGATGTAGTGAGAAAGATGTGTCAGAGAAAATAAATGTTCTCGCCATTGTCTCCCTTCAGCAAACTTTCTCCTCGCGGTGGCTACTGTAAGAGTCCGCTATGACATAACTTACGTCGCTCTGCACCGGACCGAATTAAAACACATTAATTTGATGTAGATTTTGTTATCAGAGATTACGTATTCTATATTAGTGACCTAATTGTCTTAAATTTAATGTTTAAAGCTTATAATTAATACATTTTAAAAATACAATTATTTATTGTTTAATTTTTTTAATATTTAAAAATGTATTTAGTTAATAAGTAATAATGACAAGTTAATTTTAATTAATAATTATTCACATTTTAAATATAATTTATTTAAATTTGTGTTTATAATAATATTATCCAATGTTATAAATCCACATACGGGAAATTAGATTGATACATCTTGAGGATTGTTGGCAAATCCCAAGTTATGAAAATGAAGAATTCAAATTTTTACTCAAGCATTTTGGTTGTACAATGACAAGATTACGTCAAGATTAAAAGAAAGCAACAATAATGACTAAGAAATTACAAGATAAATTAGCAATAATGAACAACTGTCCACTATAACAGACGTAACTTAGGTCACTTCTGCACCGAACCGTATCCGAACACATAAACTTTGGTGCGGATTTTGTTTTCAGAGATTATATACACGTTATTTTATAATAATAATGACGTAAATCTTTTAAATTTAATATTAACATTTTTAAATAACAAATATTAAATTTATAATTTTAAATAACTTTTTGTTATAACAATTTTTTTTTCTTTATTTTAAAAAATGTTTTATAAATTGACGATAATGGTAAGTGAATTAAAAAAAATATATGTATATATTTAGAAAACCCATATTATTCACATTGGAAACAAAATTTCCCTTCTTTAACCAGCCACAAACTTTCTTGTCACGAAAAATTCAATTAAATAACGCTAAATCGAGTGAACGTTAAGAATCACAAAATAATATTGAACTATGACATTACTTCTGCACAGAACTGAATCCAAAACGCAATGTAGATAATGTTATCAGAGATCACATATTTTGTAATAGCAACTTACAACTTAGTCGTTTTGTAGCTTAAATTTAAAGTTTATAATTAATAAAAAAATTGTTTTTTTTTTCCATCAATTTTAAAATTGATTCATTTAATTGTATTTTCTAAAAAATGCTTGATAAAACTAATAATATTGATGCCAACTTACTGTAGAGCTGTACACTGATATTTATTTATGCTTTAAAAATGATTTATATAAAACTCCCAAAATGATAATCAACACTAATAGCAATAAAAATCGAAACCTCAAATTCGTGCCGTGCCCGTACAGACTGAATACGACATTAAATCCAAGGAAGGAAGTAAATTTATATATACGTATATAAAAAAGCCAAATATCTCAGAATGGAAAAACACTTCAATTCCAAACCTCTGATGAGCCGGAATAGGAAAGTGTACAACACGCAGGGTACAGACCCAAGATTACTCTACATAAGGTTTGACGCTCCGCCATCTTGGCGCAGCTTTTGTTGGAGCCTGTGACGTCACGACCAATCACTGACTGCCACGAAATAGGCTCGAGAGTAACAGCTCTCTCTGATTGGTCCTGCGCGAACTGGACGAAAATGTGAACCTAAGCGTCCAACCTTATGTAGAGGGACCTTGTGTAGAGGGACCTTGGTACAGACCTATAATATCTCAAGTTAGTTACTTTCTTTAATTAATATCTTTTTGCAGTGATATTTAATAAATTACATGTTAATTTCCTTTGGACGTGTCTTATCCAATTCATAATTCTTTATTTTTTAATGTTTTTGATATATCCATTAATTATTTGGAATTGGACGATTAAATTGATTTGAATATTTTGTACAAAATTATATAATTTGTTTTGTTTTTAGGAATCCTGGCGCTCAGCTGCTGTTCCATGGCCGCGGTCACCAACAAGGTAATGTCAATATTTAATTTGAAAAACATGTATTGTGAAAATCCATCAGAAATAGCTTGGTATGGCCTTTCTGTTATATCGTATTAGAACTCCTCCGACTGGCACAATTTTTAAGTTTAACAGAAAATAACCAAAATCACCAACTCCATAACTGGACACTTAATCAGTCTTCATTTCAATAGAACTTCTTTAAGCTGAAAACACCCGCTAGGCTTAGCGCAGTCAAATTGGCGTTAAGAAACGCGTTTGAACCACTCGCTTTAGTGTTTCCGATCGTCTTTTTCGATCAGCTGATTAGCGCCAGGATACTATTTCAATACATTTACGGGCAATGACTGCTTGATCCTTAGACCCGAAGTCAATACATCAATCAAATCAATCTATTTCAATACAATTTTTAAATTTCGCGGGCAAAACAATTGACGAGCGCAATTATTTGTGCGCTTAAGAGTTTGGCCTCTCCAAACTTCCGACCAATCAGAACGCGTAGAGTGGACGGCTGTTTTCAGCATTAATAATCTTACCTAAAGGGAATTTACTGCACTAGATTGACCATATAATGTCAGTACAAAGGGTTTACAAACAGGAACTTAGAGAATATAAATACTACTTACAAATTAGTATTTTTAAATTCTATTATAATTGATATATAATTATATCTTATGAAATTATGCCCCTATATACAGTTTTAATTAAAATCGAGTATAGGATCGAACGTATAATTTTTGTACTATACGTTTTACCAACAACTGTTGTTCTATTTAATTCTAATAAAATTGCAATTTATGTGTATCAAGGTTAATGATGTGTATCAAGGTTAATATATAGATATAGCTGATAATGGTAGATAGCGGCTAACTTTAAAGTAAATAATTCTTTCCACTATATTATCAGTGCATGTGATCAACTACTATATCATTTATAAAAATCAAACAAAAATTTAGCTGCAGTGATTGAAAAACAGTCTGACTCCAAAAGTCTCTCTTGATTTTACTACATTATCTTTGTTTGAATATAATTTAACTTCATATTATATATTCTCGTCCGCAATAATGAACCGTCTGCCTAACACAATTGCCTTGCAATAATAAGCTATCTGCTATTTCAGGTGAGAACAATTATATTATGAGCTTTATTTTATACTGATTTACAGCTTATAATTTCACTTACCTGAAATAGCAGATAGCTCATTATAGCGGACGAGAAACGACATACTGTCTCAATGTTTTAAAATTTTAATTTATTTTCCAGACCCATTTTAAATTAAGTTATTAAAAATTGCACTTAAATTACACGTATCATATGTTTCATAATTATATTTCATATACTTTATTGTGTACTAAGGAAATCATGTGAAAATATTTATCATTAAAATCAGTTACATTCCCATATTGAAGGAAATGTGTTCTTATCTCTAGCAATTAATAATCAAGAGTTCTAAGATCTGTTCAACACGAGATTTTGTGCGTGCTTCAATTTGGAAAGTTTATTAATTAACATTGAACCATAAAGAAAAAAAACATCAGCATTTATGACATAATTATGTTGTTGCATTTATTTTTAATTAAATACGATGCATTATTTATTAGATTCTGCATAGCTGATATTCTGATATAATATAAACTGGTTGCTATACTCATTCAAATAATTTAAAAAAATTATCCCTACCAATAATACGTTTATACTCTATAATATTTATTTATTTATTTATTTATTTTTATTTTGGAACTTCTTTTTGGTTGTACAAGACAAACATATGTTCAAGTCAAAATTGGACAAAATACAACATAAAAACATCAAACTTAAACACATTTACATAAGTTATTTAACACTATCAAACACAATCACTGACAATAATAATAAAAACAAAATACAAGCCAAAGTCACCATTAATACTGATAAATTTTAGTTTATGTGGAACATATATATATATACATATATATATATATATACATACATACATATATATACATACATACATACACATACACACACACATATATATATATATATATATATATATACATACACATACACATATACACACACATACATATATGTATATATACACATACATACATATATATATATCAGTCAATACAATGTATATGTAAATTTATAATTTTGTTTATTTTATAATCCTGATAATACTTTTTCAGACATTTTATTACTCTCAAAAGCTTTAATAGAGTAAAACTCTTTATTGATCAATACATTCTTTAATTTTGTGCGAAAAAGTTTACTGGTTTTTATTTCTTTCAAACATGCTGGTAAAAATTCATAAAATTTTGCTGTTTGATACATTGCACAGTTTTTGAAAAATTGTGTGTTATGTCTTTCAGTAACTACATTCGATTTATTCCTAGTATTATAGTCATGATAGCCATCATTCTGAACATAAAAATTTGGATGATTTTTTTTGAATGAGGCACAATTTAAAATATAAATGCAAGGGACAGTTAACATTTTATTAGCCTTAAAATGTGAAACACACGACTGTCCTTTTGGTATTCTTAAAATCGTTCTAAGTGCTCTCTTTTGCAAAACAAAACATCGATTCAATAGTTCCGATTTACATCCCCAATTTATTATGCCATATGCCAAATGTGGATAAACATACGCATAATATATGGTTAGCAAGGTTTCATGAGATACATGATTCCTGATTGTATATAACATAAAATTGGCCGAATTTATCTTCTTACAAATCGCATTTACATGTAAAGACCAATCCAAACTTTCATTAATGTGTAGACCAAGAAACTTAACAGACTCTGCTCTTTTAATTGTTTTCCCGGCTAATTGCAACAAATAACTATTCAAAGGGATTTGTCTAGGGGAATGAAATTGGATGTATTCGGTTTTAGTTGAATTTAATATTAGCTTATTATTTGTACACCATGTATGTACCTCTTCAATAGTAAGTTTAATCTTACGAATTAATTCATCTTCGGCTTCTGCTGTGATTATAGCTGTAATATCATCAGCATACTTTACTAATACCGCATTCTTGACATGATCTGATAAGTCATTTGTTCCTGTATTAAACAATGTGGCTGACATTTTTCCTCCTTGAGGAATTCCAAGTGTAATCGGTAATTTGTCTGATTTATATGTAATATTTTGGCCGTTAGAATTTGAATTTAATTCAACATATTGTTGTCTGTTAGTTAGATATGAATCTAATAGATTACGACTCGAAACTCCTATTCCCATGTTATCAAATTTATTCAATAATACATCTTTATTTAGACTATCAAACGCTTTAGATAAATCAAAAAATATTGCAACGCAAAATAGTTTATTATCTATTGCCATATAAACGTGGCTTAAAAGATCAAATAGTGCTGTATCAGTAGAACGGTCTTTCAAGAATCCATGTTGACAGGGAGCAATTAAATGATTTTCTGTTTGATAATCCGTAATTTGATCGTCTAATGTATTCTCAAATAATTTGCCAAAAACAGATGTATTTGATATTGGTCTGTAATTATCAATAATGAAAGTTGGGCCTTTTTTATGAGTTGCATAAATCTTAGAATCCTTTAAACAATCAGGAAATATACCATCTGATATTGAATGGTTAATTAAATTAGATAAAGGGACAGACAAAACAGAAGCACAATATTTTACAACAGTATATGGTATTTCGTCTGGGCCAGCTGCATACTTATTAGGAAGGGATTTCATTCGATTTAAAATATAAATCGGGTCTATCGAACTAAAATTTAATTTCGTTTTACTTTTATCAGAATCGACAATAATTAAAGTATTAGAATAATTAAAAGGAAATTTTTCTGTTATTATATTTTCAATTGTCTTGACAAAAAAATTATTAAATAAATTGCAAATTAGTTTGGGGTCTGTAATCGTTACACTATTTATACATAATTCATAATTATTCTTATTATTAACATTTGTTTTCTTTGTTTTGCATTCTTTATTAATTATATTCCACGTAGCTTTAATTTTATTATTAGCTCCTTTTATTTCATGGTCATTCTCTTTAAATTTAGCGGTGGCCATATTTTGTTTATAAGATTTCATTTCTTTTTTATAAGTAGACTCTAAATTTGGGTCAGTAAATTTTACATCATAGTGTAAGCGTTTTAAAGAAATCCCTTGTTCGTAAAGATGGGGGTTATTGAGTATCCAGGAAGGTTTATTTTTGTTACTTGAAATTTTTCTTTTAACAACAGGAAAAGCCTCGTTGAAATGATAAATAAAAATTTCAAGAAATTTTGACCATCTCTCATTTGAATTGAGATCAGGATTTAATAAATCATTCCATTCTTCACGAATTAATAGGAGCAGAAAATTATCTAAATTGCATTTGTCAAATATTCGTTTATAATAAAATTGTTTTTCTTGTATTTTATCAATGTTCTTCGAGTTATTTAATGTTATTGTGACTATAGTATAGTTATGGTCCGACAGAGTTGTTTTTTCAGTTTTATAATTAGTATTAATAGCAGATGTACTTTTAATAATATGATCAATTAAAGTAGCCGTTTTCATTGTTTCTCTAGTAGCGGAACTATTAACAATTTCCAACTTGTATGAGTCCAGTATATCTTTATATAAAATTACATTTGCATCATCAATAAATAAATTAAGATTTACGTCACCCGCAATAATAAAAAAATCATCATTATTTTTACAGTATTTAATTAATTTTTTGCATAACATTTCAAATTCTTTTAAGAATGGTTTTATATTATTTTCTGTGTTGTCAAAATTCTGAATTTTTTTCATCACTCTAGATATATTAGGTGGGCGATATATAGAAGCAAAATAAATGTTTGTTGTATTGTTAATTACTAATTTCGCTATGCAGCATTCAAAAACTGATTCAATGGATTTTATTTTAATATCATTTATATTTGAACCTTTACGAGATAGAATTACTACTCCCCCACATTTTTGAATATCTCTACAGTAATATGAAACTATCATAAAATTTTTAAAATTTATTGTTATAATTTCAGATTCATTCAGCCCATGTTCACATAATATAATTATATCACAATCAACCATTTCAAGAAAATACTCAAATTTTGGTAATTTATTTTTTAGGCCTGGTAAGTTAAGCTGAAGAATTTTAATATTACATGGGGCTGAGTGAACCTGAACATTAAGTTTTTTTTTTGTTGGGCAATTTGGTGGAGATACTGTTTAGTGTACTGGCACGGAGCCGTGATCTCACAGGGGAAGATTGTGTATCTTCCTGAGAATTTTTAATGGGGGATTTCAATTGAGATGCCAGATTAAAATTATCAACATTTGAACTCAAAACATTATCATTAATAGTATCATTTTTACTAATAATGGATGGTGAGACAACAGATGAAATTTCATTAATTGATTTTTCTGAATTAATTGCACTTTTCTTAGCAGCGGTTTCATCATTTTTTAATAGATCATTTGTAAATTGGAATTTATTATCTAAAATCGTTAGTAAAAAAGCTTTGAGTCTTGGATGTAATGAGTTCAGATCTATAATATCTTGATTCAATTCAAGAGAACATACAGGATCTGGTAAGGGTGGTCCTGATTCAGGCAAACTATTGTTTACCAAAACAAGACTTGACTCCTCACTCGGGGCAATACCGTCGTTCGCCGGAGCGAGGCCTGACTCCTCGCCCGGGGTGGTACCGTCGTTCACCGAAACGAGGCCTGACTCCTCGCCCGGGGTGGTACCGTCGTTCACCGAAGCGAGGCCTGACTCCTCGCCCGGGGTGGTACCGTCGTTCACCGGAGCAAGGCCTGACTCCTCGCCCGGGGTGGTACCGTCGTTCACCGAAGCGAGGCCTGACTCCTCGCCCGGGGTGGTACCGTCGTTCACCGAAACGAGGCCTGACTCCTCGCCCGGGGTGGTACCGTCGTTCACCGAAGCGAGGCCTGACTCCTCGCCCGGGGTGGTACCGTCGTTCACCGAAGCGAGGCCTGACTCCTCGCCCGGGGTGGTACCGTCGTTCACCTGAGCGAGGCCTGACTTCTCGCCCCGGGTATTAGACATCTGCTCCTTCGTGGCTGGCACTGGCAGTCCCTCCACCCTCACTATGTCAGGCGTGACAATTGAGGGGCGGGTACTCTCTCGCAAGGTAGAGGTCTGGCATTGCCCGGAACTTACAAGGACCGCCAGGTTATTAGAAGGAGGGGCCCTAGCGGTAATGACGTTTGCTAGAGTAGATTGGGCTGATTCCTCAAAGAGTTCTTTAACAGCTGTTTCATCATCATTACTTGCAACTTTCTTTGCTAATGTCTTCCATCCATAATAAGCAACAATTTCAATGTCAAGATCTTTGAACACTGAAATAATGTCTTGTTTTATAGTAGACCAGTTGAAACCGTCTCTGCCACATGCTAAACGAGGAATTGCGAGTTTTTTTATACTTAAAATCTCACAGATATTTCTTAAATTTTTTAATGCAAGTAGTATATTTGAGTGGTCAGGATAGCTGTTATGGACAGATTTAGTAACTAAGTAGAAAATAAAACTGTCATCTGAAGATAAAACAGCTACTTCACCAGTATTTTTGAGTTGACTCTTTAAAAAAGGGGTTTGTCCATGTTTTTTTTTAAATTGAGTTGCAACTCCACGTCCTTGTTTAAATGTTATAATCATATAATATTCTATACACATATTAAAAACTCCCTTTTACATTAATAATATTTGATTTGTAAAAATTTCATACGAAAAATTTAAACTATATTTTCTTTTTTATGATCACTTGCGATCACCTTTTTTTTTAAATCTTTTTGCGAAGAGATGTTATGCATATTTCTAATGAGTCTCAGAGACCTCCGTGTCTTATGGCCAGGGATTTGATCAGAGCTTCACTGTAACAGGGCTATTCCTCTATTGTAGGGGGTATAGTTACTCCCTTCCGGCTTATGGGGGCCCAATTCTGAATTCTGATTGGCTTAGAAATAACCCTTTTTGCTGAAACGCCTTCCTATTGGTTAAAAAGGGGTTATTTGCATTTTGTTTACAAATTTCAACAATCCAATTTTTTTTGTAACGGTCGTGAGTGACTTTACCCAGTTCAATAGAGGATTAGCCCTGTACTGTAACTGTGGCGGCGCTGCTAAATGTTCGGCACGGCCCAGTTCTCGCTGGCTGAAATTGCCAGCGCATCCAGTGACAAGAACCGGGCCGTGCCGCTGCGATTCAGTGGCGCCGCCACTCTCAGTTACAGTGAAGCTCGGCCAAGCTGGTCTAATTTCTGACTATAAGACACGGAGGTCTCTTTAGGGTCCCTGCGCTCTACCAATGAGGTATTAATATGTGGAGGATGTAGCTGTACAATAATTTTTTTTTAAAACTTTTTGCAAATTATACATTTACAAAAATATCAAATTGAAAAAACGTTTTACAAAATTATAACATTATTTTTAAAATTTATTATTTTAATTTTATAACAAATTATAATTATTAATTTATGTTGTTTAACATTTTAATTTGTCTGTGTGTTGCATTATACACTTTATATTATTATTAATATTTTTTTGAATATTATTTTTTTATATTAAAGTTATTTCTTGTATGAATAAGAATATAAACCCCTAATAAATCTTGTGTCTTGGATGGTAAGTGTCAATGCACCCTTTTAGAAGTAAATTTAACCGCGTAGTATCAAATGTTAAAAAATTAAGGTACTAGAATGAAATAAAAATTATTTAAATAAATTATTATTTAAATATATATAATTCACATCTTTATAAAAATGGGTTCCTTCATTGTTGTTCCTGTAATTCCTGTATATTATATGTGTTCATTAGTACATTTTATACTTCTGGTCCAAAAGTAAAATTTGATACTTTTTTTTTATCGAAATATCCATTTAACATTAATCTCAGTTACTTCGGAATCAAAGAATATTTCCCTGCAAACGAATCGAATGAAATAAATTTTAAAAAATCAAGAATGTTCTAAAACTTAATCGCTTATGGTTTGAGCAAATTCAGTCTTGCAGTTTTCTTACAACAGCTCCATTTCCAGTTTCCGTCCATAAGGCCAATGTTAAACTTCTACCTCAGTTTTCACAAAACTGATAAGACAGATTTGCTTCAAAATTTGTATGCCACCTATTGATGGTGAGTTCTAAGTCCCCTGCAAGTCTTGTTGCATTCAGGCGGTACGATTGCGAGATATCAACCTACTGAGATTCATCCTTAAATTAATCAGAAAGTTCGGGTTTTCAAAGCAGTGTGTAATTAGTAATTTAACAAGAAGTACTCGTTTATTTGATAAAAAGAAAGAAATCAAATTTATTCATATTCTTCGCAGCATGGTTCATCATTCAAAGTTGTAAAAAAAATGGTATTAATTAAATGACATTTATACTATTTTTATCCTTTAACCTACACAAAACATAAAATAAAATTGACATAATCGTCAGAAAAAAACAACAACTGAAAATGCACTTGATATATTATGTTTTGATATATGATCAAAACAGATTCAACGAGATTATATAGCAGTAACACTAAAATAATATAATAAGGCAATTGTAATGAAACTTATAAAAAAGTGTGAATCTTCTATAGCACTCTGTACAACATTGTTCTTGTTTAATGATTATTTAATGACAATATTCTCATCATATTGAAGCGAAAGTGAAATATATCACTTTTTATTTTAATATACTGTTTATGAATGGTGGGAACCTTATTTTAATTGTTAGTCCGTACATGTTGATTATTGTAGCAATTGTTGTGGACTGAATTCTCACGTTTGTAAGATTTATATCAAGTACAGTGATAAACAAAAAAATTATACGAGTATATTATTAGAATTAAGATGTAAAACCAAGCATTTTGATCTCGTTGTTAGCTTTCAAATAAGCCTTGAATTCTGGAGAATATCAAAACTGAAATTACAATATAAAGGTCCTTTCCAAATAACTTATCTTCGTATTTTTTACTTCCTCAGGTTCATAATATAATGAAGTAATCAGGTAATTTAGAATAACTCCGTGTGTACTTTGCATTTTTCTTATAATTCTTTTTCTTTGACATTTCTACATACACATTTCTCAAAATGCGGAATACAATACCCGATATGGACAGTTGGTTGATCCAGGTTAACAAATAATTAATAATTTTAAATTTTAATAATAATAAAACAGTTTATTTAAGTCAAGTTAAAAAATATATTTAGTTTTTTTTTAAATTTTAAATATATTGAACAATAAATGTATTAATATTTTTTTTTAAATATTTTGATAATTATATAGCATTTCATTTCTAAGTTAAATAACAAATAAATATTAAAAACTTTTGCAATACGTATTTTTTAACTGTCATGTTTAATTTTTACGTTTTATAAAAACGTAACAAAATGCTCTTGAGCATATTTCCATATTTTTTTATTTAATTTTCTCCATCAATATTGCATTGCATTGAAGTTGAATATACTGTACAAAATGTTAGAGGAAGGACTTTCAAATTTATTACACAAAAAAGGATGAGCATTAGAGGTTGAAAATACTAACGAACTCCCTTACAATGTTTCACATCTCCATGTTGAGTTTTTACATGAAAATCATACATACATAGATATCGGAAAGAAGTAGTCCGTCTTGACTAGAGTTTTCCACGGTTCCCTTAGTTTCACTTCAGCGACTAGGACGCGTAACAGACCGTGGCCACCATCCTTTCCTTACCGTATCCCTACCCATTAACCCGCCGCGAGCCGCAAGATGATAGGGGGAAAAATCACTTTAACTTCGAAACAATTACTATTCGAAAACTTTTCTTTTCCATCTCATGTTTTCTTCGATTCTTTCTACCAATAACACATAATTTCATCATCAAATCATCCTTAACACGTTCAAACACATCTAAATTCATTCTCGCTGATTACGCTGAATATGAAATGGAGACGTAAATAAATTGTTAATAGGACGTATTCTAGTATTTTTTTCTTATAACATTACGCTAGAGTTATATGAATTTAATCCTCAGACACAAGAAAAATGACGATATAAGATGAAATATAGTTCAACAAATGTAAGATTACCACCGGAAGTAGCCGGAAGTGGAAGGATGGTTTGCAGATGGTTTGAAACTCCCAATATAAATCAATCTACAAAGTTTCAGGATAAGCTAGAAAGTTCAGAAACCTCGTACTTCCGATGGTAATCTTAAGATTGAGATAACGCCGATCAGCTGTTTGACGTAGTCCCCTTTGATTAACATGTAAACCTTAGCAAATTCACAAAATTTCTGAAATATTTTTGAGAGGCAGAAAAGCCATACAAAAAAATTCAAAACAATATAACGAGCCGATTTTTTTAAATTAATTTTTTAGTTTGGCTCTCCATGGGAAAACCCTATGCTGAAAATTAAAAAAAAAATCAGCTCCTTACATTGTTTTGAATTTTTAGTATGGCTTTTAATTAATTAAGCACTAAAATCTGCCTCTCAAAAAAATTTCAGAATTTTTGTGATTTTGCTAAGGTTGATGTCGAACAGCTGATTCGTGTTATCTCTATCTTGAATTCGTTGAACTGTATGTTTCAGGTAGCTCCAGTTACAATTAGTATTGTTTTTTATTGATGTTTTACGATGTAGATAGAAAGTGATCCAAATACAATTTCAATGCCATGTCTAACCTTTGACTTCACAAAACCACCGCACGAGGGCCAATAATAATTTAAAACTTTCTTTTGCTTTTAATTTTTACTGAGAAAAATGAAAAGTAAAATAACAATTACATTTTTTTTATATATTTACTTTCACTATAAAAATTTCTTGTAATTAAAAAATTGTCACACATTTATTTGATGAAACTGATTTATATTAAGAATAAAAACTTATAAAAAGATATACGACTTTTATTTTTATTAACTTTTCTTATTGTTAGTATAGAGGGTTTGATTAAAAAAAAAATAAAAAATAAAAATAATATATTATATACAGTTAATAATTGTAAATACTCTGAATACAGTAAAATGTACAATTTTAGAAAAGTTTAATTTTAGTAAAAAAAAAAGTTAATTACTCATAATATAATGGACTAAATAAGAGCCCGAGATGGAAGCAGTGGAAGCACAGACCATCAGCATAGTGAAATGGTAATTTAATTTCTACAAAAAAAATAATATATTTAATACAATAAATTAAAATGGTTTATAACACAAAACCATTGTTAATACAATAAATTAAAATGGTTTAAAATACAAAACCATTGTAAATATTATTTTCAAAATAAAAAAAGATTAAATTATTTTATATTTTTATTTAATAATATTTAATTATTATAAATTATATTTTTTAATTTATTTTTGTATAATTGCAAGAAATATCTAATTCTAATTAAATAACACTTTATAATTAAAATTAAGAAGTAATTAAATATATAAATGATTTTAGTATCAAATAATTATCAATCTGGTAGGATAATACGTTGGTGACCATGTTACATTGCAATAAGCATTCATAATTTTCCAATATCTTCAATGGAGCATCTGAGACTATATAAATATGTTGATCAAACTCCCTTAAAAGCCATTCAGGGAGTTGTCTTTATGTAAACAAGATCAGAGTTAAAAATTTACATCTTCACCTCATCCATTACATGTCTAAACCTAATGTTTTAACGTCTTTTACCTTAAAAACGTATTTAATTATCTCCTCACTCAAATTAAGAATGAAATGGAGACCATTTCTAACATTTCATGCTCAAGAAGAGGAAAGAAGACGTAATCTCGTCCTTTTTCCTCTAAAATGGAGCAAAATAAAAGATAATTAGACAAGGAGAGAGAGCATAATAATGAATAAAAGTTGAAATTTATTTCAAATCGGTTTACCTTAACTGAAAAGTGGATCTCGGGATAGCACGATCGTTCCTTTTGTGCATATTATCATTGTCAGTCTATGGGGACATGAGAAAATTAGTTAGGATAGCAAGACAGTCCTTACCTCATTTCAAAATTAAAAATTCTCATCAATTTCTCTTCGATCTGCAGCTCATCAGCTGTCTCAAAATGTTAAAACAATAATCAATCATTGAGGGAATTTATAATAACAAATTAATATAATTTTTTATTATATTATCTAATGTACACACTGTAATAAAAGTAATTGGGTGGGTGTAACAAGCAATTAATTTAATTACGTTTTAATAATGACCAGTTACTAAAGATAAATCAGTATCAATAAATTACTGTTTAAAAGATTTCAATGAATCTAAAATTATTTTCTTAGGACTTTGATAAACTGTAGAAAGTATGCTGGGCATTCAGTTGAAAAATAAAAAGATTTATTAAGCAACATTTAAGTATTAAATGTGTGTTAGTACTGGATTTGTATATATTTTGTTACTAAAATATTTTAGGCTAAAATCGTAGATCATATAATGTATTTAATAATTCATAATATTTATTGCTTTTCGATTGTACATAACAATATAAGCACGTCAAATCACATATATAATCACATATATTATAAAAAAAAAGTGTTTAATTAATAGTAAAAACAATAAAATTAAAAGAATCATCAAAACAGTGACATGAATAAAAAAAGAAAAAAAAAACTTCAAAATTTATACCTCAATTTTAGAGCACTCCAGTACAAAATATAATCATCAACATACTTGATAAAGACTAACATGTGCAATAATATGACACAACTAAATTACCGAACTCAATTAAAACCTGTGTAATACAAAAAAAATCACACATGTAGCAACTTGTTTTGATTGGTCCCGCACCAACGTACAAAAGTAGCAATTATTTACTTTAGTTAAATTAATTGCAAACTCCCATATAACCTTTGTCTAACCTGTTACATTCCACGCTCTTGTGACATACACAGATATTTACTGTATAAAACCTTGAAGAAAAATTGACTGATTTCTTCCTATTCTCCTTTAACCCTTTAACGTGATAAAATTATACCCCATCCATAATTGCAATAAAAATTCACCCAGTTTGTATAATTATATTATTGCTTTATAATTATATAATTATTCACTAATTCTAAAACATATTTCAATATTTTAATAATTCAAAATGCATATTATAATTACATACTATAAAATCAACCTAAAATAATTAATTCATATAGTCAGCCTACCCTTCGTTATCATAAAATTCTTATTAATCTTAATATTTGTTCAATTTGATAATGCATAATATGTAGTCATAATATTATTTGCATATCACGCTTTATTTTCTTGACATTATTTTACATGTTTGATTGTGTTACGCAACACGTAATATTAATTGATGAAATAACTAATAAAGCTTTTATTTGCTATTGATACATTAATAATAATAATAACCTAAAATTTAAAAAAACTAATTTTTATATAGTTAAAAAGTGAACAAGTAATATAATTTTTTTAAATTTAATATTTATAAAATATTATTTTAAAAATCTTTGTATTTAATTTTTTTAAGTAAAACAATTTACTTTACATATAAAACATAAAAAAATATTATTCAACAATCGCTGATATCTTGTTTTCTCTATATTTAATATTGTTTCAAAAATATTAAAATATAATATAGTATATAATAATTATGTAATTACAATGTATGAATTAAAAAATGAGTGCCAAATCGTAAAATACTGGTGAAAATAGATGATTATTATTTCAAAGGAAGAATGTGCAATGGGAAACACAACGTTTCTTACAGTTAGTCAAATCATCTTAAAACAACAATAGAAAAATTATTAACTATATAATAATATAGATCTTATAATTTTTTTGCTGTCTATTTTTAGTTGTAGAAATATTTTAAGTTTTTTAATCGGAAACCAATAGTCAAATGGCCATAGTAAGACTTGTTCGAAATAATAATGACTCAATATTTTCCTTCCTCTGCAGTTCTAACTAATGCATTTCCACAGCTCTCCTCGCAAGACCAACCCCTGCCCGCTGAATACGAGGACATTGGATCGAACCCCGGGGGCGAGGAGGTGGATGACCCCCAGGTCTACCAAGGTAAACTGGAGATCAACTTTGGTACCTGAGTTTGCAGGACTCGTTTCGATGTTTAAACTGTGATAGACAGGAATTATACAGGACATATTTAGAACAGTGTAAAAAAGGGGATATTCAAAAACCAAAGAACGTACATAGAATTATATAGATAAATAAATTATTAGTTAATATAAAATTGAAAAATTAAAGCTACAATTGTGTCGACTTAACGTTGACATGACGTCACGAACCTTTTTCTTTGTCCTTCAATATAATGTAGGGTTATGTGACGTCATAACAACGTTAAGCCAATATGACTATTGTACCATAATTTAGCATTAAACTTTCCTAGGCTACAACCTAAGCTTTTTTCTTTGTTTATATTTACTTTTACTGTCATGTTAAAAAATTTACTTAAAATTTAATTATTTATGATATATTACATTAGCAGATACTTAAAATTAATCAATAAGGTAACACCTGAACATATGATATTAAATTATATAAATAATACTTCTCTTTTAGTACTTTATTATTGTGCAATGATTCACGGCACAGAATCTTGGAAGGTATATGAACGTCTAATGTTATTCCAGGACTGACTGGACGTGCCGGGATCGACTTCCCGATGCTCCGGAGAATCCCAAAGACGTCGTTCTCGTGCAGAAACGTCAAGTCACCTGGCTACTTCGCGGACCTCGAGACTCAATGTCAGGTATATTATGTTGGAGAGATATTATGTAAATATTTATTGTATTCCCTGATTTTCTAAATAATATGTTATAATATAAATGAATAGACGCTGTTTATAGCAAATTGGTTCTATTCGCAGCTTCTTCTACATATTATCCCGAATTTAAAATAAATATCGTAATAATATATTTTCTTTTAAATAAAATGCTCCTCTTGCGCAATATGAACATGTGTGGTCCCTTTAATTTTTAATTACCTAGGCAGTTTTGGCTTCCATGTCTAATATACTGGCATTTCAAATATCAGATGTACAATTAATTAACTCTCCATATTAGTTCAAATTATACTCATTGTCTTCGCATTGAAGATCATTAGCCAAAATTCAGGAATACTTTTAATCTACAAGTAACGTATTCTTATTTTCATGCATTGCAGTGTGGATTACCAATATAAGTTCAAATTATTGAAATAATGCATGCAGAAATCTCAATAAATTTAGTCTCACTCTCTCTCTCTCTCTCTCTCTCTCTCTCTCTCTCTCTCTCTCTCTCTCTCTCTCTCTCTCTCTCTCTCTCTCTCTCTCTCTCTCTCTCTCTCTCTCTCTCTCTCTCTCTCTCTCTTTCATACATTATGCATTCACTAACCCTGTACCTTCCTCAGGTGTTCCACTTATGCGACGGCGGACGGAAAATGTCTTTCCTTTGTCCGAACGGTACGATCTTCCGACAGTCGAAGCTCACATGTGACTGGTGGTTCAAAGTGGACTGTAAGACCTCAGAGGAGTTCTATGAGTCCAGCGCCGAACAGCTGAGACTTGATCGTGCTGGACCAATCAAAGCTCAAGATGATCGTGACGTCACTACTCTCCGACCAATCAGAGATCAAAATGGACGTGACGTCACTACTATAAACCCAATCAGAGGACAGAATGATCGTGAAGTTACAACCATAAGACCAAAAAGTCAAGATCGTGACGTCACTACTACTTTCCGACCATTTATTGGCCGTGATCGTGACATCACTACGAATCAACCAATCAGAGTGCAGAATAATGACGTCACTACTACATTACGACCAATCAGAAACAAGGATGAAGATATCACAACTACTTTCCGTCCAATCAGGGTTCAGTCTCAATGGCAGGATACTAACAGTCTGAGTAAGTTTAATTTTTATTTTACCTTTTCTGTTTACCTGGATTACTAAACTCCATCTAGGATTTTGAAGTCACAAATTTTCTCCTTTGTTCTCCAATAAAAACCTTATGGGAGAGTCACGTGACGTCAGAAATCCTATACTAAATAATGTACAATCATCGCCTTGGAAAATTTCCCACTTGCAGAATTTTTAATCGTGGGTTATCCTAGCGGGGCGTGATGATTAACAAAGCCATAAATGAAAATTTTACGAGCCGATGACTGTACTTTAACTTTTTAATTAAAACTTTTATTACTGTAAATGATAATTGGATTTATTATACTCAGGGAAAGAGGAAACTCAAGAATTTGCTGAAACCGGGTCGTTCATCATTCCCCGTCGTCGTAATGACGTCACATCAAGGTCTTTAATTAAAGAGGTCGTTGACCCGGTCACCACGCAAGCAGCGGTCACCTCAAGGTCATCCAGGGCACGACAGGAGGTCACTACAACCACCAGAGAGGAAGTGACGTCATCACCGGTGACCACGACCACGGGCTTCACGGAGAACGAGTCTTTACAAGTCAGCCAGAGTGCGTGGTATACAGAGACACCTAGCGGCGGCCAAGAGAACTATAACCAGGTAATAATGAGAAGTAGAATTAAAGAATTTGTACTGTATATTCTATTATTTCTATTAATGCCTACTGTTTGGGATTGGAGGATAGTACACTCTAACTTGAAAATTTCTAACTTGTAGCCTTGTTAATCATCATGCCCTTTGTTATTCTTACGGGGCATGGTGATAAACAAGGCTGCAAAAGGGAAATTTTCCGAGGCGACGACTGTACAACAATTTCATGTTATTGTAAATAATTCGATTTTGTTGGAAGTAGTCATAATAATCGACAGTAAGAAATCATTGATAATTATTTCCTATCATGATAAAAAATGCTCTGGGAAAGATAAAGAAAAAAAAATTACGTCCCACAAAATATTTTTTCCCACCTACCTTCTTACTAAAATAGCGGGGTTCATACGCCATACTGTACATTGCAGGGAAGGTAAGCGCTTCAGTAGGGTCCCTATATAGAGTAACTACAAAAGAATTGAAACAACGGCTTCAAATTCAATGTAATTTCGCCTTGATGTCAGGCAACTCTTTATGCACTAAAGCAAAGTGGGTTGCATATATAACAGGGGCAATGGTTATTATTAGGAAATTCGTCTAACCTAACCAGTATAATTATGCGAGATGATGTAACCACTTAATTTATGCTCGAATGTGGTACTTTTTTCAATTTTTGACGTGTTTCAATATTTCGTGAAATCGTAAGAGAAAACAAAATACGGGAGTTTTATCCGCTTTTGAACATAATTAATTGTACAGCTGTAGATCATTGTAATTATTTTTTTGTATTTAATATTAATAATATATTTAATTAATTTAAATATTAATAATGAAAATATTTTTAACTTTCATTGAAAATTACATTTTAAAATAAAATTATAATTAATGTTTGAAGTAAAATTTGTTAAAAACATTATTTCTTTTAAAACATAAATAAGTTAAAAAATCGTCAATCATTATAGAAGGTACACCTACCATTTTATCGAGGACCTTTTCGATTGTACTTATTTATAAAATAAATTAAAACATGCTGAGAAATATTCAAATCTTTTAATAATTATTTCTAATGATATATGTTAAAATTAAAGGCATACAGGCCTCAAAATACAAATCAGACAGTCACCAAGTGGGTTTAGATTATATAATCAACATTTGCATCATTTTTTTCCACGCGTGATGCATCCATGCGAAGTCGCAGTTCAAAGTAAGAAATTTAGTCCTTGATGACGTCACGAAGTCCTTGATGACGTCACAACTCAATGCTAATCGGTGCTAGCTGTGAGTTGTGACGTCAGCAAGGACTTTATTTGTAGCGCGATTTCGCACAGTCGCACCGCGCGCATGTAAAAATAATACGAATGTTGATTATAAATTTGAGCAACACTTAATGTCTGTCTAATTTGTAATTTGAGGCCTGTATACCTTTAAACTAAATAATATACACACGATAAGAAACAAATTGTTTAAATTAATAATTAAATATAATTCATCAGGTTACTTTCTACAACACACCAGAAACGACACTACTGCCACCTACCACAACTCCACAAGAACTACTGGCCGCAGCACAGACTGCTTCTTACATTGGACGCTCCGTCACCGACCCTTCACATGGAAGTCACACGGGCTACCCTGTGACAGACACTAGTAGCTTCAACACCGATAATCCCCAGGTCAGTTTTACCGGCTTCACGACCACGGACTCTGCGGTAAACACGGACCGCTCGGTGACGGACCTCGCTGAGAACTCGGTGATGGACCAAGGAATGAGGGGCTCTCGAGGATTCGTGTCCAGTCCAAGGCCTGGTCTGAACGAAGTCCCACTCTCTGCAAGTCCTCAAGCACTGCACTCACTGGCGAGGTACTTCGCGGCAGATAATCAGACAAGATTGGAGCTGGAGAAGGCGGTGAGTACTGGGGAGATAGAGATTGTGTCACAAAATAAAGTGACTGTGGGTGTATGGCTTAATTTGGACTATTCTCAAAAAAAGATCAAGAAGAAGAAGTCACAATAATAATATTAGTCAGATTTACAGGAAGTTTAAAGTTTCTGGTCTTCCTATATTCATAATATTTAATCGTTACAATTTCACACATAAGTCAGTATACTTCTACTTCAAACCACTCTGTAAAATTTTAAAACAGAAAAGCTGCAATTTTCTGACAATTTGACTGAAATTACTTTCTATAACTGTCACATTTTCCTTTGCTTTCCTCAATAAAATTACAAAAAAATGACGTATACTTCATTTACGCCCTACTGTAGAATGACCATATTTGAAGAGGGGGGGATGCCCCCTTACTCAAGGGGGATGCGAATAAGACTTCCTAAATTTTCACTTTTATATTAATTAGTTCATTTGTGAATCATGTACTAGCTATTAATAATGGATCATAAACAATTAGTTATAACAGTTGGGATTTTCCCAACTTAAGATACTTTTTTATTTCATAAAGCCTGTTTCCTCTATGAATTGTGAACCTTTTAGGTCTGGCTGTATTTAGTGCTTTTCGTCACGTGCACCCCTGAAAATATCGACAGTTTAAGGCTTAACCTGAGAAGTTTGGACGAAAAATTCGCTACAACAGATTTTCTTCAAATTAATTTGGTGGACTCACAACAATCGTCAAATTAGGTCTGAATTTTTTCGGAATTTTTTGACCGTTGGTTTAATTATAATTAATTTATTTAAATGAGAATTTTGTATCCTTCCAATGTTAAATTTGTTAATTAGCATTGCAAAAAAACTATACAACAGATTCTTTTACTTTTTTTTTTACTAAAACCTAATTTTTTAGACTATTTTTCTGACTTGTTTTCATATATTTTGAACTGTGGCGATGATCGTTTCCTATATGTGATGAGAAATGTGGCAACGTTCTCAAGGACTGTTGTCACCACCCCCTCCTAAAAATTTAAGCTCATTCCAATGCAAACAGTGTTGCTACTATAGCCACGCCTCTTGACCTTGACAGACAAATTCTCAGGTTATACCTTAAATCTTATTTTGCTCTCGGATTAGCAATTAGTCTTATCAGTTTCATTCTATAATTTTATTATCCAAATCATCCAAAAGTCAAACATTCAAAGTCCCTGAAGTAACACAACTAATTATAATGTCATTTAGTTTTAATAAATGTTGGCGCACTAAAATATAATATAGCTTAAAAATTATATATCAATAAAACACAAGAATATAAATATATTAAATTAATTATTTCAATTATAATTAAATTATTCAAATATTATTATATTACTTATTTTTAAATTATATTATAAAACAATAAAATTAGCAAGAAAGAATTTTTAAAGTAAAATATTAAAAATTAAAATACCACAAACATGTTTTATATCTATTCTAAAACATTCACTACGTTTACATGACGGTGTTTAATGCACATTCGTTGACGACGGATAATGTTATTCTTATGAGGCGTCGTCAACGGATACGTATTAAATACTGTCATGTAAACATAGTGAAAGATACTTTTTAACTTTTGTATTTTTCCTGTTACTAATTATTCTGGATTAATACATTTAAAATAAATGAGCGTTACTTTAAATTTTGTCGTTTTTTTCGATTAATTCAGATCGTTATTCAGAACTTGGTGCACAGTTTAATTTAAAATAATTTCATATCTCTTATATTTAATTAATAAAAATTCGATTAATAATATAATATTCAAGGCAATTCATTATCAATATACCTAATAAATAAATTTTTGTTAATAATTTTTAACTCCCCATCTCAAACATCCATTAACACTTTTACTTAAATTTCTAATGCTCAAATTTTCCCCTACAGGTTCCAGCAGGTACGATGGAGTTAATGGCTGCTCTGATGCCTCACCAAACCACAGCTGCTAGTCTCGACACGTTGAGTCCTGACCTACGACAACTCGCCCAGATCTTCAGTAAGGCCCTGTCAGATTACCTTCATGACCCTGCGACCTTCAAGGCTAGTCTGAACGCACACCGACCCACAGACCCTCCTCCAACACAAAATCTCGTAGACGAAGATGATAAAGATGAAGTTCTCGATTACTCTGATAATTTTAACACTAAGAAACCAAAAACAACAACCACTACTGAATTACCTGAAACTACCACTTTTACTACTGACAGACCAATTAAAAATGAAGTAGCAAGTATTGTAAATGAGATTCTACAAGATCCAGAAGATATTACAGGTAGAAAAATACCTTCAGAAGTTATTCCATTAATAAAAGAAGAAACACAATATAGATACCCTGTAACATCAAGAGACATAAATCTACTAACCTACACACCATCAGAATCTGTATACTCTAGTACGACAACAAGACCATTAGATAATAATTTTGTTGAAAGTATTCCTACTTCTACAAGTTTCCCTATTACACCAGAACCAATTCCTATGATACCTGCTGATGAATTACCTTATCCAGTACCAGATTATGTTGAAATTGGATACCAAAAACCAAAATATTCTCCTACAACACCAAGAAATTATTATGCAAATGATCCTATTAATTTTGGACCTAATTATGCTGAATTTCAACCACCTTCTTTAGATACTGTACTAAGTCATTTTGCTCCACATGATTTAAATAGCTTGGCTATATTTAGTGTACATACAAACCCATCACCAAATCCAGTTTCTGTAGCTGTACATTTACCAACACAAAGTACTTCGGTTAGACATCATGTTACTGTTTTAACTTCATCTCATTCTGAACCTAAATCTAAAGTTACAACATATAGACCAATGATAAGCAAGCTATTATTCCCATTACCTACAGTACAGAATATACAAAATGATGTTGAATCATTACAATCAGCAAATACAGCAAGTTTTCCAGCCTCATTTAGAAATGCACAAAGTATATTACAGAATACAAAGGAAAAATTAGTTAAATCTTGGTTAACTGAAGAAAAATCTCTTTCTCAAATAATAACTGAGACAATTCCAACTACTTACTCGCCTGCTACCACGTTGGAACCTGTCACGGAAACAATACCTCAAGAAACTACCACTTATGGCGCCACTAGTGAAGTACCGGAGGAAGTACCAAGGGCAAGGAATGTACCTGTGGAAGTACCAAGGGCCAGGAAGGTCGATGAGGAAGTACCAAGGGCAAGGAAGGTCGATGGAGGTGGTTCCAAGCTGGTTCTTCTGTTGGTGAAAAATGGAGAAAGGACTACTCAGAACGAGGAACAAATCAGCAGGACTAAATTGTTGGAGGCTTTGTTACTGGCTAACAAAACGTCATCGGCTGAAGTTGAGGGTGAGTGAATAACTTTTGTTCTCTTTTTACGTCTTTTTTCCTCGTATTTTGCAACATTTCTGAAGAAAGAAAGAGGGAAATCATTTTCACCTCCTTTTATTCACATTTATTGTCTCTTTTCTGTCTGTTTTTCTCACTATTTTTATACCATTTACGATGAAAAAAGACGAAATTGCGTATTCATTCTTCTTTTTCACCATGAAATGTTAGAAAAATTGCATTTATTTTCACCCCCACTTTAAGCAAGGCAAAAAAATGTGTTTTTTTTATATAGACGTCATAAGATCTGATTAGGTTTATAGTGTTTATACGTCTAAAGAATCAGTTGAAGACGTAATTTTTCATCTAGAGAATACCCTCTAAATGTTGTACATAATTTTGACTTGGAAGTTATATTGAAAGATTAATTACCTTATTAGGCGATGTTTGGCTAAAGGCAATTTTGACAAATAACTAAATACATTATCCAGCATGGGCATGAATTGTATCTTTGTTTTTTAAATAACACAACATTCAAGCTAGATATTCTGTCTAGGTGAAAATAATTGCATTATATGCTTGAAGATTTTTGTTTTAGTATAATAATTATAATTCTAATAAAAAAAATATATTTAAAAATTTGTTTTATTTTGATTTTATTTTCTATTAAAATTTAATAATTTAATATATAATTTTTTGTAAAATAAATAAAAATATTATTTTACATCAAAAATAATATATATTTAATTTAAAAATAAATAAATATATTTAATTTTTTATAATTTTATAAAATAAAATAAAAAGTTGCTCAAACATTGTAAATTGCTGTGAGCAAAATACCACGACCGCGTTTGCCAACGTGTCTACAGAATTAAATATCATGTCTCCATATTAAGTGTAAGAAAACACGAAACACCGGTTGTTATAGTCCTATTTGATTAACATGTAAACCTTAGCAACCTCATAATAATTCTGATTTTTTTTTACAGTTCTTGGCATAAAAAAATGGACAACATACATGAAAAATTTTTATAATTTTTTAAAAATAGTTCTGGGTTTCAAAAAAATCTGAAAAAATTCAGAGTAGCATAATTTGGCACCCTCTATTCATTTCTGCAATAAAATTTTTTCATCATGTATGTTGTCCATTGTGGAAAAATTTCAAAACAATCTGACGATTTAATTTTTTCATTTTTCAGTATAGGGCACTTCCATGGAGACCTAAACTAAGAAATTGATTTAATTTTTTTTTTAATTAATTTCAAATTCTGTGAAAGACCTTGGAAAACGCGGTCCATGGAGTTTGCTTGCAGCAATCCAGCAATATAAAATTACTGAGCAAATTTTTATTTCATTATGTAAAATTATAAAACTTTAAATATACTTACGTATTTTTAAATTAAATATTTAGCACTTTTTATGTAAAATAATATTTTTTGTTTATTATATGAAAAAATTATTTATAAAATAAATTATATGATATATGTATTAAATTTAATTAATTATAAAATTTAATAAAATAAAATTTTAAATATATTTTTATTACAATTATAATTCTAAACAATCGGACGATTTAATTTTTTAAATTAATTTTTTTAATTCCGTGGAGACTACCAGGACTGCGTTTTCCAAGGTCTTTCACAGAATTTGTAATTTTGAATGCAATAAATTATCATGTCTCCAAATTAACGAACTCCTGTTAATCATTTCCACAGATCCCACCACTCCATCTCTGAACGTGACGTCACCTCCCTTGACCGTCACCACTCCCGGACGTCGCAAGCAGCCAGAGATCACGACCTACCGCAGTGCTCACCACCAACAAATCCTCACCAGGGCCCGCGAGTCCGCCGAGGAAGGTCAGATAGAGGTCACGAGGGAAGAGCTGCCTCGACCTGCAGCCTTGGTGCTCTCCCAGCCGCAGTCACAGACCGTGGTCGAACCCCTGACCTCCAAGTTACCTCCCCTGGTGACTAACTCAACTCATTCTGACTCAAGAGCTTTCAATATTCTTAAATCTCTTTATTCTTTAGCGTCTAGGTGGGGGTGAATAGTATTGAGAAAATTGTCTGGAAAATAGTTCTTGAAATGTGGATTTAATTAAGATTGATATATTGAAAAAATTTAATTTAAAATGGATGTATTAATACTTCATGTTTTAAACAGAAATTTTTTTGTAATGAAAACTGGTATTAAAATCTAAATGGCTTTATATAGACTCAAAATTGGAAAATTTAGCGTAAAATTCCAAATTTAGCACCTTTTTTCATAATTTTTTAAATGAACAACAACAAAAAAATATATTAGTATTGAATTGGGCGTATTTACTGATTTCATTTTTTTTTTAAATAATAGAGATATATTGTTTTATTAGTCAATGAGCTCAAATGTACAGTAATTTGCACAAAAAAATGTACCATTGCATAAACATAGCTCCATTTGCTCCTCCCATTTCGGTTATATGTGGTATAGAGTGAAATAGGGTGAAAGGAGAGGAAGGCCTGACCAGGGGACATTTTTAGTGCAATGATCAGACTCGTATACGTCTAAATGTAGGAGGAGCCTGATGGGCAAGGGACATTTTTTGTGCAAATTACTGTACTATACTAAAATATTGATAAATATCCATTTTAAATTAATTTGAACTGTTTTAAATTGTAGAAAATCTTGCTACTAGTAAGTGTATTTGTGTAATTATTTATATAATATTCTCGTCATGTCATTCATTGTTATATTGTTTCATTTTACATTGTTTAACTGTTAAAAAGTTGCTAGAGTTAACTAAATAATAATGTAACAAAATATCAACTTTTTGTATACAATTTTATACACACGTCTGGACACCATGAATTTAATGCTATCACAAAAATTACTTTTTTGAGATTGTTAGATCATTTAAAAAAAAATACATCAATGTCCTATATCAATAATTCTAGTAAAAAATCATCAATAAAAATGGGAATTAATAAATTGTAAACTAAAATATTGTATGCTAGATGAGAGAAATTATTCTTTATTTTATGCAAATTTGTACTTTAATTGTAACGTCCACTTAAGCAAATCAGATGATAGACGGTCCCGAAGTGTGTATTATATATATATATATATATATATATATATATATATATATATATATATTAATGAAAAAATGCCACTTTTTATGTTAAAAAATAATACCTAAGGCTGATATTTTGTGTACATAGTAAGATTCAGTAACTCAAGCTAACCTTATGTACTACAGTCTAGCAGTTTATTATTTCTAATAAAGGCGTATCTTTAGCCTTCATAAATTATCTATTAGTAATATAACTCCTAATTTCTCAATCTTATGAGATTCGAAACTGAAAAAAAGCAATTCTTGAAAATTGATACATTGTTGTTTCTGGGAGTATTTTTATTTGCATGACTGTATATAGGCACTTTATTATTATTATCACTTGTAAAACTATGGTAGATTTATGTTACTACTATTTTCTCTTTAATAGTATTTCAAATTAATAAATTGCAATGTTACCAATAATTTAGAGGGAATATTTTAAAGCTATGTTGAATAAATTAAACTCGTCCCCCCTCCCCCCTCATATTTTAGTTACCCTAATATTCAAATATACCTATAGCCACTGTATCAACAAAATATTGTTGAATCTAAAAATTATTGTATTTTCCTTATACCATATAATTTTCATAATAAAAATGGAAATAATTTAGTCAATTAGAATGTAAATTTTTTCATTTAATTCCTACTTTCTATTATGAATTTAAATTTAAAAATATATTATTTGCTTGACATTTAAATTATTGTAGCTCTCTATTATAATATATGGCACCGAATATTAGTGTTTTATAATGATTAGGAATTTTTATCCGATATATTTGTGTAACTAAATAATGTACTCTGTTTCTGTCTTTTGTATTATAAAGTGAAATATTTCTATATATTACTATGTATTTTTATACTATATGATTAAATATAATTATCATTATAACCTGTTTCAATTTATTGATTTACTGGCACCATGACCTCTAGTGTTATAATTAGCGTAATTTAGAGTAAAAAAAAAATCACATGGTTATATTGTTTATAATTTATAATATTAATATCCAGCATAAGAAATGAATAATACAACAATTTAAATATATTTACATAAATGTTATACAAAATATAGATCAACATAAAATATAAAATAGAGTATATGGATAGGGAAAAATTACATGCATGTGTCCGATTCATAATTTATTCAATCACTGGCTGCACAAATACAAAATGGATTACGTCATTTTACGAAATATAACAAACACTTTACAACACATATAATAGTAACAGTTACTAACAATATTTATTATTTATACATAAATATTTATAAAATCGCACCAGACAATATATCCTCATGCAATTTATTGCTAAAAAAACATCTGTACAGAATAAATTTCTTTGTTAATAAGTTTTTTTTTTAATTCCTTAAATACATTTCATTTATATTTTCCAATTCTCTCAGACACAATGGTAAAAAGTCCTTTAATACGTGTCTTATTTTTGAAGGGTTGTTTGAGGAGTTTTGAAACTTTACAGCTTTTGTTATAATCGAATGAAAATTCTCCTGAAAATCCTTCTGATGGTCTAAACTAAAAATCAATTGTATCTCGATATGGGATTTAAATAAAAAGGGTGCAAAAATTTCATTGTTAAATTAAATTAACCTTCTGAATCCATTATAGTTTTAATTAAAATGTTAAGTGTTAAAATAAAATTAAATAAATAAATATATATATATATGCAACGAATTATTTTAAAATTGATTTCATTATTTCTTTTGACATAAATAATTGAAATAATATTTAACTCTGGATGGATGTAATTTAGATCAATCGTTCTTTAAAAAAATGATAACTCTCTTATCTTTTATTATTACAAAACTAGTTCAATGAGTATATGATAACGAAACATATAATTGAATGATTGTTATCTCTTAAGTTCGTTCATTGACTCGTACATTTGACTCATGAAGATAAACGTGGTGCAGTGCATTGACCGGTTCTCGTTAGATTACCGAAGTCAAGCTACGTAGAGCGTGGTTCGTACTTGGATGGGTGGCCGTTTTAAGTAAAAATCACATTGCTCCCTCCCTGGAGTAAATTCATCTTGCTTTCTACCCAGTGCAGTTATGTACTGTGTGGTTTCCCAAGCTTTAGACATCACTTTGGTCCATTGAGAAAAAGTAGAGGTGTCCGTCCTGACTGAGGTTTTCTACGGTTCCCTCAGTCTTACCTCAGCGAATGCTGGGACGCGTAACAAGCCGTGGCCATCATGCCCTGTCCCCACTCCCCACCCATTACCCTGCCGCGAGCTGTATATCCTTGTAAAAAACATATAATTCTATATTAGATGAATTCACTCTATAAAAAAAAAAAAAAAAAAAAAAAAAAAATTAACGTAAATATGCATTGTATATATTTATAATTATTAGATTAAAAATATTGAAATTTCCTTACATTGTGAAATATTGATAATTTACGAGATGAAAATTCCCATTCAAAGTTTTTCTTATCGTTCAATTGCATTCTTAATGCAATTGCAAGATAATTTGTTTTGTTATACTATCTGTTTCAAATGTCGCAAGATGTGCTAGAAAATGGACAATTAATCACAGCACACTGAAAGGTATATAAAAGACTCTGGTGGAAAGGTGTTACCTCACAGTTAGTCAAGATGTCCCCCAGTTTCTCCGTGTTATTCACTGTTGTAGTGGTGCTTGGTGCAGCTTATGCCGAGACCAACGAACCTGGGACATACAAGTACAGTCTGGTACGTAATAACTTGATCAATTACATTATTTATTTAAATTTAAGTATTTTACTTTACTCTTAATTTAAAGGGGTTCACTTTTCGATCATGGTTCAATGGAGTATCAACCTCAATTTTTTTATTGCAGATATGGATAGAGGGTGAAAAGTTATGCTACCCTGATTTTTTTTTTCAGATTTTTTAGTGCCCGAGAAGTATTTTTAAAAAATTATTGAAAGTTCTTTTTGTGACGTCACGCGGGGGCAAGTCCTATCTTTTTCTTAAAAAGTGGTGTCTTGTGAAGTCACAAAATGAATTTTCAATAATTTTTTAAAAACAGTTCCCGGACTTTAAAAAAATTTGAAAAAAATCAGGGTAAGCATAACTTTGCACCCTCTATCCATTTCTGCAATAAAAAAATGTGAGGTTGATACTCCATTGAGGTATTTAATTTAAATATATTTGTTTAGTCCCTAGTTAAAAATATACGTCTTCAACTCATCCTTTGCACGTCTAAACCTAATCCTTATAACATATTTTTAACTCAAAAACACATCTTATTTCATGATTAAAATATAATAAAATAAAAAATTGACTTTTACCTTCACCGTATAACTGTAAATCTACACCTTCTTAAAATAAGACGAAAAAGTGTCCCCTTAATTAAGAAGGTTTTAAGAGATTTTTGTCTTGAAACAAGTAAATACATTCTTAAAATAAGAACCTATGTTCTTAATTTCAGATATGTACTTTGAACATAGGTTCTTATTTTAAGAATGTATTTACTTGTTTCAAGACGAAAATCTCTTAAAATAAGACCTTCTTAATTAAGGGGACACTTTTTCGTCTTATTTTAAGAAGGTGTGGATTTACAGTGTGCGCGTATTTGTAATCCGTCTCTTGATGTGTAAGTAATTAATGTCACTAATGTTCACTAACACTACACCACATCGCAATATTTCGCGATATTTCAAATTATCTTAATAACATCTTATTTCATCCTCGCTCAAAGTGAGGATGAAATGGCGACAATATTTTTTAAACATTTTACACTCAGTAAGAGAAAAAGTAATCTCGTCTCTTTCCCTCTTTTTTCCCTTTAAAATGGTGCAGACGAAGAGAGAGCTTAATATCGAATAAAATATGAAATTTATTTCAACTTGGGGAACTATATAGGGTTGTATTACTAATTTTATTTCACTTTAATCAACTTTTGTAAGGCAAAATCTGGTATATATCAAATGAACGATATAGTACCCTTGGGTAAGGATAAGAAATGTTTATTCAATAATTATTTATTCCACTATTTGTTTCAGCATAACGATGCCCCTGAAACTTCAAAGACATCACCTGAAAATTTACAGCAAAAGATATCACCTAAATACGGTTAGTTATAACATGGCTTGTATGAACATATGTAGTAGTCTTGGCTCATATTATATTTCGATGCTTTTCCGCCCAAACGGCAAAGTTGCATCTGTTCATTTATTTAGAGTGGCGAAGTTGCGTCTATTCAAAATTGCAAGTTCGCCACTCTTCTATGCTGTTAGCAACTTCGCCACTCTCAATAAATGAACAAATGCAACTTTGCCGTTTGTGCAGAACAGCATCGTTTTTTTTTTTATAATTTTAATTATTTTATGAAAAGTACGCGTATTACTCAAACGATGTTCCTTCGTTTAAATGATCGTATGACTGTAAAATATAGTTTCTTATCTAATTTAACTTTTAATAACTTCTTATATCATATTATTATACTTTAAGATAGATCTACTTCAAAATTTGTTTACAAAATTTGCATGGGACTTTTACCATCTACAAGTTTTGTTAATTAGATTCAAGGGGACTGATTCTAAGATCTCAATCAGCTGAGATTAATCCGATCTATTTTCTAGATATCTTCAAATTAGATATCATGGTAATACATTTTGTCTGCAGCAAATGCCAACCTGGACCTCGTATATTTGAATGACGTTCCATACGTCTTCGCATCACAACTTGTAAGTTCATTAACCAAAAAGCACTTGATAAAATATCTTCCCAGGTTATATACTTAATGGACACACAGCATACAAATACCTCCAGAGGTATGTAATTAACTAATTACATTTTCCATTATTTTTAAATTATAATTCCCGGATTCAGAAAAATGTAAAGTAATAAAAAGAGTAGCATAATTTTTTTTTTTTTTTTTTTTTTTTTTTTTCTTTTATAATATATATATCATTCAATTTAATTTATCTTATTATACCTTCAACTAATTATCCAACATTAATATTTTAATTAATTGTTTATAAAAAATAAAATAGACATTTTATTTGCTTATAATATTTTATATTAAATCTAACATTAATATATTAATTAAATGTTTGCAAAAAATAAATTAGACATTCATTTGTTTCTAATATTTTATATTAAATTGGTATCAGATAATACTTTACCTAATTTTTTTTCAACCATATTATTATAATTTTTTAAATCACTTCAACTATATCACAACTTTTAATTAGAGGATTTCGAGTTATCAGATGATCATAAACAATAAGACGCAAAACAATCAGGCTACAAAATGCTATGACGTCATAGTTATGCAATTATTTAACCCTCAAAAGAAAAAGTGACGTCACTGCAGTTTGCGCAGTACCAATTTTAAGGATATGTTATAATAATATATTTAAAAACACACTGAAAAAAAATTTAACAATACGTAACTTGAGTTCCTATATTCAAAAAATATTAAATAAAAAAATCCTTGCAGGTTGTCATTTTTTAACCCTTAAGTTCATGTCATCAATGTTTTCAGATGTCTTGGATGGAGGCGATGTCTTTCTGTGGGTCTTACAACATGCATCTCGTGTCCATCGAAACTTCGGCTGAGAACGTTTTAATTGAAGAGCACTTGACTTCCATTGGTGAGGAATAATTTGGTAGAAAATATCTACAATAACTTTATTTTTCTTTAAAAAATATATGTTAATTTCTCTTGTTATTTCTAAAACAATTTTCTCTGGTTTGTAAAAGGAATCTTCAACAAAAACCACGTTTCCCACCCAGGGGTAAAACGTTGCGCTTTTCCACTATGTGGTTCCCCTGGCTTTGGACCATTGCACTTCCGGTTCATTGACAAAAAGCTGTAGCGTAGCTGGCTGAGGTTGCCACGTTTCCCTCAGCCGCAGGCAAATGCCGGGATGGATTTGCAAGGCCGTGGCCGCCCCCGTTCCAGAAGAGCCCGCGAAACGCTCAAGTTAGGGCTTCGGAAGGTTCGGGGTTCAAAGTAGTATAATGTAATTAGTAAATAGAAGTACCCAATAGGGTTTGATAAAAAAAAAAAAAAAAAAAAAAAAAAAGGAATCTTCCAAAGAGTAATTAAGAAATTTATCCATCTTCCCCACTAACCACGGTTAGTGCGTCACCCTAATTCAATAGCACTAACCGTGGTTACAGTATTTTGCATGAGAAACCTGGATAATCGTGCCCAGTATATTTACAATTATTATGTCTTGCAGGTCAAACCGGTACATTTTACTGGACTTCAGCGAACAAGATCGGCCGCTCTGTGTATATGTGGGCCAGCGAGACCAACATGTTATACAGTGACTTTTATCCCGGTCATCCAGGAAACTTTAACTGTGTAGCCCTCCGTGCTCTTTATTGGTGGGGAATGGATTGTGCAGCCGCAGCCCGGCCTATCTGTGAGGAACTATAAGTTAAATATTTTTAGTTGTGTGTAGGGAAAACAATATTATTTTTATATTTTCCTAATTATTAATCGAGTACCAACCTCAAAAATTTTATTGCAGAAATAGATTGAGGGCGTTAAGTTGTCTCTGATTTTTTTTTCAGTTTTTTTTTATTTTATTTATTTATTTTTTTTAGTCCAGGAAGTATTGCTAAAAAGTTTTTCCGAGGTCAGGTTTGAACCCACGCCCCCTGTCTCTATCCCATGTCTGTGTGAGCCTGTCCTTTTATTTAAAGAAGTGACACCTATTGACGACTCTCTGTACTTTCAGTTAAAAAAAAAGTTCTCAGACTCTAAGAAATACAATAAAAAATCAGAGTAGCATAACTTTGCACTCAATTCATTTATGTAGTAAAAATTTTTGAGGTTGATACTTGATAGTTTTAAATGTTTAAGTTTTAGTTTTAAATAACAAATTTGTGTGATTAAAATGAAATATTATGTTCTGTATTTTATAAAATGTTTGTTTTATTTTTAATCAATATCTTCTACTCGCAATGATACAAAACATCTTGCAACTCCTCAAATTGCCAAAATATATTATAATTAATTAATTAATAAATTAGAAATAATACATTAGATTGTGATAAAATATTTAACATAAATTTTAGCATTCGATATAATAATAAAAGACAAGCATCCAGATGTTTTGTTCTATTTTTAAATTGAATCACAAGACAGTGAAATGATAAAGAACATGACACTGTAGAACACCTTAAATACTGGGATAGTAAAGTACTGTAAAATTACTGTTTGAAAGAACTTTTTACTAGCTAATCTTGGATTATTTAGACCACATAACCTGATGTCAACATAATATATATTATATAGAAGTCCGTTCACTTTTACGTTAGCCACAAGTGCCAGGCAAATTTATTAATAACAATATTCTTCAGGCTAAAAATCTTGTAATTTATTAACCAAAATTATTAACATTTACTTTGAATTACCAAATTCTTAAATCCAAGCTATCAACGGTACTTCATAAAAAATAAATATTTTTAAAAAAATGTGATGTAATAAAAATATATACATATTATATTATATAATTGTATTGTGCTTTTTTTTATTTCATTATATATATAAAAAATTAAATCATCATAAAAGTGCTCACTATATAAAAAAAGTTTTAGATTGACATAATGTAAAATTCTAAGTATATATATATTTATCTGTTTGGTATATATTGATAATATAAAAAATATACTTGTTTCTTTTTCAATTAACAGTATCAATTTTCGAAGTAAAGATATCAATCATATCAGCATAATTAAGTTCTTGAGAAACATGATAAATCATTGTAAATGATTTAAATTTCTTTAAATCATTATAATTTATAATTTAAATAAGTTGATAAAAATGGTTAAAAATTTTTTTAAATTTTTCCTTGAAAAATATTTTGTCAATATTATAATTTCATCTATATATATATTTTTTTTTTTTTTAAAAATGTTGTTTATTAAGATTAAATTTAAAGATATAATAAGGGTCTTGAAGAATTATTCTTTTTAATAACTTGTTTCAACCAATAAGGTTATGTAAAATAACTTTGGTTGATCTATGTAACAAAATGACCAATAAAAAAAATGAAGCTTTATAAATTATTATCAGAATTGTGTGTAAGAAATCGGAGTACTCACATTATTATATATAAAAAATAACATTGAAATATTAAACAAATATAAAAAAAAGAACGGGCGCGATTTACGAAGCAGTTAGCCAGGTTTCTAACCACGTTTAGCTTAACCGCGTTTAACTATACCTGTTTTACATGTTAAACCACCTAGTTAAACGTGTTTAAGCTAAACATGGTAGGAAACCTGGCTAACTGCTTCGTGAATCGCGCCCAACATTTCTTAGAATAGTAATTATATTTAATCATTACCTTAGTTGAAAAATTACGTCTTCAACTCATCATTTACACGTCTTATCTTTTCACCTCTAAATCACATCTTATTTCCTTCTCGCTCAAAGTGAGGATAAAATGAAGACAATATTTCTAACATTTTATGCTCAAGAAGAGGTTAGGTTACGTTGGTTGGTATTTTTGGGCAATCGACACATTTTGGTCATGTATGCCCCCACTCAAGAAGAGAAAAAAAGACGTAATCTCATTTACTTTCCCTCTAAAATGGTGCAGAGTAAGAAAGAATTAGAGGAGGATAGAGCTTAATAGCGAATAAAACATGAAATTTATTTCAGCTCGGGTATACTTATGAATAGCACTAATACTCCGTATTGATAAAATGCAAAAAAAAAAAAGTGACACTTGGCAGAATTAAGAATTTGGCAAGTGAGATAATTACTGATAAGATTTTTCACTTGAAATTGTTATCTCATATTATTAAAGATTTTTCATATGAAATTAGCTAATCTGTAATTATTTAGACCACGAGTTCAGTGACCCCTGTCGCCAGGTATAAATTGGAAGCTGGCGGTCCCCTGTCACATCTCCACCATGGCTACCAACGTGATCGCCGCTCTGCTACTGCTGATGACTGTGACGTCATCACAATCTCAGGTGAAAATTTGGGTCAACTTTAGTTGAATATTTACGTCTTCAACTCATGCTTTAAACCTAATCTTATTATATTATATTATATTATATTATATTATATTATATTATATTATATTATATTATATTATATTATATTATATTATATTATATTATATTATATTATATTATATTATATTATATTATATTATATTATATTATATTATATTATATTATATTATATTATATTATATTATATTATATTATTATTATAATATTATTATATTACATCTTATTTCTTGCTTGCTCAAAATGAGGATGAAAAAGAGAAAGAAAATTTCTAACATTTTATTCGTAATACAAGAGGAAAGAAGATAATAATATAATCTCGTATTTTTTCCTCTTATTACGAATCAGAGACCTTACAGAGACCTCCGTGTCATATGGCCAGGGATTTGATCAGAGCTTCACTGTAACTGAGAGTGGCGGAGCTGCTAAATGTTCGGCACGGCCCGGTTCTTGCTTGCTGGTATTGCCTGCGCAGCCAGCGAGAACCGTGCCGTGCCACTGCGATTCAGTGGCGCCGCCACTCTCAGTTACAGTGAAGCTCGGCCAAGCTGGTAAAATTTCTGGCCATAAGACACGGAGTTCTCTGTAGGGTCTCTGATTACGAATAAAATAGGAAAGAATTAGATGATGAGAGAACTAAATAGTGAATAAAAGAATTAAAAGGTGAATATTGTTTTAATTCGGGAAATTTACTTTTACTTCTTAACTTTCAATTAAAAGTAAGCGTTCAGAGTAAACTAATTATAAAGAACTTGTATTAATATTTAATTCGTTTATTTGCAGGATGCATCATATTATCGTAAGTAATTTTTTGTTTATAAATTTTTTCTATTTTTATAAGTATTATATTTTAATTTAATTTGAATTCTGGAATCTATTGTAATAAAAATTATATATGAATTATTTACAACACGATTTCAATGGATTTTAAATTTATCAAGTTTCATTGTAAAGGAATTAATTTATATTTTTTTCGTAATGGAGGCTTCAAGTCAGCTGATTTTGCGGTGTTCCCACCGTCCTATCTAACCCTATGTTAAAAAAAAACTCGAAATTGCATTTTTGGCATTAAGGAAATTTTTTAGAGAAAAATGAAATGTTGATTCATTATCAGAAGACCCCTAAATGGGGGTAAGAGAAGCTTTAAATTGGTTGCTTTAATAGTTACTAAAAAAATTCAAATTTTCTAGCATGGAGGCTTATGGAGAAAATTTTCCAGACTGGGAACACTTGAAGCTTCTGTTATGTTTCTGAGTCTTAAAAAATGTTGATTATTTTATCATAATGGGGTATTGACAAAAAAAAAAGTTTCAAGTTTTTGTCAACATTTCAAAAGGCACGAGAATTTCATGAAGAACAAGCCCTATTACAGCATTCTACGACAATTTCCTGATTTTATATGAATTTTTAAAACCTCTCAAAAATGACGTCATAGCATTGAATCTTAAATGGGAAAATAGATCAGTTAACATTGCCAAATCCCATACTTAATATTAAAATGTAACCAAAACTTCATTTGCAAGGTTTTCAGGTACTAGAATGACGATAATGAAGGTTTGAAATTCGTCCGCGTACTTCAATAACTTTTCATTTTAGCAATGTTAAGGTAGAGATAATGCCGAACAGCTGATCGACGTAATGCCCTTTGATTAACATGTAAACCTTAGCAAATTGACAAAAATTCTGAAATTTTTTTGAGAGGCAGATATTAGTGCCATAGAAAAAATTTCAAAACGATTTAACGAGCCGATTTTTTTTAATTAATTTTTTTAATTTTCAGCATAGGGCTTTCCCATGGAGAGCCAAACTAAAAAATTAATTTAAAAAAATCGGCTCGTTAAATGTTTTTGAAACTTTTGCTATGGCTTTTAGGCACTAATATCTGCCTCTCAAAAAAATTTCAGAATTTTTGTCAATTTGCTAAGGTTTACATGTTAATCAAAGGGGATTACGTCGAACAGCTGTTCGACGTTATCTCTACCTTAACTGATGCATTTCCCCATTTGAGATTCAATGGTATATATGACGTCATCAAAAAAACTTTTAAAATTTCATAAAAAATCAGCAAATTGTCGTAGAATGCTCTAATAGGGCTCGTTCTTCATAGAATTCACAGTACTTTTTACTAGTATTGCTAGCTCAAATACCGGTCAGTACCCCAATTTATTTTTCATTTTTTGTTGACCGTGACGTCATAAAGAAGTTCATCAAATTACAGTATATATTTTTTTAAAAAATTATTTTTCAATTTATTTTAAAAACCTGGAATAAAATATATATTACAACTGATATATGTTGTTATCAACATAAAGTTTGTATGAAATATATAATTTTATTACTCAAATATATCTTTAGCACGCACTGAGATATGTCTTCTTCAATATTTGCAGCATCTTCAATCTTGAACATCGTAAGACTTGGTGGATTGACGGGCAAGAATTATTTCTTCTCTGAGAAACAAAAAGTAAGAATTTATTTTTGCAAACAAATTATATGAATACAATCGGTATACATTATAACTTTATAATATTATTCTGTACATTGTAAATGTACAGAACTTGTGCTTTTTTGAGAACTAATTTGGAGCAAAGCGGCAATTACCAATCCAGGGAGTTGCCTGGTTGTAAGTGGGAAAATTATGGAAACTTTAGTCAGGGTTTTTGTTGGTAAATGGACAACCTGTATGTTTTTTTGTTTTTTTTATTTTCTATTGCATGTTTAGTTTCTTACATTATACGAGTTTCTATATTGCTGATATTTTGTAAAACTTTTTAAGTTTCAACTATTTAAAAAAACTTTAAAAATCACGACGCCACAAAATTATTGCATTTTCAGGTTATTATTAAGAACTTTTTGTCACACGTTATGTACCAAGAGGGAAGGGAAGAAGGATTCGAAACGACTCACTATTTAAAACACAATCAAGCTAAAAAAAAAAAAAAATTACTTTTTTCTTTGTATAATGAGAATTTGTTTAGAAAAGAAAAGAGTTGAGAGCCGTCTCAACCCACTCTTCCTTGGTAATACTACATAGAGTTCAGAAGAGTTAAATAAAATTAGAAAAAAACAATTGACAAGTCAAGATCCCCTATCCAAATATGCAATAAAAATTTCAAATAGGTTGTTCTTTAAATTCATTTTTATTTGAAAAAGGATCTTATTTATACAATTTACGCAGTGGTATACGCTTCTGATTCGTAATCGGATGGTCGTCAGTTCGATCCCAGCCATGCACCGCCAAACTTTTCACAAGTGGTGGTTGCTAAAAAACACCCACTCGTGGATCCTGGGTGTGATTGATGGCATCCTCCATCAATTGCCGACCATCCTGACTGAGGTTTCCATGGTTTCCTCAGTCATAACCAGGAAAATGCTGTGATGGATTGCTTAGGCCATGGTCATCCCGGTTTGGAAGGAACCCACAAAAGTAGGGTCTACGAAAAGCCGGGAGGTTAAATTCAGTCACTTAATTGTGGCCAGTACCCTACAACAGGGTTCAGTTAAGGCTATAAAAATTAATGCAATTTACAGATGTCATGGATGGAGGCAAGAACTTTCTGCCGAGACTTTGGCATGGACTTGGTGTCGATTGAAACACAACGTGAAAATGATTTGATCGTTGAACATTTCAACTCTATCTCTGTTGGTGAGGCAACTTAATTAAACTATTGTTTTATCCTGTCCTTTTTTTTCTCTTTTTTTTTTTCATTTATTTTTCCATTCAATTTTAAAAATATGAACAAAAAAATATGTTAATTTTGTAAAATTTGCATTGTAGTTACCATGCTGTTAAGGTATTATCATTTATAGAAAAAAATTAACAACGCTAAGCAAAACCTGATATGAAAATTAATAAAGGGTATTCACAAAGCCCTAAGGTCACATTTAGTTCTCGACAATTTAAAGCTTGATTTTAGGCATGCTTTTTAGACCCAAAATTTCTGGTCTTAAATTAATTATCGAGCCCTAAATGTGGCCTTAAGGCTTTGTGAATGCCCCCTAACATTTCTTATTTGTTCTCCTTCCTCTCACAAGGCTATAAAAATAAACTAAGCAAGATCGCGGAAAAAAATGACACAAAAGTACAGTATTACCAGAGAAACAGTAATTGTCAATATTTTATTATTTTTTTCTCAATACGCTCTTTTTCCAGGTGTATTTTTAAAATTTATTTGAACAAATTTTGAATATTTTTGCTCAAATTTCAAGTATGTTTCTAAATGTTTGTTTTTATGAACTCTTCTATATAGAAGAGGAGTTAAAAAAGTAAATATAAAAATATATTTTAATTTTTTCTTAGTTATAATTTATAATCAATCAAAACAATAAAATACTAAATACAAACTTAATTTTTTTACTCTCGAAAATTAATTTTTATTATCATAATGAAAGAAGTGACTAAAACAATTACGACTTCAACTCGTCCTTTATACGTCTAAATCTAATCTTTTTACATCTAAAACACATCTTATTTCCTCTTCGCTCAAAGTGAGGATGAAAGGAAGACAATATTGAGTGCGATTCACGAAGCAGTTAGCCAGGTTTCTTATAACCACGTTTAGCTTAACCACGTTTAACTAGGTGATTTAACACGTAAAACAGATATAGTTAAACGTGGTTAATTTAAACGTAGTTAGAAACCTGGCTAACTGCTTCGTGAATCGCACCCATTGTTTATAACATTTTATGCTCAATAAAGGTGGATTCAGATGGCGACAACGGCAATGCGACGCGATTTTAACGTAAAAGCTGTGAAATCCTATGCGGCGGCGAATTCGCTGGTAATCGCGTTAATTGCGATGCTCTTTTTCTTTTAATCGCCCAATATGGCCGCCAATGGATGTAACTGCAAGTGCGCATTATTCGCGTCGCGTCGCATGGTAAAAATCGCCATGTGAATCCACCTTAAGAGGGGAAAAAAAAACGTAATCTAGTCTTTTTACCTCTAAAATGGTACAAAATAGGAGGAAATTGGACGAGGAGAGAGCTTAAAAACAAAGAAAATATGAAATTTATTTCAACTCGGGTGTGATTTCTAGGTCAAAACGGTGGGATGGCGTGGACTTCCGGTAACAAGATTGGCAGTTGGAATTACATGTGGTTGAATGGAGAAAACCTCGCCTTTGAAGACTGGGGCGTTGGAGAACCAAGCTCTTTCGACGTCCAACATTGCATCGTGGTGCTTTATAGCCACTGGTACGATGCCCCATGTGAGAGGCCGGAGCATTTCATTTGCGAACAGAGATAGCCTGGAGTTTTAGATCGAATTTTGTTTAAAGGGAAAGAGAACACCGATCAGCTGTTTTTTTAGTTTTATTTGATTAACATGTAAACCTTAGCAAATTCACAAAAATGCTGAAAAAAAATGAGAGATAGATTTTAGTACCTAAAAAAGCCATTACGTAGAAAAAATTTCAAGACAATTATTCGAGCCAATTTTTTTTTTAATTAAATTTTTTTATTTTTCAGCATAGGGCTTTCCCATGAAGAGCCAAACTAAAAACTTAATTTAAAAAAATCGGCTCAAATAATTGTCTTGAAATTTTTTCCATGGCTTTTAGGTACCAAGATCTATTTTCCAAATATTTTGCAGAGTTTTTGTGAATTTGCTAAGGTATACATGTTAATCAAATGAGACTACAAAATCAGTTATTCCGTGTTACCTTACCCAAGTGAGAAAAAAATCACTATTGATCTATATCAATATAATATACGGATGTATATTCCCCCCCCCCTGATTTTTTATTGTCTTTGGACTTTTTTCTATACATGAACCCCTTCAAAAATTTCTTCTTATCTACGCTAACAATATTGTTTATATTATTACTGTATGTATTATGTGAATTATATACTTTTTAATATGTAGAATCATATAGATTCTATATTTAATTTTAAATGTTCGAATATTATGCAATTAATTGCGATAAAGGATATAGTTGTAACCATTATACTATGTAAAATTCACTTCTATAAAGGAATACGTGCATTTTTTATTTTATTTTTGGACTTTGACTCAAGTAATGTCAATTTATTTCATTTTTTTTTTTTTTTTTTTTTTTTTTTTTTTTTTTTTTTTTACCTTTTAACTGTGGTGTAAAAAGATGCGACTTCATTATAGTCATGTAAATACTTATATCCATTATGCAAGCATAGAAAAAGATGTTGCATGACTATCCTTTTCCACGTTACCCATTCTATAGTGTATTTTAGACTGATATATACACAATAAAACAAAAAACTGTTAAAATATTAATACTAATTCTCTATATTTTGAGGGTGTTTAAATAAAAGGTTCAAACACATTTGAAATTTCATAAATTTAATCAAAATACGCAGAAAAAAATGTCACATAGTTTTTTCAGTAATAAGTAATGACAATCATAAATTCTAACATTTAGGGTAGGAAAGACTGTGTATGTATGTATGTATTATTATTATTATTATTATGTGCAGACAAACATAGTTGCAATAATGTATACACAAATTTGTAAAATAAATGTACTGGTGAAACAGATAAAAAAGTAACAAATAAAAATACCAAATTTCAGATAATTGTTTGACAATTGAATGTTATTTCTAAATAATATTTAAATACAAAAAAAAAATACTAATAATAATAATAATAATACTCTATCAAGAAATATACATATACTAAAAAAAATTGCAAGCTATTTCACTTGAGCCAAGCATAATTAGGTTCCTGCATGCCTTTTTTTTAGTAGCTCAGTTGAAAGAGGAGGTTGAAAAATACACCTGTGAATTTTATGCGATTTTTTTTTACTACCGCATCTTGCCTAAAATGGAGCTTTAAAAAGTCACGTGACCTGGAGGCATCGCCTATATGACATCACGTTTCTATGAAAACAAATATATTAATCGATATAGACCTTGGTTAATTATTGCTTGTTTATTATTTGTTTCTATAGCAACGTGACGTCATAGGCGATGCCTCCAGATCACGTGACTTTTTATATCTCCATTTTAGGCAAGATGCGGTACTAAAAAAAAAAAAAAAAAAAAAAAAATCGCATGAAATTCACAGGTGTATTTCTCAACCTCCTCTTTCGTTTGAGCTAGTAAAAAAAATGGCATGCAGCAACCTAATTATGAAATAAAATTCATGGAAAGTAATTAACGCATTATTATTTTGAGATAATTAAGTTTTTACTTCCAATGTTCCCCATTTGATCAACCGATTCCGAAATGAAATTAATTGAGATTAATCCTTTAAAAAGCAGATTTATTTGCATATAGTAAACCAGCTGGCTTGAACAGCTGACATTAATCTTCCTGCTCACAAATGAAGTTGGCCGCGTGACCAGAACAGTGCCAGTCATGCCAGGCTCCCTCCCAGTAACAGAGACAATGTTCAGAGGCCGGGGAGGCGGGTTGTCCGGGACACCAGTTTTCGTAGATCAGCTGAGCTCCGTCCATCCAAAGGTAAGTGGAACGTCCCACCTTGTTGCCTGAGGTCAGTACCACGACCGTACCACCGAGACCTGTGAGAACAAACAGGATGTTGCAATGGACCTCAATTTTTTTTGTAGAAATGGATAGAGGGTGGAAAGTTATGCTACCCTGATTTTTTTTCAGATTTTTTAGAGACTGGGAACTTAAAAAAAATATTGAAAGTTCTTTTTGTGACGTCACGAGACGCCGCGCCGCTCCTTAAGAAAAATATAGGACTTGCCGCCTCGTGACGTCACAAAAAGAACTTTCAATAATTTTTTAAAATTAGTTCCTGCATGGTCTCTAAAAATTTTGAAAAAAATCAGGGTAGTAAAAATTTGCACCCTCTATCCATTTCTGTAATAAAAACTTTTTAGGTAGATCCTCCATTGTGTTCCTGTTACAGTCAAATTTACATGACAAACCCTCCGGAAGTAGCCGGAAGTGTAAGGTTTCTGGTCTTCCTATTCGTATTTCAACGTTCAATTTCATAGAAAGGGATTCAGTACTTCTACTTCGAAATACTCTGTAAAGTTTCAAAACTGAATTACAATCAGTAATTTACACTTCCGGCTACTTCCGGAAAGAATATTAAATTAATTAGACTGTAGTGTGTACAATATAAAAGTGAGACAGAACCAGTACGATAACAACATAAAAATTTTAATTTTCTATGAAAACAAAATTTTGTTTTAATATTTTAATAATAAATATTTATATATAAATTTCAAGTTGCATGGTTATAAAAAATTAACATTATAATAAATTTTATTTAATACTCGCGTCACATATATACTATTTATAATAATATTACGTATTTTAATTAATATAATTATTTCAATTACTGAAAAAAATTAAATTGGTTTACCGTAGAATGGCCGCCATTTTTATTCAGCGCCTGCTAACGTAACATCTATGCAACTTCTTTTTCAGTGCTGCTATGCAGGTTGCATCGGTACATTATTAGGGGTATCGATCCGCCCCTAATTTCAGTTAAATTTGTAATGATAAAGTTTATTCATTTGATGACATTTTAGGAAAGGAATATAATACTAATAAATAATCAATAAACCGTAATTAATTAATCTTAAAAGTAGCCAGAGGCATGAAATTTCTTATTTTAATTTTTTTATATTTCAAATCTGAAAGTTTGGAAAGAGATTTGAATTAAAATTTATAGTTTGAACATTCTGAATGAATTCCCTTATTTCAATCTTTCAGAAAAGTCTTAGATATTTCATGTTTATACAGTCAAATTAATTTAAAATTCCCACCGGAAGCACCCGGAAGTGGAGTGGTTTCTGGTCTTCCCATTCGTATTTCAGCATTGCAATTTCACGAATATTTCAGTCATTATACTTTAAAACCCTCTGCAAAATTTCAATGCTTAATTATTTTCAGAATAGTAACAACATTCACAATTTGGCTACTTCCGGAGGGAATATTACATAAATTTGACTGTAGTTCAGTCAAAATCTTTCCACTTCCGGACACTTCCGGTGATAACCTTACATTTTTTTAACTACATTTTTTTTTAAAAGACCTTGCCACCACAAATAAGACGTTAAACCATTTTGTCATTAAAATTTGAATTATATTGAAAGTTTGTAATACTGTCCAGCCTTTGAATTGCAATACAAACAATCCTGCAACTCTGGCAGTTATATATAACCTCTTACCGATGGACTTAAGGTGGTTGATGATCAGCTGATCTTCTTCGCGGGTCTCCACCGACACTAGCGCCATACCGAAGAAGCGGCAGAATGAGGCAGCATCAATCCAAGTTAACTGTAATAAGATTTTTATTAATTGTTAATATTGTCATACATAATACTTAAGGGTAAGATAACACGAAACATTGATTGATGTAGTCCCATTTGATTAACATGTAAACCTTAACAACCTCATAATAATTCTGAATTTTTTTTGAGAGACAGTTCTTGGCACCAAAAAAATGTGAAAAAAATTTCAAAACAGACGATCCAATTTTTTAAAATTAAATTCTTAGTTTAGGTCTCCATGGGAAAGCCCTATACTGAAAATTTAAAAAAATTCATTTAAAAAAAATTGGATCGTCCGATTGTTTTGAAATTTTTTCCACATTTTTTTGGTACTAAGAACTGTCTCTCAAAATAAATTCAGAATTATTTCAATTATTATGAGGTTGCTAAGGTTTACATGTTAATCAAATGGGACTACAAACAATCGATTGTTCGTCTTACCCTTAATAACTTATTAGCAGAAGTAAAATATCTAGAAAATATATTTAATAATTATAAGCATAGAGTGAAAAAATGTTCTATTAACGTCTCTGAAAGACATCAAAATTGACTAATTTTGTTTAAGTCATATTATTGAATAATTAAGCTAAGTTAACTTGAGAGAAAATATAAAAAATAAATTTATAATATTATTGTACTAATTTTTTACTTACTGTTTGATGTCTGGAGAAGAAATAATCACGTCCTCCAAGGTTTACGAGATTCAACTGTGATCGAGCTGCAAATAATTATAATGTAATTATAATAATATTATAATAATTATAATAATTATTATAATAAAATTATAATAATTATACTGTGATCGAGCTGCAAATAATAATAATTATAATTATACAAATTAATATCCTTATTTCTTTTTATTGAGTTCATAATAAAATTAAAGCTCAGAAAGGAGTTTTTGCACATCACTCTATGAATAAGATTTTTGTTTATAAAGCAGTTAAGTCCTATGTATTAAAGTTTCATAAAAATTATAAATTTTCACTTATAGGATTTAGAGTTACAATTTATTGTTTTTAGCATTTTTTACTAAATAATGAAAACGTATGCAGTAATATTATAATACAGTTATAATGATACAGTTATTATGAATATCAATTCTAACTTACGATATATTTTGGAGGGACCATTTGTCGCTGCATATCGAGATTCTCTTGCTGTGGTTTGAGTAGTTTGTTGTTGTTGAAGCTAAAACAAAAAAATATCGTTATATAGTTACAAAAATATTAAAGAATTAAATATTGGCTTGAAAGAAAAAAAAAAAAAAAAATAGACACGAGTTGTTAGAGTTGACATTCAACATCATCATTACTTTTGTGCGATGCAGCTGCATGTGCGGCAGCTTCATATAGTATAAAGATGCAGGTCTTTGCTGAAGTCACAAACATGGCTGCTTATGGCAGATTGTGCATTGTGACGTCATTTTGACGTAAGAAAGGAATGGAGTATCGACATAATTTTTTTTACTGTAGAAATGGATAGAGCGTGTAAAGTTATGCTACCCTGATTTTTTTCAGAATTTTTAGAGCCCAGGAAGTATTTTTAAAAAATTATTGAAAGTCCTTTTTGTGACGTCATGCGGCGGCAAGTCCTATCTTTTTCTTAAGGAGCGGCGTCCTTAATTTAATTAAAATTAAGAAATTTTAATAATTTTTTTAAAAATTGTTCCCGGTCTCTAAAAAATCTGAAAAATATCAGGGTAGCATAACTTTGCACCCTCTATCCATTTCTGCAATACAAAAATTGAGGTTGATACTCCATGATTGCTTTCCTTACTTTGCAGTTGGCGTCATGCAGCTGCAACACGCACGGAAATAATAATGCGAATGTTGAATGTCAACTCTAGCAAAGCTCTCGGTGTGGCTGCCTATATTCACTTAATAGCACCAACCATGAACGTATAGAGTATAATATATTATAAAACTCCCTTTATGTCTCGAGATGCTTAATTATGTGAAAAGTAATACGAGCCTACTACCAAGATCATAGACAAGGGAAGGTGCCAGATGCTATTATTTCTATATTAAAACTCCCCTAAACTAAATCCGTATAATTATCTTTGATTCAAGGATCTCTGCAAATCAAGCAGTAACGTTTCCTCCCGAGTCTGTACATGACTGAGGTTGTACCTCGTGGTGCACGGCGAGTCTGAGGAGGCTCCAAATATCCACACTGAAGGTGGGAGGCATCAGGACCACGCCCCCTTCTCCTCCAGCTGACAAACTTTGGTTCACCGTCAGACGTGACGTCAGCTGTTCGACCGCGCGCTGAGAAACAGATAGACAGAGAGAGAGAGAGAGAGAGAGAGAGAGAGAGAGAGAGAGAGAGAGAGAGAGAGAGAGAGAGAGAGAGAGAGAGAGAGAGAGAGAGAGAGAGAGAGAGAGAGAGAGGAGAGAGAGAGAGAGGAGAGAGAGAGAGAGAGAGAGAGAGAGAGAGAGAGAGAGAGAGAGAGAGAGAGAGAGAGATTAAAATTCCCTTCTTGGCTTGGGGGGAGGATATTGGGGGGGGGGGGCAAATTTACTACAAAGGGATAAAATTAGATATTAAATAATAATTATTTTTTAAATTATATAAATATATTTATAATGCTACCATTTATATTAATTAAAAAAATAAATATTACATTATTTTTTTATAACCAAGTGAAGCAATAATAGCGAGAATTCTACTTATTTGATAACAAAACTCAATAATTCTTGATGTATTAAGTTTCACACAGTTTCCTCCTATGCAGCAAAAAATATTGAAATGACCGCAATTCCATGCTAAAATCTCTTTATTTTACTAACTCCCAAAGTGAAGAAATAAATAATATGCATTTTTTAAAGCATTCTAGTCATCCTACACACTTTTCAAATTGAAGGGATGGATGTTGTTATACGTACGTCATTGTCACGTATTTTCATATGTTTGTGAGTTGAATGTGATGCTACATCGTTTTATACAGTACAAATTTAATTAAAGGTGAAAGAGGATTTTAAAAATTTGAAAAAAATCGACAATACATAATTCGAGGTTCTATATATTTAATGCAGCAAAAGTTTCAATAATTTTCAGAAAAAAAGATATAAAAAATCGTACGGGAAATCAAATAATGGACAACATACATGAAATTTTTTTATTTGCAAAAATGAATAGAGGGTACCAAATTATGTTACTCTGAATTTTTTCAGATTTATTTTTTTAAACCCAGAACTATTTTTAAATAATTATTGAAAGTGCGGCCACGCCCCCTGTAGGCGTCAATAGGCGTCTCGGTCTTATCCTTTTTAATAAGGATTCAGGAGTGCCAACTTAATTTACAGAACTTTCAATAATTATTTAAAAGTAGTTACGGGTCTCAAAAAAAAAAATCTAAAAAAAAAAATTCAGAGTAGCAGAATTTGGTGCCCTCTATTCATTTTTGCAATAAAAATGTTCATGTATGTTGTCCATTATAAACTAATTAACAATTCTCACCTGGATATCAGGGTTTGCAGGTATGCTGGCAGCCCAAATTGTCCCTACCAACAATAACAAAACACACGCCGTTGTCTTCGCCATGGTAAGTTATGTTTAACTGTGGCGAAAACAGTCTCGAATTAGTTTATATAATGTAACTAGGGTGCATAAAAAATTGTAAATTAAAGCGGACATATGTACATTGGACATTGGACGTCAATTGAGACGTTCAATTCGAAGAAACTCACGTGTTATTATAAATTGAGACAGATTATGAAAAGGTCAAAAGTTAAATAATCTTTTAACTTTCACCTTGTGTTTGAAAAATACCGAAATTATTACACAGTAAAAAAAAAAAATCAGGAAATGCCAGAAATGAGAGGATAAAAACCAGATTTCTTTAAATTGCCTGAAAAGTTATTGACACCTTAATGCTTTAGCTCAAATTATACTACTAAATTTTCAGGTTAAAATAATAATAAAAAAAATGCTATTGCAGTCACATGTTAAATTTGTTGTTACTGTGTAATTAAACTCTAACATTAAAGTCTTATAGTTGATGACATGAATGCCTATATATATATATATATATATATATATATATAATTTTTTTTAATTTTTAATCAAACCCTATTGGGTACTTCTATTTACTAATTACATACTACTTTGAAACCCCGAACCTTCCGAAACCCTAACTTGAGCGTTTCGCGGGCTCTTCTGGAACGAGGGCGGCCACGGCCTTGCAAATCCATCCCGGCATTTGCCTGCGGCTGAGGGAAACATGGAAACCTCAGCCAGGATGGACGCTACAGCTTTTGTCAATGAACCGGAAGTGCAATGGTCCAAAGCCAGAGGAACCACATAGTGGAAAAGCGCAACGTTTTACCCCTGGGTGGGAAACGTGGTTTTTGTTGAAAATGGTCACCCATCCAACTACTAACCACGCGCGGCGTTGCTTGACTTCGGTGATCTGACGAGACCCGGTCAAGCGCACTGCGCCACACCTCCCATATATATATATATACTTTTTTTTTATAGATGATTTTTATGTATGATGATGGTGAATTTACAATGCAAAATAAAACCATCACCATTTAAATATACTTTACCTATATACTTATGTCATTTCTCAACACAGCTGCAGATACAAGTAATGCTATAAAGTATAAGCACAAAAGGAAGAAAAATTAGCATATTATAGTGTTAATCAAAAATTTAATAATTATTATTTGAACAATGATTTATTTTAGTTAATCTCCTAAAGAGGCATTCACAAAGCTTTAAGGCCACATTTAGGGCTCGATAATTTAAGACCAGAAATTTTGGGTCTAAAAAGCATACCTAAAATCAGGCTTTAAATGGGGAATTCTCTTACAACTCAAAATTTAATTTAACTACTATATTATGATAGGGTACATATTAACAATAAGTTTGACTTAAGTTTCAACTTTTTAAACTCAAATTTGGGGACTCTGAAGGGATTATTAGAATAGGGGCAAAGTATGCAACCTGCGCGCAAACCTGAAAATTGTGACGTAGAAACTCCCTAGTTAACACACAACAACTGCCTGATATCATAATTTGAGCGTCAAGGAGTGATTGGCTATAAATTTTAGTAACACAATCGAAATCAGCAGGCTTTTCTACCCTAGTATCAATAGTTTTGAATCCAATATCAGTTTATTTTAAGAGTGATAATCGAAAATATAAATTTATTGCAGGAAAATTTCGCCTGCTAGGCAGTTTCTACGTCACGTTTTGGCACTAAATTCAAAAGAAGGAAGATTTTTAAAAAATTCCCATGTCTCCAATTTTGAAGATTGAAAATTTTTTGTTTTGGGACATTTATTTTAAGGCATAGAGCACCTGAAAAAAAATTAAAAAAAAATGTAGGAGAATTCCCCAATATCGAGCCCTAAATGTGGCCTTAGGGCTTTGTGAATGCCTCTTTTAATAACTAATAAATACTCTTATATTATATAATAAATTTTATAATTTATATTTTTGTACCTAAGGGAATCATTTGTTAATGTAATAAGTATAATAATAAAAAATAATTGCATTATAACAATTTTTATCAACGGAGAATTTTATTTATCATGAAAAGATTCGAGTATCATTATCCAGAAAATAAATTTCTTTAATTGATTAGAAGAAGAAAATACAACAATTTTAAAGTTAAAAACTTTGCAACGAAAATCATTTTTCAAAATTATCATTTTAAAAAATAAGCATAAACAAAAATAGTTGCATGAATTCAATAAATTTGTTTATTTAAGCAATTAACACCAAGTTATATTATATTAATCATTGGAAAATAATTAAATGGAATCGGAACAGTTTTATTTTAAAAAACTTTTTATTCCCATCAATGAACAAGCTACAAGATTTGTTTTTACATATTTTGATAGAGGAGAGTTTTTGTTCTGATTTTTTATAAAATTTTAAAGCCCTAAATATCCTTTGCAACACGCTGTAATATCATGTAATCATTCAAATATTAAATTTAACAAACATATATAAATATAGGGAAAGACTTTACATGACTATGACGTCACAACGCATTTTCTCTCCATGTTTGATAAAAAAAATGACTTAAGCCAGCTCATTATACGGTGTTCCCATACCGTCCTATCTAAACTTATATATAACAAAAATTGCGAAATAGCTTTTTTAGCATTACTTAATTTTTTTAAGCGAAGAATGAGCTCTTGATTGATTTATTATCAAAGGGTTCAAATTAATAGTTTTAATTTACTGAGACAAAAATCAAAATTTCTAATGTGGTGGCTCATTGTGAAAATTTTCCTGTCATGGAACACTTGAAATCTCGATTTAACCAAGGATCTTGTATAATTATGGATAGGTGGGGGCACTGCCGTCAGTGAGGCAAGGTTTTGAGGAGGAAGTGGGTGGTAAAACAATAGGATATCCGCCATCTTATCATGGCCTGTAAAGACAAAACAATACAAAATATTGCACTCGGTGGCCATGATACCATGTCCTTTTACCTCAGTAACTATAATGCTATAGACCTAGCCTATCTATAAAGTACAAGATCCTTGAATATAACATAGCTTGACATTGACAAAAAATATGCGCTTGTCTATTGTTGATTAAAATGTTGACATCAGTTGATCTGAATCTTCTTTACCAGCTGACACAAAATATTAATCTTCCTGCTCACAAATGAAGTGTGATTCGTATCCAAAGCAGTGATAATCATGCCAGTCTCCTTCAAAGTAACAGAGACAATGTTCAGAAGCGGGATCAGCGGGCTGTCCTGGTCTCCAGTGTTCGTATATAAGTTGAGCACCGTTTAACCAAAGGTAGGTGGAGCGTCCGATCTTGTTGCCAGAGGTATAAACTACCACTTTGCCACCTAGACCTGTGAAAAAAGGTCAAAATTTTTAATGTTTTTATATAACTTAAGGCTTAACCTGAGAAATTTGGACGAAAAATTCGCTACAACAGATTTTCTTCAAATTAATTTGGTGGACTTACAACAATCGTCAAATTAGCTCTGAATTTTTTCGGAATTTTTTAACCATTGGTTTAATTATAATTAATTTATTTAAATGAGAATTTTGTATCCTTCCAATGTTAAATTTGTTAATTAGCATTGCAAAAAAACTATACAACAGATTCTTTTACTTTTTTTTTTTTTTTTTACTAAAACCTAATTTTTTAGACTATTTTTCTGAATTGTTTTCATATATTTTGAACCGTGGCGATGATCGTTTCCTATATGTGATGAGAAATGTGGCAACGTTCTCAAGGACTGATGTCACCACTCCCTCCTAAAAAATTATTTGCATTCCAATGCAAACAGTGTTGCCACTATAGCCACGCCTCTTGACCTTGACAGACAAATTCTCAGGTTATACCTTAATATCAAAACCCATCAATAATTATAAATATGAACCTTCCGAAACCCTAACTTGAGTGTTTTGTGAATCGTTGGAAATGAGAGCGGCCACAGCCTAACAATCCATCGGACCAAATTTACCGGTCACTGAGGGAAACGTGGAAACATCAATCAAAATGGACGCTACAGCTTTTGTAAATAAACTGGAAATGCATGGTCCAAAACCATGAGAGGAACCACGTAGTTAAAAAAATATGCATTAATTTAATTGCATTAATATGCAATAACCGCTGTAAGATGCGTGATTTTCGTCGAAAATAGTCACCCATCCAACTAATAACAACGCTCGGCGTTGTTTGACTTCGGTGATCTAACGAGACCCGGCCAAACACATACAGAATAGGCAAAATTTTACAGATGCAACTAAAAAAATTAATATGGTTTTTTATTAATTAGGTTTTCAATCAATACAATATTATTTTAAAGTTTTACTAATTTAAAATTAAAAAATAAAGTTTTTTAATTTTTATCTTTATAAATGTAGTAATTATTGAAAACTTTTTGGTAATATTTTTATTGAAAAGCCACCATTTTTGTTTAACGCCTGCTGACTTGAAATCTATGCAACTCTTCAGACAGAACTGTTACGCGGGTTGCATCGTGTCATTATTAGGGGTTCTATTTTTTTTTTTTTTTTTTTTTGGGAAATGAGTTTTCTTTATAACATATTTCAGTTATGCTCTTTTTTATTTAAAAAAAAATGCTATTTTTATTTTTATTTGTATAGAATTATTTGTAAAATATTTTACTTAGCTGTTAATTTAATATCGATATAAGATTTATAAAAAGTATACGTACTGAATGAAGTGAATCTTAATTGTGAAAGTAGTCTGTGTGATATGCTGTGTTTTAAGAGTTATTTAAAATCTGAAACTCAATATGGTGGGAGATTAAAATTGTTATAAATTCTATGAAATTGTGCTACGTTCAGGATTATACTTATATTTACTAAGCTTTAAAACATAGATTTTTTTACAGGGACAATACATCGCTATGAGCTTGAAGCTAGAGGCGGGGTAATGGGAAGTGATTAGGGTGGGAAGGGATGGGGGCCTTGGCTGTTACGCGTCTTAACATTTGCAGAGGTGAGACTGAGGAAACTGTGGAAAAAATTAATTTTTTTATTCAATGAACCAAGGTAATTAATGTCTAATTAATGTCCAAAGTCTGGAACACCACAGTTACTATCACAAACGTCTTATGAATCGTCTTATTTATTTTGTACTATAAGAACTGGCCATAAGGGTATTCGTCTCGTTTTCTATCCACTCAGTGCATTGATGTACTTGTGTGTGGTTCCCCAGGATTTGAACATCACTTTAGTCCATTGATAAAAAGTAGAAGTGTCCATCCTGACTGAAGTTTTCCACAGTTCCCTCAGTCTCAACCTCAGCAAATTCTCATGGGATGCGTAACAGGTCGTGGCCAGCATCCTTTTCCCCCTAATCTCTATTCACTACCCCGCCTCGAGCTCAAAGATCATGTAAAAAAAAAGCCTCTGAATTGCAGAACAACCAAAAATGTCTGCAATCCTGCAACTCTGTCAGTTATGCAAACTCTTACCAATGGATTTGAGGTGGTTGATGATAAGTAAATCTTCCTCGCGGGTCTCCACCGACACTAGCGCCATACCGTAGAAGCGACAGAATGAGGCAGCGTCGATCCAAGATAACTGCAAGAAATCATTGATTAAAAATTGTTAATTAAAATTATTAATTAAAAATTAAGGGAATCGAAATCTACAGATAGTTAAAAAAAAAGTAGCGAAATTAAGTCTTTCTAATATATGGAGTATCTAGCATGAAGTTAGTAAAAGAAATGGAATCTTCCAATTAAATTTAACATTTTGTGTATATGTAAATAAATTTGTTAACATTATATTATTTCATAACAAAATTGTTAGCTGCTAAAATGTGTTAATGTGTTATTAATATATATATATATATATATATATAAAGTCACAAACATTAACAATCAATTTTAACTAATTCACAAATTTAATTACAATAATTAGTAACACTAATTTACAGCTCTAAATTCTAAATGACAATATTGTATGATAAAACTCCCTATATAAATTGACTATTAAGTACTGCAAGAGATTAACAATATTTTGTATATTACTTACTTTTTGATGTCGTGAGAAAAAATAATCTCTTCCTCCCAGGTTCACGAGATTTAATTGTGATCGTGCTGCAAAAAATAAAAAATAATAATAAAAAAAAATATTTTAATTTAAAGTAATTTAAAAAAATTCTAAGAGAGAATTTGCATGATATTTTTTGCTAACATATTTAAAGTCCATATCTACGTTACAGGCTTTTTAGTTAATTTTTTAGTTAATATGTATTGTTATTTATTATTTTTTCCCACAATTTGTTTTTACCCTCTTAAAATATTTCTTATTAACATGATAAGGATTCATTTGTTTTGGAATAACATCAAACTGCAGCATATGAAGATAGGGTAATGTATTCCACGAAATTGTTTTCAATTATCTCCCTCAAGACATTGAAGTGAAGAAAAAAAAACTTTAATATGTTTAAAAAGTATGTAAGGTGACTTTTACTTGAAAAAAAAACAAAAAAAAAAAAATGTGAATAAAATAATAATTGATTATCTTTTACAATATTTTTTTTGCGTATAATATCTATTGTATTTTCTGTGACTTGTCTTATAGGAAAAAATTAATAAATTATTTGATTTGATGTCCATATTGTATGTAATGTCTGTACCAATAATTATATTGTTTGTAAAATATTTGCAAAACTGATGTTTTGCATCACGAATTTATGATTTTCAGTGTTAAAAAACACTGAAAATATCGACAATGCAACACTTGTATCCTAAATTGCAATAAAAAGAAAATAGATTCAGTTTATTAGATATGCTAGAGAAATAGTAACGATTTAAACTTACAATATATTTTGGAGGGACCATTTGTCGCTGCATATCGAGATTCTCTTGCTGTGGTTTGAGTAGTTTGTTGTTGTTGAAGCTAAAAAGAAAAATTATCATTACAAAACATGTTCAGATTATATATTTATCGTAATCCTTTAGCTATAATTTATTATTAGTAAGCTAAATATAATTATTACGAAGATTCTGGATATTGCATCCATTTTAGTAATTTCTTTATTATTATTATTATTTATAAAAAAAAAATAACTTCTCATGAAATATAATTTTTCCCTATATAAATTTTTATAATTCATATAATACATCTAGAAAAATCATGAAAGTTACTCTTGGCAATTTTTTCGATGTGTTCACACAAAACTACTAAAGACATGAGTAAAAAAAAAAAAAAAAAAAAAAAAAAAAAAAAAAAAAAAAAAAAAAGCATATATATGGACATATCAAATCCAATACACATACACATCGTTGCCGATTCCGTGTAAACAAAATATAGGCATTTTTTAAGGTCTCTTCAGTATATGACTGAGGTTGTACCTCGTGGTGCACGGCGAGTCTGAGGAGGCTCCAAATGTCCACACTGAAGGTGGGAGGCATCAGGACCACGCCCCCTTCTCCTCCAGCTGACAAACTTTGGTTCACCGTCAGACGTGACGTCAGCTGTTCGACCGCGCGCTGAAACAGAGATTAAAGGGTGCATTTCCATGGAGCGAATGTCTAGCGGAGCTTGGCGGGGCGAGAAAAGCGTACTTGCTTCCATCTCGTATGGCGGCCATCTTGGCGATATCCCCGCAAGGTGAGGAAATTCCGAGCCTCTGATTGACTGCGGCACGTGATTTTCTCGCTTTCCTCGCTCCATGGAAATGTATACTTTAAAACTGATTTCTAGGCTGTGGGAGAGGTGCTGGGTGGGTGGTGCAATTTTTTAACAAAAGTGACACAAAAATCACAAATTCTAATTATTATTTTTTTACCTGGAACATAAAATGAATGGTACATAGTATTGTCAATTCCTTTCATGTGTTTTGTAACCCTCTAACCTCAAAATTAAGAAGAAAGACGCTGTAATGTCATATGGCATAGCCTTGCACCGTCTTTCCCTATGCTTGCCTGTTAATTTAGTACATGACTATATATAATGTCATGCACAACAATTTGCAAACATGAATTTAATTAAAGAATAAAGGAGGATTTTTAAAAAAATCTGAAAAAATCGACAATACAAAATTCAATTCAATTTAATGCAACAAAAATTTCAATAATATTCAGAAAACACTTTAAAAAATCGTTCGGGAAATCACACAATTATAAATTATTAATTAACAATTCTCACCTGGATCTCGGGGTTTACAGGTACACTGGCAGCCCACACCATCCCTTCCAACAATAACAAAACAAACGTCGTTGTCTTCGCCATGGCAAGTGATGTTTAACTGTGGTGTAAAATAGGCTCAAATTAGTTTATATAATGTAACTGAGCTGCATAAAAAATACAAATTAAAGTGGAAATTAGTGCAGTAAATTTAGACGTTGAATTCGACTCACTTTGTGTTATAAATTGAGACAAATAAAGAAAAGGTCAGAAGTTAAAGTCTTTTAATTACCACTTTGTGTTTTAAAAATATACTGAAATTATTACACAGTAAAAATAATCAGGAGTAATAAATTCCCAATGCCAAGAATTGGGGGTAGGTAGGAAAACCAGCCTTCTTTCTACATGGTCATAAAAAATTGGTGGCTTCTTCCCCCCCCCCCAACCCCGACTCATGCAATTATCCTACAAGTTACAACAAAATCTATTACAGTTGCTTATTTTTCGTTACTGTGTAACCAAACTTTAATATGATGCATTTTTTTTTAATTTTTTTACTTGGTGGGTTTTGTATGATGATAAATTACGATGCAAAATAAAAATATCATCATTTAGATATTACATTTCACAGAAATTTAAATTAAGTGGTGTTTAAACACAGCTGCAGATGGCCTCTGTAAACGTAAAAAAAAATATTATATATTAATAAAAAAAATACATAAAATTATTAGTTTAACAATTATTTATTTGGTTATTTGAGTTCATCTCATAATAATTGCATGCTCGTATATAAATTTATAATAAATTTTAAAATATCTCCGTACAGTATCATAAGGAATCATAATTATTTATTATAATACAAGTTTAGTACAAAAATAACTGCAGTACATGAATATTTAATATCAATGCACAATATTATTTTTTATGAAAAGATGCAAGTATCCCTATAGTGAATTTCTTTAATTTGATTAGAATAAGAAAATATATTAATTTTATAGGTAAAAACTTTTCTAATGAAAATTATTTTTCAATTTAATTAATTTAAAAAATAAATAAAAATAGCTTCATGTACTCAATAATTTTTTTTATTTAATAAGTAACACTGACATTGTTATATTATCTTTAATCAATCATTGTTAACGTAAAAATATAGAATTAATTATTATAGAAAAAATTGTAGAGAAATAGGAGCAGTACGCTTTTTATACCCTATTTTTTCAGCACTGGTTTATTTTCATCAGTGAACAAGCTGCAAGAATTTATCATATGCATATTAAAGTGGAGAAAACCACGAGTTTAAATTTCTCTTTTTTTTAAAAAAATTAAACTTTATTAAAATGCTATGACGTCATAGTCATGCACACTCAAACATAGAGAAAGAAATTCATGACTATGATGTCACAACGCCTCTTTCCTCTCCATTTGATAAAAAAAAATAACAATAGAGGCTTCATGTCAGCTGATTTTGCGGTGTTTCCACCGTCCCATCCAAACATATTATGCAAAACAAAAATAATCGAAATTGCAATTTTGGAATTACACAAATTCTTTAGAGCAAAATAAGCTCATGATTCATTATAAAATTAACCCTAAATGGGGGGTAGGGGCATAGATGTTTTCAAATTAATAGCTTTAATATTTGCTAAGAAAAAATTTACATTTTCTAACATGGGGGCTTATGGAGAAAATTTTCACGCCGGAAAACCCTTGAAAATAAATAATAATAATATTTAATTTATTTTATTTCAATATTTTGAACTTTTGTTGGTAGCATAAAGCATATTTATTTATAAATTTATTATTTATTTTATAAATAATAAATTTATTTCGATTACTGGTTGTAAACGTCAACATTGATCACGTCATATACAGTATATTAAAATTAATATCCCAGCAACTACTTACAATAAGAAAACAAACACACTCCACATTTGTTGCATAAAAATATAAAAATAACAAAGGAGTATCGACTTCAATTTTTTTTTTATTGCAGAAATGGATAGAGGGTGCAATTAAGTTATGCTACTCTGATTTTTTTCAGATTTTTTACAGATCGGTTACTATTTTTTTTTTAATTATTGAAAGTCGATTTTGTGACGTCACGAAGCGGCAAGTCTTATCTTTTTCTTAAGAAGCGGCGTCTCGTGACGTCATGAAAAAGAACTTTCAATAGTTTTTCAAAAATAATTACTGATCTGTAAAAAATCTGAAAAAAAATCAAGGTAGCATAACTTTGCACCCTCTATCAATTTCTGCAATAAAAAAACATTTAAGGTTGATTTTTCCTTTGTTGCATAAAATTTACAAAATTTTCTTGGAGGCAAAGTTCGGAGAGTATACAGTATAAGCATATCGGAGAGGATATGCATGTAGATTTTCCTTTGTTATTGAGATAGTAACATCAGCTGATTTGAATCTTCATTACCAGCTGACACAAAGTCAATCCTAGGATAAGTAGAAGAATTTCTTCTACAATCCTAGTCAATCCTCCTGCTCACAAATAAAGTTTGCGTCACGTCCAAAGCATGGATCGTCATGCCATTCACTCTCCCAGTACACAAGACAATGTTGAGAGGCAGGTTCAGCGGGCTGTCCTGGTCTCCAGTTTTCGTAGATAAATTGAGCACCATTCAGCCATAGGTAGGTGGAGCGTCCGATATTATTGCCAGAGGTAAATACGGCCTTTTGCCCACCTAGACCTGTGAAACAGTCAAAATTTACAATTTGAGTGCATGTTTTTTTTTATTGGAACACAATGATGAGCATCTACATTGACGTCACAAACCGTCGTACTACCAGGAAATAATTAAAATGAGGTCATTTTAATCCTTTGCTGCCAAATATATACGATAAGATTGTACGAGGAGCAATTTTTTTTATCGCAAATTGTTATCTCTCTAAATAAGTAGCGTTTGATCGATAGTTTATAAAATTACTTAAGGGTGGTGGCCACGGCCTCATGTTACGCATCCCAGCATTTGTTGAGTTGAGATTGAGGGAACTGTAGAAAATCTTAGTCAGGGCAGGGGCAGACACCTCTGCTTTTATGGATAAAAGTATTTTTCCAAAGCTTGGGGAACAGACGTCCCGAGCATTATGGCTCACGCTTTATAAAGTTTTTCAACAAAGAACTGAGCATAAGATCCGTGTGTATTGGTCTCTTTTGGTCTTTCAATTGCTATAGAGATAAATTATCATACAATCCTGCAAATCTATCAATTATGCAACCTCTTACCGATGGACTTGAGGTGGTTGATGATCAGCTGATCTTCCTCGCGGGTCTCCACCGACACTAGCGCCATACCGTAGAAGCGGCAGAATGAGGCAGCGTCGATCCAAGAAAACTGAAACGAATTATTAATTAAAAACCAAATTAGGGAGATTAAAGATTAAGGGATTCGATGATTTATTTTAATCAGCAGAAGTTATAGTTAAAAAAATTAAATCTTAATATTTAATATTATATTTGTCTCTAAATAAATTGTTTGTATTTTTTTCATTATGAATTTTTGAGATGCTATAACAAATTTAATAAAGGTACACCCAAAGTTTTCGATAGAAAAAAACACTGCGGTAATATATTTCTGGGTTCAAAGATAAGAGAATTATTTACAATGTTAGCTTACTACAACATTTTCTACTATTAGTGTAAGCATTGAAACTTAAAAAGTATTGTTATAGCAAATAACTCGTACAAATATGGGTGACTATATTGCATAATGGAGTATTGTCCTCATTTTTTTTTATTGCAGAAATGGATAGAGGGTGCAAAGTTATGCTACCCTGATTTTTTTCAGATTTTTTTGAGACCTAGAACTATTTTTAAAAAAATATTGAAAGTCCTTTTTGTGACGTCACGCGGCGGCAAGTCCTATCTTGTTCTTAAGGAGCGGCGTCTCGTGACGTCACGAAAAGGACTTTCAATAATTTTTTTAAAAATAGTTTCCGGGCTCTAAAAAATCTGAAAAAAATCAGGGTAGCATAACTTTGCACCCTCTATCCATTTCTGTAATAAAAAAAATTGAGGACAATACTCTATTCAAACTTCCCGTCATTACGCATATTAGCTACACTCTGGCTCACATTTAATTTGATTTTCGTCATGTTTGTAACGTCTTCTGTCATTGGTGTGTTGTTTGTAACAAATAATTTCATTTGCCGAGCAGAGCCGAAGGACATCCGAGTGTTTCCGACGAAAAACATGTTAAATATGAACCTTAGTATATAGGAAACCATGGAAACCTTCAGTAGGAAGTCCGGTACTCTCGAATTTAAACTATAATAACATAGAATGAGATATTAGAATGTGAAAATTTTAGTGGTTTAATCGAAAGAAGGGGTAAAAATATAGTACTGTGAATTTTTTCAGATTTTTCTGAGACCGGGAACTATTTTTAAAAAATTATTGAAAGTCTATATTGATGACGTCACGGGTGGCACTCCTTAAGAAAAAGGATAGGGCAGTGCCATAAAATAGACTTTCAATCTTTTTTTAAAAATAACTGTTATAATCGAATTCTAAAATACACTGTATTAATAAGTTACATTAATTCACAGCTTTTATGTCAATATAATTATCATATATTTATGATAAAAATTAAAATATTGAAAAATTATCAATTTTATTAACTATTATTTATTATATTTTTATATTACTTACTGTTTGATGTCGTGAGAAAAAGTAATCTCTTCCACCAAGTTTTACAATATTCAATTGTGATCGTGCTGCAAAAAATTTACATAATATATTACTTTAATTAATTTATAAAAAGAAATCACTATAAGTTTTCTTCGTTGATGAAGTTTTTATGTTAAAATTCTACATTAAAAGAAAACTAAAATACAAAAATCGAAACCCTCAAATTTGAATGATATTATTAAATTATATTCATATTAATAAATGTTTTTTTTGCTTTTGTTTTTTTTAGATTTTTTTTTAACCCTCCAACATCCTTAAAATATTTCTACAATTCGCTATGACATCATAGTCATGTAACGTTTGTTCCATAATTTTGCTGTAAGTAAAATATTTGCATGACTATGACGTCACAGCGTTTTGTAACATGAATTTATGAGTTTTAATTAAGGGTAAGGTAACACAAATCAGCTGCTTTTTAGATCCATTTGATTAACATGTAAACCTTAACAAATTCACAAAAATTCTGAAGAATATTTGAGACTGATTTTAGTACCTAAAAGCCATAGAAAAAAATTTTAAGACAATTATTCAGGCCGATTTTTTTTAATTAAGTTTTCAGTTTGGCTCTCCATGAGAAAGCCCTACGCTGAAAATTAAAAAAATTAATTAAAAAAAATCGGCTCGAAATTTTCTTCTATGGCTTTTAGGTACTAAAATATGTGTCTTAAATTTTTTTCAGAATTTTTGTGGATTTGCTAAGGTTTACATGTTAATCAAATGGATCTAAAAAAAAAACAACAGCTAATTCACGTTACCCTTTTAAAGGGTTTAAAAAATACATATATTGATATTGCACAATTCGGTCGAGGTTCTGTATCTAAATGTGCAATGAAAAAACAAAAAAAAAAAGTAGGCTGGCAAGTATTTCCATTCGAGGATTCATAATCCAATTCTGAGGAAGGTAGTAACTATTTAAACTTACAGTATATTTTCGAAGGACCATTTGCTGCTGCATAGAGAACTTCTTTAGCTGCAGTTTGAGTAGTTTGTTGTTGAAGCTAAAAATATCATGTAATAAACATGTTTGAATTAGTATAAAATGGTTAACGTAATTCTTTATTATTACATATATTAGTAGACTATATTGCAATTAAGTAGATTTAATTTATTGTACTTTTATTATCATTTTTAAATATTTAATAAAGTCTTGTATAATGTAATTTTTCCTATAGTAAATAACTTTTTCGTGCAAAGGATATTCATATTGAATATATTTTATTTCACATTTCGGACTTTTATCTTTGCCGGTGTTCGATGTAATCCTTCTGTATGTAGTATGTTAAGATGGTCACTTACAGTTAGTGTCAGTGACGTGCACGAACAGTAAGTGACCATGCATCGCAACATACTACATACAGAAGGATTACATCGAACACCGGCAAAGGTAAAAGTCCGAAAAGTGAAATAAAATATAATTTTTCCTGTCTAAATTTCTTGCTAGTTTTGTCTGCGTTTATATACAGTCTACAAGATAGACGAGGTGAATTAAATTTTTGTAATACAGATTGCGTGTTCTTTTCACATCCTTTTAACTTGATAATATATCAAGTTGTCTCTTAAAACTCAAGTAAATCAAGCAGCAGTAACGTTCCAGCTGTCCCTAGTCAGTACATGACTGAGGTTGTACCTCGTGGTGCACGGCGAGTCTGAGGAGGCTCCAAATGTCCACACTGAAGGTGGGAGGCATCAGGACCACGCCCCCTTCTCCTCCAGCTGACAAGCTTTGGTTCACCGTCAGACGTGACGTCAGCTGTTCGACCGCACGCTAAGAAAGAAATTATAAAATTAGTAAAAAATTAGGAATATTTGATACCTGTAGCAAAAAATAAATACTAACCTAAAATATAAAAAAAAAATATGATCATTTTACAAAAAAACAAAACCAGAAATATGAGGAGCATTCTCTCAGAAATTTAGCCCCTATAAGTTAGTCTTAATTTTTATCTCTGGTTAACTTTGGACATCTCTTTAGTCCATTGATAAAAAGTAGAGGTATCCGTCCTCAACTGAGGTTTTCCACGGTTCCCTCAGTCTCATCTTAGTGAATGCTGTGACGCGTAACAGGCCGTGACAGCCATCCTTTCCCTACTTTATCATTACCCCGCCGCGAGCTGTAAGCTCTTAGGAGTGTATCCTAGTAAAAAATAAATAAACAATTAAAAAAAAAACAGGGGCTAAACATGGTACATGTGGGCTAAATCGGGGCTAAGCAATGCTAAACAGAGTTAGCACAAACTTAGCCTACACATTAATGCCTCCCATAAATATTAAGTAAATTACAGTTTCCATTAACCAATAGTAACAAAAATTGTATAAGGATTGAAGAGTAACAATTTCAATATTTAATGTTTTCCACAGTTCCCTTAGTCAGAACTCAAGATATATTTAGATACGAACAGACTGCAGTCACAATCCCATGCAATTGTAGCACCTTGTCTTATGCAACTCTCAATAGAGGTTTCAAGTGAGTGCGCTCGCGCTGCGCAACTGTTGTCGATAAGGTTCATCTTGCACTTGAAAATGAAGCAAAGTGTTGTTTTTACTTTTCTCGGTTATATATCAAGTAAAATATCTAAATGTTGAATTATCTACTTTATTTTTCAGTTTGGACCAAAGTTCCGTAAAGGAATTTTCCCTAAAAAAATCTTATTCTTGGTGAAAAAACAAATTCACGTTTTTTTTTTACATAGGTTTGGTATAGCGGGTGGGATCACCGAAAAATCAGCTGACTTGAAGTCTCTATACACGTTTGAAACTCATTTATTATTTGTTACAATTTTTTTTACTTATTGCATACAATTTTCTTTATAAGAAAATTTCATTTTCATACAAAAAGCTGAAGTTTTATTATAATTAATAATCGTATGCAATAAGTAGAAAAATATTATAGAACAAAAATCATGTCATTTTATGTACCTGCTTAAGAATTGACCTCAGTTGATTGAGATCTCGGAATCGGCCTCCTTAAATGCTACAAGATTTGCAGAGAACTTAGAACTCACCATCAATAGATATAGCATGTAAATTTTGAAGTGGATCGGTCTTATCAGTTTTGAGAAAACTTAGGTAGAAGTTTAACATTGGCCTTATGGACGGAAACCGGAAATGGAGCTATTTTGAGGTAACTGCCCCCTTGAATCTGCTCAAACCATAAGCGATTAAGTTTTGGAGCATTCTCAAATTTCTAAAAAAATATTTTATTCGATTCCGTCTAACAAAAATTTCCTTTGACTCGCGTAATAACTGAGGTCAATCGTTAAGACATTTCTTGAAGAAATATATGTGTTAACAAACTCCTTAAAGTTTTAAAAAAATAATTAAAATACCAAAGAAATCATGCAGTTAGTTACTAATTAACAGTTCTCACCTGGATCTCGGGGTTTGCAGGTACTCTGGCAGCCCACACCGTCCCTACTAACAATAAAAAAACACACGCCGTTGTCTTCGCCATGGCAAGTTTAACTGTGGCAAAAATCGAGTCTCGAATCAGTATATATAATGCAAAAGGGGTACATAAAAAAATGGTAAATATAAGTGGAAATTTTTGTGGGTAGTTGAATTTAAAGCGCACGAATGACCTTATGTTATAAAATTGAGAGATAATGAGTTTCAATTATTCTTTATTTTTTATCTTCAATTTAAAAATATTATACTAAAATTGCTACACAGTAAAACATATTTAGGAATAACATATTTCAACCCTTAGGAAATGTGAGTCTCTTCAATAAATTATCTCAAAATTCATCTCTCTTCCAAGTGCCTAACTCTTCCCCCTCCCCGACCCCAGAGTCAAATATAAAATTTTAGCAAAGAATACGTGTATACATATTCCCTGATTTTAGGTTAAAACAAAATACATAATATTAATGAGAGCGATTCAACAAGCGTTAAGGAACGATTAAAGAAGCATTTTTTTAAGAAGCGTTTTTCTTACCTGTTACCTGCGATAAAAATCGCTTCTTTAAAGGTATACAGGCCTCAACTTACAAATTAGACAGACATTAAGTGTTGCTCGAGTTTATAATCAACATTCGTATTATTTTTACCTGCATGCGCGCGGTGCGTCTGTGCGAAGTCGCGCTGTAAAGAAAGTCCTTGCTGACGTCACAACTCACAGCTAGCACCGATTAGCATTGAGTTGTGACGTCATCAAGGACTTCGTGACGTCATCAAGGACTAAATTTCTTACTTTGAACTGCGACTTCGCACAGATGCATCACGCGTAGAAAAAAATTATGCGAATGTTGATTATATACTCTAAACCCACTTGGTTACTGTCTGACTTGTATTTTGAGGCCTGTATGCCTTTAAGAAAACGCTTCTTAAGAAAACACTTCTTAAAACTCTCCTTAACGCTTACTGAATAGCTCCCATTCTATTATAGGTACATTTTGCGATAACTGTGTAACCAAACTTTAAAATAATATCTTATTATGAATGCCTACATACTAGTATTTTTTTTAAATAGATGGTGGGTGAAATGATTATTTCATTGCAAAATGAAAATGTCAACAGTTAAGTACATTTAACGAACATAATTATATAATTGACAAGACAATTCGTACATCCAGTCAAGATTTTAATGTAGGATATTAAAATTGTGTCTCTTTTAAAAGATGTAGGTTGGTATGAGTTAGATGATTATGGAAATATAAAATGAGATATTGATTAATGTAATTTTTATATAATAGCTGGCATAATATCAATAATATTGTTCTACATTTTATTGAATTCGTGATCAAATAAACGTTTAATTAATAATTATAAAATAAAATATATGACGGAAATTTTTACATACATCATATCATTCAAAATAAAGCATACTTTTTATAAATTTATTGTTTAAACAATTATTATTAATATTAAATGGTAAATTGTTATATTTTATTTTTAAAAATTCTTATAATTGAAACATTTTTCAACAAAATATATTTATAAATATTTTATTTTTAAATTGTAAAAAAATATTTTAAAATGGGTTTGATTTGTATTTATTTATGTTTATCTAGTAAACTCCCTAATTGCGATGTTAATTATGATCTAGTAATGACGTAACAGAAAAATTAAATATACATTTAATGGTGCTACAGTTTACATGAAATATGACAATTCCCGTACTATGATTCATAATGGCATATTAGGAAATAATAATGAAACTAAAATTTGCCGACAAAAAGAAATACTTTTTAATCTCTTTATCAAATTAGAATATTGACGAGTATACATTAAGATTATCTTATTTACGTCAGTTAATTAATGGTAATTGATTTATCTTTATTCTGCAAATGTAACACATGACGTATAAATGTGACATAATTGACAGATATAAAAGACACAGGTTGAAAGATGTTAACTCACAGTTAGTCAAGATGTCCCCCAGTTTCTCCGTGTTATTTACTGTTGTAGTAGTGCTTGGTGCAGCTTATGCTGACACCAACGAACCTGGGAGATACAAGTACAGTCTGGTACGTAAAAACTTGAATTATAATTTTACTGAATTTAAGAGCTTTAAAGACTTGAATTTCAATTTAAGACCAGGTTTGTAACCACGTTTAACTTAACCACTCTTAACTAGGTGGTTTAACACGTAAAACAGGTATATAATTAAAAGTGGTTAGAAACCTGGCTAACTGCTTCGTGAATCGCACCCAATATTTATTATAATGGGCAATCTTGGTTGAAGTTTTTATGGTTCCCTAAGTCACATCTACTATAATATAAACCCACGAATAACTATTTTTTTATAAAATAAATAAAATAAAAGTTTTTTTATAGTTTTTTATAATAATTTGGTCAAGATCACATATTTTTTAAAAAAAAAGTCACTAAACTCACACTTATACTAAAATGACAAAATGTTTATGATTAATAATTTAATCATTATTTGTTTCAGGATACAGAGGTTCTAGAAAAATCAACTGGAAAATTACAAGATGGATTGTCACGTCAATACAGTGAGCAGTATTTAAATATAATTATTAATTATATATTTATTTAGTTTATTAAATTTAATATATGCTCAATTTGTGTAATGCATCCTCTCGCTAAAAAATATGTCGATATTTGATGCCAATATTGACGCCAAATAATTTTAAGAAAGTTTTCCCAAGAGAATTTTTTTTTAACTGTATTATTATACAGTATATTATGATTGATTGATTGATTGATCGATTGATTGGTATTTTGGGGCAATTGACACATTTTGGTCATCATAATTTCCCATATTTTCAATTATTGTTTTTTAGAGCACAGTTATTTATTATTTAAATTATACTGTATTATTATCATGGCATTTATATGATGACAAATTGATATTTCTTCAATGAAAAAAATAATTAAAAATATTGTAGTTTTAGAAAGAGAAATAAATAAATACTAGGGTTAACAAATACTTTTGGAAACTCACTTCAACTTGACAATAATCATTATAATTTATAATGTATATTATTTTTACAGCAACTCAATATATGGATATCGTCAACTTGGGAGGTACCAAATATTTTTTCTCCAACCAACTGGTGAGTATAATATGAATGATAAATTAAACTTTTTTGTCTATAAAAAATTTATGTATGTTAATACAAATTATCAATTTAGCATAAATTATAATTTTATATAAAATAATATTTTTTCTCATTATTTTATCTATTGTTAGTATAAGGTGATAATAAAATACTGTATGAATATACACTGACACATGTCATGTTTAAAATTTTAATAATGTTGCCACTATCCTTAAAAAATTAAGAAAAATAATCAAATTAAAAATTAATTAACCTTCAAAAGGCACGTCAACAAGCTAACATGCTTTACATTATACATATAAGATGGATTAATTATATCTCAATACATCGTCAACAAATATACCAAAGAGCTTATATTGTACACTATGAGATCTCTGCAAATACGCATTAAGGTGGATTCACATGGCGATTTCTGCAGCCTGCGACGCGAAGCGAATAATGCGCACTTGCTGTAACATCCATTGGCGGCCATATTTTTTTTTTTTTTTATTTCATAAATAGTTTATACATTAATGTCCAGCCATATTTGGCGATTAAAAAAAAGAGCATCGTAATTTAACTCGATATTCGCCACCGCAATAGCGAATTCGCTTCCGCATAGGATTTCACAGCTTGTGTGACAAAATCGCGTCGCATCGCCGCTGTTGCCATCTGAATCCGCCTTTAGACATTATAATAGATATTTAATTATGGAATTGTAAGAATGATTGTAAATATTACCAATTTTCCAGATGTCCTGGATGGAGGCTCTGTCCTTCTGTATGGCGTTTAACATGGACATCACGTCCATCGAAACATCGGCAGAGAATGCCTTGATTGAAGAACATTTGACGTCCATTGGTAAGAAATAAATAAAAGTTGCGTAATGGACAACATACATTATGAAAATTTTTTATTGCAGAAATGAATAGAGGGCGCCAAATTATGCTACTCTGAATTTTTGCAAATTATTTTTGAGACCCGGAACAATTTTTAAATAATTATTGAAAGTTCTGTAAGTTAAGTTGGCACCCCTGAATCCTTAATAAGAAGTATAGTACCTGGACGCCTATTGACGCCTCCAGGGGGCGTGACCGCACTTTCAATAATTATTTAAAAATAGTTCTGGGTTTCAAAAAAAATCTGAAAAAATTCTGAGTGGCATAATTTGGTACCCTCTATTCATTTCTGCAATAATTTTTTTTATGTATGTTGTCCATTATTGTTTTCGTAAAATTATTACCATGATAAAAAAAAATTCATAAAGTTTGTCCATATTTATAGTATTTTATGCTCAAGAATAGGAAAAAAAATACTATATTCTCTTTTCCCTATTTTTCCTTCTAAAAAATGATGCAAAATAGCTAGGACAATGGACGAGAGGAGAGTGAATAAAAGATGGAATTTGTTTTAACTTGGTTTATATTTAATAACACTTAATCTGCAACATATAAAATAATAACTTCCTACAGAAATATTACAAATAAAATTTAAATGCCACAATATTTCAACAATGTTAACATTGTCTTTATGTCTTGCAGGTCAAACCGGCAATTATTTCTGGGCTTCCGCTAACAAGATCGGCCGCGCCTTTCACATGTGGCTTAATGGACAAAATTTGATCTTCAGTGATTTCTTTACCGGTCAGCCCGGCAGCTATAACTGCATTGCCTTACGTTCGGGATATTGGTATGGGAGGGATTGTGCTGTGACCAGCTACCCTATATTATATGTGAGGAGCGTAGCTTGCAGTGATTCGTAAAGGTATCTAGGCCTGAAAGTTGTGTCTGAATTCCAAGAAATAGGAAATCTATAACTATTTTGAGTATTTTTTTTATATTTAAGCTCTAGCAGGAAAACAAATTTGATGCAATACTTGTTAATAGTGTATTATAATAATTTGATCTCTATATTATAGCTCATAGTTTTATTATTTGTTAACATTTTCATTTTTAGCTTCTTGAAAATGAGTATATTAGAAACATTTTAAAAAATATATGGTTGTAATACATTACATTAATTTTGTAATGAAAAGAAATAAATAAAAAAATTGTTCACTTTTTAATATGCGTGATTTTAATTATAATAATATAATGTTTTTTAAAAAAATCAGTTAAGATTATGCACTTAATTTTGATACCAAATCTCAATACTAAATTCATTGGTGCACAAAAATTCCGAACTGGAAACTTTGTTAATTACTTTTATATATATATATATATATATATATATATATAAAAAATTATATATATATATATATTTATATATATATATATATATATATATATATATATATATATATATATATATATATATATATATATATATATATATATATATATATATATATATATATATATATATATATATATATATATATATATATATATATACAGAAATAGCCCGGAACTATTTTTAAATAATTATTGAAAGTACTGTAAGTTAAGTTGGCACCCCCTAATCCTTAATAGGGAGGGTAGGACCGAGATGCCTATTGACGCCTCTAGAGGGCGTGGCCGCACTTTCAATAATTATTTAAAAATAGTGCTGGGTTTCAAAAAAATCTGAAAAAATTCAGAGTAGCATAATTTGGTACCCTCTATTCATTTCTGCAATAAAAAATTTTCATGTTAGTTGTCCATTAATATAAAATTAATAAAATATAATGAAGTATATAATTAAAATTAAATAAATTAAATTAAATACAATTTAAAAAGTAACACAAATTAATTACGAAAACAAAAGGTAATCAAAAATATAAAATAATGAAAATCTTATATAGACTAATGATCAACTGCACATGCATAAATGAAACATGAATATTTAAAACTTTTTAAAAATTTATTTATAATATACAATTTATATATTTTTAATATTATGCAATTTTTTTTATCTTATACTCTATATAATACATTAAATATATATATAATAATCATCTCCATGCAGTTATATATAGCTGATATGAGTTAAAACATCACCCATTTAATTTTATTTGTGTTAAGACTGTTAAGCATTTAATGCAGTTTTTATCATCATTAATCATTATTATATTTTATGTCTAAATATAAAGACGTACTCCTTTAAAAAAAATAGCTGGAAGTAATTCATTGTATACTTCCTAGAACACTACATTTAATTAGGATACAGTGGGTGACATTCACAAATAAATAAATAAATTAAATAAAATTCTTATTTATTCGGCAACAGTTACAGAACCAATGACCAAATATAATAAAGTCAATAACACAACATACAAAAAAAAAACACATAATAATAGTACCAATAAAAATGACTATAATATAAATATAAAGGAAAAAAACAAAATAAAAAAAACAGTAAAATAATAGTCATGCACAATAAATAGTAAAAAAAAAAAAAAAAAAAAAAAAGCACTTTAACCCCAACTTTAGCCCCAAGTTTTATCCCTGGTACTAAACATGGTACTAAACTAGGAGCTAGACATAGCCCCTGGTTTAGTACCAGGGATAAAACTTGGGGCTAAAGTTGGGGTTAAAGTGCTTTGTGAATGCCCCCCACTAGTAAAGATTGAAAAAAAATTATAAAAGGGTGAACAATGGATGTAAGAAATTATATAACATTATGGAGTTTCTTTAAAAAATAAAAGGCTGGAAATGTTTTATTGATATAAATTGTATACAAATCACGAGTACCTCAAAAATATTCAATTATATAATATAGAATTCTTACATTGTATATAAAAGACTTGGCTTACATAAGCTTATATACTTCATGGGAAATTAGAGGAAAAAGGTGTTGGTGGTGTAATAAATAATACACATAATGGTAAAAGTTAAAAAAAAAATCTGCAAATACAGTAATTCATTTACTAAGAATTTTTATTTTTTATGTAAATATTTTTTTGTTATTAATGTTTTGACATATTCCATAACAGAGTGAGTAAGAGTAATTTAGTAACTGGTTCTCGGCGGATCACCGTAGTCAAGCAACGCCAAGCATGGTTATTAGCTGGATGGGTGACAATTTTCAACAAAAACACTTTTTCCATCCAAGTGCTAATCGTTGCGCTTTTCCACCATTTGGTTCCCCTGGCTTTGATTCATTGAACTTACGGTTCATTGACAAAACCTGTAACATCGTCCATTTTGGCTGAGGTTTCCACGTTTCCCTCAGTCGCAGGTAAATTGACGGAATGGAAAGCAAGGTCATGGTCGAGCCCACGCACATGCTAGAGTTTCAGAAGGTTCGCGGGGAATTAGAGTAAGTGAGTAATTAATTAGTAATTAGTAAATTGGGTACAGTAAGTAAAAGTACTTAACTTTGGTTTGTTAAAAATAAATTATAACAAAAAATGACATTCTATGATCAGGTCATCAGCTTTTAAAATTTGGGATTTGACATGTCAAAAATTAACATTTATATTTATTTATTTCTCAATGTATTATTATACGATGAAAATTTGGCATTAGTTTTTTAGTTTATTTTATAAAATATAAAAAAGAGCTATATATATATATATATATATATATATATATATATATATATATATATATATATATATATATATATATATATATATATTAGATAATGGTGACCCAGTTTTTTTTTTAGCACAGCATCTATTTTTAAATGCAATAAATTATCTTTTTATCAATGAATTATTAATGATGTTTATGTCGCATTAAAGAAAGATATAAATAACAACCATGATTTTCCTCTTACATTAAGATATTGAAATCTCCCGACAAAGAAATATTTTTATCAAAATACATTAATTTTTACATTAAGATAATAATTTTCACGCCCATTACCTATCAGCAAATTTCTACAAGTGTAATTAGTGACGTACATGTTACATAATTGAGGTATATAAAAGACCAAGGTTTAGTGTTTAACTCACAGTTAGTCAAGATTCAAGATGTCCCCCAGTTTCTCCGTGCTATTTACTGTTGTAGTGGTGCTTGGTGCAGCTTATGCCGAGACCAACGAACCTGGGAGATACAAGTACAGTTTGGTACGTAAAAACTTGACCAATTACATTATTTATTTTGAACTTTTCTTATTGTTACTATAATTTTTTTATATTTGTATATACATTTTTTAATGAAGCCATAATAGAGTATTGTCCTCAATTTCTTTTATTGCAGAAATGGATAGAGGGTGCAAAGTTATGCTACCCTGATTTTTTTCAGATTTTTTAGAGCCCGGGAACTATTTTTAAAAAATTATTGAAAGTCCTTTTCGTGACGTCACGAGACGCCGCTCCTTAAGAAAAAGATAGGACTTGCCGCCGCGTGACGTCACAAAAAGGACTTTGAATAATTTTTTAAAAATAGTTCCAGGTCTGAAAAAAATCTGAAAAAAATCAGGATAGCATAACTTTGCACCCTCTATCCATTTCTGCAATAAAAAAAATTGAGGACAATACTCCATTGGGTACTTCTACTTACAAAGTTTGAAACTCCAAACCTTCCGAAACCCTAACTTGAGTGTTTCGCGTGCCTATCGTGAATGGGGGCGATCCATCCCGTCAGTTGCCTCGTTAGATCACCGAAGTCAGGCTACGTCGAGCGTGGTTTGTACTTGGATGGGTGACCGTTTCAAGTAAAAATTACGCTGCTCCCTCCCTGGGGTAAATTCGTCTCGCTTTCCATCCAGTGCAGTGATGCACTTGTGTGTGGTTCCCCAGACTTTGGACATTGCTTTGGGCCATTGATAAAAAGTAGAGGTGTCCGTCCTGACTGAGGTTTTTTCCACGGTTCCCTCAGTCTCACCTCAGCGAATGCTGGGACGCGTAAGCATGCAGGCCGTGGCCACTATCCGTTCCCTACCTTATCCCTACCCAGTACCCCGCTGCGAGCTGTAAGCTCTTAGGGGTGTATCCTTTGTAAAAAAAAAAAAAAAATGAGGGAAACTTGAAAACCTCAGCCAGGATGGACGCTACAGCTTTTGTCAATGAACCGGAAGTGCAATGATCCAAAGCCAGGGGAACCACATGGTGGAAAAGCGCAACGATTTACCCCTGGGTGGGAAACATGGTTTTTGTTGAAAATTGTCACCCATCCAACTACTAACCACGCTGGGCGTTGCTTGACTTTGGTGATCTGACAAGACCCGGTCAAGCGCACTACACCACACCTCCCACATTTTTGTTAGTACTACGTTTCATATATTATTTATAATTCAGTAATCAAATCTTAATTTCTCTGTTAATTTTTCTTGTGACTGCTGAAAATAATAATATTTGTTTCAGGATACAAAAAAAGCTTTAGAGACATCGCCTGGAAATGTAGCATCACCGCAATACAGTAAGTTATTGTCATTACAAGTTTATTTATATTGTTTATATCACATAATACGGTTATGTGCATGTGTATATTTTGCTGACAGTAGTTTCTTTCTCTTTCTTGATTAAACGTTAAAAATAATATTCAAACTAACAATAATGACACGTTGGTTTTACCTTAATCAAATAGCAATTCAAGTTATTTTTATCCGTAAGCAGCAAGGATCATATATTATGATTCTGCTATGTAATTTTGTTCTTTCTGTTTACTTTTTTGTATAATAATTGTTCTTATTCTAAGTAAATTCACTTTATGTAAATGGACTGCAATGCTTAGCAATATTTTTCATTTGACCCAGGATGTGATAATTTCTTTTCTTTGCTTTTTACTTGTGTTGTGATATAATTCTATTAATGCTTAATTGTGCCGAAGATCTTGTATAATGGATAGGTGGGGGCACTGTCGCGCGTCAGTGAAGCAAGGTCGTTAGGAGGAAGTGGGTGGTAGAACAAACAAGGTAGAACAATAGGATGTCCTCCATCTTACCATGGACTGTGAAGCTAAAATAATACAAAATATTGCGCTCGGCGGCCATGATACAATGGCTTTTTGCTCTCAGCAGCAATAATGCTATTGGTATAGACCTAGCCTTAAGTAGCCTATATACATAGTACAACATCCTTGGTTTGTGCCCATGAAATGGATGATAAAACTAATTTTTCTTTGCTGACAGCAACTCAATACATGGACATCGTGAGTCTTGGAGGAACCAAATACTTCTTCTCCAACCAACCTGTGAGTAGTAACCAATATTTAGTAAATAAAGACAATAATTAAATGAAAAATTGATAATATTACTATAAATATATATATTTATTTTTTTCCATTTCATTAATAAAATATTTTTATATATGATGCACATAATACTAAAAATATGATGGGGCATTAAATATATATTTATTTAAAAAAATTATTAAAATGTTATAATAAATTGAATTACAAACCTAATTGGGCTATAATATATTGAATAATTTTGTAATCACTTATTTTAATACACTCGGAATGGAGTATTGACCTCAATTTTTTTTATTGCAGAAATGGATAGAGGGTGCAAAGTTATGCTACCCTGATTTTTTTCAGATTTTTTAGAGCCCGGAAACTATTTTTTAAAAATTATTGAAAGTTCTTTTTGTGACGTCACGAGACGCCGCTCTTTAAGAAAAAGATAGGACTTGACGCCGCGTGACGTCACAAATAGGACTTTTAATAATTTTTTAAAAATACTTCCCGGTCTCTAAAAAATCTGAAAAAAAATCAGGGTAGCATAACTTTTCACCCTCTATCCATTTCTGCAATAAAAAAAATTGAGGACAATACTCCATTGTGGTTACATGTTATACATACTAGCGATGGATTAAAAAAAACATAAACCATCTTACATGGTATCATGCTAACGTACTGTAGATGAATTATCAATTAATAAAAATATATTTCCAGATGTCCTGGATGGAAGCTCTGTCTTTCTGCATGGCGTTTAACATGGACATTACGTCCATTGAAACTGAAGAGGAGAATGATTTGATCGAAAACCACTTGGTCTCTATTGGTGAGGAAAAGCAACTCTGGTTCACATTTAACTTGATTTTCATCGTGTTTGTAACGTCTTCAATCATTGGTAGCTGGTTTGTAACGAAGAATTTCACTGGCCAAGCCAAGCCGAAGGACACCCGAGTGTTTCCAACGAAAACCAAGTTAAATAAATGTGAACCATCATAGAATTATGCATTAATTAGCAATGCACAAACACCGTGGTTTTGTTTCTATACTTGAACTTTGAGTTGTGTTAATTTTTTTTCAAAATTTTCAAACTCCCTTAAAATCTTAAGATAAAATTCTATGACGTAATAGTCATGCAATTATTTAACAAACATAGGCAATGGCATTACTTGAATATGAAGTCATAGCGTTTTATCAGTAATGAAATTTATGAAAGTCTGGATGTCTCAAATATATTCCTGATGTATAATATCCAAATAATATGTCATGTTAAAATTGCCACGGATGGAGTATCGACCTCATTTTTTTTATTACAGAAATAGATAGAGGGTGCAAAGTTATGCTACCCTGATTTTTTGCAGCCCTAGAAGCATTTTTAAATAATTATTGAAAGTTCTTTTTGTGACGTCACGAGGCGCCTCTGGACTTGCCACCTCGTGACGTCACAAAAAAAGACTTTCAATAATTTTTTTTAAAAAATACTTCCAGGTCTGTAAAAAATCAGGGTAGCATAACTTTGCACTCTCTATCTATTTCTGCAATAAAAAAAAATGAGGTCAATACTCCATTACAAATATTCAATTTGTTTCAGGTCAAACCGGCAACTATTTCTGGGCTTCCGCCACAAAGATCGGCCGCGCCACTCATATGTGGCTCAATGGACAAAACTTGGTGTTCAATAACTTCTATCCCGGTCACCCCGGCAGCTATAACTGTATTGTACTAGGTTCAGGATATTGGTACGGCAGGGATTGTGCCTTGACCGGCTACCCAATCTGTGAGCAGCGTAGCTTGTAATGTTACCTTTGGCGAGACTGAATGTTGTATATTTACCTGATTTAGGTCTTTTTCCATTCCAATTATTTTCTTCTTTTGAACTATAATTGCTTGGCCGCTAAATGATGACAGATTTATTAATAAAATAATAATTTGCATTTTCGTCTTCAAAATATAAATTTAATTTATTCATTTAAATTTTCTGTCTTTATTTTAAAATACTGTATTATAAAAAATAAAATTAAAACAAAATCTTCTTTTTGTCTTTTTTTATATTAATTTATATTATTCCTATAGCTCTTGTCAGTGTGTCTGCTGAAATATTTTGCAAAAAAAAAATGTTCATTATATTCTCCAAATCAGATTTGTGAATAAAACGAGTGTTCAAGGCTGAATAATGCAACAATGAGATATTGGAATATGAAAATTTTAGTGGCTTAATCGAAAGAAGGGGCACTGTGAATTTTTTCAGATTTTTCTGAGATCGGGAACTATTTTTTAAAAATTATTGAAAGTCTATTTTGATGACGTCACGGGCGGCACTGCCCTATCATTTTTCGTGCCGCCAGTGACGTCATCAAAATAGACTTTCAATAATTTTTTAAAAATAATTCCCGGTCTCAGAAAAATCTGAAAAAATTCACCGTACCATATTTTTACCCCTTCTTTCGATTAAGTTACTAAAATTTTCACATTCTATAATCTCATTGCAAAATAATTATTATTTTATTTAACAGTCACATAGGCTCATTTATTTTTATAAATAAAAAAATATTTAAAATATGAAATCTCATCTCATCTCATATGAAATATTATTTTATAAATACATTAATTTGGGAGTTAATTGCATTTTTTTTAGAAAATTATAATAACTATTACAAGAAGATAACAAATATTATTTTTTAAATTATTTAATTATTTATTGCACTTTATAAGACAGAATTATTTAAATAGTTTTTCCAAATAAATTTTAAATGAAAAATAAAAAATCTTACCAATTACTATTTTAACCGATTTTACTGGTAAAAAATATATTAGTTTATATAATATTAGTGTTAATATAGTGCAATGTAATATATTTTTTTAATCATAAATTAATGAATAATTACAAAAAAAATTGTAGCAACGACATTATATTATGACGAAAATAAAAGCCATTTAAAATAAAAATGTACATTTATTTATTTAAAACTGTGTATTACAGAAATATATTCTACTATATTATAAAAAATGTAATGAGAGTATTAACAAAACTCCCTAACTCCCACACAAATCATCATACTCGTATATATTTGTGTACACCTCGAACAAGCATGGACTACAACTGCTCTGTTTGCAGTCTATGAATCATTACAGTCAAATTAATTTAAATTTCCCGCCGGAAGTACCAGAAGTGAGAGGTTTCTGGCCTTCCTATTCGTATTTAAAGTTTGAAATTTTGGCTCCAGGGGGGTCTTCAAATAACACCACTTAACGTAAACTTAGCCTAAGACTGTCTTAGCGCAACAATAAAGAATACGCTAAGACTGTCTTAATTTTAGGATTGTTGAAATTTGTGTTATTTGGTGACCACACAAATGAGAACTATACCATCGCATGCGTACAAGGTTGTGTGCGACGCGCCTTTAGCTGCAAATCAGATTTAACATTCTATCTACCCCGAGGTGTCTCTCGAAGACCTCAGTTCTTCGGTCTGAAGGTTTGTTTCAGCTTATCTCTAACGTTGACCAATGTCTGCTTGAACTTGCTCCACTGGGTCTGGAACCAGTTGCGTACGGCGTTCCTTTTCACTCTAGCCGAACGTTCCTTCGGCAGGGCTGTTTTCATGAAACTATAACAATGGAAAAACTTGGATATAGAACCTTGAGATATGATCCCTTTAAACCTAGCATTACTAAGAGGGGAGGGGGTTTATAGATGACCTGCAACTCTTTTAAAGTGGGAGGAAAGTAAAAAAAATACTGCTCCATAAACTCCGATCCCCCCCCTCCCTTGGTATAGCGAATGTTAAAAACAACAACTTTGTAATGCTAGAGTCAACACAAAAATCATGTTGTGACGTCAGTCATGTAAATATTTAGTTAACAAGCGAGAGTAGGGAATAGTGTCATGGCGTATAGTAGCTAAGTCTTTAATTTGGCAGAAGTTCTATATTAATAATAATAATAATAATAATAATAATAATAATAAAGGGCTTTATTTATAAAAAAAAAAGGCGTAGTCAGGACTCATGTATATTGGACAACATACATGAAAAGTTTTTATTGCAGAAATGAATAGAGGGTACCAAATTTTGCTACTCTGAATTTTTTCAGCTTTTTTTAGTCCTGGAATTTTTTTAAATAATTATGGAAAGTTCTGTGACTTCAGTTGGCACCCCTGAATCCTTAATAAAAAGGATAAAGACTGGACGCCTATTGACGCCTCCAGGGGGAGTGGCCGCACTTTCAATAATTATTTAAAAATATTTCTGGGTCTCAAAAAAATCTGAAAAAAATTCAGAGTAGCATAATTTGGTACCCTCTATTCATTTCTGCAATAAAATTTTGTCATGCATGTTGTCCATTCTAGTGATAATTATTTATTATCTGATAACATAATGTTTAATTTTCAAATTCAAATATATTTTTTTCTTTTCAAATCTGAATGAATACATTTTTTTTTTCCTGTGTATAACATGAACATTTTTTTTCAGTAGTAAATATTAATAAGTATTAAGTAAAAATGCAACAGCCGTGTGCTGAAATCATGTTGCTATTGTGCATCCCATAATCAATATGTCTGTTTAAAGTATATTAAAAAAATATATATAAATGTTTTATTTTTGTTTAATTGTGTGTAAATCAAAATACTAATTGTATATTATGTAGTAAAAAGATTATTTTAAAATACATCGTGAAACATAAAAATAATTACAATTTATTTAATTAAAATGATTTAAAACAAAAACAATTAAAAAAGAATAATATAATTAATTACTTGTGAAATAATTTTTGTGAAACAAACATGTTTTATAAAACACCCTAAAGGTAATATTCAACTTTAATATTTGTATATTTGTATTATCTTTTTTAAACTCATAATACAAACGCAAGAATTTTTTATAATTTATAATCAATAATCGAATATATTTCGCTAATATGTACTGCAAAATAATAATATAAGGGGAACAAATTATTTAATGTATATATAGAGATGCTTTTTATTCAATATCTTTTCCACCACCAAAGTCTTCTGCTCGTTGTTAGTAAACGAAGTATTGTTGTTTAATGTCTATCGCGTGAAAGGAAAAACATGGGACGGTTGTTGATTTACATGTTAACTTATGGAAAAAGACCGTTAATAATGAAATTGAAACGGTTACCTAGCGCCAACAATGTCATTACGTTCTCTGTTCTGGTGGCAAAATTAGGCACTACGTAGTCCCACGTTTAACAATAAAAAAGGCCTTCATGCGACAGACATTATAAACAATGGCTTGTTACATTGCCCACCACTATATTACAACGAATCACTTCATTATACTTACTAGTGATGTTTCCTGGCTGCACAACAGTCCTTACAATACCGAGGGGTGGATTCGTCAGTCTGGAGTTTCTCACAGCGACATTGAAGACAAAGTTTGGAGCTCAGAGGTGAGTGTCGGGACCATCGCTTTGCCGGATCACCTGTCACAGTTTTTATTCATTAAATATACTGAAATGTTTCATGTTCTTTACTACATCATACGAGAAAAACACAGTCAACTGAATTTTTATTGCACAAGAATTGAGCTCCTCGCTATTAATATATCAGAATTTTTTAACCCTCTAATAACCAATCATGCTGAAAAATCTTTGTTATAATACGTAATAATCTCTTTTTACGTGTTAAAAATTTACATGAATATTACGTCACAGCTTTTGAATAGCGATTTTGAAAAGAGTATTGAGGTGTTAAAAAATTAATAGACATATTTATAATTTGAGCCCTCCCCTCTCTCTCTCTCTCTCCCTCCCTCATTATATAATATTATTCAATAAAGAAGCAACGCAGTCCATCCATTTAAATCAATTCCTATTTTAAAAACTCAAAGAATGAAGGTGAATTTTCATGGGTGATTTTCAGCCTGCGACGCGAAAAAGGCGCACTTGCTGTAACATCCATTGGTGGCCATATTTAGCAATTAAAAGAAAAATAGCAACGTAACTCGCCACATAGTATTTCACAGCTTTTACGTCAAAATCGCATCGCCGTAGTCGCCATCTGAATCCACCTTTTACGCACCACATCTAAATTATTATAATACCTGTCTCTTTCTGTTTGACGAGCTGATTGTCACCGTCCTGTCCTTGTGCCACGTGCACGAAGCTCGTGAGCACCACCAGTAGACACAACACGTGCACACACTTCATTGTGCAGAACAAAAGTGTGTGCGAAACTGTTTTTAATTGCAAGGCTAAGTTCCGAGAGCATCGCTATCTTGCTTGCTTAATTTAGTGGCTGTATATTATGTGATAGTGTCACAAATATTTGCATTGTAAATTAAACGTTGCACGGTAGTACTTGTTATGACCTTTGTAAATAATTATAAAGATTTCATTTGCAGAATAATACTCCAAATATTTTGTAAGAGTTGAGGAACGTAAAATCTTGATCATCATATTAAGTATTAATTTTTACATAATAAATTCATTAAATTTTCATTCTTCGAAATTTTACAAATCTAAAGGCAGATTCAGATGGCGACAACGGCGATGCGACGCGATTTTGTCACACAAGCTGTGAAATCCTATGAGCAAGCGAATTCGCCAGGTTGCGGCAGCGAAATTACGTTAATTGGGATGCTCTTTTTTTTAATCGCCAAATATGGCCGCCAATGGATGTCACACACAGCAAGTGCGCATTATTCGCGTCGCGTTGCATGATAAAAATCGCCATGTGAATCCGCCTTTTATACTTGCGATTTTATTTTTTTTATTTTTCTGGAGGTCATTTATTTTATCATTAGTAATCTTAATTTATTTATTACAATTTTAACTTTTTTTGCTTTTTGAAGCAACAGCCAGCCCAATAGCACATCAGTTATTTCTATTTTTTTGAACTTTTTTAACCCATGCGATTTTACTACAGTATATAATATAAGAATTTGATTTTCTTTTATTAATAAAATACTTGGAAAATAACTAATTATAAATTACGTTCTCATTGTTATACAAACAAAATAATACTAAAATAATTATAAATCTAAAAATTTAAAATAAATGTAATTTTTTTTAATTTAAATAATTATGATTTATAAAATTAAAATAACATTATTATATTAATAAAAACAAACACTCAATATCTGCAAGAAGTCATTATAATAAAATATTAAGATTATTTTTTTACTTGAACGCAGTTCATTCATATCATTAATAGTCAATATTTATCAACATCTTATCTACGGTCATGACACTGATATCAACACTATCGTCATTGGTGCCAATTCCCGCTGTCATTCGTGATGGATCTCTCGACATTGTTGGTGCTGTTGGTGCGATGTCTTCTGTTGGTGCCTCTACCTTTGTTGTTGTACCGCTGGCACTCCAAGAGGGCGCCCTTCGTAGCCAGGGTCGACAAAATACCTGGACCTAAGAAGTACCCTTTCATTGGAAATGCATGGCAGTTAATGAATAGTCCTGTTGGTATGTGATTTTAATGTGTCTATTATTGAATAAAATTTGAAAAAAGTTATAGAGAGTTGTAAATTATTAAAATTAAATATTATAAATCAAAATTATGTATTTTATGTCAGTTCCAAACCAGGGGGTCTTCAGATAACACAAATTACAACAATCCTAAAAATTAAGACAGTCTTAGTGTATTCTTCATTGTTGCGTTAAGATAGTCTTAGGCTAAGTTTAGGTTAAGTGGTGTTATTTGAAGACCCTCCAGATTCTTAAATAAAATAAGTTTATTAAAAACTTAATCATATAGACCATATTGTATCTATATTGTTTAAAGCTAGTTCATATTATAATTTATAATATACCAACAAAATTAGATCCTCTTCGTTACTTTATATCCCTCCTTAAAAGTTATCAAAATTATTAAAGTGTCATCCCTTCCGTTCTCTAACAAAACGAAACATCGCATCTCGTACCATTTTCGTTCAAGAGCTAAAAGGATAATACTCATCCGAAATAATGAACTATCTACCTACTTCGATATCGTTGCATTAATAAGTTATCTGCTATTTTAGGTTAGCGCAATTATGAGCTCTTTTTTTATACTGATTTACAGCTCAGAATTGCTCTCACCTGAAAGAGCAGATAGCTCATTATTCCGTACGAGGGACGATATGCCGATTACTTATAAAGACCATTCTAACATTTAGTTTCCACGTTTCCTTACAAGGTCTAAAATCTCCCCTACTTGAAAAATTACGTCTTCAACCAATGACAAGCTTCAACGTAAAAATTCCGCAGCGCCGCATTCTGACATCGCTCCATAAGGTTTGTTAGGAGAAAAATCTTATTTATTTTTTTATTCAAATTCTATGCTGCACAAAATCTCGAATATTTTTTATGTCGTGTAAAGTGATCTTTCCCGTGGCTCATATGAAATATTAATCTTGCCCTTCATAAGAACCGTCGGAAAAAATTAAAAAAACAGGTACCTCTGGGTTAAAGGATAGGAAGCTTGATAGAACATGTCGTCGCGCGCAGTTCGCGCGCTAGATTTTCATTGGCTGAGAGAATTGTGTCGTCACATTTAAGCTTCTCATTCTTTACACATTATTTAAAACTAACTTATAACGTATTTGTACACCTCAAAAATACATAATTATATTTCTTTCTGGTTCAGAGTGAGGATGAAAAAGTGAAAATATTTAATTTTCTTTTCAAATTCAATAAGAGGAGAGAAGACTCAATTTCGTATTTTTTTTTTCAACAGAAATAATGCAAAATAAAATATTAAAATAATTTCCGCAACGCTGGTTTAAATTAGCCGGTATTACACAATACAATTTTTTTAATTATTAGTTACAATTTTTCCTTGCAACAAATCTTCAACAATATTTGTTTTTATGGAAAATTTATTTTCTTGTAAGAAAAAATTGCATACAATTGTAAGTGTATTATTGTGGCTTATTCAATTGATATATTTATTCGATTGTTACAGTTCTGTTCACTCGCGCTATGACGGACCTGGCTTCGTTCGGTCCTCTGACCCGAATCTGGGTGCTTGGAGAACCTCAGGTGGTGGTAAGCTCGGCCAGGGACGCGGAGAAGATTCTGCAAGGGATGACGCACCACCACAAGAGCAACAGTTACCGATTTCTCAAGGACTGGATGGGCCAGGGACTGTTGACGTCAAGCGGTGAGTCGGGGGGAGAGAGTTTACCTGCCAGCATTTACGTTTGGTTGAATATCTGATTTGAAAATAGATCAAAATTCTTGTCATCAAATCAACATATGATAATTAATATAATTATCAACTTTGAATAGAATTAAAGGGATTTATTTGTTTTAAATTGTATACCAGATCCATCTAAAATACAAATATCATATTTTGGACTTACAAGTTAGTAAATGATTCCATGTCAATAACTTTTAATTTTTCGTAACATATTGGTCTTTATCGTAATAATCGAAGTTTATTAAAATTTAATATAAAGTTAATATTACTATAAAAGAAATTACATTAATTATAAATTGTGTTAGAAATTAATTTGAGAACTTAAAGAGTTATAAAAATAAATTATAATAAAATTTTTTAAATGTTTAAAATATAAAATAATATTACGTAATTAATTTTTCAACTATACTAAATTTACATTTTTTCCCATAAATTTTAATTATCTAATACTGTGTGCAATATGAACTGTCCAAAAATGTAAAATGAAGAACATTACTAAATTTCTCAGCAAATATATTGGATTTCTCATTAGTTATTCTGACTTTTCTAATTGTTTTTCTACGAATCACATATTTTAGAGTACCTATAAAACATTTCTTCTATAAACTAATACTCCAGCAATGTCAAAATATTTTTTGTAGAATAACACGCACCGACATGTACAGTACACCTCTGGATAGCACGAACTCCTGCTTCACTTGCTAGAGCTGCAGCTCCAATAGACAGGTGCAGATTTGTAATTTTCACACATAGTAAGAAGAGCATCCAATCTATTAATATCAAAAGAGTTGTAGACTACGCGCGTCTACAAACAAAGCAGGAGTAACGTTCGTGGTGCCCAGAGATGTATATTGTACTGCACGTGCACCATAATTTATAGTGCAAATATTTAACGATTAATCTCAGTTACTTCGGAATCAAAAAATATTTCCTTGCAAACGAATTGAATGAAATAAATTTAAAAAAATCGAGAATGTTCTAAAACGTAATCGCTTAATGGTTTGAGCAAATTCAGTCAGGGAGTTTTTTACAACAGCTCTATTTCCGGTTTCCGTCCATAAGGCCAATGTTAAACTTCTACCTCAGTTTTCACAAAACTGATAAGACGGATACGCTTCAAAATTTGTATGCCACCTATTGATGGTGAGTTCTAAGTTCCCTGCAAGTCTTTATGCATTCAGGCACTACGATTGTAAGATATCAATCAACTGAGATTCATCCTTAAGATTACTTCATGTAATAAAAAAAATATCTGTAAAATTAATCATTTTGACATTATGGTTTATCAGTCATGGCTTATCAAAGTTCAATTTTAAACTGTTTACAATCAATCCTAGATAATTCTAAATGACAATAATATTGATAACATGAATGATAGAAAATGTTTTTATAAATTTTCCTCGCACTTGAGATAAACGTGTACCCATCAATATTTTTTTATATTTTGAGAACTTAAGTAAATAATGACTTTTAGAATTTATAGATAAATGAAGGTCATATCGAGGTCGTTACCAGGAGATTTGCATGGGGGATTTTTCAGAGTTATGACGCGGAAATGGAGTATCGGCCTCATTTTTTTTTATTGCAGAAATGGATAGAGAGTGCAAAGTTATATATGCTACCCGATTTTTTTCAGATTTTTTACAGCCCGAGAACTATTTTTAAAAAATTATTGAAAGTCCTTTTTGTGACGTCACAAGGCGGCAAGTCCTATCGTTTTGTGACGTCACAAAAAGAACTTTAAAAATAATTAAAAATATTTTCCGGGCTCTAAAAAATCTGAAAAAAATCAGAGTAGCGTAACTTTGCACGCTCTATCCATTTCTACAATAAAAAAAAATTGAGGTTGATATTCCATTGCTACCTGGCCTGGCCTGTGTTATTCATACAGGATATGTTGATTAACAAGGCTGAAAGGGAATATTTTCCAAGGTGACAACTATACATTTATCTTCATTTTTTACGTGGCTTTTATCAAAATAAAGCCATTGTTGTGTATCCAGGTGACACGTGGCGGGTGCACCGCAAGGTCCTGACCCCCGCCTTCCACTTCAACATTCTGCACGAGTTTCTGCCAGTCTTCAACAAGCACGCCGTCAAGATGACTCACTGTCTGGCCGGGGAGAACAAAGCAACCTCCCAGCAAGGATTCAACATCTTCAAGTACTCCTCGCCTTGTTCTCTCGATATTATCTGTGGTCAGTAAATGTCCTACCATTCTCTTCTTGATTCAAGTCGATGCTTATTTGTGTATGTAAGGTCTATTTTGGTCTAAAAAATACAGCAAATTCACCTTTTTTCACTGTTTTTACGTAAAAAAAATCTGGAAATATAAATATAGTCATGGGAGGAGAAACGGTGACGCTAAAAAGCTGGCTATACTGAGGTTTAAACGTGTAATATATATTTTTTCCCTATTAAGGTAGAGATAACGTCGATCAGCTGTTTTTGTCACTCCATTTGATTAACATGTTTACGGGCAATGACTGCTAGGTCCACAGACCAGAAGTCAATACTACAAGCAATTTAATTAAAAAATTTGATTAACATGTAAACCTTAGCAAATTCACAAAAATTCTGATTTTTTTTTTTTTTTTTTTTTTTTTTTTTTTAGTGCCTTAAAACCATAGAAAAAATTTCAAAACAATTTAACGAGCCGATTTTATTTAGTTTATTTATTTAATTTTCAGCATAGGGCTTTCCCATGGAGAGACAAACTAAAAATTTAATTTAAAAAAAATCGGCTTGTTAAATTGTTTTGAAATTTTTTCTGTGGCTTTTAAGCACTATAGTATTACCTCTCAAAAAAATAGGAGAATTTTTGTGAACTTGCAGTTTTACATGCTAATCAAATAAAGCTAAAAAAAAAAACAGCTGACTGACGTTACCTCTACCTTAAAAACATACGGACTAATACAAGAGTATTTATAATGATTTTATTACATAACAGTGCATGCATGATATAAAACAAATAAATTACTTTTGATCAAAATATTTATCAGAAAAGCGGTACTTCAGCCCTCACCGTTTCTCCCCCCTTTTCTGTATAATTTCAATAACGTTCCATGTTAAAGGATATGGAAAAGAACATGTATAAAAAAAGATGAAGAATCAGCAGAGCAAAATTCAATGCTTTCTCTTTACCATGAAGATATAGTTTTAATATTGCTCTCAAATTCACTTGATACATGAACTATCCCTAGTTGAAAAATTACTTCTTCAACTCATCCTTTACACGTCTAAACCTATTTTTTTCCCCTCTAAATAACATCTTATTTCCTCTTTGCTCAAAGTGAGGATGAAATGAAGACAATATTTCTAACATTTTATGCTCAAGAAGATGAACAAATACGTAATTTCGTATTATTTTCCCTTCTTTTTTTTTCTCTAAAATGGTACAAATTAGGACGATAAACGACAAGAAGGGAGTTTAATAGTGAAGAAAAGATGAAATGTATTTCAACTCGGGATAACTTAATCAACCACAAGGGCACGTAAAATCATAAAGAAAAATATTTCTGTACACTGTTTTTGTGTTCAATAAACAATTTATATATATTATAAAGAAAAATATAACATAATGTAATTTTATTAATTAATTATTTTTTAAATTCAATTTTGGCATAATATATAAATTGTTTAAAATAATGAATTAATAGTGGAGGCTGAAGAAAAAAGAAATTGTGTAATAGATTTTAATCTTGAAAAAGTTAATCATATATTGAAGATAAATTTTTTTTTGTGTACTGAAATCTATTATACGTCCCTATATTTTATATTATTTAAAATTATTCTTTATATTCAATATATTGATTATATATTATTTAAAAAAAAAATCAATTTAAACGTACATTAAAAATAATTCTATTTCGGGAGTTTTTTTTTAAAAAATACTTAAAAACAATATTTTGCTTAAATTTTTTAGTTATAATATTTTATCTTTTTATAGTATTCATAAATGAAAATAATATCGTCTCTTCTTTAAACTAACACGTTAATCGAGTTTTGGCTTTAACAATCAAGTCTATTCGTACTCTAATTATTAAGTAAGTAAATTATAACAAAATTAAATTTAATTATCACTTACACATCAAACCAACTCCTAACTGTAGGTACATAGTAATTCAATTGTAATGTCTGGAGAGGAAATTTTAAGATGACTATTTTCCAGAAAGCTCAATGGGTACACAAATAAACGCTCAAGACAATATCAACTCACCATACGTCAATGCTGTTGTCAGGTAAATCTAATTTATATTTAAACATTTCAAAATAATGTTTGGGATTAAATGGAAAAATAATGTGAAATAATATGGTACGTTTTATAAGATATAACTTACCGACTCTTAAGAAATTGTTAATGGCTTATAAAATGTTAAAAATTGACAATACATTAGACATAATTATTTATTTAAATCAAACAGTGTAATAATATTATGTTCCATGCAGATTTAAACAAATGAACAAGCTGCATGGATTTTGGATTGCCTATTTGGATAGCGGACCTCGAGTTTTGATATTAAATCTTTTCAGACTTTATTGAACACACTAAAAAAACTGTGTTGCAAAACGCTGTGACGTCATAGTCTTGTAACTTTTTAACACACAAGCATAGGGAAAGACGTTGCATGACTATGACGTCACAGTCTTTCCCTTTTTAAAAGTGTTATAGTGGATTTAAAAAAAAAAATGAATAATTGAAAAATCATAATAATATATATTCTACTAAAATGCAAAATTCAAATTATTTTATTATTTTTTAGACACGTAAAAAAGAAACTCACAATGAATATATTATTAATTATTAAGATTCTTTATAGTCTTTATAAAATAGAACTTAAATGGACAACATAAATGAAAAAAAATTATTGCAGAAATGAATAGAGGGTACCAAATTATGCTACTCTGAATTTTTTCAGATTTTTTGAGACCCAGAACTATTTTTAAATAATTATTGAAAGTGCGGCCACGCCCCCTGGAGGCGTCAATAGGCGTCCAGTCTCTATCCATTTTATTAAGGACTCAGGTGTGCCAACTGAAATCACAGAACTTTCAATAATTATTTAAAAACAATTCCGGGTCTCAAAGAAATCTGAAAAAATTCAGAGTAGCATAATTTAGTACTCTCTATTCATTTCTCATTAAAATTTTTTCATTTATGTTGTCCATTGCAGCAAATAAGCGTTTACACTATAAACACAACAATCAATCAGTATAGTGCATGTTTTAACAAATTTTCTACACATGTCCCCAGCATGAACGACCTGTTGGTACATCGATATTTCTCCCCCTGGCTACGTCCAGACTGGCTCTTTAACATCTCTCCGACCAAGAGGGCCATGCAGAAACACCTGAAACTTCTCAACGACTTCACAGATAAGGTTTTACATTGTTTGTATTTACAGTCTTTAAAGACGTAAATCTGAAGTATTATAAAGGTATAAATAATTGAAAATTATATCTGGTTTATGCATTAAAATATACCTGATAGTGCTGCCCTACAAAATTTTAAACTGTATTTTACATGAATACAATGCTAGAATTGCTAGAAATACATATACTATTTTATATATGAATATAATGTATACTACTAAAATTAGTACAGTACATAATTAACATAATATATTAAGATATGGGGAGTTCTCATTTATAATAATATACAAAATGGACAATTTGTATGACATTTTTTATTGCAGAAATGGATAGAGGGTGCAAAGTTATGCTATTCTGAATTTCTTCAGATTTTTTAGAGACCGGGAACTATTTTTAAAAAATTATTGAAATTCGATTTTATGACGTCACGAGGAGTCTGTCTTTAAGAAAAGGATAGGCGCTAAACGCCCGTGACGTCATAAAAACTAACGTTCAATTCTTTTTTAAAAAATAGTTCCCGCTCTCAAAAAAATCTAAAAAAATTCAGAGTATCATAATTTGGTACCCTCTATCCATTTCTGCAATAAAAAAAATTTGAGGTCGGTACTGCATTATGTTTAAAAAAGTTCAGACTGAAGCATGTATTGTTTCTTTATCTTTCTTTGTGGGGAGGGGGGAAGGGGAGAGAGAAGTATACGAAATAGCGGAGGAAAGATGAGCAATTTTCAATTTGAGACGGGGGGGGGGGTCTTTACTTTAATCTTTAGACCCCTTTGTCTACGCTAGTGTCTTTGTTACTAATTAAAAATTAATATTCTCCTATCCTTTCCATTTTAAATTGGTAGTAACCTAGTAATTCCAAAAGACCATAGAGATAAGATAGTAAGAGATAAGATAATATTAATATAATTCTCCACGTGTCTTTAAGACAGTAATAATTGTAAACGTTATGTTGCAGGTTATTGAAGAGAGAAGAATATATTTAAGAACTCTGAAAAAATCAAATGGCAACGAAAATATCTTTGGTGAAGTTGGTATGATATCATTTGATTTACTAAATTTCAGATAAGAAATTAAGATAACATTATTCGTAATCAATATAAATAACAAAAATAAAAACTTATTGTTATTTTTTCAGTATTAATTTGCATTAGAGTTAAATTTAAATACTAAATAAAATTTAAACAATTTAAATTTTATTTTTAAATTTTATTTTTAAATTATTTTCTTTATATTAAATTTTTTGTTAATTACTTTTGTATTTTTTGTTTTCATTTTAGTTGAATAATTATTATATTTGTTAATTTTCATTAATATATATTTACAATGACGGTTTACTGAAGACTGGAGATAAGTATATGCTATACTATTCGAGAGACTGTCTCAGGGTTGTGAAGAAAAAAAAAAAGGAGTAGTGTTGATAAGAGTTACAGAATATATGTGTTTAATGTTATCTAAAATTATCTAAATTATTATATAAGAGAAATTTTGAGAAAAAATGAATATGAAAACAGAGAAAATAACACATACGAGTCTATATAATATTATATTAAGGATATGCAAAGCACGTATGGACCAACATACATTTCATGACAGTGTTTAATGCGTATTCGTTGACGACGGATAATGTTATTCTTATGAGGCGTCGTCAACGAATACGTATTAAACACCGTCATGTAAACGTAGTGATATAGTGTATATTTTTTTATGCAACGCGTATGAATGCAATTTATATGGCTGATTTTACAATACAAGTTTTCCTTTAAAATAATTTATTTCATTAACATTAAATTTGTATATATTGAAGAAATATTGCTAACACTTTTTTTCATTAAACATACAATCTTTTCAATTTCTTGTGATTTAAAGATTGGTTTTCAATTCATTATAAGTATATAACACGGTCATGATACACTTTTGCATACAATTTTTTCTCATGGCACAAGACATTTTCAACTCCATTTGTTTGTATGGGGGATGACATTGTCTTGTAATGAAAAATTGTATCTAAAATTATATCGTGTAACACAGGCCTTATAAATTTTTACATGCCCTTAATTAATTGTAAGTAAAAAAAATAATAATAATTGAAATAAATTTCAGTAATTTGCAATACAAGATTAAAAAAAAATAACAAGAAAAAATGAGAATATTCTAGCAAAAATTGTATAATATTTCAGCTTCTTGTATGTTTGCATCAAATACAGTATAGTCACCTCGGAAAATTATACTATAAAATGCGACCCTTTGAAATCCCCCTGTAAGAATAACACAGGGAATGGTAATTAACAAAGGCTACAAGTGGGAAATTTTCCAAGGCGATAAGTGTACATGTACACTCCATTCAGATAAAAATGTTCGATCCAGCCATGTTAAAGTATAGCCAGATCGAACATTTTTTTATCTGAATGAAGAGTACATTGATGTTAAATTTCAGGTGAGCGACGTCCCCTGTCTTTCCTGGACCTTTTATTGTCTGCGGAGGAGGAGGGTGCGGAGTACATGACACACAAGGACATCAGGGACCAGGTGGCCACATTCATGTTCGAGGTGGGACAAATAAAGTTCAACAAATGAAATATTACCACCGGAAGTAGCGAGGTTTTTGGACTTAACAGTACAATTTGAACTTAACTTTTTTAATATTATACTCTGGTTCTCATTAAACTTAATTTTCGTCGTGTTTGTAACGTTTTCAGTCATTGGTGCGTGATTTGTAACGAAGAACTTTACTGGACGAGCCGAGCCGAAAGAGATCCGAGCGTTTCCGAGGAAACCCAAGTTAAATCTGGACCTTAGAGTAGAGATTTTAAACTATATGCAAAATCTTAGAGGATTCATGCTCATAGTTCATTCAAAATCCTTTCACTTCCGGCTACTTCCGGTGGCACTCTTACATTTGTTGAACTGTAGGAAACATCACGTAATTATGAAAATTAATTCATGCCTCTGTTTCATTTATTTTTTAATAAATTATAGCTTATATAGATGAGCCATAACTTTTAGTATCATTTAAATGTTAAATTTTAATTACAACAAACGCAGTCTAAAAACAAGTGCACTATATAAAATTTATTTAAATACTACCACTGTTATATTTTTATTACATTTAGTTATATAAATAATTAGTTGGTAGTTACATGCTCGAATAAAGACTTTCCTTACAAGTATTTTTTATTCCCGCTGTTTCATACAATATTACAACTGTGACTGTCAGCTATAAAGTAGTCACAATTTACAACGCTATAATACATAATTTATGGCTGTAATGTCACAGGGTCACGATACGGTGTCTACTGCGATGTGCTGGGCTCTCTTCTTACTAGGGACTTACCCAGAGCATCAGGTGAGTGGAAACACGAAATTTATCTACATATCAATAGCAATGATGTACCTGTGTAATGTGAGTTCTTAATGTATACTACTTATTTATGAGAGAATATTTTATAACAAAAAATGTATTTATTTTTCCTAATTTGATCATATCTAATCTTAAAAAAAAATTATATAATTATCTTCAAAGACATGAATAACTCGTTTTATCATAAAACTGAGATACTCGATCGTGATAAAATAAATTAGTCGCTTTAAGTGAAGTATAATATATGCAATAATAGTTACATTATAGGAAGCAAGAATAGTAAATTTTATAAAACACATAAAAACATTAAAAAAACATATGTAAATTAAAATTGCAGATTGTAAATTATATTACTATTATTTCATTTTATAAGATTATATATATATTAATAATAAAAATTATAAGGCATGCAATGAAAATTTTCCATTTTAGAAAACTTAATTTCTTTTTATTTATTTTTTTTTCTGTAAATTACTGAAGCTATCAATTTAAATCTAACTCCTACATTTTGAGATCTGATTGTGGATAAGAAACTCATTTACCTCTAAAACAAAAAACTTTATTGCCAAAACAACAATTGGAAAATTTTAGTACACATATTTAAATAGGACGGTGGAAACATAGCAAAATCAGCTGACTTGAAGTTCTTGTCCAGTCGCACGTGGTGTCCGAGCTGGTGGAGGTGTTCGGCTCGTCAGGTCGCGTCCCTGAGATGGCGGACCTGGCGAACCTCAAGTACCTCGAGCGCTGCATCAAGGAGTCCATGAGACTCTACCCCAGCGTGGCCTTCTTCGAAAGGGCGCTCAAGGAGGACGCTCAGGTCGGTGAGTAGCCCCTGACAAACCGTCGATGCAACCCGCAAAACATCAATGCAAGTTAAGTTGCATAACTATTACATTTGCAGGCTGTATTTAAAATGGCGGCCGATAATGTAATAATTAATTTACAACTTCAAAATTAATTTATTTTTAATAAATTAGGAATTTAAAAATCTTAATAATTGCGGTAAATAATGTGAATATCATATTTTTTCTCCTAAAGCGCTGCATGTCCAGAATTGTTTCGGAATCGGAACGGAAAAGTTCTCGACTAATCAGAAAAATAGAAAAAAATCGGTTTACTTAGAAAATTAAAGTGATCGGAAATTTTGAATTTTCTAATTGGTCGAGAACTTTTCCGTTATAATTCCAAAATATTTCTGGGTGATGCTGAACTGAACCCAGTGACCCCCCCCCCAAATTGAAGGACTCCTGAAACTTACACAACATTAAATATGTAAGCCTATAATATACCCCACAGATCAACATGTAATTCCGGCCGGCTGTACGATCTCATTCAACGGATTTCTTCTACACCGTGACCCTGAGTTCTGGCCTGACCCTGAGAAGTTCGACCCTGACAGATTCCTACCTGAGAACATCAAGGGTAGACATCCGTACGCGTACATCCCTTTCAGTGCTGGACCGAGGAACTGTATTGGTAAGACTAAATAATAATGAAACAACTCATATACAGCCCGAGATAAAGCTTTCGTTACCCTTGTTACATTTCTGGACGGTTTTACTTGGAGTTGAACTTCAATTATTCGGTAATGGATTTTGTACATAAAACATTCAAGGGGTAACGAAATTTTTGTCTTTTGTTTTGGATCTCAAGTAAAGAGTAAGGACCGATAGTGTCAACTGGCAACAATTCGGTGTGAAATTTGACTCTTTTGAAGTAATGAAATTGTTTTACTTGTTTAATATAGGGAGTTTTTGTTCTTTATTTTTATATTATAATTATTGTGCACTATTGTTATGTGTCAAGAGTAAATCATACAAATAATATTTACTGTTTCTGTGCAATGTAATGATGAAGAATGACAAAAATATATTATAAATTTGATAAATATTTTTTGACAATAAAATTAAGAATTATTGAATAATTTTTATTATTAAAAATTAAATATTTTGAAATAAAAAAAAACATTATTAATAAATTAATTTGTTAAAATTAAATTTTTCACGATTGTATAATATTCAACCAAAACTATTATTTTATCTATAACAATTACACATATGTTAAAATTATTATTTCCGACTAAAATACTATACCTAATTTTCAATATATATTATACTGTCCAATTGATAGTAGGGAGTCTTGTATGTGTACTTTAAAATTTTGTATCAAAGCTCCAAACTCCCTACACAAGCACGTTATATTATTATACAATTAAGAATTCCCCATAGATCTCCATGAAAAGTATGTCATTGAAGCAATAAATAATATAATCACATTGCATTGCCATAAAATTATATCTAACAAATTTTCAATTTACATTCTATTAACCATCAGCTGAATCCTGCTCACTAAGCATCCGAAACATTTATAATTTCTAAAAACTCCCTGTTTCTAGCAGGCGCTTTATGGGGACATGGAAATATGAAGCAACAACTTAAAATGGCGGCTTTTTTTCGAGGACACAGTTGTCACTCGTTCACATCACAAGGGACATTGCTTAATAATGATGCTAGAAGGCTGAAAATGATATCAGGGGTACCTGACAGGTAAACTAATCGAATCCGATAATTTTCGTAATAAACTTTTAAGCAGGAGACTCAGAAATGGAGACATACGACATTTCAGGGATGTTGTCGGCTCGGTAAAATGTGAGGACACGAAGCTTGTACACCGAGTTCACGAAAATTCCACCAGGTCGCGCCAGGGGTCTTTTCTAATTCAAAAAGGACTTTGAAAAGGACAATAGACATGTTGTGACTAAAGACATGTTATGGGGACACCAAGTTAGGGTCCCCACAATAGTATTAGTGACAACTCGATCATGTAAATTGCCAGGTGAGACACGTTGTGCCTTAAGCCATGTTATGGGGACATTTTCCCTAAAAAAGTCAGTTATTGATTCACCAAGGTAGAGACCCCACAAAAGCTTTTAGTGACAATTCGATCATGTTAATTGCCAGGTGAGACACGCTGTCATGCACTTAGGCCATGTACTTATGGGGACATTGTCCCTTAAAAAGTCAGGGGTTACAAGTTCTTCAGAATGAACATTGATACACCAAGGTAGCGTCCCGGCCCACAAAAGCTTTTAGTGACAATTTGATCATGTTAATTGCCAGGTGAGACACGTTGTCACTTAAGTCATGTTATGGGGACATGGTCCCTTCAAAAGTCAGTTATTGATTCACCAAGGTAGAGACCCCACAAAAGCTTTTAGTGACAATTCGATCATGTTAATTGCCAGGTGAGACACGTTGTGACTTAGGCCATGTTATGGGGACATTGTCCCTTTTGTCCTTTCAAACGTCAGTTATTGATTCACCAGGGTAGAGACCCCAAAAAAGCTATTATTGACAATTCGATCATGTTAATTGCCAGGTGAGACACGTTGTGACTTAGGCCATGTTATGGGGACATTGTCCCTTTAATAGTCAATGGTTAATATTCTTCAGAGTGAACTTTGATTCACCAAGGTAGAGACCCCACAAAAGATTTTAGTGACAATTCGAACATGTTAATTGCCAGGTGAGACACGTTGTCACTTAACCCATGTTATGGGGACATTGTCCCTTTAAAAGTCAGGGGTTACAAATTTTTCAGAGTGAACTTTGATTCACCAAGGTAGAGACCCCACAAACGCTTTTAGTGACAATTCGATCATGTTAATTGCCAGGTGAGACACGCTGTCATGCACTTAGGCCATGTACTTATGGGGACATTGTCCCTTAAAAAGTCAGGGGGTACAAGTTCTTCAGAATGAACATTGATACACCAAGGTAGCGTCCCGGCCCACAAAAGCTTTTAGTGACAATTTGATCATGTTAATTGCCAGGTGAGACACGTTGTCACTTAAGTCATGTTATGGGGACATGGTCCCTTCAAAAGTCAGTTATTGATTCACCAAGGTAGAGACCCCACAAAAGCTTTTAGTGACAATTCGATCATGTTAATTGCCAGGTGAGACACGTTGTGACTTAGGCCATGTTATGGGGACATTGTCCCTTTTGTCCTTTCAAACGTCAGTTATTGATTCACCAGGGTAGAGACCCCAAAAAAGCTATTATTGACAATTCGATCATGTTAATTGCCAGGTGAGACACGTTGTGACTTAGGCCATGTTATGGGGACATTGTCCCTTTAATAGTCAATGGTTAATATTCTTCAGAGTGAACTTTGATTCACCAAGGTAGAGACCCCACAAAAGATTTTAGTGACAATTCGAACATGTTAATTGCCAGGTGAGACACGTTGTCACTTAACCCATGTTATGGGGACATTGTCCCTTTAAAAGTCAGGGGTTACAAATTTTTCAGAGTGAACTTTGATTCACCAAGGTAGAGACCCCACAAACGCTTTTAGTGACAATTCGAACATGTTAATTGCCAGGTGAGACACGTTGTCACTTAATCCATGTTATGGGGACATTGTCCCTTTAAAAGTCATGGGTTACAAATTTTTCAGAGTGAACTTTGATTCACCAAAGTAGAGACCTCACAAAAGCTTATGGTGACAATTCGAAAATGTTAATTGCCAGGTGAGACACGTTGTCACTTAAGTCATGTTATGGGGACATTGTCCCTTTAATGGTCAATAGTTACAAATTCTTCAGAGTGAACTTTGATTCACCAAGGTAGAGACCCCACAAAAGCTTTTAGTGACAATTCGATCATGTTAATTGCCAGGTGAGACACGTTGTGACTTAAGCCATGTTATGGGGACATTGTCCCTTTAATAGTCAATAGTTACAAATTCTTCAGAGTGAACTTTGATTCACCAAGGTAGAGACCCCACAAAAGCTTTTAGTGACAATTCGATAATGTTGATTGCCAGGTGAGATACGTTGTCACTTAAGCCATGTTATGGGGACAATGTAATTTAAAAGCCAATAGTTACAAATTCTTCAGAGTGAACTTTGATACGCCAAAGTAGAGACCCCACAAAAGCTTTTAGTGACAATTCGATCATGTTAATTGCCAGATGAGACACGTTGTCACTTAAGCCATGTTATGTCCCATTGTCCCATTAAAAATCAGTGGTCACAATTTATTCAGAATGAACTTTGATTCACCAATGTAGAGTACCCACAAAAGATTCTAGGCACAACTCGACCAATAATAAGATTACCAAATCAGACACATTGTGAAATAAGCAAGGTTCTGTGGACATTGTCCCTTTCAAATACAGACGTAACAATTTATTCAAAATGAACTTTGATTACAAAAATTTGATTAAAGGATCCCAACCAAAGTTTTAAGCGACAGATCAATCATTTTATTGCCAGGTAAGACACGTTATGACTTATATAATGTTATGGAGACAGTGTCCATGTAAAAGTCAGTAGATAAAATTTACTGCAACAGAAGAAAGGGGAAGCAAAAACCTAAACAAGACATGAAAAGAAAATGATTTAAAATTGTTCCTTGAAAGCAACTTTGCCCACAACTCTTTTCGCAATGAGTTGTACATGGTCGGTAGACCTCAAAAAGCCTTACCGGCACTTTTAGAAAAAATTGTCGCCGCCCAGGTGAAATAAAAAGGACTCCACAATTTTTTAAGTGCAGCTCAAAAAAAGACAGGGGAAGCAAAAACGTGCATACGAAGTAGAAAGGAAATGCTACTGAAATGTCCCCTTAAAGCGTACCTTCCCACAACTTTTTGTGAAACAAAATGTTGCCGGCTGAAACGCTTTGAAGGGCACGTGTCCCCAGAAATGAACTTGCTCACAACTCAAGGTAAACAATTAGACGAAGACAAAGTACGGATCGTTTCTCTGCGATAAATTGATTGCCTAGATTTTCAGGTGCTCAACGTCACTAGCATTGTGTACGTGAAAGCAAGAGTGTCCCCACAAAATTAATCGGGCACAACTCAAAGCCTCGACTGCATGGTCGGTTGGACTTAAAAAGCCTTACCGGCGCTCTTAGAAAAAATTTGTCCCAGCCCAGGTCAAATTAAAAACCTCCACAATTTTTTAATTGCAGCAGAAAAAAGGGGAAGCAATAACGTACATACGAAATAGGGAGAAAATGCTACAGAAATGTCCCCTTAAATCATAACTTCCCACAACTTTTTGCGCAAAATATTGTCGTCTGAAACACTTTGAAGTGTCCCCAGAAATGAACTTGCTCACAACTCAAGGTAAACAATTAGACGAAGACAAAGTACGGATCGTTTCCCTGCAATAAAATGATTGCCTAGATTCTCAGGTGCTCAACGTCACTAGCATTGTGTACGTGAAAGGAAGAGTGTCCCCACAAAATTAATCAGGCACAACTCAGAGCCTTGACTGCATGGTCGGTTGGCCTCAAAAAGCCTTACCGGTGCTCTTAGAAAAAATTTGTCCCTGCCCAGGTCAATTTAAAAACCTTCACAATTTTTCAATTACAGCAGAAAAAAGGGGAAGCAATAACGTACATACGAAGTAGGGAGAAAAGGCAACAGAAATGTCCCCTTTAAGCATAACTTCCCACAACTTTTTGCGCAAAATGTTGTCGGCTGAAACGCTTTGAAGGGACACGTGTCCCCAGAAATGAACTTGCTCACAACTCAAGGTAAACAATTAGACGAAGACGAAGTACGAACCGTTTCTCTGCAGTTAATTGATTGCCTAGCTTCTCAGGTGCTCAACGTCACTAGCATTATGTAAGTGAAAGCAAGAGTGTCCCCACAAAATTAATCGGGCACAACTCAGAGCCTCGACTGCATGGTCGGTTGGCCTCAAAAAGCCTTACCGGCGCTCTTAGAAAAAATTTGTCCCAGCCCAGGTGAAATTAAAAACCTCCACAATTTTTTTATTGCAGCAGAAAAAAGGGGAAGCAATAACGTACATACGATGTAGAAAGAAAATGCTACAGAAATGTCCTCTTAAAACGTACCTTACCACAACTTTATGCGCAAAATGTTTTCGCCTGAAACGCTTTGAAGGGACACGTGTCCCCAGAAATAAACTTGCTCACAACTCAAGGTAAACAATTAGACGAAGACGAAGTACGAACCGTTTCTCTGCAGTTAATTGATTGCCTAGCTTCTCAGGTGCTCAACGTCACTAGCATTGTGTAAGTGAAAGCAAGAGTGTCCCCACAAAATTAATCGGGCACAACTCAGAGCCTAGACTGCATGGTCGGTTAGCCTCAAAAAGCCTTACCGGCGCTCTTAGAAAAAATTTGTCCCTTGCCCAGGTGAAATTAAAAAAATCCACAATTTTTTAATTAAAGCAGAAAAAAGAGGAAGCAATAACGTACATACGAAGTAGAAAGAAAATGCTACAGATTTGTCCCCTTAAAGCGTACCTTCTTACAACTTTTTGCGCAAAATGTTGTCGGCTGAAACGCTTTGAAGGGACACGTGTCCCCAGAAATGAACTTGCTCACAACTCAAGGTAAACAATTAGACGAAGACGAAGTACGGATCGTTTCCCTGCAATAAATTGATTGCCTAGATTCTCAGGTGATCAACGACACTAGCATTGTGTACGTGAAAGGAAGAGTGTCCCCACAAAATTAATCAGGCACAACTCAGAGCCTTGACTGCATGGTCGGTTGGCCTCAAAAAGCCTTACTGGCGCTCTTAGAAAAAATTTGTCCCAGCCCAGGTGAAATTAAAAAAATCCACAATTTTTTAATTAAAGCAGAAAAAAGGGGAAGCAATAACGTACATACGAAATAGGGAGAAAATGCTACAGATATGTCCCCTTAAAGCGTACCTTCTTACAACTTTTTGCGCAAAATGTTGTCGGCTGAAACGCTTTGAAGGGACACTTGTCCCCAGAAGTGAACTTGCTCACAACTCAAGGTAAACAATTAGACGAAGACAAAGTACGGATCGTTTGCCTGCAATAAATTGATTGCCTAGATTCTCAGGTGCTCAACGTCACTAGCATTGTGTACGTGAAAGGAAGAGTGTCCCCACAAAATTAATCGGGCACAACTCAGAGCCTAGACTGCATGGTCGGTTAGCCTCAAAAAGCCTTACCGGCGCTCTTAGAAAAAATTTGTCCCTGCCCAGGTGAAATTAAAAAAATCCACAATTTTTAAATTAAAGCAGAAAAAAGAGGAAGCAATAACGTACATACGAAGTAGAAAGAAAATGCTACAGATTTGTCCCCTTAAAGCGTACCTTCTTACAACTTTTTGCGCAAAATGTTGTCGGCTGAAACGCTTTGAAGGGACACGTGTCCCCAGAAATAAACTTGCTCACAACTCAAGGTAAACAATTAGACGAAGACGAAGTACGAACCGTTTCTCTGCAGTTAATTGATTGCCTAGCTTCTCAGGTGCTCATCGTCACTAGCATTATGTAAGTGAAAGCAAGAGTGTCCCCACAAAATTAATCGGGCACAACTCAGAGCCTCGACTGCATGGTCGGTTGGCCTCAAAAAGCCTTACCGGCGCTCTTAGAAAAAATTTGTCCCAGCCCAGGTGAAATTAAAAACCTCCACAATTTTTTTATTGCAGCAGAAAAAAGGAAAAGCAATAACGTACATACGATGTAGAAAGAAAATGCTACAGAAATGTCCTCTTAAAACGTACCTTACCACAACTTTATGCGCAAAATGTTTTCGCCTGAAACGCTTTGAAGGGACACGTGTCCCCAGAAATAAACTTGCTCACAACTCAAGGTAAACAATTAGACGAAGACGAAGTACGAACCGTTTCTCTGCAGTTAATTGATTGCCTAGCTTCTCAGGTGCTCAACGTCACTAGCATTGTGTAAGTGAAAGCAAGAGTGTCCCCACAAAATTAATCGGGCACAACTCAGAGCCTAGACTGCATGGTCGGTTAGCCTCAAAAAGCCTTACCGGCGCTCTTAGAAAAAATTTGTCCCTTGCCCAGGTGAAATTAAAAAAATCCACAATTTTTTAATTAAAGCAGAAAAAAGAGGAAGCAATAACGTACATACGAAGTAGAAAGAAAATGCTACAGATTTGTCCCCTTAAAGCGTACCTTCTTACAACTTTTTGCGCAAAGTGTTGTCGGCTGAAACGCTTTGAAGGGACACGTGTCCCCAGAAATGAACTTGCTCACAACTCAAGGTAAACAATTAGACGAAGACGAAGTACGGATCGTTTCCCTGCAATAAATTGATTGCCTAGATTCTCAGGTGATCAACGACACTAGCATTGTGTACGTGAAAGGAAGAGTGTCCCCACAAAATTAATCAGGCACAACTCAGAGCCTTGACTGCATGGTCGGTTGGCCTCAAAAAGCCTTACCGGCGCTCTTAGAAAAAATTTGTCCCAGCCCAGGTGAAATTAAAAAAATCCACAATTTTTTAATTAAAGCAGAAAAAAGGGGAAACAATAACGTACATACGAAATAGGGAGAAAATGCTACAGATATGTCCCCTTAAAGCGTACCTTCTTACGACTTTTTGCGCAAAATGTTGTCGGCTGAAACGCTTTGAAGGGACACTTGTCCCCAGAAGTGAACTTGCTCACAACTCAAGGTAAACAATTAGACGAAGACAAAGTACGGATCGTTTGCCTGCAATAAATTGATTGCCTAGATTCTCAGGTGCTCAACGTCACTAGCATTGTGTACGTGAAAGCAAGAGTGTCCCCACAAAATTAATCAAGCACAACTCAGAGCCTTGACTGCATGGTCGGCTGGCCTCAAAAAGCCTTACCGGCGCTCTTAGAAAAAATTTGTCCCAGCCCAGGTGAAATTAAAAAAATCCACAATTTTTTAATTAAAGCAGAATAAAGAGGAAGCAATAACGTACATACGAAGTAGAAAGAAAATGCTACAGATTTGTCCCCTTAAAGCGTACCTTCTTACAACTTTTTGCGCAAAATGTTGTCGGCTGAAACGCTTTGAAGGGACACGTGTCCCCAGAAATAAACTTGCTCACAACTCAAGGTAAACAATTAGACGAAGACGAAGTACGAACCGTTTCTCTGCAGTTAATTGATTGCCTAGCTTCTCAGGTGCTCAACGTCACTAGCATTGTGTAAGTGAAAGCAAGAGTGTCCCCACAAAATTAATCGGGCACAACTCAGAGCCTTGACTGCATGGTCGGTTGGCCTCAAAAAGCCTTACCGGCGCTGTTAGAAAAAATTTGTCCTTGCCCAGGTCAATTTAAAAACCTTCACAATATTTCAATTACAGCAGAAAAAAGGGGAAGCAATAACGTACATACGAAGTAGGGAGAAAAGGCAACAGAAATGTCCCCTTTAAGCATAACTTCCCACAACTTTTTGCGCAAAATGTTGTCGGCTGAAACGCTTTGAAGGGACACGTGTCCCCAGAAATGAACTTGCTCACAACTCAAGGTAAACAATTAGACGAAGACGAAGTACGGATCGTTTCCCTGCAATAAATTGATTGCCTAGATTCTCAGGTGCTCAACGTCACTAGCATTGTGTACGTGAAAGGAAGTGTGTCCCCACAAAATTAATCAGGCACAACTCAGAGCCTTGACTGCATGGTCGGTTGGCCTCAAAAAGCCTTACCGGCGCTCTTAGAAAAAATTTGTCCCAGCCCAGGTGAAATTAAAAAAATCCACAATTTTTAAATTAAAGCAGAAAAAAGAGGAAGCAATAACGTACATACGAAGTAGAAAGAAAATGCTACAGATTTGTCCCCTTAAAGCGTACCTTCTTACAACTTTTTGCGCAAAATGTTGTCGGCTGAAACGCTTTGAAGGGACACGTGTCCCCAGAAATAAACTTGCTCACAACTCAAGGTAAACAATTAGACGAAGACGAAGTACGAACCGTTTCTCTGCAGTTAATTGATTGCCTAGCTTCTCAGGTGCTCAACGTCACTAGCATTATGTAAGTGAAAGCAAGAGTGTCCCCACAAAATTAATCGGGCACAACTCAGAGCCTCGACTGCATGGTCGGTTGGCCTCAAAAAGCCTTACCGGCGCTCTTAGAAAAAATTTGTCCCAGCCCAGGTGAAATTAAAAACCTCCACAATTTTTTTATTGCAGCAGAAAAAAGGGGAAGCAATAACGTACATACGATGTAGAAAGAAAATGCTACAGAAATGTCCTCTTAAAACGTACCTTACCACAAATTTATGCGCAAAATGTTTTTGCCTGAAACGCTTTGAAGGGACACGTGTCCCCAGAAATAAACTTGCTCACAACTCAAGGTAAACAATTAGACGAAGACGAAGTACGAACCGTTTCTCTGCAGTTAATTGATTGCCTAGCTTCTCAGGTGCTCAACGTCACTAGCATTGTGTAAGTGAAAGCAAGAGTGTCCCCACAAAATTAATCGGGCACAACTCAGAGCCTAGACTGCATGGTCGGTTAGCCTCAAAAAGCCTTACCGGCGCTCTTAGAAAAAATTTGTCCCTTGCCCAGGTGAAATTAAAAAAATCCACAATTTTTTAATTAAAGCAGAAAAAAGAGGAAGCAATAACGTACATACGAAGTAGAAAGAAAATGCTACAGATTTGTCCCCTTAAAGCGTACCTTCTTACAACTTTTTGCGCAAAATGTTGTCGGCTGAAACGCTTTGAAGGGACACGTGTCCCCAGAAATGAACTTGCTCACAACTCAAGGTAAACAATTAGACGAAGACGAAGTACGGATCGTTTCCCTGCAATAAATTGATTGCCTAGATTCTCAGGTGATCAACGACACTAGCATTGTGTACGTGAAAGGAAGAGTGTCCCCACAAAATTAATCAGGCACAACTCAGAGCCTTGACTGCATGGTCGGTTGGCCTCAAAAAGCCTTACTGGCGCTCTTAGAAAAAATTTGTCCCAGCCCAGGTGAAATTAAAAAAATCCACAATTTTTTAATTAAAGCAGAAAAAAGGGGAAGCAATAACGTACATACGAAATAGGGAGAAAATGCTACAGATATGTCCCCTTAAAGCGTACCTTCTTACAACTTTTTGCGCAAAATGTTGTCGGCTGAAACGCTTTGCAGGGACATGTGTCCCCAGAAGTGAACTTGCTCACAACTCAAGGTAAACAATTAGACGAAGACAAAGTACGGATCGTTTGCCTGCAATAAATTGATTGCCTAGATTCTCAGGTGCTCAACGTCACTAGCATTGTGTACGTGAAAGGAAGAGTGTCCCCACAAAATTAATCAGGCACAACTCAGAGCCTTGACTGCATGGTCGGTTGGCCTCAAAAAGCCTTACCGGCACTCTTAGAAAAAATTTGTCCCAGCCCAGGTGAAATTAAAAAAATCCACAATTTTTTAATAAAAGCAGAAAAAAGGGGAAACAATAACGTACATACGAAATAGGGAGAAAATGCTACAGATATTTCCCCTTAAAGCGTACCTTCTTACAACTTTTTGCGCAAAATGTTGTCGGCTGAAACGCTTTGAAGGGACACTTGTCCCCAGAAGTGAACTTGCTCACAACTCAAGGTAAACAATTAGACGAAGACAAAGTACGGATCGTTTGCCTGCAATAAATTGATTGCCTAGATTCTCAGGTGCTCAACGTCACTAGCATTGTGTACGTGAAAGGAAGAGTGTCCCCACAAAATTAATCAGGCACAACTCAGAGCCTTGACAGCATGGTCGGTTGGCCTCAAAAAGCCTTACCGGCGCTCTTAGAAAAAATTTGTCCCAGCCCAGGTGAAATTAAAAAAATCCACAATTTTTTAATTAAAGCAGAATAAAGAGGAAGCAATAACGTACATACGAAGTAGAAAGAAAATGCTACAGATTTGTCCCCTTAAAGCGTACCTTCTTACAACTTTTTGCGCAAAATGTTGTCGGCTGAAACGCTTTGAAGGGACACGTGTCCCCAGAAATAAACTTGCTCACAACTCAAGGTAAACAATTAGACGAAGACGAAGTACGAACCGTTTCTCTGCAGTTAATTGATTGCCTAGCTTCTCAGGTGCTCAACGTCACTAGCATTGTGTAAGTGAAAGCAAGAGTGTCCCCACAAAATTAATCGGGCACAACTCAGAGCCTTGACTGCATGGTCGGTTGGCCTCAAAAAGCCTTACCGGCGCTGTTAGATAATTTGTCCCTGCCCAGGTCAATTTAAAAACCTTCACAATTTTTCAATTACAGCAGAAAAAAGGGGAAGCAATAACGTACATACGAAGTAGGGAGAAAAGGCAACAGAAATGTCCCCTTTAAGCATAACTTCCCACAACTTTTTGCGCAAAATGTTGTCGGCTGAAACGCTTTGAAGGGACACGTGTCCCCAGAAATGAACTTGCTCACAACTCAAGGTAAACAATTAGACGAAGACAAAGCACGGATCGTTTCTCTGCGATAAATTGATTGCCTAGATTCTCAGGTGCTCAACGTCACTAGCATTGTGTACGTGAAAGGAAGAGTGTCCCCACAAAATTAATCGGGCACAACTCAGAGCCTTGACTGCATGGTCGGTTTGCCTAAAATAGACTTTCTGGCAATCTTGTAAAAACTTGGCGCAGCCCAGGTGAAATTAAAAACCTCCACAATTTTCTAATTGCAACAGAAAAAAGGAAGCAATAACGTACATACAAAGTAGAAAGAAAATGCTACAGAAATGCCCCCTTAAAGCGTACCTTCCCACATTTTTTTGCGCAAAATGGTACGCTTTGAGGGGGCACTTGCTTCCAGAAAGAACTTGTTTCCAACTCAAGGTACACAATTAGACGAAGGTGAAGCACGAATCGTGACTCTGCAATAAGGTGGTTGCCTTGCTTTTCAGGTGCACCACGTCGCTAGTTTTGTGTACGTTAAAGCATTAGTATCTTCAAAAAAATAAGCAGGTACAACTCCCTGAGTCCTAAATGGACAATTGGGTGACCTAAAAGACATTCATCGTCATTTTTGACTTAATCTCATTACATGGGTTAAGTCAAAACGTATCTCATCTGGCAACTTCATGATTTACATGTCACTAAAAGCTATTGTGGTGTCCCTACCATATTTAACTAAAATATCAATCTGATTAAATGTTGACCACTTACTGTTAAAGTAACAATGTCCACATAACATGGCTTAATTAAGTCACAACGGGTCTTACCTGGCAATTAACATGATCGAATTGTCACTAAAGCTTTTGTGGGGACTCCACCTTGGTGAAACAATTTCACTCTGAATGAATTGTAACTTTTGTAATTTTAAGGGACAATGTCCCCATAACATGGCTTAAGTGACAACGTGCCTCACCTGGCCACTAACATATCGAATTGTCATTAAAAGTTTTTGTGGTTACAATACCTTGGTGAATCAAAGTTCACTCTGAAGAATTTGTAACTATTGACATTTAAAGGGAAAAAGTACCCATAACATGGCTTAAGTCACAACGTGTCTTACCTGACAAATAACATGATCGAATTGTCACAAAAAGCTTTTGTGGGGACTTTACCTTGGGGAATCAAAGGTAACTCTGAATAAATTGTAACCACTGACTTTTAAAGGGACAATGTCCCTATAACATTGCTTTAGTCACAACGTGTCTCACCTGGCAATTACAATATCAAATTGCCTTAAAAGCATTTGAGGGGACCCTAGTTTAATGAATCAAAGATCACTCTGAAGAATTTGAACTATTGATTTTTAAAGGAACAATGTCCCCATATCATGGCTTAAGTCACGACGTGTCCCTCCTTGAAATTAACATGATCGAATCGTCACTTAAAGCTTTTGAGGGATATCTACAAGGTAATCAATGTTTAATGTGAAGAATTTGAATTTATTGACTTTTAATAGGCAATGTCCCCATTTCATGGTTTAAGTCACAATTTGTTTTACCTGGCAATCAACATGATTGAGTTGTCACTAAAAACTAAAAACTTTTGTGGGAACCCTACCTTGATTAATCAAAATTCACTCTGAATATATTGTAACCACTGACTTTTAAAAGGACAATGTCCCCATAACATGGCTTGTGTGACAACGTGTCTAACCTGGCAATTAACACGATTGAATTGTCACTGAAAGCTTTTGTGTTTACTTTACCTTGGTGAATCAAAGTTCACTCTGAAGAATTTGTATATATTGACTATTAAAGGGACAATGTCCCCATAACATGACTTAAGTCACAACGTGTTACACCTGGCAATTAACATGGTCTAATTGTCACTAAAAGCTTATGTGGGGACTCTGCTTAGGTGAATCGACGTTAACTGTGGAGAATTTGTAACCCCTGACTTTTAAAGGGAAAATATCCCCATAACATGGCTTAAGTCACAACGTGTCTCACCTGGCAATTAACATGGTCTAATTGTCACTAAAAGCTTTTGTGTGGACCTAACCTTGATAAATCAAACTTTACTCTGAATAAATTGTAACTATTGACTTTTAAAGGGACAATGTCCCCATAACATAGCTAAAGGCACAACGTGTCTCACCTGGCAATTAACATGATCCAATTGTCACTAAAAGCTTTTGTGGGGTCTCTACCTTGGTGAATCAAAGTTCACTCTGAAGAATTTGTAACTATTGACTATTAAAGGAACAATGTCCCCAAAACATGGCTTAAATCACAACGTGTCTCACCTGGCAATTAGCATGATCGAATTGTAACTAAAAGCTTTTGAGGGGTCTCTAGCTTCGTGAATCAATAACTGACTTTTGAAGGGACAATGTCCCCATAACAAGTCTTAAGTGACAACGTGTCTCACCTGGCAATTAACATGATCGAATTGTCACTGAAAGCTTTTTTGTTTACTTTACCTTGGTGTATCAAAGTTAACTCTGAAGAATTTGTATTATTTGACTTTTAAAGGGACAATGTCCCCATAACATGACTTAAGTAACAACGTGTCTCACCTGGCTATTAAACTGATCGAATAGTCAATAAATGCTTTTGTGGGCCGGGACTCAACCTTGGTGTATCAAAGTTCATTCTGAAGAATTTAAAACCCCTGACTTATTAAGGGACAATGTCCCCATAACATGGCTTAAGTCACAACGTGTCTCACCTGGCAATTAACATGATCGAATTGTCACTAAAAGCTTTTGTGGGGTCTCTACATTGGTGAATCAAAGTTCACTCTAATGAAATTGTAACTATTGACTATTAAAGGGACAATGTCCCCATTACATGACATAAGTCACAACGTGTCTCACCTGGCTATTAACATGGTCTAACTGTCACTAAAAGCTTTTGTGGGGTCTCTACCTTGGTGAATCAAAGTTCACTCTGAAGAATTTGTAACTATTGACTATTAAGGGGACAATGTCCCCATAACATGGCTTAAATCACAACGTGTCTCACCTGGCAATTAGCATGATCGAATTGTCACCACAAAAAGCTTTTGAGAAGTCTCTAGCTTCGGTTATCAATAACTGACTTTTGAAGGGACAATGTCCCCATAACATGGCTTAAGGCACAACGTGTCTCACCTGGCAATTAACATGATCGAATTGTCACTGAAAGCTTTTTTGTTTACTTTACCTTGGTGTATCAAAGTTCACTCTGAAGAATTTGTAACTATTGACTATTAAAGGGACAATGTCCCCATAACATGGCTTAAGTCACAACGTGTCTCACCTGGCAATTAACATGATCGAATTGTCACTAAAAGCTTTTGAGAAGTCTCTAGCTTCATGAATCAATAACTGACTTTTGAAGGTACAATGTCCCCATAACATGGCTTAAGTCACAACGTGTCTCACCTGGCAATAACATGATCAAATTGTCACTAAAAGCTTTTGTGGGGTCTCTACCTTGGTGAATCAAAGTTCGCTCTGAAGAATTTGTAACTATTGACTATTAAAGGGACAATGTCCTTATAACATTACTTATGTAACAACGTGTCTCACCTGGCAATTAGCATGATCGAATTGTCACTAAAAGCTTTTGAGAAGTCTCTAGCTTCGTGAATCAATAACTGACTTTTGAAGGGACAAAGTCCCCATAACATGGCTTAAGTGACAACGTATCTCACCTGGCTATTAACCTGATCGAATTGTCATTAAATGCTTTTGTGGGCCGGGACTCTACCTTGGTGTATCAAAGTTCATTCTGAAGAATTTAAAACTCCTGACTTATTAAGGGACAATGTCCCCATAACATGGCTAAGTCACAACGTGTCTTACCTGGCAATTAACATGATCGAATTGTCACTAAAAGCTTTTGTGGGGTCTCTACCTTGGTGAATCAAAGTTCACTCTGATGAAATTGTAACTATTGACTATTAAAGGGACAATGTCCCCATTACATGACATAAGTCACAACGTGTCTCACCTGGCAATTAACATGGTCTAATTGTTACTAAAAGCTTTTGTGGGGTCTCTACCTTGGTGAATCAAAGTTCACTCTGAAGAATTTGTAACTATTGACTATTACAGGGACAATGTCCCCATAACATGGCTTAAATCACAACGTGTCTCACCTGGCAATTAGCATGATCGAATTGTCACTAAAAACTTTTGAGAAGTCTCTAGCTTCGTGAATCAATAACTGACTTTTGAAGGGACAATGTCCCCATAACATGGCTTAAGTCACAACGTGTCTCACCTGGCAATTAACATGATCAAATTGTCACTAAAAGCTTTTGTGGGGTCTCTACCTTGGTGAATCAAAGTTCGCTCTGAAGAATTTGTAACTATTGACTATTAAAGGGACAATGTCCCCATAACATTACTTATGTAACAACGTGTCTCACCTGGCAATTAACATGATCAAATTGTCACTAAAAGCTTTTGTGGGGTCTCTACCTTGTTGAATCAAAGTTCACTCTGAAGAATTTGTTATTAAAGGGACATTGTCCCCATAACATGGCTTAAGTGACAACATATCTCACCTGGCAATTAACATGAACTAATTGTCACTAAACGCTTTTGTGGGCCGGGACGCTACCTTGGTGTATCAATGTTCATTCTGAAGAATTTAAAACCCCTGACTTATTAAGGGACAATGTCCCCATAACATGGCTTAAGTGACAACGTGTCTCACCTGGCAATTAACATGATCAAATTGTCACTAAAAGCTTTTGTGGGGTCTCTACCTTGGTGAATCAATAACTGACTTTTGAAGGGACCATGTCCCCGTAACATGGCTTAAGTGACAACGTGTCTCACCTGGCAATTAACATGATCGAATTGTCACTAAAAGCTTTTGTGGGGTCTCTACCTTGGTGAATCAAAGTTCACTCTGAAGTATTTGTAACCATTGACTATTTAAGCGACTATGTCCCCACAACATGACTTCAGTCACAACATGTTTCACCTGACATGTGCATGATTGAGTGGTGATTGATTGAGGGATAAATTTGTTGTGCTCTATTGCTTTTGTGGGGACCATCGCAGGGCCGACCACTGAAGCGGCTGTAGCTCGGACAGTATCTGGTGGCATCCTCAGGTCGTGTTCTAAGACTAATGCCATCTATGGGGCATAAATACGGCGTTGAAAGCTATTTTCTTCAGGAATTGACAGAGGCGCCATGCCTTGGACATTTTATGAACCCTCTTATTTTTCCATCCAAAACCCTAATATCACAAGTTGTCGATGAACATTAGCTTATTTCATCAGTTGTCAGTGGAATTTAAGGGGACACTTACCTGTCCCCCCAGAAAGCCCCAATCGAAAACTATGTCCCCACAAGTCTGTCTGATCGAACAATGTCCCCTGCTTTTGTGGGGACTTTGGCTCATGTCCCATCAAAAGCCCAGATGTCCCCACAAGTATGCATTACCCAGTATTCGTGTCCCTTTCAAGCGCGTGCTAAAAAACCTGAATTGGGAAGCAGATAGTAATTTATATTATATAATTAATAATAATTAATTTTGATTATGTCATAAAAAAAATAGTTTTTCATGTTTTTTACTAAGTTAATTTTATTAATAAATATATAAAATTTTTGTATATTTTTATAACATTTAATATTGTTTTAAATGTTGAACTTTTATGTGTTACATTTTAAAAATATTTAATTTAAAAGCATTGTTAATTATTTTTATTATTATTTTTTATAAATGTTAATAATGCACCATCCTAAATTTTCTATTAAAATTAAAATTTTGTATTTATTTATAAATTTATAACTTTTTCGATGTTAATATTAATTGAAGCTCTCACTATCAAAACGCGAAATCTCCCTTCAACTACACTAGCTGTCACATTTAAAACCCTCATGGTCGTGTTTGTAACGCTCTCAGTCATTGGTAGCCGGTTTGTAACGAAGGACATCATTGGCCGAGCCGAGCCGAATGACTCCCGAGCGCTTCCGACCATGAGACTTTTAAATGTGACGAACACTGTAGGTCTGTTCGTAAACCCTGTTCAGAGTATACCTTGCCCCACTTTCTTACTTGGGGTAAGGGAAACGTAACGATTTTTTCTGGTAAACATGCTCCGAGTACACCGAACAGTGTTTACGAACAGACCTATATTAACACCCTGAAAGTGAAATCAGCTGATCTCCAGGTCAAAAGTATGCCATCATGGAAGAGAAGGTGGTGCTGTCCACGATACTTCGGCGATTCAGAGTCGAGGCCGCGCACTCCCGCGAGGAGGCCCAACTACAGGTACTGTGATCACCAAAGTCAAGCAATATAATGGGAATGATGACCATGACAGTCAATTTTATTAATACGCCACTTCTGTTGTTCAACAGTAGTAAAATAGCACTGGGAGTAAAATAGCACATAGGGAGTGTGTTTTTTTACATTGATGTATGAATTACTTAAAAGTTCAAACATAAAGTTATTCTTCCTCGTCTCTGCACCTACTCGAATTCGCATACCCTTAACTTACTTGATGGTAAACGCTCTATGAAAATTCCAAATATAATATATTAGTTGTATTAAAACAAGTGTGTAGTACTATTATATTGATTTTATACATGATTTTATTTTATATAAAAATAAATTTTTTGTGTTTTTATAAGACAGTTAAAAAAATATGAAATAATTTCATATAAAGAATCAGTCCATTACGCTAGTATTTTCGACTAATAACAATTCAATTTTATTACACTTTATAAGATTTACATGATAAAGAAAATCTTGAAACAATTTCAACATATAAATATGTAATTTATTAAAAATTTTCTTCAGACCTCACTGTGTTAAGCAGCTTAGAAAATAAGTTTTTGCAAATACCTAAAATTATTAAAACCTCTATAGATTTCCAGGGTTTCTTGTAGCTAATATTTCAAATGGCTGAGATATTTCAGTTTAGCCAAGTCCACTCGTATTCCTGCATACGAGTTTGTTTAAACAACACTAAATTGTTAAGTTTGAATACCTGATATAAAATTGAAGCAACATTGTAAAATTAATAATTACTATGTGTAAGAGTTTAGACTAACACCCTGTATGATCTTATTAATGTTACAGATAGGGATGGTGCTTCGTCCCAAGAATGGACTCAGGATTCGAATTTTTGACAGAGACTCCCACCCTAAGTTGCGAGTTGCTGATTAGTTTCAAAACTAATGACCTTGGCAAAACAATTAACTGTATATATCTAAAATTTAAACACTAACTTTAGAGCTTAAGGGCATTGGGTGTAGCACCGGTAGTTGGCAACACTGACGTATCTTCACCATGTTAATTTTTTATCATTGCTCCTCGGAGTAATTTTTATGCTAGAGCTAAGCTGATTGCTGTAGTATCAAGGTAATTAGTAGCCCAAGTGCACAATTTGGCTAAATAAAACCTGATTTAAAGAAAAGTATTTTTTAGTAATTTTTTAAATTTACATGCATTTTTCTAAAATATATAAAAAAATACTTTTCTTTAAATCAGGCTTTATTTAGCCAAATTGTGCACTTGTGCTACTAATTATCTTGATACTACAGCAATCAGCTTAGCTCTAGCATAAAAATTACTCCGAGGAGCAATGATCAAAAATTAACATGGTGAAGATACGTCAGTGTTGCCAACTACCGGTGCTACACCCAATGCCCTTAACTGTAAAAAATGTTACTATTTTAAAAAATAAAACAAATACGTGCTAAAGTTACTGCTTTATTAATATATATTATTATGATCATATTTTAAAAAAAATTAATTTATTTAATAATTATTTTAATTGTTACATTTTGTGTAAAAATAAAATTTCAATTATGTAAGAAACAATTTTATAATAATAATTCATTTCATTCATATTTATCACTATTTAAAATATAAATATTTAAATAAATAATTTTACAACAGCATTCAATAAACAGAGTTTATATCAATAATTTCTATTGCCGATGGTACCAGATAGTGATGATGTAGCTTCAAATGGATTAATAATAGAATTATTTAATGTGTTTGTTTATTGAGGGTTATGTAATTATATATCACAAATTATAATGTCTACAAACGTAAAAACATAATGAAAAATTATACTTAAATATTTTTCTTCGAATTATTCTATAAATTGACAGCATATTATGCTTCCCACTAACATGTATTAAAGGTGAACTGAAGGGATTGCTTTTTTTTCCCATTAGGGAACCTTATATTACCTATCCCATCCATCTGCACTAATTTTTTCATGGCAGATACTTATTAAGCTGCTGTAGGACAATTAGTGAAAAAGTGAAGTTGTGACGTATCAGCGACGGTTGGTTGACTTAAAACTCGCCGCGGTCGCTCGCGGTCGCTCGTGTGTTTTTTCACGGCGGCGAGTTTTAAGTCAACCAACCGTCGCTGATACGTCACAACTTCACTTTTTCACTAATTGTCCTGCAGCAGCACAATAAGTATCAGCCATGAAAAAATTAGTGCAGATGGATGGGATAGGTAATATAAGGTTCCCTAAAGGGAAAAAAAAGCAATCCCTTCAGTTCACCTTTAATTTACTATTACGTAGCTAAAGAAGCAAGTATAGTACAAGTACATAAGGGAGTTTCATTGTTTTTTTTAATTATGAGATGATTAAAAAGTTCTAATGCAATTAAAGATTTCAATATGATATATAAAAAGTGATAATAGGTATATTTTATAGTTATTAATGTACATTCAAATATATTTACGTAGAATGATGATTCAGAATAAGCTTGAATTTCGGCTAAGAAAAAGTATAAACTTCATCGGTAAATTTTATTGACAATAGATAAAATTTTTGCAAATATTAGAAGAAAAAGATGGCACAAATTTTTTTAAAAAACAATACAATGAAATACTTTTGCTTACATATTTTTTATATTGGAAAGGATGGTTCTCTTTCATGCAGTAGTTTAATTTAAAAAATACTTTTAAACTCTATTTATTGTTCCCTAATTTTTTTCAAAGCCGTTCTCATGGGATATAAGACTTACTATAGTGGGTGGTATTCACGAAAAGTTAAAGAACGTTTTAGGGAGAGATATTTTAAGAAGCGTTTTTCTTACCTATTACCTGTTATAAAAAAAGCTTCTTAAAATATCTCTCCCTAAAACCCTCCTTAACTCTTCGTGAATAGCAATCACTTTTCTTTATTAACATGTTTAATGTTGCTTAAATATATCTTATTAAAATCAATGTTATAATTTCAAGATACTGATTAAATAAACTGAAAATACCAAACTGCAATAGATAATAATATACATAATAGAATATAAAATTAAATTGTATTGAATTCGATCTTAATAAATACCAGGTCACATAAATTTCAATTTACAGAATTTTTTTATAGTAATACTTTACATAAAAAATATCAAATATATGAGTTTCATTATAAATGCATTCATTAACCTAGTTGCTAAATAGGCTACGTTATATCTATAACTCAATTAAATTAAACAATAAAAACTGTTGACAGACTCCCCTGGTATGTTTTGGTATATACTCTGCGCAATATTATTGCGCGCAAACCGAGAAATCGATACAAAGTGATTCTACAGTTGGCTCGTTCTCTGTTTGTACTTATGTCATTGGATCACAAAAATCAATAACTAAATACTCTAGAACATTTGTTAGTTATTAAATCATACCATACAAGATACATTATAGTACTAGCATGATTTGGAATGTACATATTAGTCTGTAAGAGAGAGTGAGAAAATATAAAGATAGGTACCAAATGACGTAAAGTCAAAGAGAGGCTGGTCGTACTGTAGTAGGGATGCTGGGCGCGTCCGGAGTCCATCTCATGATATCTCAGCTGCTGCTCTGAACAGGTATGTCATAATTATCAAATACATTGGGATACATTGGACTAGTTGAACAGGTATGTTTTAAGTCTCAAATACATTAGGATACATTGAACATGCTGTAAACTTTCGTATTGTTGTTTTAATGTATGTCGTGGTTAAATTTATCTTTGAATATGATATATTGTTATAAATGTTACTAATATCAAAATATTTTGTTATACGAGTACATTAATAACTTTGTATTTAATTTGTAGCATTATTAAGTTGTAGCATTAGTTTAAAGAAACTATTTTTTAATGTTATTTATTATATATTTAATTTTTTATTTTCTTAACATTTTAACTAAATAAACATTAAAAATACTAAGAAAATTATTTATATATAATTCTATACTTCGTTCTTCGAATTAATTTGTTCCTTATTGAACACAGAACAAACAAAGCGGGAAGGGTGAAAAGCATTTACCTGCTTTTAGTACAAGAAATTCCACCAATGTTAAATTGTAACTTTTATAACCTACATTATGATGGTAGAATGAAAAATGAAATATCAAGTATTTTTGTTACTAATAATTATGTTGCCTAAGCATTTTTATCTCTTTAACAACATAATATTTTGTTTACATATTGTTTTAAATTACATGGAAAAAATCGTTGTTTTAAAATTTTTGTTCTTGTGTGATGTGATAAAGATGAGTTTCCATGTCAAAAGTTAATGATAAAAACCTACCCGAGTTGAAATAAATTTCATCTTTTATTCACTATTAATTATTATTAAACTCTCTTTCGTATTTTTTTCTTCCTATTTTGCATCATTTTAGAGGAAAAAAGAGGAGAAAAGACGAGATTACGTCTTTTTTCACCTCTTCGTGAGTATAAAATGTTAAAAAAATTGCCTTCATTTCATCCTCACTTTGAGCGAAGAGAAAAAAGATGTGTTTTGGAGGTAATAAGATTAGACGTGTAAAGGATGAGTTGAAGAAGTAATTTTTTTAACTATGGTATCAAAATCATATTTTCTTAAATATACATTTTTTAGATTAACTTTTATCTCATTATTAATAACCCATGGTTAAAAGCGCTAACATAAATAATTTTGAATAATTAGAAATCACTATCATTTGCAATAAGTCACTTTGTAAAAGCATCTTATTGATATGGGATACAAAATTCCGTTACAGAATAGGAAAGAAATTAATCGTTTTATCCACTATGCAATTGAACCTCAAATATATTATATGAGATCAGAAACAGGGATGTGAAATTAAGTAGGCCGTAGCTGAATAATTACGTCTTTAATTTATCTCTTACTTGTCTTTTTACCTCAAAAACGCATCTAATTTTCTCATTCAAAGTGATGAAAAAAATTGAGACAATATTTGAAACAATTTATGATCAATAAGAGTAACGGAGGCGTAATCTTGTTTTTTTTTCCTCTTTCTTCCTCTAAAATGGTGCAAAATAGGAGGGAATTAGATAAGAAATAAAAACGAAATGTGAAATTTATTTCAACTCAGGGAGTTCAATCTCTGTGTTTTCAAATAATTAGACGCTTCTATGCCCTCAATTATTTTGATATATTTTCACCCCTAAAATTTCAACCCCTAATGGTGCCCCTAGGGTCAGGATGGGACCCGCAGCGGTGGTCACGCTGCTTTGCGGGGCCTCTTTCTTTCTTATGCTCGCGGTGCCCTCCTTTGGGGCCCCCGCTAAGAACCCCAACTACTTCAACATCGGAGGGGTGCTGAGCAACAATGAGAGCAAGTTTGAGTTTCAGAAGATCATTGCAGTAAGTACATTTTGTTTACTAGACAATTTTACATGAATTTCAACATTTCAAAGGTCTGTCCTTTTCGTCTCCATTACTTATGCAATTTGTCTCTTTATACTCGACTTCTGTTAACTTTAAAGTAGTATATAGTGTTAACATTAGTGATAATCAAAAATATGGCACTCGAAACAAAGCTAAAGTTTTAGTTGAAAAACATTGCTCAGCCATGCTGTTTGGTTCACTTTACCAAACTGCTAAGTTTTATGACTTTTTGCCAAAATCATTAAGGGATATAGAAAATGATGTTCTTTTTAAAAACAAACTAAAATCAGTACTTATTGACAAAGAATATTATTCAATAAAAGAGTTCGACTCTAGTAGGTTACCAGAAAATATAATTGGTTATTTATTTTTATTTAAAATGTTTGTTTAAATTGGAAATTTTAAAATGTTGACGGAGTTTTGTTTAGAAGTATAATATGGATAAATTGTATGTAGTAGTAGTTAGTAATATTAATTTAATTGAAGGTTTTATGTTTGTTTATTTTATTAATATTTTATTGAATCATATTATAATGTACTGTACATACAACCAGCTATTTCAAAATAAATTATTTTTGAATGATAAGTTTGATAAGTATTGAGCTCTCTGGGACTTTTACCTTTGCCGGTGTTCGATGTAATCTTCACCTTTACATATATATAGTTGCTGTAATAATCACTAAGTTTGCATGCACGTCACTGTCACTTATACTACACATCACGAAATTTCTAGAGTCTCACGGTCAGTACAATGATAGGAGTCTCAAATCACCTGAGGAAGACAGTAGTTGACTTTTGAAATTTCGTGAAGTCTAATACAAGTGATTATAGTGACGTGCACGAATATTTATTGATTCTTACAGCACATTATGTATGTACAAGAAGATTACATAGAACATTGGCAAAGTTAAAAATCCGAGAGTTATAAAGATTTCATTCAATATATAAATACTAATAATTTTACAAAATAATTTATTAACATTAGTATTAATTACAACTATATTATACTGATAAATACCTGTTTTCATAAAGAAAAAAAAAAAGCAATGTATTATTTATTAATAGCGTCTAAATTCCAATATGAATATATTTCTTGAAGTTCACTTAATATTGGGCGCGAATTCACGAAGCAGTTAGCCAGGTTTTTAACCACGTTTAACTAGATAGTTGAACACATAAAACAAGTATAGTTTAACGTGGTTAAGCTAAACATGGTTAGAAACCTGGCTAACAACTGTTTCGAGAATCGCGCCACAATTATTTATAAGTTATAAGAATTATAACACAACATGTAGCATATATAAAATAATTGGGTCTTTTCTCGGTTAACATAATAATTCAAGTAAACGTATATTTAAACACTAACAATTTCAATTAATTAACTTTTTGTTTGAAGGAACATATATTATTGTTTATATATAAAATATTTTTTGTATATTATTTTGTAAACTTAACATAATTAATTGATTTTAAAACAAAATTATATTAATTGATTAATAATTAAAATTAGTTTTTTATTAAATTTACTAATTATAAATCATTTTTAATATAAAAGTATCACTTCAAATAAAAAAGCTAATAATTTGGACATTAAAGCTTCTATATTGGTAAATTAGGTTATAAATAAATAAAATTATATGATTTGCATTAATTGATGCACACATAATCAAACACCATTAACAAATAATATTCCAAAATATAAGACTGGCAACTATATTATATTAAAATGAATTTCCTAGTTTTAAAATCCATGATAACACTTATTTTTCCTAATTATTCACATTAATATATTATTAAATATGACATCATCAACTTCTGTAGATAATTCAAGAACTAAAAATATTTTGTTAATTCTATAAAAATTTGAAATAAATATAAAACAAGAATGTACCTTATTATGACTAGGTCCATTCATGGAGCGTTCGGTAGTGTAGCTAGTGGCATTACCGACCATCCTGACTGAGGTTTCCACGTTCCTTCAGTTAAATAAGGCAAATTCTGGGATGGATAATTTAGCCATGGCCACAATACCTTACCCACTCACCTCTTCTTTACCCACTTCCGGTGGATCGATATAAGAAAGGACCTTATAACCTTAACTTCGCTACCATAAAGAAGACCTCCTACCTTTAATTTATTGGATTATCAGTATTCGAAATGTATTGTTTAATAGATTTATTCAGTTCTTTAGGCCATACAAATAGCATAGAACAAGTCATATACAGTCATAATACATCACAACGAAAATACACAAAACAACAACAACAATAGCAACAAACATAAAGTAAATACAATAACTAGATAGCCAAGTAACACATTACTTTTTTTTTAAAAAATCTTTAACGCTATAAAACAAATTCATCATAAGATATTTAAATAATTCTTTTTTAAAAGATGCAAATGATCCAGAATTTTTTATATAATCAGGTAAACCATTAAATATAAGGGGGACAATATAGCTTGGATTATGATCACATAATGACAATGTATGAGGTTTTATGTGCAAATTAATTTTCGCGTTGCATATTGTTGCATATTTTGTAAAGTGTAACATATAAACTTGTCTTTTATAAATAAAAGTATATACATGTACACTTTTTAATTGTTGTAACTATTCTCTCAACAATGTCCACAGCACCTCAACTTCAACAATGAATACGTTCCACGGGGCACCACGTACTACGCTACTGCCATTCAGATGGACTCGAACCCGATCAGGACGGCGCTGAATGTCTGCAAGTATCTCATTGCACAACGGGTATGTCATTTATATTCATTGTGATTTTATATACAAATAAACCTAGGTTCGATTCCTGGTTGGGTTTTAACTTTTTATTTTTTTATTTTTTACTTTATTACAATGTTACAGCATATTCTGCTATTAGTGTAAGCATTCAAACTTAAAAACAGTAAATTAACAACTGAACAGTTGGAAGGATTGATAGGAAAGGAGGCGGCTGTGGCATTGTGTTAGGAACTGCCCCGGCATTTGCCTGGGAGTGACGATGGGAAACCACAGAAAACCATCATCGAGGCAGACGGTACCAAAGGGAACGACCTTCAGCACCTCCCGAATACAGACAGTATAGTGGAAGAACATACATGCCATCTCTCGGGAACTTACCAGAACACGCTGCCATACCTCAGCTCGAAGTGACGAAAAATCACCTGAGCCAAGGCAGGAAGCGATCCTGGGTCTCCCGAGCGATAGACAGAGATCAAACCACTACGCTACGCTGTTCGGTATAGCGTAGTGTTTTATATTTGAATTTAAATAATACGGTGACGGAAAATACAACATTGAATTAATATATTAAATAACGTCATTTGAAAGATTTATTATACCTTATTAGCTTCTGTATACTGTATAGATAATAGCAAAGGGGGCATACATGACCAAAATGTGTCAATTGCCCCAAAATACCAACCAATCAATCAGATAATAGCAAAACAAACAAAATGTTTTTTTTTTTTTTTTTTAAATTTCATGTTCAGTCTCTATTATAGCAGAAAATCACAGCCAACTCATATTCAGTCATAATAATGAGTTACTTAGTATCAAAACCGGCAATATGCATTTTCAGTAAGGATAAATTTCCTGTTAAAAAGATTTCATTATGATCTTAGTTGAAAATGCATATTGCAGGTTTTGAAATATCTAATAAATTTACAATCTTACTCTTTTTTTTTTATTTTCAGCACTTTAGCATGTACTTCCTGTCCATTATATTTTGTACTCCTTGAGAAATGACTCAAAACCTGGACACATTAAAAAAAAATTATATTAAATTAAATTTGCTATTATTTGCACTTACAATATCAGCTGACGATCTCACCATTACGTCTTCCTCAGGTGTACGCTGTGGTTGTGTCCCACCCTCTAACTGGAGATCTTTCCCCTGCCGCCGTGTCGTACACCAGCGGCTTCTACCACATCCCAGTCATCGGAATATCCAGCAGAGACTCCGCTTTCAGTGACAAGGTGAAGATTCTTCACAGTATAACCTACCATTTTTAACACATCATGTTTTCTAAATTGCTTTTTAAGGTTAATAGTATTTTAATTCAATTTTATTTTTTTATCTCTTTCATAGGCACAAATTAATTCCAGAATTAATTTCAATTACTATTCAGCAATATCTGCCACTACCTCATTTAGAGAAGAATATAAATTCATAGTATATTATCAGTGGGATATTAAATCAAAATATATTATCACTTAAAACGCCATGTAGATATTGTAGATCCGAATTTATGTTTATAATTGAGTAAATATTAATAAATTGATATATTTTTTTAATTCTATATTAAAAATCTATTAGAATAGATGTATTGGTTATAAAAATTTAAGAACACTCCCGTTACTTTTGATTGTTTTAAATGCTAACCTTACCAGAAACCAGAGCAGCTACACTTGTATTTTGTTTTTATCATTCAACTGTTTGCTGACAGTTTTATATTTATATTAAAAGTATCAAAAACTTTTGATATAAAAAAGTAATTTTAACTAATTTAAATTCACATATTAATAAATATTAATATATTTTATTTTCAAATAAATTTAAGACAATTTTAAAAATAATAATTTAAGTAAGTTATATAATTTCAAAATTTTATTATCTAGGTAATAAAATTTATTTGAACACATTTTACTGTTCAGTTATTTTATAATTTTTCTAGCAAATTTGGATCTACTCAAACTATCTCAGGGTCTACCCTGACATTCTTACCCTGGTTACAGAACATCCACGTGTCTTTCCTACGCACCCTGGCTCCATATATACTCTCATCAAGCCGACGTTTGGGTGGACCTTCTGAAACACCTGAGTTATCTCAGGGTCTACCCTGACATTATTACTCTGATTACAGAATATCCACGTGTCTTTCCTACGCACCGTGGCTCCATACTCTCATCAAGCCGACGTTTGGGTGGACCTTCTGAAACACCTGAGTTATCTCAGGGTCCACCTGACATTATTACCCTGATTACAGAACATCCACGTGTCTTTCCTACGCACCGTGGCTCCATACTCTCATCAAGCCGACGTTTGGGTGGACCTTCTGAAACACCTGAGTTATCTCAGGGTCTACCCTGACATTATTACTCTGATTACAGAATATCCACGTGTCTTTCCTACGCACCGTGGCTCCATACTCTCATCAAGCCGACGTTTGGGTGGACCTTCTGAAACACCTGAGTTATCTCAGGGTCCACCTGACATTATTACCCTGATTACAGAACATCCACGTGTCTTTCCTACGCACCGTGGCTCCATACTCTCATCAAGCCGACGTTTGGGTGGACCTTCTGAAACACCTGAGTTATCTCAGGGTCTACCCTGACATTATTACTCTGATTACAGAATATCCACGTGTCTTTCCTACGCACCGTGGCTCCATACTCTCATCAAGCCGACGTTTGGGTGGACCTTCTGAAACACCTGAGTTATCTCAGGGTCTACCTTGACAATCTTACCCTGATTACAGAATATCCACGTGTCTTTCCTACGCACCGTGGCTCCGTACTCTCATCAGGCCGACGTTTGGGTGGACCTTCTGAAACACCTGAGTTATCTCAGGGTGATCTTCATCCACAGTTCGGACACGGACGGTCGTGCTCTCCTCGGAAGGTTCCAAACGGCCTCTCAGTCGCTCGAAGATGATGTGGAGGTCAAGGTCAATGTGAGTACCTTCCAAATAAGGTGGAATTAAATGAAACTGCAGGTCTGTTCGAAAACCTCCCGAGTTTAAATAAATTTCATCTTAATTTTTATAGCTTTTACAATACATGCCTTCATAATGAGGTATTAGAATGTGAAAATTTTAGTGGCTTTATCGAAAGAAGGGGTAAAAATATGGTAATGTGAATTTTTTCAGATTTTTCTGAGACCGGGAACTATTTTTAAAAATTTAATAAAAGTCTATTTTGATGACGTCACGGGTGGCACTTCTTAAGAAAAAGAATAGGGCAGTGCCGCCCGTGGTGGAAGTGCCGCCCGTGACGTCATAAAATAGACTTTCAATATCTTTTTAAAAATAGTTCCTGGTCTCAGAAAAATCTGAAAAAATTCACAGTACCATATTTTTACCCCTTCTTTCGATAAAGCCACTAAAATTTTCACATTCTAATATCTCAATTCATCTTGCAGACAATATAAAATTGAAATCATTTCATAAGGAATCTTCCCAATTGACATCTTTACCTCCTCTAGCCTGGCTTGATGTAGCGTTCTCTTTCTTTGACTGATTTACATACTTATAATACTTTTATTATGGACATCTCTACTATATACGAAAATTATTACATTTTACTGCATTACTTAATTTGTACTGATCCTAATTATTTATAATTTTTATATTTATTTAAAATATAAAAATTAATATAAATTTACAATATAATTGAAAAAAGTAAAATTAAAATATGACAATATACAATTTAAAGAAAAAATTTAAGATATTGCATAAAAACGCCTTTGGCACTTAAAAGGTACTTATGAAGCAAAAAATATATCTTTGCATTTTTTTTTTACCATTGCTTTTGTAACATAATTAACTTAATAAATTAAACTTACATACAGATATATAGAAGAATAAAAATTGCTATCATGTATATATGGACGTCTTTACTGGACAAACTTTTCCTTCTCCAGGTTGAGACGGTGATCGAGTTCGAGCCTGGTCTCGACAGCTTCTCAGAACACCTACAGGAGTTGCGAGGAGCCCAGGCAAGAGTATACCTCCTGTATGCGGGGTAAGTCCATAACATGTGTTGTTCCGATTATTTAATTTAATATCTTCAGTCATTGCTAGGGATTTTTCAACGACCTTTCTTTAAGACGAAATAAAATAAGCAGAAAAATCCTTAATACACACGATATATACACATTAATTTTGTACATGGGTCTAGTGTATAAATAGAAAAGAGAAAAATGATGACTAATTTAACTAGAAAAATATTGAACCCCCCAATTTTAAGCCTGTATTAATAGGTACGTTTGGAGCAAGCAGAGACCTTGGTATAGTTACAGTTACCACTACCCTTGTTACAGTCGCACGGACGCCGAGGTGATATTTTAAGCAGTCTCATTCAACATAACTACGTTTGGAGCAAGCAGAGACCATGACATGGTTACAGTTACCTTAGTTACAGTTACCATTACCTTTGTTATAGTTACCATTACTCTTGTTACAGTCGCACGGACGCCGAGGTGATATTCCGCGAAGCAGCCTCTCTGAATATGACCGAGGCTGGCTACGTGTGGGTGGTGACTGAACAAGCTCTGGACGCAGACAACGTGCCTGAAGGAACCCTGGGACTGAGGCTGATCAATGCAACCAATGAAATTGATCACATTCAAGATAGCATGTGAGTAAAATTATTTATTTTTAAAAATTAGTATTGATTTAACTAATGTTATAAATAAAAAAAAAAAAATTATTATTAAAATTTTTTAAAATTTAAAAAATTTAATATTTTTTGTTATATGTAATATAAACATTATATTTGTTTATAATTTTAAAACAAAATATTTAATTTAAATTTAAAATATAATATTCTAAATATAATTTAATGACAATAGAGTATGATATCATGTAAAATGACTTTTTTTTCCATTTTGACTCTCTTCCATTCATTATTGCAATGTTTTTCTCGATATATGATACTATTAACTAAATTATAAACTCCCTAAATCCAGTAAACAGTAAACCATATTATTGTGAAAAATTCCAGCTATGTGCTTGCCTCTGCGATCCGCGACATGAACCGTACACAGAACATCACTGAGGCCCCCAGGGACTGCGACAACTCGGGATCGATATGGGAGACTGGCAAGCTGCTTTTTGAGTGAGTATGCAGTGAAAATACGTCGAGATATTTAAGGAGGAGGAATTGAGCTAAGAATTTTATTTTAAGATGATACTGATTGATAATGCAAGTAATAAAGATGTAATAAATTATTATTAGAAGAAATGAGTAAAAACTATATCAATGGTGTAGCGGATAGAATGGTAAATGTTATTAGTTTTTTACCTGAAAAGTCATATGCAAAAATTACTCCCGATATATTTATGCTAATTTAAAGTAGAAGGAACATTACAAATTCTTTCGATAACTACAGCTGAAATTTTTACTACTTATCCCCCTTTGGGACAATAAGAATTATCAAATAAAATTCATGGGGGGTAACGCAATAATATTTTGAGATAATCAAGCTTTTGCTCCCCATTTGATTAACATGTAAAACTGATATTTTTCGTGAAATTTTTGCAGAAAAGTACTCATAGCTCGAAATCCTGTTCGAGATTGATATATTTTTCTTTCGGAATTTATTAGTAAAAAATCTAAGCTTTGTATTGCAAACTACCGCTATAGGGCCAACTCAATATTACTTTTTGCTAATCAACTTTGAAGATATCAATCTGAGAGCTGCCCATGATAAAATTGGACTTAACGGCATCCATCTTGAAAAAGCACAAAATTTTTAAAAAAATTACTACGTAATGGAAAAAAATCACATGATTTTTGTTTAAAAACCATGAGAGCTATTTTTAAATAATTATTGAAAAAGCGACCACACCCCCTTGAGGCTTCAATAGGCGTCTCGGTTCTTTGCTTTTTATTATTTATTAATTCATCAACTTAACTTACAGAACATTCAATAATTATTTAAAAAAAAAATCTGTCTAAAAAAAATCTGAAAAAATTCATAGTAGCATAATTTGGTGCCCTTTATTTATTTCTGCAATGAAAAATTTTCATATGTAGGTTATCCATTTCTCAATAAATGCATCATAAGAAATTATACGTACTAAAAGTAAAATTTGATACTAACATTACTAACTTCCAATACTAAATCTAACACAATAATTATAATTTATATTCTAAGATCCATGCTAAGTCCTCAGCAAATCCCCCCCCCTCTAATATACGGTTTCCTCCTCAGGTACATTCGTCGCCAGGTGCTGTTGAACGGAGCGACTGGCAAGGTGGCATTCGATGACAACGGTGACCGGATCTTCGCCGAGTACGACGTGGTGAATATTCAGGAGAACCAACAGCAGGCCTCCGTGGGTCGCTACTTCTTCTCTAACGTGAGTGACCTCTGAATGACCTTTCTTTTCAGTCCTGGTGTTGTCACGATGTTTTGTACATCTAGATGATCTATTCTTGTGACCTTAGTGCCTTTTTTTTTTTTTTTTTTTCTTTCAACCACGTGATGGTGGGTGTAGAATCCAACCAACTATATGACAAATTCTTAAATACTTCTGCTAGGGTAGAGAACACTAAGTTTTCAGTATCTTCTATTTGCAATCTGGCTGGAATTATAGGGAGTTTCCAGGTACATTACATTATTACGTATTGAAATTACATTTTTCTTATTCTTTTTTATTATATTTTAGCTTGAAAACGAAACAGCATAATTATAATAAATATAGATATGACTATTAATATGAAAATTAATGGTCAAGTGTTTAGAAGTAAACATGGCTTGCTGTATAATCAGTAAATAAGGATATTTCCATAAAATTGCTTCGCATAAATTTATAAAAAAATTAATGTTATGCAGAGTTTAATTTTTTTATTGTTTAATTTTTTTTATAATTTATATTATATTAATTATTTTTAAATACTATGGATAAACAATATAATAAATAAATATCAAATCATTCATATTCGTGTAAACGTAATATTTCATCTACGAGCCAAATTGCAAAAGTTATAATTTTTTTAGGCAGTCAAAAGCTGATCAAAAGGCTAAATGAAAGTTAGTAATTGTGATAAAATAATGCTGAAAAAGAATACTAAAAATTTTATTTTAATTATTTATAATACAATATCATTTAAATTTTTTTTTTTTTTTTTTGATCATGGTGAAAAAAAATTGTATTTTTGTATAATATTAGTTATTGACTTATTATAGCGAAAAAATCAAATATTTTTCAATATGTGCCGTACTTGCATATTCTTTTAAGAAAATTATGACGATGGGCATATTGGTGTTAACAATAAGAAATCACTCTGGAAGTTCAAGTGAATGAAAAGATATATTTCAACAAATTTGTGATATCACCTCCACATCAAATTCAAATTTGCTAACACTTGAAATGAATTGAAATTTTCAGGAACACGACCGAATGTCGTTGAGACTAGAGGAGAACAGCGTCATGTGGCCGGGCAGACTTCGCAAAAAGCCGGAGGGATTCATCTTACCCACACATCTCAAAGTGCTGACCATCGAGGAGAAACCCTTCGTGTACATCCGCGAGATCAAGGAGCAGGACGGCGAGGAGTGCTACCCTGAGGAGGTCAGGTGTCCACACTTCAATTCATCCACAGGAGACGAAGGTGGGTGGAGGTCGCATTGTATTCAAATTTGTATTTTATCATTTTGGTTGTACACTCGTCGCCTCTGAAAGTTCCCTCTTGCAGCCTTGTTAAACTTCATACCCTGTGTTATTCTTACGGGACATGGTGATTAACAAGGCTGCAAAGAGAAATTTTCCGAGGCGATGACTATACAATGACAAACTTAGATTACGTCAAGATAAAAAAAAAACAAAAAAAAAAAAAGGCACAAAATAGAATATTAAAAGTTCTTCAGTAATTTTTATAGAAAACATTTCAATAAAATAATTTTATAATATAAATTTAAAAAATATATATTTTTTTTTTCTAATTATTAAATTTAAATATTGCCAAACATTTATTTATTATTGTTCCATTTATTTTAAAATTAATATTTTTTTAATAAATTTATTATTATTATTTAAACCTCCACACTAGTGTTTTTATCATTAAAATGATGTGATAATTAGAGGTTTTTTCGTTAATTGTATTAGAGATTTAATGCCAAATTATCTTTTCTTGAATTATATATAATAAAAATAAAAATTGATATGGAAAAAAATTATTTGAAGGATTATTGGTTTTATATACTTATAAATTTAGAAATAATTGTATTGCTGTGTTAAAGTGATTAGGATAACACGCGTAGATAACTGGAAGCATATGGTTTCCTCATCATGTCAAACCTACTCTCGAATTTATATATTATACAAAAAAAGGTTAATTGTGAAGACATGATTAAATGCTAGTAAAAATCATTCACGAAATATACTACAGCATTTCAATTAATCCCTTATCATTTACTATCTACAAAAATACAAATCCTACTGGCAATCCTACACTCCCATTTTTGCTGAAATTGATCGTAGAACCCGTTTTTGGCATCGTGATTATACAAGAATATGAAAAAAAAATGGATTACTTTCGTTAAAGGAATGTTCTTTAAATTTCGTACAATTTATTGCTAGAAAAAGTACAGTAAACCATGAAATCTGTTATCAAGATTTGTTATGTTTTTTGCAAATAAATTGCTAGAAAATTGTTTACAATTTTAGATTCCTTTGTTTGATTTTTATTTTTTTAATTGTGATTTTGTAGCATTGACCAATATCAATGGATATTGGGTGCGATTCATAAAGAAGTTAACCAGGTTTCTAACCACGTTTGGCTTAACCACGTTTAACTATACTTGTTTTACTTGTTAAACTACCTAATTAAACGTGGTTAAGTTAAAAGTGGTTAGAAACCTGGCTAACTGCTTCGTGAATCGCGCCCATTATTTGCTGTTTTTGTATTTTTTAAGTGTATGCTATGTTTTCTGACGTGGTCTTGTACGACCTATATGTTCAAATAAAAATTATTATTATTATTTAACATTTTTCTGTATATAACGCTTCCCCTATGACATCACAGATGCCCGCGTGTACTGCTGCAAGGGCTACTGTATCGACCTCCTTCAGCAACTGTCCATGTCCATCAACTTCACGTTCAACCTGGCCCTCTCCCCTGACGGACAGTTTGGAACTCACCTCATCAAGAACACCTCAAGTGAGTTGTCAGTCACATTTTCTTGACACTTTCCAATATCATTTATGCAGGGAACAGTTCATGGTATTCCCTGATTTATGTTAAGGAAAGTGTAATTATAAATTTCATTTTTTTGCATTAATGTGTTCCTATATTTTTCTTTAATAGAGGCTTTAAGTCAGCTGATTTTGCTGTGTTCCCACCGTCCCATCTAAACCTATGTAAAAAAAAAATATCGAAATTGCTTTTTTGGCATACAAAATTTTTGTTAGGGAAAAATTAGTTCTTGATTCATTATCAGAAGACCCCTAAATGAGAGGGTAGGAGCTGGGAAAGAAAATCAAATTTTGTAACATGTTGTCTCATGGAGAAAATATTTCCCCCTGGGAACATTTGAAGCCTCCAATCATATCTTGCAAAAATGTTTTACTATATAAGATTACAAAATGAATTAAATATATTTAAATTAAAAATAAAATCAAACAGTTTACAAATAAAAATCTTCAACACCACATCCCCATCTAACAAATAAAATTAATAACAAAAAAAATCATAAGCACAAAAACTTCAATGAAAAAAAAGGACTAAAAACATTAAAATTTACTCAAAAGTTAAAATAGAGTGTCTACTCACTACTTGGTAAATATAAAAGAAAAATCTAAATACTAACTCAAACAGCTTATATAATAATTACCCTTTTTTAAATTAAAAAATCAGCTCAAATTGATTTTGGAAAATTAATCTCCTTCCTCAAAAATCTTAAGTTAAGAATTTTTTATTCCCTGACATTAATTCCTTTTTCCCACACAGGTGGCGGTAAGAAGGAGTGGACAGGTTTGATAGGCGAGTTGGTGAACGACCGGGCAGAGATGATCGTGGCCCCCCTCACCATCAACCCTGAGAGGGCGGAGTTCATCGAGTTCAGCAAGCCCTTCAAGTACCAGGGTATCACCATCCTTGAGAAGAAGGTAGGACTTTCAGATATTTTGAACTTAACAGAAAAAAAAAACGATTAAAGATCAAAATAATTTGACATGAAATGATTCATTGTAAACAGAAAAATAATGGGGGACATTCACAAAGCACTTTAACCCCCACTTTAGCCCCGATTTTTAACCCTGGTGCTAAACATGGAACTAAACCAGGGGCTAACCATGTTAAACTCATAGCTTAGCACCATTTTTAGCACCAGGGTTAAAAATCGGGGCTAAATTGGGGGTTAAAGTGCTTTGTGAATGTCCTCCATTGTTTTTAAATAATTTGCTAGTATTATTATTTTAATTAAAATTAGCTTTTCTTCAATTGCAATTTATTTTATGTATAGAATTTTTTATACTCTGCATTTAATTTATGTAGCAAATCACCTTAAATAAGTTTATAATTTACTTCAGCATCAAGAAAGTGAAGAAAAAATTTAATGCCAACACAGAAAAGAGGGAACAGCGTATAGTCAGAAAAAAAAAGATACACATTTCAGATATCATGTGTACAGATATTTAAAATTCTGAAGTTATAATATATTTAGAAAAAATTAAAAACTAATGAAACAAAGTTAATAAATCAGCTGTTTCATCCTCATTGTTTCCTGTTCCATAGTAAATAAAAAATGAAGCCTAATTGTTATATTATTTTAACTGCATCATGCTCCTGACAACTTTGTCTTATTTTAAACATCTTTCATTATTTATAAAAATATCTCTTTATCAGGCAGCAGTAAGTTTGATAGCTTCTGAAATTTAAGATCCTAAAATCAGAATATTTAAAAATTTAGTTCCATTATGAAAATCATTTAATTCGATTAAAAATATATATTGTTATATATTTAAAATAAAAATCATAGCATGAAATATTAAAAAAAAAAAAAAAATTGTTATTAACGAAAATAAATAAATATTTTGAGATTTTTAATTAATAATTACAATAATTTTTTTATATAAAATATGGTCAACTTGGAAATTAGCAGGAAGAATTCCAAATTCAGAACCAAAACAGGATTAAAAGATACCTTAACTTAAAATAAGGTTATTTAAAATCTGAATTATGATGCAACATCATGATCTGAATAATTACATTTTCATGTGCCGATCATATTAAAGCCCCATTATAATTAAAGTACATCATCATTGTGTCGGGGAGTTCAAAAGCATGCTGGAATCTGTAACGTCATGTGAAAGCTCTTGAAACCTTCAAATCTAAATACTTAAATCTTAAAATTAACCCCTTTTTTTTAAACCTTAATTTCCAACTAAAAAAATGCCTCCGGAGGGAAATACAGTTTGTTTATATGAATTTTTTTATTAATGCATCGACTAAATTAGTCTGTCAATAATTCAGGAGTGTCACAATAATTGAGAAAATGACGGTGAAAAGGAAATGTTTCGTAGACTAAAATGGATCTAAAATTTTCTAATAAACAAACTGTAAATCTCTTTTATTTTCACTCGCCCACATGGTGACGTATAGAATAGATAGCAAACCATTATTATGAAGAAATTTATTTGTTAACTTCACATTTTACTATATTACAGTTAATTAAAACTCCCTACGTAACTAATTCTGATGACTCGTGTCCACAGCCGTCTCGTTCGTCCACGCTCGTGTCCTTCTTGCAGCCGTTCAGCAACACGTTGTGGATCCTCGTGATGGTCTCCGTGCACGTGGTGGCCCTCGTGCTCTACCTGCTGGACAGGTGGGCGTGGCAGTAGGGGGCGTGGCGATTTAGTTTTTTTTTTTTTTACAAGGATACACCTCTAAAAGCTTACAGCTCGCGGCGGGGTAATGGGATAGGGATAAGGTAGGGAACGGATGATGGTGGCCTGTTACGTGTCCCAGCATTCGCTGAGGTGAGACTGAGGGAACCGTGGAAAACCTCAGGATGGACACCTCTACTTTTTCTCAATGGACCAAAGCGATGTCCAAACTGGGGAACCACACACAAGTGCATCACTGCACTGGGTGGAAAGCGAGATGTATTTACCACAGGGAGGGAGCATCGTAATTTTTACTTGAAACGGTCACCCATCCAAGTACTAACCACGCTTGACGTAGCCTGACTCCGGTGATCTAACGAGAACCGGTCAATGCACTGCGTCACGTTCAACCTCATTGAAATTACTTCTTTTTCAAAAGTTGACAAGTTAATGATGACATGAGATCTCGGAAATGTCCCCCTTTAAATTCAACAAGACTTTGCAGGGGACTTAAAAACTTACCATCAATGGCTTACAAATTTTGAAGTCTGACTAGTTTTGTGAAATTTGAGGAAGGAGTTTAACATGGAGCCTTATTGACGGAGACTGGAAAAGGAGCTGTCGTACCGACCTTTTGAATTTGCTCAAACTATTAGCGATTAATTTTTATTTTGTTATAATTTATTTCATTTGATTCCGTCCGACAGAAATAGCCAGTGACTCAGAAATAACTGAAGTTACACCCTAATTGAGAATCATCATAATTCATTCACTGACCCTGGTCGAACAGCGAGTCTTGTATGACGCTCTTTGGAGAAAACCAATTATTAAAAATCATGTTTATCATTATTAATATAGCCATATTTTTTATTTTAGAGAATTCCTCAGAATATAATGGTATCTGCAGGACACAATACTACAAAGTGTCACAATATTTTATTTAAAAGCATTTTTTATAGTTTATCATTATAAAAAAATATATTTTTGATGACATGGTAAATTTAAATTAATAAAATTGAATTTAAAATATATAAATTAAAAATTATTTTAAATTATTTAAAAAATAAAAAAAAAATATTAAAATTTATTTTTTTAAAATTAAATGTAATATATATTTTAAATTAATAGAAGCTTCATGCCAGCTGAATTTTTTCGTTTTTACCCGCTATACCGAACCTATGTAAAAAAAAACATGAATTCGTTTTTTCACTAGAATAAGATTTTTTTAGGAAAAATTCCTTTACGGAACTTTGGTCCAAACTGAAAAATACAGTAGATAATTCAACATTTAGATTTTTTACTTGATTTATAACAGAGAAAAGTTAAAAAAACACTTTGCTTCATTTTCAAGTGCAAGATGGACCTTAGCGACAACAGTTGCGCAGCGAGAGCGCATCACTTGAAGCCTCTATTATATACATATTTTGATACGTAAATATCTAGTATTTAAAACTCACCCAAGATATTTTTATATTTTAGTTACCTCTATATGCTGTTAAAGAGTTGAGCACATAATTAATATGAAACAACAAAGGTACATAAAACACCAGTGCTCACTTTCATCGCGTGTTATGCTTTTCCTGCAGGTTCTCTCCGTTCGGAAGGTTCAAGCTCGCCAACTCGGACGGGACGGAGGAAGATGCTCTCAACCTCTCGAGCGCCATCTGGTTCGCCTGGGGGGTCCTGCTCAATAGTGGCATTGGAGAAGGTACATAATATTATAATAATATTAGTGATTGTTAATTGTAGGAAATACTATTGGGGCCTTTTTCCCATTTTACCTTTTTTGTTGTAAAATTGTAATGTTTAATCATATTGTTGAAATAAAATAAATATTATTATTATTTTTTTTTTACAAGGATACACCCCTAAGAGCTTACAGCTCGCGGCAGGGTAATGGTTAGGGATAAGGTTAGGAAAGGATGGTGGCCACGTCCTGTAATGAGTCCCAGCATTCACTGAGGTGAGACTGAGGGTGAGGGAACCGTGGAAAACCAGGACGGACACCTCTACTTTTTCTCAATGGACCAAAGCGATGTCCAAAGCCTGGGGAACCACACACAAGTGCATCACTGCACTGAGTGGAAAGTGAGATGAATTTACCTCAGGAAGGGAGCAGTGAATTTTTTACTTGAAACGGTCACCCATCCAAGTACTAACCACGCTCGACGTAGCCTGACTTCGGTGATCTAACGAGAACCGGTCAATGCACTGCGCCACGCTCGACCTCTCTTAACATAGTTTGAATTCCTCAGGTACTCCCCGCAGTTTCTCCGCTCGGGTCCTGGGGATGGTTTGGGCCGGCTTCGCGATGATCATCGTCGCCTCGTACACTGCCAACCTGGCCGCCTTCCTCGTGCTCGAGAGACCTAAAACCAAACTGACTGGAATCAACGACGCCAGGGTGAGTGTCCAGTCTTCACTAGCCGGGATATTTTCAATGTATAATGATAAACTGATCTTCACTTAACGTTTATGTGACGTCACGTGACCCTCGCATTAGTATTGTATTGTAGGATTAAGGAGAAGGTTCATGACGTCATATGAACTTTAAGTGACGACCAGTTTAAAGGTAATTCACTGATATTTAAATTAATTATAGTCTCTATAACTTAATAATTTCATAAGACGTAACTAAAATTGATCACCCTAGAGTTGACATATTCATTCGCACATCTTTGAACTTTTTTTTTTTTTCGTAATTTTATTATATTGTTGCTAAAATATTGCATTATAAAAAAAAAAAAATTAATATTGTTGGTAGAAAATGTTTGATTAGGAGTTGTCTGCAAATGATTGAACTCCCTGCATGAATCTTCATGAAAAACACTTGAAAATTATTAAATTGAAATATTCATACATGTAAAATGTAAATAATTACACTACACTAAGAAAGGCTTATGTAATTTATGTAGGTGTTATAATTTCAGCTAGATATGATGATGTGAATTATTCTGGTTGTCATTATTTATTGCAATAATATATGTTACAACTATACTTTCTATAAAGCCATGAACTATAAAACATCCAATAAATACGCTCAAGAATATTATAACCATTTTCTTCTCGTAAAATTAAAATATTCCCGCCACTTTGTCCCAGCTGCGCAACACGATGGAGAACCTGACATGCGCCACGGTCAAGGGCTCCGCGGTGGATATGTACTTCCGGCGCCAGGTGGAGCTCTCCAACATGTACCGCACCATGGAGGCCAACAACTACGACACTGCAGAACAAGCTATCCAGGACGTCAAGAACAGGTGAGAACTTTTAGGAGAAACATTTTGTTGTCTTTTCTCTGCAGGAATTTTTATTTATACTACTACATTATTTGGATAAAAGACCTCCGATGATTTGTTCGTAAACCCTGCTTGGTGTCCTCTTCCTGCACCCAATCGACGTTATGTCCAAGTTTCTAAGGTCGATCGGGTGCAGAAAGAGGACACCGGGCAGGTTTTACAAACAAAACTATTTTCTAAATTTTTGGCACGTATTTCAGAACCCTCTAACACACTTAAAATCTTACTGTAAAACGCTGTAAGTACTTTTTCCTAACTTTAAGTAGCACTATAATATACACAATATTTTTAAGAAGGGAGGATGGGGGAACAAGGAAATCACGAAATATCGAATACTTTCTTATTCAGAGGGTCCAAAACTGTTCAAAATAATATGGAAAATGTGTGCTGAAAATTATAATATTGTAAATAACCTTAAAAATATAAAACAGGACCTGTTTGAATTCAAAATTCAATTTTCTAATTTTGCTCCATTAATTTTCTTCCTTAATGACTTGATCATTATAATGCTTCATGATGTTGAAACGCAACAAAAACGAGTTAAAATAATTTATCTTCTCAAGCCATTTATTGTTCCAGGATTTTCAATTCTGTTCCAACTTATGTTCCAGGAAATTCAATTCTGTTCCACATTTATGTTCCAGGAAGCTGATGGCCTTCATCTGGGACAGTTCTCGTCTGGAGTTTGAGGCCGCTCAGGACTGCGAACTCGTCACTGCCGGAGAGCTCTTCGGGAGGTCGGGATACGGAATAGGACTGCAGAAAGGATCGCCCTGGGCAGACGCCGTCACTTTAGCCATACTAGACTTCCACGAAAGTACGTAACTTTAGTACATTATATTGAAGTAGGTCGGACTGGGCCGTCGCCGTCACTTTAGCCATACTAGACTTCCACGAAAGTACGTAACTGCAGTTAACACAATACTGTATAAAACTGCAGAAATACAAAGATCGCCTTAAGCTGAATAGAGGCTTCAAGTCAGCTGATTTTTCGGTGTTCCCACCATCCTCTCTAAACCCATATAAAAAAAACGTGAATAAGAATAACTAAGAATAAGATTTCTTTAGGGAAAATTCCTTTACGGAACTTTGGTCCAAACTGAAAAATACAGTTGATATTTCAAGATTTAGATTCTTTACTTGATTTATAACCAAGAAAAGTTAGAAAAACACTTAGCTTCATTTTCAAGTGTAAGATGGACCTTAGCGACAACAATTGCACAGCGAAAGCGCATCACTTGAAACCTCTATAAGTCACTCAATACCATACCAGATACCAGACGTCCATGTAAATAAGTATTTTGCATTTTTAGTCTTCAATAAAGTTATTTTTAAAAAAATAAAAAATTATATAAATAAACATATTAACATTTTAATTATTTTATTTTTTGGATTAAATTTCAATGTTATAAAATTATGTATTATATTATATTAAAAGCACTAAATCTCTGATTTGAAATGCATGGTCAAGAATTTTTGAGGGGCCCGGAGGGCCCTCCGCGGGGCCCGCGGGGCCCCGCCGCGCCCGCAGGGCGCGTCCCGGGTGGGGCCCGAAGGGCCCCACCCGTCATTTTCAAAATCCAAAAATTCCCAAAAATTCCCGGGGGGTATTTCCAAAATTCCCGAAATTTCAAAAATTTCCGAAAAATGACGTTTTGACCCCAAAAACGGCTATAGGTAACATGCGCTACCCCTACTTTTTGCCTTCAAAGATGGCGTCCGGCGCACCGTTCGCCCACCATAAGCGATAATGTTAATTTTTTTAAAAAACCACCGGTAAGCGGTTTTGAGAGTTAGAGCTTAGGTCCCAATGGGCGAAATGTAGCCCGGGACGTAAAATTTTATATAGGAGGTGTTATTTTTGAATTTGTGCCCCAAACATTTTTTATGGCCGTTTTAGTGATTTTTTCAAAAAAAATCGCCGTTTTTGCGGTTTTTGCCGAAAAAGTCATTTAAAGTTGGTAACTGAAACTTTTTTCGGTCGAATCGTTTAGAAGACTGTGTCGGGCATCTTTTAGCTTCATTTGAGCTCCCTCCTATCTGTTTTGGTTCCGCAGCTGTGGGCCCCGGAAGGTTGGGACCTTGAAAAAAAGGTGTTTTACGGCCCTTACCTTAAATCATTAGATTGAAGAGCTATGGCGAAGGTTTCCACGGCAAAAGTGTGTCCCGACAGACGACGCAGCTTCGCCAAATACAAACATGGCACCTCCGAAGCATATTTACCGTGCTTTGGCCAGATTTGTAAAGTACGGCACCCGAAACCCCTAGGGGTGCAACTTTTATTTTTGGACCCCATAAAAGGTGCCCCGAAGGGGCCCCCGGTTTTTGTATTGGGACCCATCAGGATTCAAATTTAACGGGCTATCTGACCAATATCAATTTGGGCCCCTGGGGCCCCTTTAGCCCCCTCCAGAGGGGTAGTTTTCAAAAGCTTTTTTGCAAGCTTCAATCTGGTGAACCCCCCCAACAGTTTCGGCAATTTTTTGGCTAGGAACAAGTTTAAGACCTTTTCTGAAAGCTTTTGGCAAGTCCTAACTTTTCTTCGGCTCGATTTTTCGATTTTCAAAAAAGTCAAAAAATCGCATGGGAACATAGGGTTTACGCATGCTAAGAATCGACCACTTTCCCCCTCGAATAACTTTTGAGCACACCTGAAATCGAAAATTCCGCGCAGTATGAAAGTTGCCCACACTCTTTTTCTTTCAGAAACTTTTTTCAAATCGATGCCAACTATGAGAATTAGCCCAGGCAAGCGGGAAATGCAAAACAACCTCCTCCCATAAGGATAACATAGGAAACGCATCCTTTTCCAGAATAACTTTTTTTTTACGGTATTGACATGGTGTTTTTTCGTCGAACCCTGTTAAAACTAAGCTTCTCACGCCTAAAAATATGCGTTTCAAGAATGTGGGTCTTACAGGGCCCGCAGGGCCCCCCCTTCAAAGTACGCGTTTTGGATCCAATATGGCGGCAGAGCGCAACGTTCCACAACTTTGTTCTGACACTTTATGGACTCTACACCATGTGCCCTTCAATTTGATACCCGACTCGACTCCCTGCAACCACCGAAAGTGCGTTTTTTTGAAAACGAAAGCCTGGTCTCAAATCCCCATAAGAATAACATGGGGCCATTTGATTAGCATTGCGGGCGGATCTGCCGGCCAAAATACCCATTTTTTACGGGTTGCGTCAAACTCGGGGAAGGAATTTTTTTTCGAGCAAACTCTCGACGGGAGGTTGTAGGGGACCCAAAACAATGCCCAAAAACCAAATTTGGGAATTTTCCGGCACATAGGGGGCCCACGCGGCCCGATCGAAGATACGAATTTTTCGATATCCAAAATCCCGATTTCGGGAAAGTGTTTGTCCCGAAAAATTATTTGTCCAACTTTTCTAGACCAGTTTTTTGAGCCGGACAAGATGCAGTCTTCAGATTTAAGCTGCGACCCATAGTTCTTGAGATTTTTGGACTTTTATGTTTTTGACAAAAATTTCAGAAGGGGTACCCCTTCTCTCACCGCTTATACATGGGGAAGATAGGGGGAAAAATCGAAATTGAGTTATCGATGGTTTCTGACTATATCGACCACGCTGATCACGAATCTGGCCTCGGATTTTACCTATCTCGAAAAACAAGATGGCGGCGGGCGAAATACCTATTTTTCTTATATGCACTATGCTGGATTCCATGCATGATTTCAATGTACAGGTGTTATTTAAGGGTAAATAAAATATTAAATTGACTTTCTATACGTAAAAACATCCCTGGAGTTTTAAAATAACCATTATTTAACGCTCAGATCAATATTTTATTTGATATTCAATTTTAAGCGAGGCGAGGAACGAGCCGAGCTGCGTATGAGTTGGCAATATTATTCATTGCCCGCACGCATCTATCCAAGAATTTTAAGCGAGGCGAGGAACGAGCCGAGCTGTTTTTCGAAAGGCCAACACTATCTTATTCAATTGTATGGTTAGGTGAGGTCTCCGAAGGAGCCGAGCTGCGTATGAATGGCGGACCCGTGACGAACGCATGTTTTTTATTCTTACGCGTTGCGAGCCATATCAACCTCCCCTCGATCTACAGTCCAGTATCATGTAAAATTATGCCAGAAACTCGAATTTAGTACTGTCGGGAACCGGAAATGATCGAGGAAGGCGGGAAAATCAAAAAATAAAGCGGGCGGCAATATTTAAATCTGCTGGCGATCATTATTGGGTGGGAAACACGTTTCATGCATATTATATCGCGCGTGCACCGCGGTTTGAACGGTTTCCCGCCAACATTCGAGAGGCCCCGTAATGTGCATGACGTCACAGCTTGTGGATCGTCGTTGCCATGGCAACGGGTAAACAAGCATTGTTGGGAACGGCGAGAGGACGTGATTACAAAATTTCTGAGAATGTCGTTGACGTTCTCAACAGTCATTCGTTCTCTGACCGCCGACTAGCGAGGTTGACTCAGATACCAAGACTTGCAAGGTAAAATGTGAATGGTTACTGAATTTATTTTAAATCTCTGTCCGCTACCAGGTTCCTTCTGATAAGCCCCCTTCCGCTTTTCGGTTTCCCGGTTTCATCCGATTAAAAAGTCCTACCGAATTCCGCTTTCCCGGTTTCATCCGATTAAGGAGCCCCACCTTCTACGATTCGCTTTGCTGTTGCTGACGACTTTGTAATAAATGGTGACAAAAGAAAGTGGACCTACTCGACTCAGAGGTGCTGTATCTTCGCTTTATTTATTATTTTTCATTACTATTTTTATTTATTTTTTATTTCTGTATATTTTTTGATGCAAATATTTTTCACAACATGATTATTATCAAATCCAAGCCCCCTATTAAAACCCCTGCAATTTCTTCGAACCCGTTGAAACTTTTTTTGAAAAATTAAGACTGGCATTGCAAATGATCACTGCACACTGATTTGGGGCCTTTTCGTAAAGGCCCCCCCGCCCTAGTTATATTATATTAAAAGCACTAAATCTATGATTTGAAATGCATGGTCAAGAATCTTTGAGGGGCCCGGAGGGCCCTCCGCGGGGCCCGCAGGGCCCCGCCGCGCCCGCAGGGCGCGTCCCGGGTGGGACCCGAATTGCCCCACCCGTCATTTTCAAAATCCAAAAATTCCCAAAAATTCCCTGGGGGTATTTCCAAAATTCCCAAAATTTCAAAAATTTCCGAAAAATGACGTTTTGACCCCAAAAACGGCTTTAGGTAACATGCGCTACCCCTACTTTTTGCCTTCAAAGATGGCGTCCGGCGCACCGTTCGCCCGCCATAAGCGATAATGTTATTTTTTTTAAAATACCACCGGTAAGCGGTTTTGAGAGTTAGAGCTTAGGTCTCAATGGGCGAAATGTAGCCCGGGACCTAAACTTTTATATGGGAGGTGTTATTTTTGAATTTTTGCCCCAAAAATTTTTTATCGCTGTTTTAGTGTTTTTTTCAAAAAAAATCGCCGTTTTTGCGGTTTTTGCCATAAAAGTCATTTAAAGTTGGAAACTGAAACTTTTTTCGGTCGAATCGTTTAGAAGACTGTGTCGGGCATCTTTTAGCTTCATGTGAGCTCCCTCCTATCTGTTTTGGTTCCGCGACTGCGGGCCCCGGAAGTTTGGGACCTCGAAAAAAAGGTGTTTTACGGCCCTTACCTTAAATCATTAGATTGAAGAGCTATGGCGAAGGTTTCCACGGCAAAAGTGTGTCCCGACAGACGACGCAGCTTCGCCAAATACAAACATGGCACCTCCAAAGCATACTTACCGTGCTATGGCCAGATCTGTACAGTATGGCACCCGAAACCCCTAGGGGTGCAATTTTTATTTTTGGACCCCATAAAAGGTGCCCCGAAGGGGCCCCCGGTGTTTGTATTGGGACCCATCAGGATTCAAATTTAACGGGCTATCTGACCAATATCAATTTGGGCCCTTGGGGCCCCTTGGGCCCCCTCCAGAGGGGTAGTTTTCAAAAGCTTTTTTGCAAGCTTCAATCTGGTGAACCCCCCCAACAGTTTCGGCAATTTTTCGGCTAGGAACAAGTTTAAGACCTTTTCTGAAAGCTTTTAGCAAGTCCTAACTTTTCTTCGGCTTGATTTTTCGATTTTCAAAAAAGTCAAAAAATCGCATGGGAACATAGGGTTTACGCATGCTAAAAATCGACCACTTTCCCCCTCGAATAACTTTTGAGCACACCTGAAATCGAAAATTCCGCGCAGTATGAAAGTTGCCCACACTCTTTTTCTTTCAGAAACTTTTTTCAAATCGATGCCAACTATGAGAATTAGCCCAGGCAAGCGGGAAATGCAAAACAACCTCCTCCCATAAGGATAACATAGGAAACGCATCCTTTTCCCGAATAACTTTTTTTTTACGTTATTGACATGGTGTTTTTTCGTCGAACCCTGTTAAAACTAAGCTTCTCACGCCTAAAAATATGCGTTTCAAGAATGTGGGTCTTACAGGGCCCGCAGGGCCCCCCCCCTTCAAAGTACGCGTTTTGGATCCAATATGGCGGCAGAGCGCAACGTTCCACAACTTTGTTCTGACACTTTATGGACTCTACACCATGTGTCCTTCAATTTGATACCCGACTCGACCCCCTGCGACCACCGAAAGTGCGTTTTTTTGAAAACGAAAGCCTGGTCTCAAATCCCCATAAGAATAACATGGGGCCATTTGATAAGCATTGCGGGCGGATCTGCCGGCCAAAATACCCATTTTTTACGGGTTGCGCCAAACTCGGGGAAGGAATTTTTTTTCGAGCAAACTCTCGACGGGAGGTTGTAGGGGACCCAAAACAATGCCCAAAAACCAAATTTGGGAATTTTCCGGCACATAGGGGGCCCACGCGGCCCGATCGAAGATACGAATTTTTCGATATCCAAAATCCCGATTTCGGGAAAGTGTTTGTCCCGAAAAATTATTTGTCCAACTTTTCTAGACCAGTTTTTGGAGCCGGACAAGATGCAGTCTTCAGATTTAAGCTGCAACCCATAGTTCTTGAGATTTTTGGACTTTTATGTTTTTGACAAAAATTTCAGAAGGGGTACCCCTTCTCTCACCGCTTATACATGGGGAAGATAGGGGGAAAAATCGAAATTGAGTTATCGATGGTTTCTGACTATATCGACCACGCTGATCACGAATCTGGCCTCGGATTTTACCTATTCGAAAAACAAGATGGCGGCGGGCGAAATACCTATTTTTCTTATATGCACTATGCTGGATTCCATGCATGATTTCAATGTACAGGTGTTATTTAAGGGTAAATAAAATATTAAATTGACTTTCTATACGTAAAAACATCCCTGGAGTTTGAAAATAACCATTATTTAACGCTCAGATCAATATTTTATTTGATATTCAATTTTAAGCGAGGCGAGGAACGAGCCGAGCTGCGTATGAGTTGGCAATGTTATTCATTGCCTGCACGCATCTATCCAAGAATTTTAAGCGAGGCGAGGAACGAGCCGAGCTGTTTTTCGAAAGGCCAACACTATCTTATTCCATTGTATGGTTAGGTGAGGTCTCCGAAGGAGCCGAGCTGCGTATGAATGGCGGACCCGTGACGAACGCATGTTTTTTATTCTTACGCGTTGCGAGCCATATCAATCTCCCCTCTACAGTCCAGTATCATGTAAAATTATGCCAGAAACTCGAATTTGGTACTGTCGGGAACTGGAAATGATCGAGGAAGGCGGGAAAATCAAAAAATAAAGCGGGCGGCAATATTTAAATCTGCTGGCGATCATTATTGGGTGGGAAACACGTTTCATGCATATTATATCGCGCGTGCACCGCGGTTTGAACGGTTTCCCGCCAACATTCGAGAGGCCCCGTAATGTGCATGACGTCACAGCTTGTGGATCGTCGTTGCCATGGCAACGGGTAAACAAGCATTGTTGGGAACGGCGAGAGGACGTGATTACAAAATTTCTGAGAATGTCGTTGACGTTCTCAACAGTCATTCGTTCTCTGACCGCCGACTAGCGAGGTTGACTCAGATACCAAGACTTGCAAGGTAAAATGTGAATGGCTACTGAATTTATTTTAAATCTCTGTCCGCTACCAGGTTCCTTCTGATAAGCCCCCTTCCGCTTTTCGGTTTCCCGGTTTCATCCGATTAAAAAGTCCTACCGACTTCCGCTTTCCCGGTTTCATCCGATTAGGGAGCCACACCTTCTACGATTCGCTTTGCTGTTGCTGACGACTTTGTAATAAATGGTGACAAAAGAAAGTGGACCTACTCGACTCAGAGGTGCTGTATCTTCGCTTTATTTATTATTTTTTATTACTATTTTTATTAATTTTTTATTTCTGTATATTTTTTGATGCAAATATTTTTCACAACATGATTATTATCAAATCCAAGCCCCCTATTAAAACCCCTGCAATTTCTTCGAACCCGTTGAAACTTTTTTTGAAAAATTAAGACTGGCATTGCAAATGATCACTGCACACTGATTTGGGGCCTTTTCGTAAAGGCCCCCCCGCCCTAGTTTTAATTATTAAAAGGCATTTTAATAATTTTTTTATTTTTGATATATATCATCTTATAGAAGTACAGTAATTATAAAGTATTATCTACAAATGTGAATACCATGCCAATCACTTATTGAATTTATAAAAATACGTTGTGCATTACATATACCACGCAGGGAAAATAAATTAGAATTTTGAAAATTACTACTTGACAATAAATAAATGAATAATTATATTATTTTTAATCCAAGTTTTATTACCTGACAAATTTTAAAACATATATATGCTCAATTTGTCGGGAATGATTTGATTTTCTTGTCGCAATAAAGTTAATGCTAAATTCACTAAAAGTTACAAAATTTCAACGTAAATTATCAAGTAATGTTAATTTTCATTGTTTTATGGTTTGTGTTTATGATTGTCAAATCCAATCGATGCTTAAGGCAATATATTTAATAATATATTATGTCATGATTTTCATAATTAATTTTTCTATAATGTTGTAAGAATTTGTTGCATTAATCATTACTTAATATTACCTAAATTTTAATTAAAAATTTAATTATCTCACTAAAGAAAATAAATTAAGTTTTTAATTTTTAAAAATTTATATTTTAATTTTTTTTTTTTTTTTTTATTATGTTTAATTTTTACTAATTTTATAATCTTAGTTTTTTTATTTTGCTTAATAATATTATGATGATTAGTAAAACATAGTAAAAATTTATTTTAAATTAAATGTTTTATTAACAAACTTTAAGACTGATGTGATTGTATTTCAATTACAATAATTCTCTGCATTCTTATTAGCTCGTTACAATTGTAACAATAATGTTCTGAAAATTTTAATAACCATATTCAAAGTATTAATAATGACCTGGCACTTGACGCAGTGGTATACGCCTCTGATTTGTAATCGGATGGTCGTGAGTTTGATCCCAACCATGCAGCGCCAAACTTTTGACAAGTAGCGGTTGCTAATGAACTCCCACTCGTGCATCCGGGAGGTGATTGATGGCATCTCTCCATCAATTACCGACCATCCTGACTGAGGTTTCCATGGTTTCCTCAGTCACAACCAGGCGAATGCTGGGTTGGATTGCTTAGACCATGGCCGCCCCGGTTTGGAAGGGACCCACAAAAGTATGGTCTACGAAGAGCCGGGAGGTTAAATTCAGTCACTTAATTGTGGCCAGTACCCTGTACTAGGGTTCAGTTAAAGCAAAATAATAGTAATAATAATGTAGGGTGACCAGATATCTTAATGTCCAAAACGGTACATGCCCCCAAGATAGAGGCCTGAAGGGCCAAAACCCCCGCCGGAGGCGCGAATTTTTTGGGTGCCACGCCCCCCCTTTTTTACTTTTTTTTCTTAATGGATTTTCAAATTAATTGTTTTTTTTATGAAGCCGTTTTTTCCGAAAAAATTTATTTTATTTGTAAATCCATTAAAGAATTTTCGTCATAGATTATACGTAAGTATTTTTTAATTGATAACCATAGTTCGGACGAAGTTTGAGTAAAACGCTGTTTTCTGTTCCATAATCCATAAGGCTGCATGTTAAAGGGCTCAGGAAAACAAACTTTGGGATTTTTTTGCGATGAAGCTATTTGAGATGAAATTTTTTGGTTTTCATTTCTCAATAAAGCAGGGCAGGTTAAAATATTTTAAGGAAATAAAATAATAAATTATGCAATCGCTCACTCTACTTTAAATAATATAAATAATTGCATTTTTTTATGTATACATTTTTCATAGAATTAGAAAAAAAGAGATTTATTATAGTCACCATGCAAGAAAACTGTGCCAGTGAGTTGATTTCCTAAAATTAACCTTTTTTCTTGGCCTGCATGGCCACGATTCTATTCATGTTGTAAAGTTACATGTAAAATAAAAAGAAACAAAAGCAATACAAGAAATTTATTATACTCAAAAAGCATACCTTCGAAGGATACTTTCCCAATACAAAAATTATATTTAAATATTTTAAATTGATTTTTTTTTTTTTTTTTTAATTTCGTTATCAAATTTTCCGTCTCCATTCACAATATTTCTAAATGTACGTGTTACTTAAATAATGCAATATATATATTTGTTTATAAATAAATAAAACTTAATATAATGTCACGAGATAAATTATACAAAAAAAAAATGGAGTATAAAGCAAGAAATTAATTTGAATTAATACTTTTAATCGAACTGCAGTTCATTTTGCAAATAGTGTGAACTCTTGTTATAGAGTGAAATAGCTGAATTAATTTATAGCATTCAAATAGGGCTTAATAACAGCTAAAATTACTTGATTGTATGAATAATATTTGTGGCGGTTTTTCCCTCATATTATTTTCCATTTATTTATTTACGTAATATCCATGCACGATTATTGTGAAAAAAATAAAAGAAAGACAAAGAAATTTTTGTCTCAGCCTCGTCACAATGCATAAGAATGATTTTTTCAATTTCATATATTATTGGAAATTTCCATCAAGTGAATATCATCAATATTAAAGGAGATGATATTTTTGTGCAAAGTTTTTTACTTATTTTTTATTCAAAATTTAATCGAAAAGTAGTGACTTCATTTCACGTAGTATATGCATACTTGCGCGTATATGCAAAATATATGTATTCCGCAATTTTGGAAGAAATATGCTGTTTTGCGAATGCGATCGACAAAAAAGGGGCATGGAGTTGCAAAATCATTTGCGTCCGTACATTTTCGTAAATATTCAAAACCACATTCCTATGAATTTTTTATTTTTTTAATGATAAAAATTTTAAAAAATGTCCCTTTTATAAATTTTGTCCGAAAGCGGTACATTTAGGCGTCCCGAGAGCCTCTTTGGGGACACCGGGACATGGTACTCTAAAACGGTACTGTACCGGTCAAAACGGTACGTCTGGTCACCCTATTAAATAATGTATTAAACTAAACGTAACATCATATAACCAAAATATTTCATTTGTTCCAGGTGGTTTTATGGAATCGCTTGACAATAAATGGATATTCCAAGGAAACGTCCAGAACTGCGAAGAGAACGAAAAGACTCCAAACACCCTTGGTTTGAAGAACATGGCTGGCGTCTTTATCTTGGTAGCTGCAGGAATAGTCGGAGGAGTGGCTTTGATTATCATTGAGATGGCCTACAAGAAACACCAAATCAAGAAACAAAAAAGACTCGAACTTGCACGCCATGCTGCCGATAAATGGAGGGGGGTAATTGAGGTAAAAAACCGTCGAAAATTAATTCGAGCCCATATTTTTAATAGTGCACCAAAATTTTAATAAAAAAAAATTTAAAACCGTCACATGATAATAATAATAATATTTTTTAGATTATTTGTAAATTAATGTTGCTTATTATTGCCTATGATTAGTTGTAAATTAAGGAATATTTATAACATAATAATGTAATTGTTATTTGGGTATACTTTTATTCTAAAGATTTAAAATTTAAAGATAATTTTGAATTATACTTACACAGTTTTGGGGTAAGTGTTACATTATATTTTTAAATTTCAGAAAAAAAAAATCTCTGACATCATCAAAGAGTGGTACGAAAATCCAATTTCTTTTTCTTTTTTATAATCATAATTTTGTAACCATATTTTTTTGACTAAAAAAGTTAAATTAAAGCTAGCTTATTTCTGAATTCGACACATTAATAAATTAAATTTACTGTCTAAATTTAATTATAAAAATAAAAAATATAATTTTATTGTTCAAATATACAAAATAATAAATATAACAAGTATATCTTTTTTTTAAGTAATGTGTTTGCAGAGTATACATTTAATTTTAATATTGATAATTCTTGATTAAAATTTAATTAATTGCAATGAAGTATGAAATATAACACTACAGACCTCGTCGGATTAAAAAGCTTTAATAAATATTCCTTTCTTCCATTGTTAAAAATTAATTTAGGCATAGGCAAATTATATATTAAAATTATTAACAATATATTATATATAAAATGTTGCAGTAATTGGTGCTATAGTATAATCAGATATATTTAAAATGTTAAAAAATTAGTTTATAATATTTAGCCGTCCCAAATTAAAACAAATATACAATAAAATATTAGAATTAGGTTCTACTTAAAAAACACTCAAATAAAAAACTATACAATGTTGTCCAATATTGTTAAAAATATATCTTGTAAAAAAACACAATATAATACAATGTTAGGAAGGAACAGTTTTTAAATAAATATTAAATAAACAAAATAAATGTTATACATAAAAAAACGCATGATTGTTGCTTGCTTATTATTATTATTCCTACTAATTTATTTAAATTCTTTCTTCTAAACTTTTTTTTAAAAGCATGAACTATCCTCTTTTTTAAAAACATTTCCTTCTTTAATTTTTATTATAAAAATCATTACGTTCCAATACCAGATTATAAATCTAGGGCTGTTTAATTTAGATCTTAGTAAAAGTTTAACTATTTACGATAGATAATGAAGCACGGTACGCGAAGAGTTATCCAGGTTTCTCACTAACCACGTTTATATAGTGTTATTAAACTACGCTCTCTAGTTGAAAAATTACGTCTTCAACTCATCCTTTACACGTCTAAACGTAATCTTTTCACCTCTAAAACACATATTATTTCCTCTTCGCTCAAAGTGAGGATGAAATGAAGATAATATTTCTAACATTTTATGCTCAAGAAGAGAAAAAATACGTAATATCGTCTTTTCCCCTCTTTTTTACCTCTAAAATGGTGCAAAATAAGTGGAGAAAAGACGAGAGGAGATTTTAATAGCATAGAAAAGATGACATTTATTTCAACTCGGACTTAATGTTAATATCAAGATGTTGTATAAACAATTTCAAAACAATTTTATTGTATAAGCTGATTTTTTTTAATTAATTTTTTTAATTTAGCTCTCCATGGGAAAGCCCTATATTTAAAATTTGAAAACTAAATTTTAAAAAATCAGATCGTACAATTGTTTTGAAATTTTTCTACAACTTCTTAGTGCTATAAAGGAATGTCTCTAAAAAAAAAAGCAGAATTTTTATGACGTTGCTAAGGTATACATGTTAATCAAATGAGACTACGTCGATCAGCTGATCCGTGTTATATTCCCCTTAATTACATTAACTGAAGAAAACTTTCTTGATAACTCTTTCGTGAATCTCGGTCAAATTGTCTTCTAAAATAGTCTTTGAATCGTGATAATTAATTAATTGAGCTAATCATCTAACATTATCTTTATAACATATAAACCAAGGACCTTGCAAAAATATTCATTTCTTATAGCAAGTTTTTAGTACAATAAAATTGCAGTTACTGGGATATCCCAGTCGGCTAATATGCAATGTAAAGTAGTCAAATACATAATTATATATGTATAATATTATGAATTCGAAAAATGCAAACTGCAGTTTTTTTTTTCTTGCTAGTATACTTTCAATAATAGTCAAATCGTTTGTATTTAATCCAAATTAAATACAGTAACTCAAAGGTGAAAAAAATACCCCTTATTAAATTTAAAAACACTATCTTTCTCTGAGTAATTAAGTAATTAATTGGTATTGGAACGCTGTGAACTTTATTTTATGATAAATAATAATCATGTTCTTCTGACAAAAGAATATTAATTAAATTAAAATATTAAAAATTGATAAATAAAAATATTATCCTCATAATTAAGACTTTTGTCAAATGAACAATATATGGTAACAGTTATAATATGATTGTGCACGACAATTTTAAATCTCTAAAATCTATTAATTATTGTAATAATAATTATGGAGAAATTAATTTTTATATTGAATTTGTTTAATTTCTAATACATGATTATAAGCATGTACTTTCTTCATTGGTGCTTGAATAAATATATTAAAACATTATTTTGGTATTCTTATTTCCATTACATTATTTAATTAATGCTTGCCTGATATTTAAACTACCAAACACATATTAACTATGCATGAGCACAGCTCAAATTAACAATTTTCTGTGTAGCTTTATTTATTGGACCACAATCAGTTAGTAAATTATATAACCTATAAATAAATTAATTAATTATTTTTTTAACAAAAATAATATAAATTTTAATTTTTAATGATTTTGATATTTTTTTTAATGATTTATTTAAAATGTTATAGTAATTACATTATGAGTTTAAATATTTGATAATATTCTTATTTAAATCATATTTTAATGAAAATTAAAAGTTTATAAATTAAAATTTATTCTTCAAATAGATTATATTAATAGAAACATCCTTCACTTCAATTTAAAATTTAAAATCAAAAGTTTGTGATGAAATTAAATTATGAAGTTATTTAAATATCTTACCTAAATCGAATTGTGAAAATGCAACAAATGAATTTATGGGAAACATTTTTAACAATTAATCAAAATTTAGAATAAAATTTTCAAGGCCAGATATTCCAATTAACAGGCCACCATGTATGATATTAGGCTGGTTGGATTCATGCACCTAATTCTCCATCTAACTATTTTGACGTATCATGTTAAAACGTATTGGGAATTAATTTCTAATTTTGATTATTGAAGCGTATTTTAACTAAATATTATAACACACCTTTTTTATTAAAACAAACCCCTCGATAAACATAATTTAAAGTACAGGGTGTTCCAAAGATCTATAGATTTTTCAAACCCAAATAGCAACCGTTTAATATTTTTTTAATGTTCACTTTATATACATCAAATTAAAGTTCTGAATTTAACATTTTCAAATATGTGAACAAATTTTTTTGTTTTAAAAGTGATTTTTCTTTTTTAACAGTTAGAAAGCAAAATGGGCACTTTTTTCCTGAATCACGAGTGCACCTGCACCTAAAAATTGATTGCATCAAGTCTTATGCTTGTTGATGTTTATTTTTTCAATGCAAATGCAACAAGGCCTCTCTAAATGGGCTCTTTTGGTGGCTCAGAAAACATCCAGTCCTTCCTCGAACTCACGCCACACATTACGCAGCATGACAGGCATGGTGGACTGGATCGTGGTGGTGATGCCTTGCTTTAACTCCAACGAGTCTCACACTGGAATGTTGAATACGTTGTCCTTCACATAATCCCGTAGGAAGAATTCTGAGGGAGTGACGTCAGGGAACCTAGGGACCCATGTTGTGGGGCACCACGTCGATCCATATGCATGGGAACACCTCGTCCAAAAAACGATGCACGAAAAAGTGCAAAAAGCTCCCATTTTGCCTTCTAACGGATAAAAAGAAAAAAATCACCTTTCAAATTTTTTTTCTGTTCACATGTTTGAAAATGTTAAATTCAGAGCTTTAATTTGATGTATATAAAGTGAACATTAAAAAATACTAAATGGTTGCTATTAGAGTTTGAAAAATCTAAAGATCTTTGGGACACCCTGTATTTAAAAAATGCTGTGATGTCTCCATAAAAGTTATTTGACAAAATAACAATTTGGAAATAAACAAGCTGATAAAATAGTTATAGAATTATGAGCAGATGTAATTCAATGCGAAGTTCCAAATATAGCGAGGATCTTGAGTGACTTTTCACAATATATCAATCTAATTAGGGAGTTTTATAACTGAATCTTAATTTATTATTTTATATTGAATGTTTAATAACAAGTAATTAATTGTACTTAAAAGTGCAAACATTACTGAAAATAAGCCTCAATTAGCCCATTTAATATACTGAATCCTAAAAATTCTTTATTGGTGAATTAAAATGTACTGAAAATCCCGGAAAGATCTATATTATTTAAAAGCGAATTATTGATTTATTATAATCAGAACTTTTTAATTCTGAGTGTTTTAGCAATAGAGGCTTCAAGTCAGCTGATTTTTCGGTGTTCCCACCATCCTCTCTAAACCCATATTAAAAAAAACGTGATAAGAATAACTATATTAAGAATAAGATTTCTTTAGGGAAAATTCCATTACGGAACTTTGGTCCAAAGTGAAAAATAAAGTAGATAATTCAAGATTTAGATTTTTTTTACTTGATTTACTAACGAGAAAAGTTAAAACATCACTTTGCTTCATTTTCAAGTGTAAGATGGACCTTAGCGACAAACAGTTGCGCATCGCGGGCTCACCCACTTGAAGCCTCTATATGAATAGAATTTTCGTTGATCATATGCTATAACGTAGGGTCCAGCGATTGGCTCAGAAGGTTAGGAGTGGGTGAGGAAAAGGGGGCTGTCTCTGATTTCTGCAATGCTATTTAAGTTTAGAATACTAGCTAAGGAGGTTAGAGGGATATTATATGAGTTGCCTAGCTTCAAAACCGGCAATATGCATTTAAATTTGGCCATTTTCAGTAAGGGTCAATTTCCTGGTAAAATAGATGGGATTATGTGACCTTCTGCTCGTTAATTATAACACCTTTATAAAGTTCAACATTTGTATTAAGAATGTAACCGGAAGTGCAAGATTTCTGGACATTCTGAACCTGAAACTTAGCACAGAAATTCCTAGAGTTGAAATAAATTTCATCTTTTCTTCACTATTAAACTCTCCTCTCGTATTTTTTCCTCTAAATTTGCTTATTTTAGAGAGAAAAAAAAAGGGGAAAAGACGAGATTACGTCTTTTTTTCCTATTTTTGAACAAAAATGTTAGAAATATTGTCTTCATTTCATCCTCATTTTGAGGGAAGAGAAAATAAGATGTGTTTTAGAGGTAAAAAGATTAAGTTTAGGCGTGTAAAGGATGAGTTGAAGACGTAATGAGATATTAGAATGTGAAAATTTTAGTGGCTAAATCGAAAGAAGGGATAAAAATATGATACTGTGAATTTTTTCAGATTTTTCTGAGACCGGGAACTATTTTTAAAAAATTATTGAAAGTCTATTTGATGACGTCACGGGCGGCACTCCTTAAGAAAAAGGATAGAGCAGTGCCGCCCGTGACGTCATCAAATAGACTTTCAATAATTTTTTAAAAATAGTTCCCGGTCTCAGAAAAATCTGAAAAAATTCACAGTATCATATTTTTATCCCTTCTTTCGATTTAGCCACTAAAATTTTCACATTCTAATATCTCATTTTTCAACTAAGGTCATGTTAGGTATTTTAAACAATTTACGAAGTCTTAGATTTTTCATGTTAAGGTAGAGATAATACGAATCAGCTGTTCGACGTAGTCTCATTTGATTAACATGTAAACATTAGCAAATGCACAAAAATTCTGAAAAAATTTTGAGAGGCTGATATTAGTGCCTATAAGCCATACAAAAAAATTCAAAGCAATTTAACGAGCCGATTTTTTTAATTATGTTTTAAGTTTGTCTCCATGGGAAAGCCCTATGCTGAAAATTAATTTAAAAAAATCGGTTCATTAAATTGTTTTAAAAAATTTTGTATGTCTTTTAGGCACTAAAATCTGCCTCTCAAAAAAATTTCAGAATATTTGTGGATTTGCTAAGGTTTACATGTTAATAAAAAGAGACTACGTTAAACAGCTGATTTGTATTATCTCTACCTTAAATAGTTCAGCTACTTCCATTGATTTTCTTAAGTTTAACTATAGTTTTCCCATTATGTTGACAGAAACGCAAGACTCTCCGCGCCACCATCGCTGCTCAGCGTCGCCTCAAAGCGAACGGTGTGGGGGAGTTGAGCCTCTCGGTGGAAGGTCTACAACATTTGGGGGCCGTGCAGTTGGGGGCCTCATGTGTGGGTAGTTCGGGGTGGCCTACCCCACTCTCAAGCCCCGGGGGTGTTCGCTACAGAAACGTTCTGGGCGCGGAGTTGGATGAACTTGACGAGGAAGACATCGTTCTGGATCCTGAGACAACTGTACCCTACTGAATAACCTGAACCCTTTTCATTCTTTTTGTACCCTTTTCATTATTGCATAATTTTGGGATATCAAAATAACCCTATGTAGTACTGCAATGAATACCCTCTGTTTTTTGCTTAATCATACGGTTATACCCTAAAAATTATTTAAAATTTATAATTGAAATGGCACCCTTGTAATTCAACCCTTTTTTTGGCTGAAAAACCATGCCATTCTGAAGAAATTTATTTTAATTGATGTTGTTAATATTTCAATTAGCTATGAAAAGTATAATCCTGAACATGTATTTTATTATTTTTATTAGATACATTTAAATATTGCATAATATGTATTAAGTAAGATTCTTATCCTAAAAAATTAATTTTTTGTTGTTGCCATTCTCAGTTTTTATTTACACTTTTTGTGTATTTGTTTTTTTTAATTTTCTATACTTTAACTATACCTTTAACTTGTAATTGATCCCAATCAGTGCCCTTCTTAGAATATTAGTAATTTTAGTAATGGAAAATTGTTCGTAAACTCCCTCTATATCTTAATATTTAATATTAAGTAAAACTGCATTTCCATAACCATAAATTAATAACTATTGTTTTAAAGTTGTACCAATTTATAAGTAGCAATAACAATTAAAAAACAATCTGTTAATTATGGATATACAGAGATATTATATTCTAATCCATATCGTGAAATGACACAAAACCAAATCAGTATTCTTGTTGTACCTTAAAGTCAAAAGTATTTTATAATATAATAAAATGTCGACCTAAAAATTTTATTGCAAACAGAGATTGCAAAGTTATGCCACTCTGATTTTTTTTTTTTTTTTTTTTTTTTTTTTTAGAGCCCGAGAAGTATTGTTAAAACATTTTGGCGAGATCGGGTTTGAACCCACGCCCCTTATAGGTTCTATTCTTTTATTAACATCAAGAGGCGTCACTTTCTCTGTACTTTGAATAAGTTTTAAAAAAATTGTTCCCAGACTCTAAAAAATCTGAGTAAAACATAACTTTGCACCATAACTTTTTCTGTAATGAAAAATTTTGAGGTCATATAATTTAAGCTTAAATTAAATCAATAAAAGTTGTTACGAAATATTAATTTTAATTAATTTCTATATACATGAGACCTTTAGTTTCAAAACCGGCAATTTGCAAATTCAGTAAGGATCATTTTCCTGGTAAAAAGATGGGATTATGATCTTAGTTGAAACTGCAAATTGCAGGTTTTGAAACTTATAGACAACTCATATTATGAAATGTTGCAGACTGCATTGTTGACTTGCATTTAAAAAAAATAATATTTAATAATTAAAAATTATGCAATGCTTTAATTGTTCTAGTACACTCTATCCATTATAAAATGTCCACTTTCAGTATACAACAATATTTTTTTATATTCCAAGACTTTTTTTCTCATCAACTAATTTTTGTTTACTCCTTGTTGTATTATGCAACTTTCACTACACATTTTTAAAAATACATGAAAATTAGACAACTGAAATTAAACATTTTATAATGAAAGTAGTGTACATTTGTACTACATTGCAAGTTACTCTATAGAAGTTTATTATAGTAGTTTCATGTCTATCGATGTTGTTTGAAAATTGTTAAGATTCATTCCCCACCCTAATATTAAAACCATTGTTATATTGGCCTAATAAAAATATTGAATAAATTTTATATGAAATATAATATCATATTTTTGGGTCAAAAATTAGAAATTTTAATATTTCATAATTACATACATCAGTTTCAACGTAAATATAAAATATATAACGTTATATTAATGTAGGTATATCAATGTTGATATTTTATAATTAAATTCACCAACATGTTGTTGTATTGTATTATTCAAAGAGGCAAATTTGCAGACGCGGATCCAGGGGGGGGGGGGAGGGGGCGCCTCCCAAAATTTTTGATTAAACATGGACAATATACACTACACATTTATTTTTAATATTGGCCTTATGGAGACGGTTTCCCCCCTCCCCTGAAATTTGGTTCTGGATTGCAAATTTGAAAAGCATGCAGTGGCGTGCGGTGGGTTTAGCAGGCAGTAATGCGGCGGCAAAATTATGGGACTGGACACAGCAAAAGGGGGGTCCGGGGGGCGGAGCCCCCCGGATAGCCCGCCGCAGGCGAAATTTTTTTTAAAAAGGGGGCGTGGCAGGCGACTTTTTAGGCATAAAAATAACACAAAAATATATTATATTTCGACGTTTTATACACAATTCTAAAATCAATCACAAATAATATAATTATTTTCACTAAAAAAAATACGTATAATTTTTGTATTGTGATTCCGACTATGTACAGCAACAGCTGCAATACGTGAAAAAAAAATACGCATTTTATTCTCTGCAGCCAATTAAATTCTAATTGTGATCCGCGACGCGGATTGATCAGGATAGCAGCTAGTCGATAAATCAATATTTTTTTTCTAAGATACGTAATTTCTTTCAAATAATTTGTTGTTTTGAAAGGTAAAGTCAATTTAAGAACATGAGTTTAATCGTTTAAAATAATTATAGTGTGGATTTCATAATTGTGAAACTATATATTTGTTTTGCTTTAAAAATAAGAGATAAAATTTTCGAATCTTATATTTTTTTCCCCGGCAGCATATAATTTACGATAATCCACGAGGCAAAAACATCGGCTCCTCGATCGTCGTCGCTCCCCTCCCTCAACTCCCTCCCAGGACTGAAGCTCGCCCCACCTCCTAAATCGGTAGAAAGCTCAGCTTTTTCTTTGATGATAAAACTATACGAAAAAACGGGCGTGGGAGGGGAAATGTAGATTCATGCATGGGGAAAACAAAGCTGAGTGAGTCTACCGCTTTCATGCAAGAGGGCGTCTTTGCATTGCACCGCGAATCGCCGCGAATTCATTTACGTTTTTGCGGTAAACGCTTCAATAAATTCAAACGAAGATTTTCACATAGACAAAGATAAATTATTATTTTTTATTGAAATTTGACGTGATGAAATTGAAAATGAAAATATTTATATTCTTTAAAGAAAGCTCAAATTTTCCCTAGATGCGCCGCATCCAACGCATTAATGGACCGCACGCCACTGAAAGCATGATATAAAGTCTGTTCGCAAATACGCAATGAGAAAGAATCGATTATTTGTGATGAACCTTATGTTCCATGTACAGAAGGTTCATCACAAACAATCGATTCTTTCTCATTGTGTATTTACGAACAGACTTATGGTGTTATTACTTTGAAGTTTGAAGATATATTACCTTTTAATCCTATTATACATTAAAATGAAGTATCTATGTTATTAATAAAATACTATTTTATTGTATAAATAATATAAAAATTAAAATCAGCAAAGCTTGCATGCAACGAAAAAGTTGTTTTCCTATTATCGAATATTTTGAATTTGTTTATGTACATTTATATAAAGCTTATATATGCATAGCTTTTGTCTGAGCTCAAAGCATTTTTGTATGTTATTTTCATCCTCAAAATCATTAATAATAAAAACAAAAATTGAATTAATTATTTAAAAATAATAATAAAAATCAATGCCAAATCATTAAAAAATTTAGTTTTGTTTGTTTATAAGTTTAAAATTACTGAACGGCTGACTAAAATAGCAAAATGAATTCAAATAAACAATTATATTATTTTGTTTAATTAAATTTCAAACGCAATTCAATACGCTTATTTACGATCTTCCAATCTTTAATAAATTTAATTGCTTTAATTCTTAAAATAAAATATTTATAATTATTAAACTTAAATGTTAAAAAAATGGGCTAAAATATGTTAAATGTATAAATGGTAATTGTTTTGATGTTACAATAAAAATTTAAAAAAACAAATAAACTCGTTATTTATTTTTAACGCTTATATAATAATGGGTGCGATTCACGAAGCAGTTGGCAAGGTTTGTAACCACGTTTACCTTAACCACGTTTAATTATACCTGTTTTACGTGTTCAACCACCTAGTTAAACGTGGTTAAGCTAAACGTGGTTAGAAACCTGGCTAACTGCTTCGTGAATTGCTCCCATTATGTATAGCTTATTGCTTTTTGTTCTTTAAATTTTATTAATTTTCCTGTAGTAAAAAGTTCATATTTTTACCAAAGAGAATTTTGAATATTTTATTACATTTTTGTTTTTTTGTTTATTTTTCCTTTATTTTTTTAAACAAGAGAACAATATTAATATTTAATTTGTTTGATACTAGCTCTTATACTTAGAATTCATTTTTCGAAATCGCATTACTTTCAAAGATGAATAAAAAAAAAATTATAAATACAGTTGAAGTTTCCTTAATGACAGTTCTCATCATCCTACAAAAATATTATCATTTCAAAAAGATTTTTTTTATTGATCACTTTATAATACAGATTACAGATGAACCAAGTTTATGACACCATAACTTTATTGGTTGATTGAAATAACGCTATATTGGGCTGAGGATAAATAATAGATATTACGATACTTCAGTAATTTTATGTTATTTACAGAGGCCACGGAACCCTCTGTTATTCATACCGGGAACGTTATGATTAACAAGACTGTGAATGGGAATTTTCCAAGACAATGACTGTACAAATAATTGCAAAAAAGTCTATATTTCTCAAATTGTTTTGAATTTTTTATTTTTACGAACTTATATCGTTGTCACTTTATCTGTTATTTCCCTGCAAAAATGACTAATTCACTGCCGCCTCTAATTTCCAGACCGTGTTGATCGAACGCTCTTCGTCTCCACCGATCGCAGCTCGTTACGTGGACGCGATAGACGTGGTGCTGACAACCACTGCCGTGGCTCCGTTCCTGTGGCTGGACGCGGGCGACGTGCGAGGGCGCTTCTCGGACAACGGCTTCGTCATGACCGAGTCCTCCGTTACTGTCACCTTCTACTCTCTGGAGCCAACCACCCCGGCCCAGCTCGCCGCTAGTCTCACCCTATCGTCTCTGCTCGACCATTGGCTGTAGAGTCGAGGAGTATTAAAATTTATATCAATATATTAGTATTTGTATCAACACTTTCAAAAAAATAAAAAATATTGTATATATAATCGTTTTTCATTAGATAAAGATAACTGAAGTCAAGCATTTGTGATATGTGACCAGGCGCAAATTTCAGGAGGAGGAGGAGGAGGAGGGTTGACTCTGTAATGTTAAAAAAAATTTTTAGTGTGGGAAATGTCTATATTGTGCCCATGTTAAATCCAAAATTATAGGGTTAAGAGGGCTGTAGTCTCCCCGCTCTGTATATCCGTGCCTTAACGCTCTTGCTGGTGAAATCCCAGAGATCTCCATGTTTTATAGTATAAAAATTTGTTGACTAAAATCTAAAATTTAAAAAAAAAAAAAAAAAAAAATAGGAATTCAAAGGAAGTGTACACGTACGTGTAATATTCGGGTCATATTTCTTTTAGAAAGAAATCACCCACCCTGTAAATTTACCTTCAAATGCTTACATCATTACGGGTTTTAATTTTTAATAGTATACGGCGCGCGATATTTGCTTTTAAAACAGTTGAAATTATATGTTTAAAAAATGTTTGTGAAATATTTTGACGCTACTATACAAATCAGTCACAGAAAATAATTGTTGATATTATTAAGGTCATCATAAAAATTTACGGTTTGATGTAAATATTTCTTTGTTTTTAATTCATGTAGCAGACTCTACAGTTTTATTGCTGCAAAAAAATAATAATAATTAATAATTCTTATGTAAACTTTTTAATTATTACTTTATTAAAAACATATCATGTTATAATATAACGTTAGATCAATGTTTATTTCATTCGATGAAAATCCCATATATTTATTTACATTATTTTATATATATATTTTCATTTGAAAATGATTTATTTTGATTCTAAACTATGGGCTACACGATAATATAATTAATATATTAATTATGAAATGCTTCTATATATTGTAATATTTAACCAAAAATATTACAATGCAGCTATGTAATAATTTAAGTTTTTTTATATTACGGAATTTTAATAATAAAGCAAAAGTTGAACAAGTTGCATACCCACAAGACGCGCGCATCAGGATATTCAGGCTGCAAATGAGTGGCAAGTGGGTTGGTTTCACTAATAAAACATTTAATTTCAGTTTTTAATTGGTGGGGACGTATTTGCAGTAAAATTATTCATATTAAAATTAACATTTCCAGGAACAAAATAAGATGTAGCAAAATGGCAAAGCACTATATACTTGTAGCAGTGCGTTGTGGTTGTGGGCATAAGACGATCGACGTTCAAACTTAAAAAAAAAATCACAATTTGGCGGTATTGATCGCGGTTGGTTGAGTAGTGAGTACAGTGTTTAAATGTAACGAGGGCGCAATCAAAGCTGCGCACTTGACGATTTTCACGCTATTTGACTGTAGTGCGCAGCGCTAGCTATACTAGCTAGCTAGTTTTTTTTTTTTAGCAAGCGTACCGATGTCATCCAGTTATTACATCAAAATAATCATTGAACTTAATTTTAAAAATATTGATATTTACAAATTGAGTAAAATAAAGTATCAGTTTTACTTGAAATAAAATAATCTATGCGATTATTGAACGACATAAGTAATTTACAGCAAAATCATATATTAAAAATGTAAAAAAAATTCTGCGACGCGTTTATTTAATTAATCCCCAGAATAAAGACTATTCAATCCATCAACGACCTCAGCATACTTACCTGGCGTAGGGGTTACCGTGATCACCAAGGCGGTTCCCTCAGGGTGAGGCCCTTTCATTGCACCTCGATTGGGCTGACCCCTGCGATTACCCCAAATGTGGGTAACTCGGGCGCGTAATTTTTGGTAGTGGGAACTGCGTTCGCGCTGTTCCCTTTAAAAGAATTAAAGAAAGTCCTCATCTCCAGAGATAACAAGTCCGATCATCCCATCAATAATGACACCAATGACATCAATAATGTATTCGTCATGTCCCTTGGCATCCCTTGCCGGCGGGCCTCGCCCGAGGAATCGGCCGGTGGGTAAAAGTACATTGCCGTGGGAGTAAAAAAATTCTTACAGAAATTAGGACACCACTGATTTCGATATCTAAGACGTCGTTACATATAGTATAGGTTAATATAAGGTAGTATAGCTATATATGTGATCAGTTGATTTGGAATTTGTCATCATCCTCAAATGAGGTCTGCTTATAGTGTCGTATCATGGGGGATGAAAGGTTAACATGCTGAGGACTCCTGGAAGCGGTAGAAAAGGGTCGATCATCTACTAATCTGGAGTATGGCGGGGACTCCGACCTGTCAATGATGCCTGTAGACACTTTAGACTGACGCTGCCCTTTAAAGGTGTCGCTGAAACAATATACCTGTGAGATGTATACAGCTACGGATGGCATGCAGAGAAAGAAATGAACGTAAATGTTCCTCAGGTTCTTTTGTGTATAAATAATATAGACAGATCATGTAACATTATATATCAGAATTGGACATTTTCGGCAAACACGTATAACATAATCAATTTTTTTTATTTTGCTGAGTCTTAATTAAACAAATGGAAAATATAATTTTATTATATGTTTGCTGAAATCCGGTATCCCCCGCCATTCAATCTTGAAAGTTATCTTTATATAATTATATTAACTATGATAGCTATATAATATACTTACAATTTATTCTTCAAGACCATCAATTATGAGATAGAATAATTATAGAAAAACTATTGAAAAAAAAAATTTTTTTTTCTTAAAAAGAATTTAGCAAAAAATTAAAAAACTTTTTAACTTTTAAAAGCTATTTTTCTTTTAATCGCTAAATATGGCCGCCAATGAATGTTACAGCAAGTGCGCATTATTCGCGTCGTGTCGCATATGATAAAAATCGCCATGTGAATCCGCCTTTATTCATAAATTTATTTGTTACAATACTGACTAATCCAGGTTTGGAATACACAATGTATGTATTTACATCGTAAAAATACGCTATTCACAAAGAAACATAACCAGATTCCTTTCTAACCATGGTTATCACTCAGCCTGTAAGCTATGCAACCTGCGATACTTACGTGCATAAAAAGTTCCCTACTTTACAGTGAAAGTCAAATGCGCCTTTTTTTTTTTTTTTAAGTGATACATTTTCTTTTCTGTTGTAAATTTAGATTAAAATTAAAGATATAATAAGGTCTTGTAGAAATGTAGAATTACTTTTATAATAATCTGTACCAACCAATAAGGTTATGTTGTATAACATGATTTAAAGGCTCAATACTAGATATAATACAGTGTATATATAATATAATTTTCATTCTTTCAACATTGTACTTTTATACATGCTTATTTGGTCCTAATAGAACTGGTTCAAAAAGTTTTATTGTTATAACAATAAGCTTTATGCAAGAAGAGGCACCAAAGATTGTTAATAATCACTATAACAGAGTGAGCCAACACATACATCTTATTTATTTCTATTTTTTGAGGATCGTATTGATAAGAATAACAAATTATTAATTTAATATCAATTTTATTACTTCATCATAAAAAAACAAAGATAAACAACAGTATTATAATAAATAATTTCAATGAAGAATTCTAGTTCTTAACTTTTGAGTAAATTAACATATAGTAATCTAATTACTATAAACTAAAGTGATGTTATTATTTCTAAAACATTACATAATACTAAATTTTGTAACAAACCATAGTACACCCTAGTCAGGTATTAAGGGGAAGGTAACATGGATCAGCTGATCTATATAATCCCATTTGTTTGCACGTAAAACTTTTAGCAGACACACAAATTCTGAAAATTTTTTGAGACAGATTTGTGTCTATACAGCCACAGAAAATATTTCAAAACAATATATAATAAAATTCAATTAGATTTTTTTTTTAAATTAATATTTTAAATATTAGTTTAGCTCTCCATGGGAAAGCTTAGCACTATGTTAACAATTTAGAAAATTAATTAAAATAATTGTTTTGAATAATTTTAAATTATTTTTCTGTGGCTTTTAGGTACAAATATCTGTCTCATAAAAATAAAATAAAAATCAAATATTTTAACTGAAAATTTCACAACATTTTCCAGAAATGTTGAATTATTAGAAATTATTCTCCATTTAAAAAGAAGTATTAACTTAAAAAAAAAAAAAAAAAAATGCTAAAATTAGTGTCCCTCCCTCTTCCCAAATTTTGTTCATGAATAAATGTGCTTTTGAGAGAATTTGTGATCCCTAAAATGAAGTTACAACAATTACTATAAAATGGCAGGATCTAGAAACTTTTGAATTTGGGTGTACATAGCAATATAAGCAATATTGTATTTGATCTGATTTGATTCATGCTACTGTGCTATCTTATTATATTGCAACAATTCAGTGAATATATATTATTAACAAACTTATGAGAACATAAAATCACAAATTCTGGTAGAAAAATACAGAATATTTACTGAAGACTGAGTAGCAATGTGGTTCTAAATAAATTGATACAAAAATTTAATATAACAGAAACAACAACTTTGCTGTACCCAAACATAATTCTATTTAATTTTGAGTATAAGAAGAGTCTTTGAAGTTTATTTTTATTGGAAAAACATTAAGTAAAATATTAAAGAAAAGGTTAATACATTTTCAGGAAGTATAAATGGAGTATTGACCTCAATTTTTTTTATTGCAGAAATGGATAGAGGGTGCAATGTTATGCTACCCTGATTTTTTTCAGATTTTTTAGAGCCCGGGAACTATTTTTAAAAAAATATTGAAAGTTATTTTTGTGACGTCACGAGACGCCGCTTCTTAAGAAAAAGATAGGACTTGCCGCCGCGTGACGTCACAAAAAGGACTTTCAATAATTTTTTAAAAATACTTCCCGGGCTCTAAAAAATCTGAAAAAAATCAGGGTAGCATAACTTTGCACGCTCTATCCATTTCTGCAATAAAAAAAAATTGAAGACAATACTCCATTATAAAAACAAGAGAATTATTTTAGCATACAAATCTTGTAGTTATTTTAGTTTGTCAATTCAAATTATGAGTGGAAAAGAAAAGCATTAACATCATATTCATTCCAAATACAACTAATGCATATTTTGCATTATTTTCAATACAGGAAAAATATTTAATTTAATTAATTATTATTTTATTGCATTAATAATCAAATTGATTAAAAAAAAAAATAAAAAATACTTAAGAAAGAATACACACAAGAAGGCAAAGCAAATAAATAAAGGTGATAAGAATTAAGTAGTGATTTATTAACTATTAAGTAGTTTAATTTAAGTGATGTTCTGGTCAATTGGAAGCAACATACTAGGTTTCCAAGATCTGTACTATACTATACATACGACCATTAGTTACTTTTAATTTCAATTTTAGTAGAATTTCATTGTGATAATGATTTTTTTTTAAATTCGCTAGAGATTGGGTCTAAATTTAATACAAAATTAATGACATTAATATCTACTACTGAGAATAAACTAATTTCTGATTAACTAATATTTAAGTATGTGCTATTTTTATTAATGATTTCACATGCTAATTTTAGTGCAGGCATAAAGTGATAGCAGACAACGAAATGATTTTCCATGGAAAGAGGTGGTAAAAAAAGTTCATTAGCGACTTCAACAGAATCCTGACAATGAATAGATTCCATTCAAGGTAGAGATAACACGCCCAATGTTAATAAAAATCCCATTCATGAAAATTATGAAAAAAATTTAACATGTTCTCCTTTACATACCTTATCAGTAGGTAAAATATCAGGTATGAAAAAATGTGCTATTTTTCAAGTTATTAATTTTTAAATTTGACTAATTAATAACTCGAAAACTAGCTCGTTTTTGTAAACCTGATATTTTACCTACTGATAGGAGATGTAAAGGAGAACATTTTAAATTTTTTTCATAATTTTCATGAATGGGATTTTTATTAACATTGGCCGTGTTATCTTTACTGTGGCTACTGAACTTTTCATGACAATTTGATATTCATAAAATCACCCCCCTTTATTTGTAAGAATACTTTTTTTTTTTTTACAGAGATCGTTTCCCCATATTTGGAGAGTCCCCTGGTGGTGGTAAAATGAACTAGATTGTCTCCCCAGACCCCGAGACCAGCAGTTGTCTGGACAGCCAATCCAAGCCCTCCCTCAACCCCTCCCCGGTCTGTGCAGAACATGCCTGGACGTGCCAGCTACGACCACAGCACAACTTCGGCAGAGCCATCTGTTGAGTGAGCTCTTCAACACTGACGCAGCCATCTAAGTCCTGTAACGAAACAAATTTGTAAAATAAATTGGTTATTAAAGTAGTATTTTATGCTTGCCATATACAGTACACACTCGTTATTACGCAACTTGTTGTTAGTAAAGATGTTGAGTAAAGCAGATCGCGGTCCCGTAAAAAATAATTAGCATTGAGGGTATAGGAAAAACTAAATATAAGGTTATACTTGTTATAAGGTAAACCTAATTTCCTGGGTACCTTGACTTTACGTAATAACAAGTTTTTACTGTAATTTCTTTTAAAGGTGCATGAAACTTTCACCTACAAGGTACATAATTATAATTACATACAGTATTAAATTTTTGCATGTATTTATTTATCTCGATGAAAACTGAACAAATAATGAAGGCTTCCCGGCGGGAAAATTTTCTCCATAAGCCACCATGTTACCCTCTGTAACTATTAAAGCTATAAATTTGAAAACATCACCTACATCATCTTCTGATAATGAATCAAGAACTTATTTTCCACTAAAAAATATTTTTAATGCCAAGAAAGCAATTTCTAGTTTTTTTTTGCGTAGGTTTGGATGGGACGGTGGGAACAATGCAAAATCAGCTGACTTGAAGCCTCCGTTAGCACACATGAAAATTTATCAGTTGAAAGAGAGTAAGTTTATCTTTATTTATGTTGAAAGTTTCATGTTTAGGGTAGAATCTCAGTTGATTGAGCTCTCACAATGCTGTATTGACCTCCATTTTTTTAATTGCAGAAATGGATGGAGGGTGCAAAGTTATGCTACGCTGATTTTTTTTTTCCGATTTTTTTGAGCCCGGTAACTATTTTTAAAAAATTATGGAAGCGTTATTATGTGACGTCATAAGGCGTTTCTCCTTAAGAAAAAGATAGGACTTGCCGCCTCGTGACGTCACAAAAAGGACTTTCAATAATTTTTTAAAAATAGTTCTCGGGGTCTAAAAAAATATTAAAAAAATCAGGGGAGCATAACTTTGCACCCTCTATCCATTTCTGAAATTAAAAAAAATTGAGGTCGATACTCCATTAAATGCAACAACACATAGTCTCACCTGCTTGTTGGCCAAGATGAGGAGTGATGCGTCTCGCAGCTCTTTCTCCGACAGCAGCTTGGCCAGCTCACACTGAGCCTCGGGCAGTCGCTCGCTGCTGGCAGAGTCCACCACGAACACCACCGCCTGTTGTCAGTCAAGTCAATTTAATAAATAGTGAGGGATTATTGAGTGAGCTGGTAAATAGAGTCTTTCTCCTTTAAAATTATGATTTTTATTTAGAGAATTCCTTTAATAAATTTCTTGAGCAAGTTGTAAACTGTAAAATAAGTATTTTTTTTTTAAATATTTTTTTTTCTTATTTTTAGAATTTTACAACAAATATAAATTATTTATTTTCAAAAGTATAATTACAGTAAACCTTTTGTAAATTGCATGGATGAAATAATAAATAAAATATTTTTTAAAATAAATTTCAATAAATAAATAAATAAATAAATAAATAAATAAATAAATAAATAAATAAATAAATACAGTAAATACAGTAAATAAATAAATAAATAAATAAATAAATAAATAAATAAATAAATAAATAAATAAATAAATAAATAAATAAATAAATAAATAAATAAATAAATAAATAATCACAATACCTGTGTGTTGAGGTAGTAGTGTTTCCAGAGTGGCCTCAGCTTGGGCTGCCCCCCCACGTCCCACACGGTGAACTGTAGACTGCGGTACTCGAGGGACTCCACGTTGAAGCCGATGGTGGGGGTGGCGGCCACGAACTCGTCCTGCTTTAACTTGAATAGGACGCTCGTCTTGCCGGCCCCGTCCAGACCCAACGTCACCACACGCATCTCCATCTTGGGGCCCATGTGCACCCGGTTGTCCTGGGGAGGAACATTGGTCAGAAGTTGAGGCTATTTTATATATTATAGTCTTCTAATGAATTTAAGATAGCTACATAACTTTTGGGAATTATTACAGAATGCTATTTTTTACAGGTATCTGAATAAGTTTCAATCAATAAAGTAATTAATTTGATTTGGGAACGATATTGTCCCTCGTCTGCGATATTGAGCTATCTGCTATACGATCTAGTTGCAATAATGAGCTGTCTGCTCTGTCAGGTGAGCGCAATTTTGAGCCTTATCTTATACCGATTTAAAGCTCAATATTGCGTTCATCTGAAATAGCAGATAGCTCATTATTGCGGACGAGGGACAATATGTTATGACGATCTTTACTTATTACAGTCATTACACTTTCCTTCAGTATAAATGCTTGCAAAATATGGAAGAATCCAGTTAAGTCTTTTTGGAAATTCAGTTTTCTCCTTTTCTTATGCACCATAATTAAAATATCAAATTTTAGGTATTTTAATATTGACACATTTTTCATTCATTCATTCATTCATTCATTCATTCATTCATTCATTCATTCATTCATTCATTCATTCATTCATTCATTCATTCATTCATTCATTCATTCATTCATTCATTCATTCCTTCATTCCTTCATTCCTTCATTCCTTCATTCCTTCATTCCTTCATTCCTTCATTCCTTCATTCCTTCATTCCTTCATTCCTTCATTCCTTCATTCCTTCATTCCTTCATTCCTTCATTCCTTCCAAGGAGAATACATAGGGAGTGGGAAGAGAGGGGGCGTGGCAGAAGCCAGCTTGTGTTCGATCAGCTGTTTTTGTACGGTGATGCAAGATGTACACGGAGAGACAGTGTTGTCGGATCGATGCCTGGTCTCGAAATTAACCCGCGTTAGGATACGGCTTTCAGACAATTTGCTATTTTATGCCTTTATTTTGATCTTTATGATCTCTAAGTTCTACAAGCCTATTACTTGATTTATTTCTGATTTTTCAGTACTATTATTCTTTCATTTGTTACTAAATAAATTATATAAATTGATAAAATAAATTCCTCCCACACAACACGTCTTTTGAAGATTGGCGCGATTGCGAAGATGACCGGAAACGGGAAACGAAACTTCCGCTTCCGCAATATTCCCGCTAATATTACGTATAGTCCAATTTACATTATATTCCATCCGGAAGTAGCTGGAAGTGTAAGGTTTCTGGTCTTTAAATAATTCTATTCATATTTCAGAGTGATACAATTTCACACATAGGTCGGTAATTTCTACTTCAAACCACTTTGTAAAGTTTCAAAACTGAATTACAAACAGAAAAACACAAATTTGATACTTCCGGCTACTTCCGGATGTAATGTCAAATTAACTGTAGTGTAATCCCGTGAATGAGAATTGATAGTAAATACGAGATGCATATTAATGAATTATATTATTACGTAATCTACCTGGAGACCCAGGTTTGATGCCGATGTGTTGCAAGGATATTTTTTTTTATTTATTATTTCATAAATATTTTCTATCGGTATAATGCTATTCAAGATTCAAGTATTCAAACGAAAATTTATAAGTGTAAAAACAATTTTTAATTTATTTTTATTATTTTCTTTATCATGCGTGGATTAGTTATTAATTAAAAATAATTTTTATAATGAAATAATGGTTGAATGATATCACCGAGTGAAACGATCGAAGCATTAAAAAATAATTAAAAAGTTCTCCGTCCCGACTGGGATTCGAACCCACGTCGCTGAGCGATATCAGATTTGAAGTCGAGCGCTTTTCCAAACGAGCTATGCCCAAGGTTACAATGTGGAGAAGAGATTTCAGTATATGACTTGTAAGTTTTGTTTAAATCAAAATGGCGGTCTCCATATTTCACATGTCACTGCAATATGTTTTGAATTATTATAACAACAAACACAAACTGATTACAAAATGTTTATAAAAAATATAAAAAAAATTGTGCGGTAACTCATAACTTCTGAATGTTTGTATTTATTCCATAAAATAATAAAGTTCGTGTAAGACCAATCTTGATGCAAGTAAATTTCGAGACCAGGGACACCATGGTGGCCACCAGATGGCAGCACTTGCAAAGAAAAGATTCGAGCTTCATAAAAATTTCTTTGGAGTGGTTGTTTCTGCAAATTGTTTGAACTTTGTTGAACACAGGTTTGAATCACTGATTAGCATTGATGGACAGGTAAGATGGTCCTCCCTATCTATCCTCCTTGATTCCTTCATTCCTTCATTCCTTCATTCCTTCATTCCTTCATTCCTTCATTCCTTCATTCCTTCATTCCTTCATTCCTTCATTCCTTCATTCATTCATTCATTCATTCATTCATTCATTCATTCATTCATTCATTCATTCATTCATTCATTCATTCATTCATTCATTCATTCATTCATTCATTTATTTCCCCCCCCCCCTTACAGTTTATATGAACCTTCACAAGAAAATTTATAAAGAAAATGTTTTCTTTATTTATAAAGAAAATTTGAAAGGAATTCTTATAATTCATGGAGAATGTTGCCAGAAAAAGTGCAGAAAAGACCCACTCACTGCCCATGTATTTTTCCGTGTGTAAAAATAAATTTGGGGAGGGTTCAACACTCCAAACTTCGTTTACTATGCTCTACCTTACCTTGGTGAATGTGATGGGAATGCTCGACTCGGGCTGGGTCTGTTCCGGTGCCAACTCCGTGAACTGTTGCTGCTGCTGCTCCACCAACGCTAGAGCCTCCTTGATCTCCCGACCAGCACACAGCAGTCTAGAGTCATCCTGGGTCGAGAGCTGCCCGCACTGGATGCACACTGCTGCCACCTGTGGGGACAAATTAACATCATATCTGTAGGCGTGATTAAGGGGAAGATAACACGCCCAATGTTTAAAAAGAAAAAAGAAAAAATACACACATAAAAATTATGAAAAAAAAATTAAAATGTTCTCGTCTACATCCCCTATCATTAGCTAAAATATCAGGTATACAAAATCAAGCTAGTTTTTTTAGTTATAATGAATTTTTAAAGTTGACTAATTTAACATTTAATGAAACTTCCATGTTAAATCAGTCAACTTTAAAAATTAATAACTTGAAAACTAGCTCGTTTTTGTACACCTGATATTTTAGCTAATGATAGGGGATGTAGACGAGAACATTTTAATTTTTTCCTCATAATTTTCATGTGTAATATTATTTTTAACATTGGGCGTGTTACCTTACCCTTAAAATAAAATGAAGCTTTTCTTTTATCATAATAATATAATGATCCATAATTTATCTACATATAACTGAATTACTAATGTAAGTACTGTAAAAGCATAATTTCCTAATAATTTAAAATCATTGATTACAGTACAGGGTCAATTTTACATGTTAGAGTACAGTAAATTATTGTACAAGAACTTTATTACAGTACAAAATGGTTTTATTTATTTATTTTTTAAGATCAGAAAATTCCTACACTCCCTATATTTGAAAAATTTCTTACCAATAACTCCCAATTTCCAATTTCTTAATTTACAATAGTGTTTATATATTGTTTAAAAAATGGAGTATCGACCTCAATTATTTTTATTGCAGCAATGAATAGAGCGTGCAAAGTTATGTTACCCTGATTTTTTTCAAATTTTTTACAGCCCGGGAACTATTTTCAAAAAATTATTGAAAGTCCATTTTGATGACGTCACCAGGCGTCTCTCCTTAAGAAAAGGATAGGACTTGCCGTCTCGTGACGTCACAAAAAAGACTTTCAATACTTTTTTAAAAATACTTCCAGGGCTGTAAAAAATCTGAAAAATTCATTGTTGCAATAAAAAAATTGATGCCAATAATACATCACAGCAAAATACATCACAGCTATCTTGTAGCAAAGAAAATATTCTTAGGACCATCACACATTAATACAATATAAAAAATTTACCCTGCCAGGTCCACAAACACACCTGAGACATTGACGTGGTCAGGTCCTCCTGCAGTTGTCTCAGGTTACACAGTCTCTCTCGAACGTGAGCGTCCAGAGCTGCCATGGCTGCAGCTTGCTGAAGGTCCAGAGTCTCTCGCAGCTGCTCAAAGTGAAGCTGGACCCTCGCACGAGCACCGTCAACGGTACCTCCCTGGTCCCCGTCAGTGGAGGTGCCGATGGTGCCCTCCATGCGCTGTACTGTGTGCTCTGTGGGGTATTGGTTTGATTAACTTCAAAGATGTAGAAGATTAATGTCGGTGGTATGAAAAATAGGCCTTATGGTTGGTACAGCTCTCTGAAAATTTCAGCAAACCTTCCTGACAGCATGAAATTCTTTTTCATGAAAAAAAAAAAAAAGAAAAAGAAAAAGAAAAAAGAAAAAAGGAGAGAGATCAAAATCGGTGAAATTTTCAAGATATTCAGCATTTAAGATTAGCATTGTTTTAAATGGGGACTGCTGGGGCTTTTAATCAAATCAGTATCTCTTTCACACAAAAAATTGATTACTCAAAATATACACCAATTTGTTGTTGTCTTTTTACATCATTAAAATAATAATTATTTTGTCCTTTATGTTATACTTTCAAACAGGGGCGATCGGTCCATAGATGCGAAGAATGCACTGCATGACCAACACAGATGGGAATGATGGGATTTTTTTTATTGTCTTTTGGTGCTCCAAGCATATAATTTTCATTAGTTTGAATTTATAATTTTGAATAAAATCCCGCTGATCTTATTCTCGCTTATCTTCGTATTTTTTCGCGATTCAAGACTGCGGCCCGAGTGATCGCAGTCATCACTACGTCACTAGAACCGGATCTAGCCAATAGCAAAGGCGCAAAATGAGATGGTGGGTGGGGTGGGCTATGGTAAAAATATTAGCTGGTGAAGCGCTGTATTCAGAGCCTCCTCAACCAATCAAAATCAGAACTTTGCTTGCCCGGAAAATTTATGTCACATGTCGAGTCACATGATATGACGAGAAACTTTGATATTCGATATTCGAAAATATTTAATAAATAAATAAGTATGTTACTCTTTTAAAATAAAAATATCAATTATGAAATTACCACATTTATTCTAATTTTTAAATTACCTAGTCTGTAGTCTTATAGTCTCTAGTCTGATTTTTTTATAGAAAAAATATTCTTTGCAAGCTGGCGCCATATATATGCTGTGTTGCAAAAACGAACTACTTAGTAGTTAGTAAAGTTCGCAAGCTAGTACGGAAGCGAACACGTCTGGTTCTGTTCAGTGATGCCTGCGATGTATTTTGCTTGTGTTATGCGTGTCTAGTGTATAATTTAGGGAGTTTCTTTAAACTGTGTGAAATATACCTAATATAATAAGTTGAAAAATTTATTGATAGTTTACCAAAAAGAGCGTCGTCTATATATGAAATTTAAAAGATAGTAAGTTTGTTTTACATTGACATATGGTAGAATAAAAATTATACTTAATTTTATCATAATTTAGGAGCAACGGAAAATAAGAAATAATACTTTATAATTTGCACCGTTGATTAAAAAGAATGAAAAATACATACATTTAAAAAATAAAACATTGAAATTAGTAAATTAACTTTATTTTTAGAATACGGCAAAAATATTAGAGAAACTTTTTGTTTCATCATCGATGGTAGCTTCGGTTATAAAAAAATATCAAAGTTTTTATTGAATTTTAATAAAATAATACTGGATTGATAATTTTAGGAATCATATAAAACTTTGAATCATGTTTCTGGAGTGTTAATTTTGAACTTCAAAATTTATCTGCCACGCCCCTTTTTTAGAAAAAATTGCCCCTGCGGCGGGCTGTCCGGGGGGCACGGCCCCCCGGACCCCCCTTTGGCTTTTTATTCTGGCCGTTTTCGATGCGCATGACTATGTAGTAAGGTCACCGATCGCCACTGCTTTCAAATTACCATCGGAAAATATTGAACAATGGTCGAGACGGTAGTCCTTACTATTGTACTAATACTAAGAAACAACTAATTAAGTGGCAAGTAAAAGAAAAGAAGTTATGAATGCAAGATCTAAGAAAATAAAGTAAGAAGAAGGAAATGTGTTTAATTCTAAAAGGCTACATAACTTTCTTGTGTACAGTACTGTACTTGATTCTTGCCTTAATTTTGTATTATTGATACACATTTTACTCTACATTACAGTACACTTATTGAAACTACATAGAAATCAATAGATTCAAAACTAAACAATGTTGTACGAAGTATTATTATCATAATTTAAGAGGACAAAGTAAAAACTTAGAATGTTATCTTTGTTTTTGGGAAAGTCTCAGTATTTTTAAACTATAAAACCTTTATTAGACTTGGTGTTCTTTTTATCTCTCTAGTTACCAAACTACATGGCCAGCCAAGATAATGCCTCTATCTCGCCACTCACCAATCTTGTGCACCGTTTCTCCCAACTGCTCCATGAACTGTCTCATGCGGGCGATGGCACTCTGAACGGACTGACGAAGACTCTCCGCCTCCGTCTCAACGAGTCCGTGCTGAAAACAAAGTTCAGGAATGTTTAAATGGAGATGAAAGTATTTGGAAATAAATTTAAAGTAGACAAAATTATCCAACTTTAGATACAGTAAATCTTGTTCAGATGAAATGAAGAAAATAAACAACCAATATTTTAAATAAAGTATTAATTGTAATATTTAGTACACATAAATGCACATATGTGGTACATAAATTAACCAACAAAAATTAATTTACGTACTCTTTAGAAAAAGGAATTTTCTGGACAGAATTACAATTCTGTAGTTTAGCAATTATAAAATTGTATTTCTTGAAAGAGCTTAATTGCTACTAACAGAATCCTCTTTAACTCATTCTTTTTTATAAGCTTATAATGAACAACTTACATGAAAATTTTTTATTTCAAAAATGAAAAGAGGGTTTCAAATTATGCCACTCTGAATTTTTTCAGATTTTTTTGAGACCCAGAAATATTTTTAAATAATTATCGAAAGTTCTGCAAGTTAAGTTGGCACCCCTGAATCCTCAATAAAAAGAATAGGGACTGGACGCCTATTGATGCCTCCACTTTCAATAATTTTTAAAAATAGTTCCAACACTCAAAAAAATCTGAAAAAAATCAGGGTAGCATAATTTAGTACCCTCTATTCATTTTTGCAGTAAAAATATTTCATGTAAGTTGTCCATTGTAATAATGTCTAGCAGTAAAGTATTTTAACACAACTACTGTATCATGTCCTTCAAATCATCTCTCGCTACCTTATGGTTCTTATGTCTTCCGTAGTCCTTGCACACAAAACAGATGAGTGGTGACTGCTGACAAGAGTCCTCCAGACACGCAAACTCGGCCACGTGTGACGGGTGGGTCGTACACTTGGCTCGCTCCCTCGGCTTGTCCGCCAACGGGACTCTACGATGTCTCGCCAGAGTGCGAGTGGCGTGCGTCAGCTCAGAGCAGTCCGAGCAAAGGTGAGAGCCGCACACCACGCAGTACAGGACGGCCTGGTGACTTTCGTCCTCATCACAGGACACTGGAGCAGACACCTAAGGACGCACAAGTCAATCAGTCAGGAATTCAGAATAAAATTTTAGACAAAGCGTCGTAGATTAATTATCGTACAGTAGTTTTTAAGACAGAATGGTTGGCTCTAATTTTGGTTAATGTGTACTGAATAAAATTGTATAAATTGACATGATAACCTATATGGTTAGAAGATTAAAGGTATGATATTGTATTATTGGTACATATTTTTTAATATTTGATTGTAAGTCTAGCGCTGAAAATCAAGATGATACCCAAAATTACAGTAAGAATCATGCAAATTATTTATTATACAGTACCGTTATGTTTGTATGTTAAACTCTGTATATTATGCAACAATGTAGATAAGGGAGGAGGGAAGTATGCTGATATGGTTTATATTATGGGAGAGCAGGGCAGTGAATCTATCACCCAGCAAACCCTCCCTCGAATGATCTATTTTCCAAAATAATAAGACGTGATATTCCTCACCTGCCTGTCTGCCACCTCCAGCAGTCTACCGAGGCCAGGAGAACCGACGGCTCCACTCGGCACTCCTGAGGAACTTCTGTCCTGGGACACCTGCAGTCTCTCTAGCAGCTCCAGCAGCGCAAAGTTCTTCTTTAAACCCCACACTCCACTCTCTCCTGTAAAGAAATATCACAACTTGTAGCAAAGAGTGAGAAATTTGGAATTGACTAAGAAATAGAATTAATTTCCTATACTATAATATTACTGCATTTTTCTTGTAAAAATATGACATACAGTATGCATACGTAGTAAAAAATTAATTTTTAAGACCCTCCTTCAATTATTACTGTGTGTACCGGTAAAAAGGAAATTTATACATCAGTGTAAAATTACTATATGTATGCATATATATATATATATATATATATTATATATATATATATATATATATATATATATATATATATATATATATAAATCCAGTACAGTATGCACACTTCACTTTCATTAATATAAACAAGAATAAACAAACAAAATTTTAACAAAAATAACACTTATTAGTGCTTTTTCATTAAAAAATTACATTTACGCACAGTTTTTGAAGCCTTTTGCGAGTGCTTTCGACAATGTAGCTGCTTTTTTTTCTTGTCAAATCTTTTACCCCGTAAACAGAAGTGAAAATGAGCAATAACTTTGTGCGGTAAATATCGGCTTGAAAGACTGTATTATTGTAAAATAATACAGCAAAAATATTAATTCAGAGACTGTAAGCCAAATTGCTTGCCATTCTTCTACTGTAGTATTTGTGCCTTCATGAAAATATAATTTTAACAAGGAGAGATTACTAATAGAGACTCATATCAATAATTTGAGAGCTTCTTTTGGCTCACAGCTATGCATACTATATAGGAATTAATGCTCCCTCCCTGGGGTAAATACATCTCGTTTTCTACCCAATGCAGTGATGCACTTGTGTGTGGTTCCCCAGGCCTTGGACATAACTTTGGTCCATTGAGAAAAAGTAGAGGTGTCCATTCTGACTGAGGTTTTCCATGGTTCCCTCAGTCTCACCTCAGCGAATGCTGGGATGCGTATTAACCATCATCCGTTATCTATACCTTATTCCTACCCATTACCCTGCCACGAGCTGGAAGCTCTCAGGGGTTTATCCTTGTATATGTAAAAAAAGAATTGAGGGTCTAAGTGTCAAATTACCAACGGGCGTAGGCTGCCTGTCAAACGGACATAGCACTGCCGCTTCTCGCTGAGGGAGTCTAAGCAGACAAGCGTGGCAAACGGTGTGTCCACAGTACAAGAGACGTGGAATTCTGTCTCCCGTCAGACCAAAAACGTCCTCGCAAACACGGCATTCCAAAACCTAGAAACATAAGTTTGTAAGCAGGGCACCGAAATTAGGGTCAGTGTCAAATATGTCATGCAAATTTTCATTCTCATACACTTACATTTGATTTTGAACTCATTTTATATTTAAATTCATATCTTGCATTACTTGATGATCGATTCCATTCGTCTTGATTATCACTATTCATCAGTTAATTTATAGAAAAATGAAAATTTATAAGCAGATTCTGCAGATTTTGCGTTGACGAAAACAATCAGCTGATTTTTAAGGTGGCGTTTAAAAATGGCGGAAACTTAATCCTCGTCGCTGATTGGTCCACTGATTTTTCATCCAAGCATGCGTATTGGTGGGTGGCGCAACCACAGCTGTTTTACAGACGTAATGAAAAAAATATTATTTTTCGTTTTCTACAAGTTTTTTACTAAAATATCTGATATGTAGAGCATTAATTAATCAATTTAAATATTAAAATAATGATTTAAGACTAAAAAGTGATAGGTAATTAGCCGGCAAAGGCCTTAAAATGCCGAATGAAAATGGGTGCTCGGTGAGCGCTAAAGAAAATCCATTATTTGACTTGGAATGTTTTCTAATCGCTGGAGATATTAAACTTTGTGCAAGAAGTGAAATTGGAAGACGACAGATATTGGCTTTAGTTACTGGGTAAGAAAAATAGGTTTGATTGTTATTAAATCGTAATAAACGTTGTAATTTTCAATGCTAAAATGTGTCCTTTACGACCGACCATGGGGGCCATGCAAGGTCAATAAAAGCATGACATTCTGACTTTTGTGTTCTGGGTTCATGGGTGTTTCTGTTTTAATTAACTAGATTAAAATAAATGCACAAAGAATTATTGTTTATCGCCATGTTTTTAAAATAGAAATTAAAAAATCTTTAAAATGAAGTATTGAATCTTCAAAATAAATCTTTTAAAAAAGGTGGGGTTTCCCATGCATAAAATGTAACATAATCTGCCCCCAATAATTTAATTTTCATTTCATTTTAATTGTTTGTATTTATTCTTAATGTTCATTAATGTTTGCCATTAATAAGCATGTTGTCTTGTTTTTTCTAGGCTGTTGTGGACGTAAAATTAGGGTAAATTAAAATGTCCCTTTTTCACCATAAAAGAAAAAAATTCTGCAATATTCAAATATTAAGCATATCTAGGGAAGCTTTTGACAGGTTATTAAGTCAAAATACTGGTAGCTAGTGGAAGAAGGATAGGTAGAAATATATATTTTTTAAAAATCTTGTTGAGTAGAAAATCTAAAAAAGGGGAGACTTTCTAGAGAACAATTTTTCTGGCAATGGGATTTTGTCCTAGGGTATTTTGTCTGGGTATTATATCCAAGGGTATTTTATCAAAGGGTATTTTATCCGTGATTCGGATATATCGACCTCAAATTTTTTTATTGCAGAAATGGATGGAGGGTGCAAAAATATGCTACTATGAAGTTTTTCAGATTTTTCTGAGACCGGAAAGTATTTTTAAAAGATTATTGAAAGTCCATTTGATGACGTCACGAGGCGCCTCTCCTTAAGAAAAGGATAGGACATTAACGCCCGTGACGTCATAAAACGAACTTTCAATAATTTTTTAAAAATACTTCTCGGTCTCAGAAAAATCTGAAAAAAATCAGAGTAGCATATTTTTGCTCCCTCTATCCATTTCTGCAATAAAACAATTTGAGGTTGGTACTCCATTAATGCTCTAAGATATCATACGCCTTCAAGATTCCATACGGTATCATATACATCAGTAAAAACTTGTTATAATGTAAAATCAAGGGACCCAGGATATTAGGTTACATATTAGGATATTATATTGAGTTTTTCCTATCCACGAAATGCTAATTATTTTTTATGGGAGTCTGCTTTACTCAAAATTGAGTTTTACTGTACCTAACAACATTTGATTTGAATTGATTTTAACGATCTGCGGCAAATGTGGATATACCACAGTGGCTCGCAATATAGTACTCAACGCACTCTTAAATCCCTCGTAACTCTTCGCCCCCACCACCTCGGACGGCAGGGAGTTCCACTCCCTCACTGTTCGGTTTATGAAGGAGTACTTTCCCACATCACTTCCACTACCCCTGAACTCCAGTTTCCACCGATGATCCCCCCTCCCAATATATCTACCTTTCCTAGTTCTGTAACTTAACTCACTCCAACCTGCCATTTAACTTTAAACAAATTTTCCAATCGGTTGTACACATAGATTCTCCTTTCCTCAAGTGACTCCCACTCCAAAGTCTCAATCATTTTCGACACGCTCTCATAATCCCTTGCATAATAACGAGTTTTTACTGTATAAATATAAAAATGTATTTGAAATTAAATATCTTACGTTTACAATATTCCATTAATCAAATTCTAAGCAAGGAACTTTTACAGCTTTTAACTCAATAAGACCCTGGTAATCAAAAGAACTGAAAAAAGGTAAAATATTGCAAGTAATGTACATCCTTATCTCTTCCCTGGTATATTAATAATCTGTAAAACAGTATGGAGTTTACGCTCATTTGATCACAACATTTAATTTATTAATATTTTAAGGATGAATCTCAGTAGATTGATATCTCGCAATCGTAGCGCCTGAATGCAAAAAGACTTGCAGGGAACTTACAACTCACTCAATAAGTGGCATACAAATTTTGAAGCAAATCTGTCTTATCAGTTTTGTGAAAACTGAGGTAGAAGTTTAACATTGGCCTTATAGACGAAAACCGGAAATGGAGCTGTTTTAAGAAAAGTGCAAGTCTGAATTTGCTCAAACCATAAGCGAATAAGTTTTAGAACATTCTCGATTTTTTAAAATTTATTTCATTTGATTCGTTTGCAGGGAAATATTCTTTTACTCCGAAGTAACTGAGATTAATCGTTAATCTAATTTACTCTGGTCCGCATCAAAAAAGAAAACTCTAATACTGTACTGCACCCTTAGTTTCACTTGCAAAAGAATATGACATACCTTCTCTTTAAAAGGCAAAAATAAAAACATTATTTTCTTTGGTGTACAGTATAATATAATCAATAGGTAATACATGCTTGTATTTGTTTCAGCTCAAATGAACTGGTGTTGTACTACACTGTACTGGAACAACCCCTTCCTGTGATCAAGCAAATCCCATGGCTACTCGACTCCAACAAGCAAATTACAGCTCTTTGCTTCGACCCTTCTGGCACTTGGCTTTTAGTATCAGGTAAATATACTAAATATAATTAAAGGCAATGAAGTAGACAGGGTCTTACTGTTACCCCTTCTCATATTTTTTTAGATAGATGTATTCACCCCCTCTCCTTCTCTCCCCAAGAAAATCCTATTTTTTTTATCTCAAGAGCTATATGACCTTCCTAACTAATTAAGTGGCATTATTGATATATTAACCCTAGCACTACCGGGGGGGGGGGGGGGGGGGGGGGGGGCGTGTCTTTAAATCTTTAAAAGCGGGAAAAAGTTTAAATACAGTACTGTATTGCCTCAAAAATTCTGAAATTATGAAAAAATTGTAGAATTTTGTAATTCCTCCTAGTTAGGCACCCAGCAATATATTTCTGAAAAAAAAAAAATCGTGAGAAAAAAATTAACTTTTTTTTTTAACAGTGGTATAAATAGTATATCATTTTTCCCCTCTCCCCACCCCTCCCCTTCCCTCTAGTAAAATGTGTGACAAAAAATGCATTGGTTAAGATGTAAAGTACAATACGTCAAGTACTACTGTAGAATATCACTAGCCTTATCAACATTATGGCTTTAATCTTACATTGCTTACAGTATCTGCAGGATATCCTTTACTATAGTGGAGTCTCACTTAAAATTAATCTCCTCTGAATTAGTTGTAACTTCTAATCTTTTTGTAAAATATTTGAATACTGTACCCTTTTTTTTTTTCAGTTTAGATTTCTTTTTTTTTTTTTCTACTGAACTTTGTTGTAGGGTACTGGCCACAAAAGTGACTAAATTTAACCTCCCGGCTCTTCGTAGACCCTACTTTTATGGGTCCCTTCCAAACCGGGGCGGAAAAATAAATTTCAAAAACTAAAAAAAAAAAAAAAAAAAAAAAAAAAAAAATCTCAAATTTGTAATTCTGTCTTTCCTAGGTCGAGATGGCTCCATGTTTGTGGTACCTGCTCTCTCCCTGGTGGACCCTTGTGCCGCGCTGGACCACCGTTGGCGTGCCGGAGATCTGACGGAACTGCCGCTGGCCCCCGGTTCTTCTCGCCCAAGTCCCGCGGCAGTCACCTGGTGGCACAACCTGGACGGGCAGCACGTGGCGATCATTGGCTCCGCTCAGGGTCACGTCTGCTTTGTCAGTCTGACGTCAGGGGCTGACCTGGGCAAGACGGCAGTACCTGAGCCGATATCTGCACTCAGTCTGTGCCAGGATAACAACCTGGACTCTGTTTTTCTACTGGTTAGCAAAAATGTTGTACAGTACTGTACATAACATATTGATGCTTCTGCGGTGAAATGCTCACTTTGCAATTTCCAAAATACAACAAAATGCTCACTTTGCAAATCAAGAAGGTCTATTATTACTGTTTCAGATACAGTAAAAACGTGTTATTATGTCAAGTCAAGGGACCCAGGAAATTGGGTTTACCTTATATCGAGTATACCTTATATCAAGTTTTTCCTATACCTGCAATACTAATTATTTTTTACGGGACCTTTACTCCGTTACTCAATATTGAGTTTTTACCTTATAACAAGTTACGTAATGACAAGTTTTTACTGTATTTTACAACCTTCTTAAAGTGCAGAGTGAGCATTTTGTTGTATTCTAGAAATTGCAAAGTGAGCATTTCACCGCGGAAGCATCAATACTGTATTTTATTTCCAAAAAAGATGTACTAGTTTAATTTGTTTAATATTCCTACTGTAATTATTATTCATATTTTTATGCAGCTCTCCTTGTTATTTTCCAACCCACATACTGTACCAGTTACCGTCCTCTCCCGCAGATCACCAGTTCAGAGGGTTCCCAGTGGCGACTAGGACTGGAGCAGAGATCAGCTGGTTACTGCTGGCCACTGGAACGCTCCGCCCTTGACATGGGTCTGGACGCAGACGCTCTGCCCGGCGCTTGTCTGGTCCCTCTTCCAGCGAGGTCAAGACTCCAGGGACTCAAGCAACTCTCAGTCGAGAAGTTGGCAACCCTTAAACAGAAGCTTGCCGAGACCAGGAAGGGAGGAGGGTCGCTCGTCAAGAAAGGTAGGGTTACCAAATGAATCTTTGTTATTTTGGAGACATGGTAACTAAAAAATAAATAAAATCTTATGGTTAATTCCATTGGGTAATCTGCCTTTTAATGTTGCCTGTAAAATGTAAAATAAAATTAGAGCAAAATTTATTTGCCAAAAAAATAATTTTGATTTAATTACTGTAGATGGTAATACTAGGCATTGATAATAGCAGAACTTGCAAAGTTATTCACAGTGCTCTCTGGAGCACTTAAGGCTCAACCTGAGAAATTTGGACGAAAAAAGTAGCATTGAAATTAATTTGGTAGACTTACAACAATTGTCCAATACTACTGATTTTTTTTCAGATTTTTTTAACCGTTGGTTTATTTATAATTAGTTTATTTAAATGTGAATTTTTTATCCTTTCAATGTTAAATTTTTCAATCAACATTATACAAAAACAGCTCGAGATATTTTTTAAAATTTTATATAGATTAGGATCTATTATTTATTTTTTTTTTACTATTTTTATGAATGTTTTCGTATATTTTGAACCGCTGCATTGTTATTAAAACTAGATAAGAAATTTGGCAATGCTCTAAAGGGACTGTAGTCACCACCCACTCCTCCCAGAGTCGCATTGCTAGTGCAACAGTGTTGCCGCGTCTTTTTTATGGTGTGACCTTGACAGACAAATTGTCAGGTTCTACCTTAATATCCAGTTTAGTCAATTTTGGTTGAATGTAACAAATTAAAACAAATGTATTTCCACGGAACAATTTGTCATATTGCAGACTCGAGCACCGAGGACATGCTACGTCGGAACACCATCCACGAGAATAGTCTGGAAGGGGAGGGGCAAGGTCCCAGTCCAGAGAGGGTGGGGGCGGAGCTGGGATTCTTCACCCCTCAGTACGCCAGGGGACGCTACATGCTCTCGGCTTTCTACCCATCAAATCAGATGCTCAAGGTACTAATGACTTGTCACGCCAATACATTTTTGCAGAATATAAGTATTGTTCTAATTACAGGAATAATAAATCTACTCACTTTGGTCAAATTTCCATGGGGCATACCTTTAAATCTCATATCTGTCTGAAACAAAATTCAAGTATTAATTCTTGCACTTTAAAATCTGAAATTTTCTAGTTATTTCCTAGAATATTTGATTAATCACTGAAAATATTTTTATATTTCAAGTCTTTACTAAAACAATAGCTTTGAAAAAACTGCATTTTTTTTATCCTGATTTGGTAATAGGATGTAATTAAATACATAATTACAGTACTATACATAATACAGACAGTACAGTATGTAAAAATTTCATTCTTAATAGAAACAGCATTCAAATTTTTAGTCTCCACTGTAGTTTTTATTCTATTTAAATTCATTTATTATTTTTCCCTCATGAATATACATATAAAAAATTCAGAGGCAGGAGACACCAAACAGTCCATGCAGAACCTAACACGAAAAGTACTGTATTAACAATTTACTTTACGTTGATGTTGTCCCCCAGATTCTGCCCATGAGTGTGACAGAGGACCCTCTTTACCTCCACAAACTTCCCCCTGGCTGTGACTCTCTACTCTACACGGACCGGTTCCTTTTTGTCACCGACACTCAATGTCAGAGTGTCACCATCATCTCCTGTCAGCTCTCAGAGATGAGGCCCGACAGAGACAAGGTCAGTCAATAACATTGTTCGACTATGATTTCATTGGCAACAAAAAATAATACAGTACAGTAAGTTATTAAATGTGATTATAATAAAATTATCTTCTTCTTCGTCTTTTCTTATGCCCACGTGTTGGCTATTAAGCCATTTTACTTCTAGTAAGCTAATAGAGAAAGGATTTGTTTTCTTCTCTTTTCATGTTGCCAGGCAACAAGTCAAGTTCTGTAGTTAATGTAGAGCATCTAAATAAATGCCCTCTGTCTTGAGGTTCATTTTTACATAATTTACGAATGTCACCACCATCTTGGATTTTAAACCTCTTCTGATAGCATCCAAGATAGTCATGGCCTGTGTCTAATCTAAATTTAACAGTGTCTGTGAATCTATTGTAATTATGAATTTTAGATAATTAAAATATATCATCCCCCCACACTTTAGTACTTGCTTTTACTTTCCAGGCTAAGTTATCTTTTTGTTTCACTGCATTATTAATATGAGCTTGAATTGAATGAATGGATATGTTTGTTACTTTCCATTAATGATTTTCCACCATATGAACTTCAGGAGCACAATGCAGAATCCGTGATCCAGAGATTTGACCTTGAGGGTGACGAGCGAGTACTCTGCGTGTACAAGCGCACGGAGAGCAACTACTACAGTAGTCAGGAGCGGAGCGTTCGAGAGGAACAGCGGGCGGGAAGTGAGGGGAGAGAAGGGGCTCGCAAACTGACCAGTCTGGTGACCGTCTCATCGGGTCCTTCCTCCGACAGAGTGTACAGCCAATCACGAGGCTCACAGCCCCCACCAGAACTCTGTCTACCCCAGAGTATCAAGGACATCAAGATAGAAGCCCCGCAGGTTGATACCTGTGTGGTGGTCACCAACAAGGCAGCGTACGAAGTCAAACTCAGGTAGGTCTTCTTCTTTTCTTATGCCCACGTAATGGCGCTTAAGCCATTTTACTTCTAGTAAGTCAATAGAGACAAGATTCTTACTATTCTCTCTTCATGTTGCCAGGCAAAGAGTCAAGTTCCACAGTTTATTTATTTATTTATTTATTTATTTATTTATTTATTTATTTATTTATTTATTTATTTATTTATTTATTTATTTATTTATTTGTTTATTTGTTCATTCGTTCATTCGTTTATTTATTTATTTATTATTTTTTTACTAAATTATTTCTATTTGCCATTAAAATCTCTCTCCCTTACTATTCATCATCTAATCTTAGTCCTCTTATGTTCAGACAACCCCCGGCTGAGCTGTTCATGGAGCTTGCTCTGGAGAAGGAAGAACTTGAGAAAGCTGAACGGTTGGCGCTGCTCTTCGGTCTTAACGTTCGTCAGTTGTTGGAGGTTGCCGGTGACCTAAAGTTGGCGGCGAGGCAGTTCCCCCAGGCCATCATGCTGTACAAGTTGTCCAGGGTTAGTAGTGAGCTTGGGTCAAATGTGAGACATTTAGCGCAATAAAAACAGTTCTGTCGGTCTAGTGTTGGCCCAGTGCCTGTTGGGCCAATTCTGGGCCAGCACTGATCTCGTGTATGCTGAGAGACTTGAGTAGTAATGGGCCTTTCATTGAGAGGATATGCAAAATCCATTTTTATATTTTTGTGAATTGAATTTTGTTTTGAAATAATTAAGTAATTTATTGAATTATTTTAATGTATTTTAATACTGCTCTGTAGTGTAGTGGTTAGTGCCCCTGGCTCTGGTCCGAGAGGTCCCCGGTTCAATTCCCGAACACGGCAGACTTTTCGTGACTTGGGATGGGTGTGACTGATTACTAGATTATGGAGTTAGTAGGAGGAAGGCAGCTTACGGCTGTCTATACTCCGCTGCCCTGCAGTATTGCACTGCCACTGCAGGCTGCACAGATCTGGTAGTAGGAGTCCAGAAGAGTGCAGAAAAAGGTTCTGAGAGCCTGGTAAGCCCCAGCATGGTCGCAAGATAACTCTTACTGACTAGACTAAATATTGGCATGGCCACACCCGAAAGGGTAAAATGGTGTCAAGGGTATTTTTTTTTTTATTTTAATGTGAATATGCCTATTTACTATGAATATTTTCACTTCTGATTGTCTTTTTTAAAGAAGCACATGATGTCAACGTCAAAATTCAATCTCTAATAAAAATACGAGAGGTGAATAGCACAATAGAATCAAGTGAAGGAGAATAATTATTACTACTGTATATTTTTCATTGAAAGTTTTATGCTCCTTTGAAGAAGGTTACACAGATCAGCTGTGTTAGCTCCATTTGATTAACCTTAGCAGTGCAACAAAAATTCTGAATTTCTTTTAGAGACAGATTTACCTAAAAGCCACAGAAGAAATTTAAAAACAATTATTCAAGACAATTTTTATAAATTAAATTTTTTAATTTGGCCCTCCATGGGAAAGCTCTAGATGCTAAAAATTCAAAAAAAAATATTAAAAAAATCTTCTCGTGTAAATATTTTGAAATTATTCCTGGGGTTGTTAGGCACTAAAATTCTCAAAAAAAAAAAAAAAAATAAAATAAATAAATAAATAAATAAATAAATAAATAAATAAATAAATAAATAAATAAATAAATAAATAAATAAATAAATAAAAATATTTTGTCACATTGTTAAAGTTTACATGTTAATCAAATGGAACTATGTCAATCAGCTGATCCGCATTACCTTCCCCTTAATGCCAGTTAAAATTCAAGTATGTGTTCAGAGATAAAATGTTAATATTTCTGATTACAACTCACCAAGCAGCTGAAGTAGAAATTTAATCACATTTTCCAGTGTCGCCACCTGAAGAGTGTGCTCAAGTTCGCGATGTCGGGCCACTCTGCGGAGCTGCTCGGTTACGTGGAGGTGCTTCTGTCAGCCGTGGACATTGACCTGTCAGTCTCGGAGAAGATGCATCTCAGTAACCTGGCCATGATGAGCCACGTCGAGCAGGTCCTGAGACACACCGCAGGAAAGAAGGCCTTCCTCTACAAGAAGTTCTTGTGAGCAAGACAGTTTGTTTTCCTAAAATATTATGGCTAGAAACATTTTGTAGAAATGGTGTTGGTGAAAAAAGAACCAAAATACTTCCGTTGCCTTCTTATTTGATTGTTAAAAATATGCAGTTATAGTGAGAAATTTAAATTTTTTACCAATTTTTATTTCTAATTACCCCTAGCATTGCCAAGGACATTTTTTTGTCACGCGCTAGGCCATTGGGAAGGGGAAAGGTTGAAATCACCTGCTATTTGAATCAAATGTTAAAATTAAGAAGGATTAAAAAAAAATTCAGAATTTTTGGAGTAGTATTTCATATTTTTTTCTTGCTTTAAAAGAGTTATGGGTTGTCTCACTCCACCCCCCTCCCCTTCCCCCTTGGTATGCTAGGGTTATTTACTCATTTAGAAATTGTTAATACTGTATGTTTAGATCTATGTACACAATACTTTTATTCAAAGACTTGTTGTAAAAATAACATGAATCCCATCAAGAAGGAAATTTAAATATCAAAGCACAAACAAAGAAGTATACAAATAAATAGAAGACACTTGATTTCAATAGCAAATTTAGGTATTGAATATATATATATTTTTTTTTACTGAATTGTAATGAGTTTCTATAGAGGCTTCAAGTCAGCTGATTTTTCGGTGTTCCCACCCGCTATACCAAACCTATGTAAAAAAAAATGTGAATTCGTTTTTTCACTAAGAATAGGATGTTTTAGGGAAAATTCCTTTACGGAACTTAAGTCCAAACTGAAAAATACAGTAGATAATTCAAGATTTAGATTTTTTACTTCATTTATAACCGAGAAAAGTTAAAAAAAAAACACTTTGCTTCATTTTCAAGTGCAAGATGGACCTTAGCGACACCAGTTGAACAGTGCAAGCGCATCATTTGAAATTTCTATTACAAGATCTTGTTTGTTATTTCCTTGACAGGTCACTGCTGAGGGACAACCTCCACTACGACGAGGTACTGGCGGTCAACGTGGCTGGTCAGACCGGGCTCTGGGACGTCTTGTTGTTCCTCGCCTCCCACCGAGGTCTACGACCGGAAGTTCTCGACATTCTGCTCAAGATCGTGGCATCTCTGAGCGAAGCAACGAGACGGAGCAGTCCTGCACTCAAACCAACGAGTCTGCAACCTCCCAGCATAGAAAGTGAGTGTGGAGAGTGATAAAAAGATATAAATGACTGTAAATTGTTCAGTAAAAAGCTAAAAAAATGTCCTTATAAGTAAAGAGTTTTAGCATTTAAGAGCAATAAATTGCCTGAAAAAATTATATCCTCATAATTTGATCATAATAGTTTTTATTTATTGCAAAAATAAGTACGAGGATGAAGTTATTAATTTTTGTCATTTTTTTTTAAATTATTCAAATTAAGGAAAATAAACCATTTAGGTTGTGATAATCTTATTAAAAGAAAAGAATAGGAATAACCAGCAAGGCCTTACCGATCGAAAGAGTCACAGCAGGTGGAAATTCTTGCGGTCACAGAGGTTCACTCGAAAGTTTTTACATTTTTGAAACGTTTCGCATCGTGGAGATGATTCTACTTCTTCTTGTGACTGAAGAAGCATCTCCACGATGCGAAACGTTTCAAAAATGTAAAAACTTTCGAGTGAACCTCTGTGACCGCAAGAATTTCCACCTGCTGTGACTCTTTCGATCGGTAAGGCCTTGCTGGTTATTCCTATCGTTTTCTTTTAATAAGATTTTTTTAAATTACTTTGATGAAAAGCTAAAATTCAATAATTAGAGGAGGAAAGAGGTGGAAGTGAAATGCCAACTAATGAATCATAATTTTGGATAATTTAAATGTAATTTATTATCACATTTTTTTTATTTATTTATTTATTTTTTTTAATAATACACGAGTCAAAAGAATTAGTAAAATAATTTGGTATAAAAAATAGGCACTATACATTGTGTAAAATACTTCATGTTATTCATCACCTGTTTCAGGTGGCATGTGGATGTGCCTGAGTGACCCTGAGCTGCTCCAAGCCTTGTTGGTGAAACCCAAGACTGCCAGGAGTCACCTGAACTTTGTCTCAGGACTGATAGCCACCCTGGACCCTGTCATTCTGCAGGTTAGTTCACAGTTTAAGAGAAAGTAAGAAAAAATGTTTTTATTTTTTTTTTAATCTCTTAAAAATTTCTCAAGCCATCATTAAGGTAGAGATAACGCCGAACAGCTGATCGACGTAATGCCCTTTGATTAACATGTAAACCTTAGCAAATTGACAAAAATTCTGAAATTTTTTTGAGAGGCAGATATTAGTGCCTAAAAGCAATAGAAAAAATTTCAAAACGATTTAACGAGCCGATTTTTTTTAATTAATTTTTTTAATTTTCAGCATAGGGCTTTCCCAGCATGGAGAGCCAAACTAAAAAATTAATTTAAAAAAATCGGCTCGTTAAATGTTTTTGAAACTTTTTCTATGGCTTTTAGGCACTAATATCTGCCTCTCAAAAAAAATTCAGAATTTTTGTCAATTTGCTAAGGTTTACATGTTAATCAAAGGGGATTACGTCGAACAGCTGTTCGACGTTATCTCTACCTTAAATATGTTTTTACTTTTTTAATGATTTATTTCTTTGAAAGAAAAGAACAAAAAAAAAAAAAAAAAAAAAAAAATTGAACGATGATCAATGCTATATTCAGAGGGGGCATAGAAATTAATAAAAAAGAAATAAATAAATAGTGTTTTTTTAATTAATAAAACACTGTTTATGTATATTTTTTTGGAATTTTTTATGTATCAATCTTACTACTGTTATTTTCCCATCAAATTCATGCAATGAGATACTAGAATGTGAAAATTTTTGTGGCTTAATCGAAAGAAGGGGTAAAAATATGACACTGAATTTTTTCAGATTTTTCTGAGACAGGGAACTATTTTTAAAAAATTATTGAAAGTCTATTTTATGATTTTATGACGTCACGGGCGGCACTGCCCTATCCTTTTTCTTAAGGAGTGCCGCCCGTGACGTCATCAAAATTGACTTTCAATAATTTTTTAAAAATAGTTCCCGGTCTCAGAAAAATCTGAAAAAATTCACAACACCATATTTTGACCCCTTCTTTCGATTAAGCCACTAAAATTTTCACATTCTAATATCTCATTTATGTTTTAACTTCTTTTATTAAACCATTAAAAAAAATTTTAAATGCAATATTTACTTCATTTACAGTAGTTTATTTAATCATATTTTTAATTATTTTTATTCTAGTATTATAAATGTTTCTAGTTTAGGAAATATTAATCAATGTTGTTGACAATAAAAAATGCTACATCCCTAAATCTGGTTTAATATTTCAGAGGTTGGCGGGCCTGTACAACCCCTCGTCCCCCGTGCTGCGAATGTTCCTCAAGAAAATCATGTCCAAACGACAACGACTTTACAGCAGCAGTTCTGGGGGAGCTTTCTCTCACCTCGAATCTCTCGACTACTCAGAACCGGTAAGTCAAAGACGATCAGTGTTTTATGGTCAGTTCACTGTTTCCCGGGATGGTAGTCCACTGTTACTTATAGCAACATATCTGCGACAGTGGTGATACCGTTTACAAGAGATCTTTTTGGTAAAATTTCAAGCCATGAGATACAAAGGTCTCTGAAATTTTCTGATCAATAATGTTATAAGGGATTCCAACTATTGTCAAAAATATACTTTGAAATTCCTAAATTTTATGTTATTGCTCATAAGTGTAATTAAAAAAATATATTATGCAAGAAACGGAAAATACTGTTTTGATTTTACTGAACTTTTCTGAATTGCCTAGTAAACAGCATACCATTTATAAAATTAGAAACCCTGTGTACGTATTAATAAAATTGCAAAGGAGATGGAAAAACAAATTAAAAATTAAACCTTGCTTTTGGTGTCATTAAACAAAACACAAAATAGCTAGCACAACCCTCTAATATTAATATTATATTAAATTAGTTCCATTGTATGATTTGCCATTGATATAATTTAATTTTCGACAGCCCTGGTGGTACACTATTTAAAGGCCTTATGAACCTTTTCACAGTATTAAGTACACAGTAAGCTTTGCTTTAGTATGATTCGGCTGCATAAATTTTTTGTTTCAGTAGCACAAATATCAGAGATAATAGACGATGAAAAGGAACCTGTGACGTCACTCACGCTCATTCAGCGGCGACAATATAGGGAAATCCCTGCAAAAGATAGGTTCACTCCCGCTGCAACTACGGCCACAATTTCACTTCTGTAATTTTGAAACTTTACCAGGGCAGTCTTGATAGTATTTTTCAAATAGCCTGAGAGATTTTTTTTTATGACATTCATTCAAACCGAGTTATTGCGGTAGAAAGAGGAGCGAAAATATTATATAGGAAAACAATGTTAAATTTTTGGCTTATCTTGCTACCGCAATAACTCAGTCTGTACACACGCCACCAAAATAATTCTTTCACTCTATTTGACAAATACTATTAAGACTGCCCTGGTAAAGTTTCAAAATTCCAGAATTAAAATTGTGGCCGTGGTTGCAGCGGGAGTGAACCTATCTTTTGCAGGGATTTCCCTATATTGTCGCTGCTGAATGAGCGTGAGTGACGTCACTGGTGCTTCTTCATCGGCTATTATCTCTGATATTTGTGCTACTGAAACATCAAAAAATTATGCAGCTGAAGCAAAGCTAACCGTGTACTTAATACTGTGAAAAGGTTCAGAAGGCCTTTAAGATAAAGGCTCTAAATTTGTTTGTTTTCAGGAGGAGAACCCGGTGCCCGTTCAGGAGATGGTTGAGCTGTTCATTGTGATCCTGCTGCACCTGACCAGACGACAGAGCCAGGCTCCTTCCTACCTGCCTCACCTCATGGAGCACGTCAAACTACCTGCGCAACGTCAGGTGAGGGTCTAGCGGAGGGGAGCAATAATAATAATAATTTTATTTCGATAACTGGTTGTACAAGTCAACGTTGATCACGTCATATATATTAAAATTAATATCTCAACTACTATAAACTGTACTAACAACAAGAATACAAACACACTTCACATTTGTTGCATAAAAATTATAATTACAGTATGATAATTTTCTTAGAGGCAAAGTTCGGAGATTTTTTTTGAAAAAAACATTTGAGAAATAGTTTTGTAAAATTATAATATTCTACTAGTGTAATTGAAGCTCAAGGGTTTAAAAAGTCATTTTCACTACAGAAAAATAGTGAAACAAGATAAGAAAAACTTCTTTTCATGCAATGGTTTAAATACAGTAAAATTGTTTGATCATCAAGCTCTTAATGAATCTGGGATATTAAGTATTTTTTTTTTCAATTTTTTATACGAAAATATGGGGTTGGAGGTATGCAAAAAAAAAAAAAAAAAAAAAAAAATCACAAACAAATAATTTAAAATTCACAGTAAGGAAAACTGGATTTTTATTTAGGAAATTTAAAAATTATCTGAAGATAATATACTCTCGTTGCAAGTTTCTGAAGAACTACAAATGACAATGCTTTCTCCTGGTGCTGATTTTGTCACTGCGTTGTCACCAAAACATGTTGTCGTACTGCTGCAGGATTGTGAAGACCCTATGCCACTGATTCCAATTCAGTCCAAGCCAATCTCTGCCGGCTTTGCTCATGCCGGGGTGGTTCGCAACGGTAGTGTTGTCTTGTGGGGGAATGCGGTTCAGGGATGTCTAGGTATGTACCTCAGCAAATTTACGCTTCCAAAATCTTCTCAACTTAACCGAAATTTCTTTGAATAGAATAAATTAAGTACTAATTGAAACTTAAGTCCATATATTTATAAAAACTTCACTAATTTTATCTTTGTATTAATATTTTTATTTAAACTTTGAAGTGTTTTTCATTGCAGTAATTTGAATTCACAAGATTCTAAAAAATATGAAATACAGTACTTTCACAAATGGACAACCTGTACTGAAAAATTTTATTGCAAAAATGAACAGAGTGTGCAAAGTTATGCTACTCTGATTTTTACCAGATTTGTTTAGAGCCTGAAAAGTATTTTTTTTTTAAATATTGAAAGTACAGAGAGAGGTGTTATATACTTCTTAATAAAAGAATAGGGATTAAAAGTGGCTTGGGTTCAAACCCTACCATGGCAAAACTTTTTATAAATACTTCTTGGGTTATAAAAAATATAAAAAAATCAGGGAAATATAATTTGATTTCTCTATTACAAAAATTTTCCATGCAGGCTGTCCATTCACACAATTTGCTCTCACGTGACATCTTCACAGGAACTGGTCCGAGTATGACTCGTTACGGCACGCCCCAGAGCCTCTCCTTCTTCTCCAGTCTGAGGATTGAGGTGCTTTCTGTGACGTGCGGAAAGAACCACACCCTGGCTCTCACCACCAACGGGGTCAGTATGACGATAATTTCAGGAGTTCTTTTGCATAGTAGTATGGAACTGTTTGCTAAATTGGGAAAGTTGTAAGTTTCTGATTGCAAGATTATGGTTCTCAGTTTTCTGCAATAATTAAGATGTTAAGAAATTCACAATTTTTACAATGGAGTATCGACCTCAATTTTTTTTTTTTTTTATTATTGCAGAAATGGATAGAGGGTGCAAAGTTATGCTACCCTGATTGTTTTTAGATTTTTTTGAGACCGAGAAGTATTTTTAAAAAATTATTGAAACTCCTTTTCATGACGTCACGAGACGCCGCTCCTTAAGAAAAAGATGGGACTTGCCGCCGCGGGACGTCACAAAAAGGACTTTCAATAAATTTTTAAAAATAGTTCCAGGTCTCAAAAAAATCTGGAAAAAATCAGGGTAGCATAACTTTGTACCCTCTATCAATTTCTGCAATAAAAAATTTAGGTTGCTACTCCATTAGAAATTACTTGTAACACATAGTTTCATTATGTCTACAGGTTTACTCGTGGGGTTCGAGTCAGTTCGGACAGCTGGGGGTTGGAGTCACTGGACAAAGTCCGCACCCTCGTCTGGTGGAGAAGCTGGCCGACCAGAGGGTGGTGGCCGTGTCTGCGGGGCAGTACCACTCCCTGGCCCTCACCGACGAGGGGAGGTGGGTTGTTTGTTTATTTATTTATTTATTTATTTATTTATTTATTTATTTATTTATTTATTTATTTATTTATTTATTTCTTTATTTATTTATTTATTTATTTATCTTTATTTATTATTTTTTAAATTATTTTATTCTTCCAATTTTACGAGTTTATATAAATGTATAAATATATAATATATTGGTTGTTTCTAAATACACAGAATAACAAAAAACTTCCCAGTATTTTTTCTTTCCCCATGTTAAATTGACTTGTGGTGTTGCAGGGTATATTCTTGGGGCTGGGGAGTACACGGCCAGCTTGGTCACAGATCTGTAGAAGACGAAGTCTACCCAACCCTTGTGCAAAGACTCTGCAATAAGGTAGGAAATTCTAGTGTATTAACAGTGATGTACAGTCTTTCAAACGTTAGAATACCCCTGTCAATCATCTTCGGCGTAGTGATTTGTATTCTTTCGACCCATGTTGCCAACAAAATACAAAAAAAATAGTTCTTTCACTAGAAAAATAAAGTAGCTGAAAATAAATCAAAGACACTCGATACCTGTTGCATAATAATTGCTAAATTATTGAAACTTTTTTGCAATATTATCTGTCTCGACTTATGTGAAAATCTTCGTAAAATATGAACATATATTTCTGTCCACTAGCTCTATTGAAAATTTTTTAGTGTTGGCTGCCATTTTTTACAGCTGTTGCAGTTGATTGACAGGTCATCCATGAACTATTTTCCATGGGTATTCTAACGTTTGAAAGACTGTAGAAAGTAGAGATTTTCCTCAATGCATGCTTCTTATTTGTTTTTAAGGATTATTGTCATTAGTCTTAGGAGATAGTGAATCACTCTGAAAATTATAGTAAACATTCCTTACATTATAACATAAATTTTCAGCAAAAAATAAATGAAGCAAGAGTCTGTCTAATTTTTTAGATATTCAGGATACAAATAGTGAGAATGTCATTGGAAATCTGGCGGCCATTAGTCAAATCAGCATTTTTTGAACTAAAAAAAAAATAATATCTCAAGAACTGGACTGAATAATTACTTTTTTTACTTCAGAAAGTGAACAGTCATTTTGTTCTCTATGTTCTGATTTGAATTTTATATTTTTTTACTGTCAAAAAATAATTACACTAGTTACAATAATCCTTAAGCTAGCATTTTTTTTTTCCCCCCGTGGCAAAGCAACACTCCTTGCCTCTGAAAAGTTCCCTTCTGCAGCCTATATTGTTTTAATATTACTTTGATATTTTTCTCTTTATTATTATGCACACTGAAAGTAAAACTGACGTATCATCACTTCCAGACGGTGACCCAAGTATGTGGAGGTCACGGCCACACTACGGTGCTGACATCTACCGGAGAAGTGTGGGGTTTCGGGTCAGGAGTGTTCGGACAACTGGGCACCAGTCTGGTGTCCAAGAAGACGGTGCCCATCCCAGTCAGTCTCCCGGAGATCATCAGGCTCATCGCCACCAGTTACTTCCACAATGTGAGTCTCGTTGTACGTCTGCTTTGTCTGTTGAGAAGTGTTTAAAAACATTGATGTTGTTCACTTAAATTTCTGATCCAATTAAATTAAGCTAGAGATAACGTTGATCAGCTGTTTTTTACTTCCATTTGATTAACTTGTAAACCTTAGCAAATTCACAAAAATTCTGATATTTTTTTAGAGGCAGATATTAGTACCTAAAAGCCATAGAAAAAGTTTCAAAACAATTTAACGAATCGAGTTTTTTTAATTAATTTTTTAGTTTATCTCTCCATGGGAAAGCCCTATGCTGAAAATTAAATAAATTAATTAATTCAATTAATAAACATGTTAATAAAAGGGGACTACGTCGAACAGCTGATCGACATTACTGTATCTCTACCTTAATAAAATTATATCTCACTTTTGCTGATTTGCAAATAGAGCTACAGTAATAACACTAAAATAACTTATTACAATTAAATATTTAATTATTTTCCTAAGTGTTGCACCTATACATGGTAACCATAGTAGGCTGAGTGAATTTGTTTCTTCACATATTATTATGAAGAAAGAAAAATCTTGATCAATCGAGTCCGACGTTATAAAATATTTTTTATTTGTTTTATAGATGTTACTTGTAAATACCAATAAATTTTAAAATTATGGTGGGGTTTTTAAATTCAGAATTTTTACTGAAAAAAAAGCAGGGAGGGGGAGAGAAGGGCTCTAAATATTGTATACAGTATTGTATAACTTCTCTAATAGGTAGTGTTTGGAAAAAAATAAATAATAACTATACATAAATACATAACTTGACGCCCTTTACGGGGCAAGCCAGCAGCATTATTACCTCGTCCGTCTACAAATTGCCCTCCACAACACTCGATTCTTGCATAATAATAATTAAATTATTTTCTCTTTTTCTTTCTTCTTCTTTCCTTATATCCACGTATTGGTTATTAAACCATTCTGCTTCTAGCAAGCCAATAGAGAAAAGACTCTTTCTCTTCCCTCTTCATGTTGCCAGGCAACAAGTCAAGTTCTGTAGTCAATGCAGAGCATCTAATTAGATGCCCTCTGTCTTGAGTTTTATTTTCACTTAATTTACAAATGTCACTATCCTGGATTTTTAATTTTCTTAATTATGTTGAATGAATTTCTTCATTTAATTTCTTACTATAAAACCAAACCCCCCTACAACATCTTTCTCTTGTTTTAGTATGCCGTGGGAGAGTCCAACACTTTGTATACATGGGGTTCAAGTTACCAAGTCCTTCGGATGCAAGCCCAAGCTCAGAAGCGAGCACGTCTGATGCAAGAACAACAATTATCCCGCCCGCAAACTTTGGCTAGAGTTACCAACCCCAACAACCCCAAAGACGTACTCTCCCCAGATATGTCATCCCCAATGACTCCTGATAGAGCACCCCCTAATGCCCCTCCATCCTCCCCTAGTTCACATTCTGGTCCCTCTCATCAAACCCCATCTATACCCATTCCAATGTCGGTGGAAAATATCGTAAGTCCGACCGTAGAAATTCCGCCACCAATTCCTAACGGAGTGGGACCGGGAATGAAAAGTGTAGATCCTGCTCAGCTACAAAGTATTGAAGAAAGTATAGGACAACAAACATTATTTGCACCTGTAAGAGTTGATACTTCACAAGTGACTGGGAAAATTGTACAGGTATGTTATTTTGTATTTAAAATTGATGTTTCCTTAAATTGAATTTTAATTAAGAAAATTACTCAGGTTTTAATAAAATTAGAAATTTTAGCCTTAAAAAAATGTAATTCCAATCTTGTACTAAAAATTTATAGATTATTGTAATTCTTTTTCAAGATACCTGAATATTCTTAGTCCAGCTCTTACTTTTACTATGTACTTGTATGTACTTTGCAATGATTAAATTAAAAGACAGATTTTGAATTAAGGTAGAGATAACACGCCCAATGTTAATAAAAATCCCATTCATAAAAATTATGAAAAAAATTTAGAATGTTCTCCTTAACATACTTTATCAGTAGGTAAAATATCAGGTATACAAAAACGAGCTAGTTTTCGAGTTATTAATTTTTAAAATTGGCTAATTTAACATGGATTTTCCATTTCTCCATATTAAATTAGTCAACTTTAAAAATAAATAACTAAAAAACTAGCTCGTTTTTGTATACCTGATATTTTAGCTACTGATAAGGTATGTTAAGGAGAACATTCTAAATTTTTTTCATAATTTTTGTGAATGGGATTTTTTTTTTTAACATTGGGCGTGTTATCTCTACCTTAAGGACAACAAAAATTGATTTTTAAATTATTAAAATCAATCAATATCAATATGCATTTAGTCAATCTCGAATAGAGTTTAATAATATACAATGTACCTTCATTTTTTTTTAATAGAGAATGTAATACGTAGTTTTGATTACAAAACAATGCCGGTACTTATAAAGCTACCCACTTGCGGATCAACTGATCATTAGCACACCGGAAATGCTCTGATTGGCTGTTGCTAAGGATAAGCCCTCTGATTGGTCACAGTTAATGAATTTCAAACTTGGTACTAAACTCCTACCAATCAGAGGCCAAGGTCAAGCTTCAGCTTAACAAGAACATAGATTGAGTAGTGTTCTAAAATTTGTCTTAGAACATAAAATTCTATCCTCAAGTTTAACACTCTTTCTTGTGTTCCAGCTGTCATGTGGGTACCACCACTCCTGCTTGGTGACTGAGGAAGGCCTTCTTCACGTCTGGGGTCGCAGTCTGGACGGTCAGGTCGGCAACGGTGCTCGCAAGGAGGTTCCCCACCCCACCCCTCTGCTCACGATGGCTGACCGGCAGGTGTTGCACGCAGACTGTGGGGCGGACTTCACGATGGCTATGGAGAGAAACGGAACCATCTTCGTGTGGGGCAGCAACGCTCTCGCCCAGGTAACACTCTCCTCTTGTCCTAGAGGTGACCAAGCAATATGTAGCACTTGCATGAGGAAGGTTGTGGGTTCAAATCCCGGTCAAAGCTGAAATACTTTTTACAACTTTTCTGGGGTTTAGACAAGTGCCCTGCATTCAGGAGATGTACTTTAGGGTGTGTCGTGGGCTTTCTGCTACAGGTTTCCATAGTTTCCTGTGGCAATGCCACTTCCAACCAAGGCCTGTGCACTGCAAAGCAAGTGAAAAAAATAGTAGCCTAAATCTGAACTGATTTCATTGCCAGATCATTCTTAAGTTAATTAGGGTGAAATATGTTTTTTATATATTTTAACAGCTCAGGTATAATTAATAAAACTTATCTTGCTGTACTGTATGCAAAATTTTAAAATTACTGTACTCCTATAAAAATATCTGGGTCAAAATTTTAACATTTTTGTATTTAACTCAATGTGAATTTTTAAAATCAAGGAACATTATTTAAAAAACAATGTGTCATCAACATCTAGTGTGGTGGTGGTGTTGGCATTGCTAGAGCCTTCTAGTCCGAGAGATCCCCGGTTCAAATCCCCAACATGGCAGACTTTTTACTTCTTGGGATGGGTTATCTGACTACTAGATGATGGAGGAAGGCAGTTTCTGACTGTCTATACTCCACCAGTCTGAAGTGTAGGAACCCCAGAGAGGTGGCTAACTTAACGTTGTCGTTGCAGCTTGGGACGATCCCTCAGGAGGACAGCAAGGCGATGGAGGGCAAGTACGTCAAGCTCAAGACCACCAAGCGCATCATCAAGCTGCCCCACGGCAAGCAGAACTCGAGCGACCTGCCGTGCGAGCTGCCCGGCCTGCCATCGCCCTCCATTCCGTTCTCTGCAGCCTTTGCAAACAACATGAGCTGGGTCAGTCTAGAACATTTATTTATTTATTTATTTATTTATTTATTTATTTATTTATTTATTTATTTATTTATTTATTTATTTTCTTTACAGTAGTATGTGACTACTATGTTATTGTTGTCAGCCATAATTTTGTAAACATTTCTTGAGAAGTAAAATTTACAATAAATTACTGTTTATCCTCCTGCTAACTCTAATCTCTGTGTGCAGATGAACGGAGGTAACAGCGCCTGCATGTTCCCGCTACAAGAACTGGAGCAGCCCTCCTTCGGTCCGCGCACCCTGCACGCCTCTCTCGAGTACTTTTACGGACACTACGACCACGCCAGGATGTTGGCATTGGTGAGTTTACCTCAGGAGAAGGGGCTTTTCTTCATACATCTTTAAAAACTGCTAGTAATGGAGTATCAACCTAATTTTTTTTTTATTGCAAAAATGGATAGAAAGTGAAAAGTTATGCTACCCTGATTTTTTTCAGATTTTTTAGAGCCCAGGAACTATTTTTAAAAAATTATTGAAAGTCGTTTTTGTGACGTCACAAGATGCCGCTCCTTAAGAAAAAGATAGGACTTGCCGCCTCGTGACGTCACAAAAAGAACTTTCAATGTTTTTTTAAAAATAGTTCTCGGGCTCGAAAAAATCTGAACAAATCAGAGTAGCATAACTTTGCACGCTCTATCCATTGCTGCAATAATAAAAAGAAAAAATTGAGGTCGATACTCTATTGCCCTCAGAAAGCACCAAGAGATGGCATTGAAAGCCTCCTCGATGGAATCAGTATGACTCAACTACACGTGTACTTTAGCCAGTAGCAAAACTCTGATATCAAAACAATGTCACTTATGCATTATATACTTTATATACACACATTCATTTACACTTCTGATATAATTTATTTTTATTTTGCAGTGTACGGAGCTCGAGAATTTCCAAGCAGCTGCCAAACTGGCTACTCTAGAACGCCACTACCACCTTGCACTGGCGTTCCAGCTGAAAGCTCTTTCTCTTGGCTGCAACAGTCGCACGAGTACCACCTCATCAATATCATCTTTAGAATCTCCGACGTCACCAGAAAAACAAATGAAAGACACAAAATCTAACGATGTGACGGTACGAACAAAATCTGGTCGAGATCAAACAGAAATCCATTCGTTTGCAATTCAGGGTGGACAAGAAGAAATGATTGATAGATATTTAGAAGGAGAAGAAGTGAACATGTTGACACAAGTTGAAAGTCAAGATCTGCAATGTTCTCCGATACAAGAAGAAATTGAGCCGTCTAGTCCTACGAAATCTGAGAAAGTCGAGAATGAGAAGGACATGCCGACGCTTCAAAACGAGCAGAGTAAGCAGCAAAAGGAGTTTGCAATCGAAGCGTCGTGCATCGTAGAACATTACGTTTCACTGATGGAGGCGGAGAGTCACACCATGATGAGGAGGCTGTTGGAGCAGGTGAGAATGATGTGTTGATTCAGTAAAAACTTGTTATTACGTAATATCAAGAGACCCAAGAAACTAGGTTTACCTTATATAGAGTATTACCTTATATCAAGTTTTTCCTACACTGCATCCACAATGCTAATGGAGTATCAACCTAATTTTTTTATTATTATTATTATTTATTGCAGAAATGGATAGAGCGTGCAAAGTTATGCTACCCTGATTTTTTTCAGATTTTTTAGAGCCCGGGAAGTATTTTTAAAAAAAAATTATTGAAAGTTCTTTTTGTCACATCACGTGGTGGCAAGTCCTATCTTTTTCTTAAGGAGCGGCGTCTCGTGACGTCACAAAAAGAACTTTCAATAATTTTTTAAAAACAATTCCAGGGCTCTAAAAAATCTGAAAAAAATCAGGATAGCATAACTTTGCACCCTCTATCCATTTCTGCAATAAAAAAAAAATGAGGTTGATACTCCATTACCTTATATTATCAAGTTTTTCCTATACTGCTCCCGCAATGCTAATTATTTTTTACGGGACGAGTGTCTCCTATAATCAAAATTGAGTTTTACCTGACAACAAAATGCGTAATAACAAGTTTGTACTGTATAGTGTAAACACTTGAATTGCAAGTCGGCATTTTTAGCATTGGGACATCATAATGGTAAATAATAATATAAAGAACCTAGTAGGCTTGTTAGTAAAATGAAGAGCTCTATTTGTTTCTCTCTCTTTCTCTCTTGTATTTGTCATAATTTTCAGGTGAAAATTGATAGTATCCTTTTGTCAAAAAGAGATTTTGATATTCATATTTTATTTTTTCAAAATGAGATAAACGTCAGACGTTTAAGGTGAATGTCTTATGAATTTTTTCCCCTCTGTTTTGCCACTCGTTAATGGTGATGAAATGCTGTTGTTTCAGGGGATTGAGTTCTGGCTAAGCCACTCTCTGCCAGTGGACCAGCTGGAGAATCTGCTGATGAAGCACATGTCCAAGTTCTTCTACCCCCTCGGACTTATGCTGTTCTGGTGAGTCCATCCTTATAGTCATCCAGACAATGTTCAATAACGCTTTAAATTATGTTCATAATTTTCATGTGTGGGAATTTTTTTAACATTAGGCGTGTTACCTTACTCTAAAGGTATTATTTATTTACATTCCCTTCCGTACATCATCATGTTCTCATGTTTCAGCAAGGGTAACGGCGTGGAGGGAGAGGAGCAACAGGCCATGCAGATCTTGAGTCACCTGTCCACCAGGTTTTGTCTGCAACTTTGCAAGACCCTGCTGTCCCACATCAGCCAGAGTGAGTTAGATGAGTCAACGTTCTGTTTAAAACTTAAATAGAGTATTGACGTCATAAAGTACCAATAGATGGCATTGAAAACAGCCACGATAGAAGCAGAATGACTTAGGTACATGTGTAATTTAGCCAATAGCAAAGCTCCCTTAAGTAAACAATGCCACTGTTAGCATCACTCAGGTAAAATCCACTTTATGATGCTAATCAACCTCATTTTTTTATTACTGCAGAAATGAATAGAGCGTGCAAAGTTATACTACTCTGATTTTTTTTAGATTTTTTAGAGTCTGGGAACTATTTTTAAAAAATTATTGAAAGTACACGCCTCTGGATGCTTCTCCTAATAAAAAGATATGACCTAAAAGGGACGTGGGTTCAAACCCAAACTCGACAAAAAAATTTAGCAATACTTCTCAAGCTATAAAAATAAACTGGAAAAAAATCAGAGTAGCATAACTTTGAATACTCTATCCATTTTTGCAATAAAAAACTTTGAGATCGATACCTCATTTGAATGTATTGACAAGTTCCCTCCCTCTTTTTTATTTATTTATTTTAATATATTTTCCTCATGTTACATAATATAACAGTTGGTGGCAGGTGATACTAACACAGTCCTATATACAGAACCAAACGCAACGTGGAGTTACTCATAGCATCCCTTTTAACAATTAATAATAAAGAGGGAAAACATAACAATGGCTTTAATAACAAATGTAAATAAAATATCACTTGTAAAACACAGTTTAGTCAAAATTTTATACATTTACGATACTTGACTAACCATATAAGCGTTTAACATTTGGAATGAAACAAAGAACCATTTAGAGATCTAAGATTTAGTGGTAAACTGTTTCACAAATGACAAACCCTAATGTAAAAGGACTTAAAGGGACATGGGACAGTAAAATCATGAATGCATAAAAATTTTATGTAAGATATGTTAATGCGAGAAATGAGTAAATTTCAGTTTTCGGACCATCCCCCAAATTTATAAAACATTAAATAAATATAGACAGCCACAGGGCAATTGTACAGGCAACATCGCACTGAGCATGGCTGGGCGGGAGGAGGGGGGAGTGAGTTCCATAGAGAAGAGGCAGCTGTGTTGCCTTTTGTGATTTCTGACGTCAGCAATCCACACTTTAGTTACTCGCTGGGCGTTTACGTTGAGGCACTCGCCACCGTGCGGCATGTATTCATACTCAGTTATTGGGTAACTTTTAAATAAAAAATACTTATTTTTATGGTCTCCTGTCCCTTTAAGATGAGCCTCTGAACTTGCAAAAGGAGGCAGAAACAACAAACCTTACAACCCTCTAACTCATTGTCTTGTATTTACAGAAAAAGCATACCCCGAATATGTTGAACTTCTGGCTCAAGTGACGTCCATGCACGCCAACTCTCCCCCTCCCCCGAACACCAGCAACGGTTTACAACAACCATCTTCGCTTCCGTCCTCCAGTCCTGAACGACTCATGGAAGGCGTCCTTGAGAATCTCTCCGCCAGCGGTCCTGCGTCCTTCATTACCCTTCATGAGGTCGACCCAAATCCTTCGACTACCGAAGATCTCGTATTTTCATGTGGACATCAATATGATGCCGACAGTTTTCGGAGATCAGTCTTACCAGAATTAGAATTAGGATTACTTGGTTTACATCGTCCTTTACCGACTACCGCAAGAGTTTTGAAAGGTTTATTTGGTGATGGGCCTTCGGTTAAACTTGCTTGTCCGTTATGTGTATTAAGACATCTTCAAGCCCAGCAATCGGAAGATATTAATGATACTATATGACAGGTAAATGCAACTTTACCTAGGGTTATCGATACAATATAAAATCAGTAAATATACCATAACTATTATTATTATATATAAAGATTAATTAGGATATTAAGCTGTGATTTTTATATATTCTATATAAAATAGGCAGCTTTCAAATTAATTAAAAAAAAATTATTTCGCACATACAAATCATAATATTTGGTAGATAGATTTATATTATGTAATATTTATTCATATGTGCAATTAACTTCAAAAGGAATTAATTTATATCAAATAAATTTAATGCTATATAAATTAAATAAATATAGATTTCTAATTATTTTAAAATTAATAATTGTTTTGCATGTTTCTTTTTTGGTAATTTTCCAAAAATGAATTAAATTTTGCTTAACATTTAATATTAAATTACAACAATCAATTAAACAATAATTAAACAAATTAATTCAGAGTTCATTTCATTCAATATTATAAAAAATAATAATAAGTATATCGTTAATTGTGCATTTGACTGATAGTTAAAAAAAATATCTAGTGATTTGATACATAAAATGGAAATTAAACATAAAAAAAATAATTGTTACTATTTTCAACAGTAAAAAAACTGACTTCATGTATTGTACTTACACTTTGAATTTATAATTATATATTGTGGCAATTTAGAAAAGCACAAAAAGCTTAATAGAGCAAATTGAACACTTTTTATAAGTGTGTGATATTGAAAAAAAAAATAATGCCGTTATATATTTAGGCATTATTATTAAGGCCTAGTAAAAATGCTTCTAATTGTTAGTTAAAAAAATTTATATATTATATTAAAATTTGTTGTAAATTTATTATGTACTATTTTAAAAAGACAATATGAGATGAACAAGACAAGAAACTATAATGTACACCTCTGGATGGAATAAATGTTATCCTTTAGTTGGTTGGAGCTACAATTTGAAAAGAGATGCAATTTAGCATCCCCAGCCCCTCTCTAAACTGAACCCTATGGAGTATTGACTTCAATTTTTTTTATTGCAGAAATGGATAGAGGGTGCAAAATTATGCTATCCTGATTTTTTTCAGATTTTTTACAGCCCTGTAAGTATTTTTAAAAAATTATTGAAAGTCTTTTTTGTGACGTCACACTGTGGCAAGTCCTATCTTAGACGCCTTGTGACGTCACAAAAAGGATTTTCAATAATTTTTTAAAAATACTTCCAGGTCTGTAAAAAATCTAACAAAAAAAAAACAGGGTAACATAACTTTGCACGCTCTATCCATTTCTGCAAAAAAAAAAAAAAAAAATGATGTTGATACTCACTTTAACTTCCCGGCTCTAGTATTGCTAGGATTTTGTGGGTCCCTTTTAAACCAGGGCAGCCATGGATTGCTACAGTAATCCATCCCAGGAGTTTGCCTGTGGTTGTGACTGAGGGAACCATGGAAATCTCAGTCAGAATGGTCGGCAATTGATGGAGGATGCCATCAATCACCTCCTTGATGAGTGAGTGTTCTTTCAGCAATCACTACTTGTAAAAAGTTTGGCATTGCCTAGGATTGAACTCACGAACATCCAATTATAACTCTGAATTGTGTGTGCCTAGTAAATTTACAATTGAGTATCGACCTCAAAATTTGTTATTGCAGAAATGGATAGAGGGTGAAAAGTTACGCTACTTTGAATTTTTTCAGATTTTTTAAAGTCGTGGAACTATTTTTAAGAGAAAGTGAAAGTGAAGAGACATCACGTCTCTTGACACCTCTCTTAATAAAAGGATACTACCTAAAAGAGGTGTGGGTTCAAACCTGACCTTGTCAAAAACTTTTTAGCAATACTTCCAGGGCTGTAAAAAAATCTGAAAAAAATCAGAGTATACCCTGTATCCATTTCTGCAATAAAAAATTTATTTTGAATTTTGAGGCCAATTCCTTTTTTTGGAAGGGGGTACAGAATTGAGCACTCAGTCATCCCAAAAGTCCACCACGCCTTCATATACGTCCATATACAAAGCAGGGGTAACCTCTTTGTGTCCTAAGATGTACAGTATGGCAAGTGTTGATCAAATGCTCCATAAGACGTTCCAATTTTTGTCATCTAAAATTGTCTCATAAACATCTTGTATTTGTTTCTGGTACTAATTTCTATCTTTTCCCCCCTTATTTTTAATTATAATTCAGCTGCTTAATTGTTTTTAATTGTAGTTGCTGATATTTTTTAATTATGGGCCTATTATTATATATTAATAACAATTTAATGAATCAATTTGATATTTTGATACTTCGTTACCAATAAATTAGTAACTTACATGGTTTTATCAAATGATACAAAAATTATGAAAAATGATTTTTTTTTTTTTTATAAATAATACTATATAGGTCTAAAATGCTTGCACATTATTATTGCACAATACTCAGATTTAATATTCATTTATTGGCCTAATTATATTGATAATTATCCTCCTATTTAACATCACACTATCTATCCTTTCTCTACCTCTATATCAATGGTTTGTAATGAAATAGGCAGGCTTTATTGTACAGGGAACTAAATAACATCCAACTCTATTATTTAAGGGTAAGGTAACACGGATCAGCTGGGTTTGTTAGTCCCATTTGATTAACATGTACTATCAGATTCAAAAAGGTGTACCCCTGAATAGCATATAAGTTCCATAAGGAGAGGGGTACACCTTTTTGTTTCTGATAGTAAACCTTAGCAGACACACTAAAATTCTGAAATTTTTTTGAGAAACAGATTTTAGTAGATAAAAGCCACAGAAAAAAATTCAAAACAATTATTCAAGTTTATTTTTTTTTTAATTAATTTTTTAGTTTGGCTCTCCTATGCTGAAAATTAAAAAAGTTAATTAAAAGAAATCTGCTTGAATAATTGTTTTGAAATTTTTTCTATGGCTTTCAGGTACTAAAATCTGTCTCAAATTTTTTTCAGAATATTTGTGATTTGCTAAGATTTACACGTTGTTCAAATGGGAATAAAAAACAAACAGCTGATTCGTGTTACCTTACCCTTAATGACTAAAATTAACATTACCAACTACCTAATTGATTGCTCTATGTTACCTTTACATTATTGAAAAAGAGATTGTGTACAAGATTTTGCAGATTGTTTTTATTTGTGTAATATTGCTTTACTTTAGGAACTCTGAAGGTATGATAAAATTGTGTTTAGATTTTAATTGGGTCTACTACATATTTCCAAAGAGCCCATTTTGAAATCAAACATTGAATCATATTTAAAAAAAATGGAAAAGGGGACTCAATTTCAATATTAAATTAATTAATTGATAATTAATTTTATGAAAGAAACGAAACAAAATAATTCTTGAATGAATTATTATTACTTTTTTCTTGTTTTCTCCCTCAAATTTACTAATATTTGTGAATGAGTACACTCTAAAAACTTTTTTTTATTCCAATTTCAGTAAAAACTCATTGTTACCCAATTTGTTAAGTAAAACTTGATTTTGAGTAAAGGAGATCACGGTCCCGTCAAAAATAATTAGCATTGCGTGGTATAGGAAAAACTCAATACAAGGTAAACCTTTTTTCCTGTGTCCCTTGATTTTACGTAATAACAAGGTTTTACTCTATTTTTTCCCCCATTTGTTATTGCTTAATTTTGAAACAGTACTAAAATGGATAAAAATGTTTAATTTAAAATCGCACTATAAAAAAAAAAATCTGCAAATTCTTTTACAATAAAATAATTTTTTATTTAATAATTACAATCTAGTCACGTAAGATCTCTGATTTTGGTTGATTTCAGACAGTGCCAAGTTCAAATTTGTAGCATCACTTGTTAGTAAATTTATGAACAAAAGTTAGTGGGCCCAAAATAGTAGAAGAATATTTTTCTCCAATCATAATATTTACATTGGACTGTTTGTGTGTATATTTTAGTTTTTTTGGAATGAAAAATGTTTATATTTTATGTGTTTTATCCTTAATTTAAAAGCTCTCTATATTGTTTATTTTAAAATAATTTTGTTTAATAATGTTGTTTTTCATATATATATTTTTTTGTTAGTAATTAACTTTTTCGTGCAAAGGGTATTCATATTGAATGTATTATTTATTTAACTATTCGGACTTTTACCTTTGCCGGTGTTCGATGTAATCCTTCTGTATGTAGTATGTTGCGATGGTCACTTAGTGTTAGTGTTCGTGTACGTCATCTCAGATCACCTGAGGAAGAGAGCGGTTGACTCTCGAAACGTAGTGATATGTGTAGTACATGCAAGTGTTAGTGACGTGCACGATCACCGGCAAAGGTAAAAGTCCGAAAAGTGAAATAAAAAATACATTGAATATATTTTTTTTGTGTTCAATTTTAATCAAAAAAAGAATTTATTATTGTATTACCTAGTCTCATAAAAAAAAAAATGATCAAAATCAAAATAATGGAGACTAATTATTATTGTATAGTTTTAAATTGTTGGATTGTTTCCAACCATTTTTTAAATTGTTTTTTTTTGTGAACGGGAGACGTGAAATAAAATAAAAATACAATTTGTATTTTTTAGTCTTTTTATAAAATAAAGTTTTTTTCCCTATATTTACATTTTTATTTTTCTACATTTTATAAAAGTTTTACTTTTTACAAAGTTAATTTCGCATTTACAATTTTTTTTATAACAATAGATGAAAATAAAAATATTTACATCAAATATATATTTTGAAAAGTACTGCATAATATAATAAGTGAACATTTTTTTTTTATTTGATAATTATAGATATGAAATAACATTTTGGGTATAATTAGAATGTAGTTGGACATAATTATTACAAATTGCATGAGACACATTTTAATATTTTACTCTGTTAGATTTATTTATAAGTATATGGTCTTAGAAATTTTAGAAGTCCAAGATTCTGAAAAGAAAATTTATTTGTTCTTGTAGAAATTGGATCTTCAGTTTGATAAACAAATATGTATTAAAAATATCAAAGCATGGTGAAATGTTAATTTTCCACATGCTATAAGAAAACAAAAAGTTTCTAAATCCTCTTCTATTTCGAACCAAGAATTTTTTATTCTAAAGGGAACGAGAACACCAGCTGTTTTTTTTAGTTCCATTTGATTAACATGTAAACCTTAGCAGACACAATTTTTTTTTTTTTTTTAAACAGACTTCAGTACCTAAATTTTTCAAAACAATTTTTTTTTACCATTTTTTTTTTTTTAAGACAGCCCTATGCTGAAAATTAAAGAAATCGTCTTGAATAATATTGTTTTGAATTTTTTTCTGTGGTTTAAGTCTATCTCTAAAAAAAAAAAAAAAATTTTGGGTAAACAGCTGATCGGTGTTCTCTTTCTCTTAGAGTTAATCCTTGCAAAAACAATTTTTTTCCCAGGTGGAAAAATCAACTAGCCTGAATATTTTTTTTTTTTTTTTCAAAATTTGATAAAACAAAATCATGCCTCCTTTCAAATATGCAATAAAGTCCATTTTTTATATTTTATTTATTTGTGGTTTCTTATACAGTCAGCAAAATTAACCTTTAACAGTAAATTCATTAAAAAACAGACTTAAGTAATTAAGGTTAATTGTTAGCATGAATTAATTTTTTCCAGCACCACAATTTAGTTAATTATTTATTATCTAACACAGATTAGAAGAATTACTTAAAAATTAATATTAATTATTTTTAATGGTGGATTAATACAGGTGAGCATATATAGTTAATTATTAATTAAGGCACAAATTATAGTGTCCATACTTTGTACCATTAATGTTATTGGAAGCAATTATTATTATTAAAGTTCTTTTCTTCAAGTCTTTTAATTATTTCTTTGACTCTTGCAAGCACACAACATAATTATTAATAACACAAATTCACATATAATAACTTTTTTTTTTTCTTCTTCAGGGCATTTTTTTTTTTAGTGTTGAGAGTTTTGCTCTTAATTAAGGTAGAGAAAACGCCGAACAGCTGTTCGACGTAATCCCCTTTGATTAACATGTAAACCTTAGCAAATTGACAAAAATTCTGAAATTTTTTTGAGAGGCAGATATTAGTGCCTAAAAGCCATAGAAACAATTTCAAAATAATTTAACGAGCCGATTTTTTTTAATTATTTTTTTTTTTTTTTAATTTTCAGCATAGGGCTTTCTCATGGAGAGCCAAACTAAAAAATTAATTAAAAAAAATCGGCTCGTTAAATGTTTTTGAAACTTTTTTTTATGGCTTAAATTTTAGGCACTAATATCTGCCTCTCAAAAAAATTTCAGAATTTTTGTCAATTTGCTAAGGTTTACATGTTAATCAAAGGGGATTACGTCAAACAGCTGTTCGGCGTTATCTCTACCTTAAAATTCGATTCGATTTTTGTAAAACCAATATCATCATTGAAAATAATGAATTAGTATTTAAATTGCTTTTTGTATTTGATATAATATATGTTTTAAAAGAAAAATTTAATATTATTTTAAAATAATTTATAGTAAATAATTTTTTAACAATTGCAAAAATTAATTATACATATTTTTATAACGTAATTATGCAATATGATATAATTATATTTTTATTATAAAATATTGTAATTTCGAACTAATATCTACGGTTGTAGACACCTGCTCCTTCAGTTACCAATTCTTTTAATTTCTCTAAATTGTTTTTAATTCAAATGAAATTATAAATATGATAAACATTAAGTTATTTATATTTTCAAACAAAATTCAAACTCTCTCAGCACTATCCCTGCTACACATTCACTCTTCTGCTTGCTAAATGTTGAGCGATGGTCACTACATTTTTCCTGAGTAGTGAGAGCCGATGGCTGAGCCCGGTCCGGCTGAGCGATGTTGAGGATGGTGAGACCCGGAGTACCGACTGCCGGGACGAGAGTGGACGATGGCGTAGTGGTCACTGTTGGTCGAGACCGAGCGAGTTGAGTTCATCGTCGAGCCGCCAGAGGCGTAACCGGGCTTGCCGTTCAGAGAGTACCTGTGGATTAACGTTTATATTGAGTACTCATTAAAAATGAGCAAAAAAAAAAAAATGGCTTTTTCGACGATAATGTCAATCAGCTGTTTTTTTTTAGCTCTATTTGATTAACATGTAAATCTTAGCAAATTCACAAAAATTTTGAAAATTTTTTTGAGAGGCAGATATTAGTGCCTAAAAGTCATAGAAAAAGTTTCAAAACAATTTACCGAGACGATTTTTTTAAATTAATTTATTTAATTTTCAGCATAGGGCTTTCCCATGCATAGAGAGACAAACTAAAAACTTGATGTAAAAAAAATCGGCTCGTTAAATTGTTTTGAAATTTTTTTCTATGGCTTTTAGGCACTATAATATCTGCCTCTTTTGAAAAAATTTCAGAATTTTTATGAATTTGCTAAGGTCAACATGTTAATCAAATGGAGCTAAAAAAAACAGCTGATTGACGTTATCTCTACCTTAATAATGAGGTCATTATTTCGTCCCTTCAGAATGCAAATCATGTAGCTAAAAAAAAAAATTATGGAACTTAATTTGACCCTTATGTTCTAGTGAGGTAAGGTTTAGAGTTGCATCAATTTTTGTTGTAGATACGTGATTTGCATTCTGAGGCAACGGTTTATTTACAATAATTTTAAAAAAATGTAAGTTATAACTGGTTTTACTTACAAATTAATATTATAAAATAAATAATCAAATATTTATTTTGTTAATAAAAATAAATTGTATATTTTTGCATTTAATATTTAATTAAATTGTGTAATTATTATTTTTGCAATGCGCATTTTAATTTTTTATTGTTTTTGATAATTACCAAATTATAATTTTACCATTATGAATTAAAATTATATTATTAAAAAATAAGTACGTGCACAGTTTATCACAAGGTGTTGTAATGTTTTACAGGCACCAAGTATATTGTTAGTATTGTCAATGAAATAATTTTGTTGGATATATATCGGGAGAACTAAAAATATAAAAAACACTAAAATAATGTTAATTATTTACATTGAATGTCCAGCAAGGTAATCCAAGTACGAAGGTTTTCCATTTAGAGACGAGAATCTGTGCAAGGACATTGCATGCTGTTAGTAAGGGAATCTTATTTGTATTATCTACTATCAAATTAATAGCTACTGAAATGGAGTATCAACCTCAATTTTTTTATTGCAGAAATGGATAGAGGGTGCAAAGTTATGCTACCCTGATTTTTTTCAGATTTTTTAGAGCCCGGGAAGTATTTTTAAAAAATTATTGGAAGTTCTTTTTGTGACGTCACGAGACGCCGCTCCTTAAGAAAAAGATAGGACTTACCACCGCGTGACGTCACAAAAAGGACTTTCAATAATTTTTTAAAAATACTTCCTGGGCACCAAAAAATCTGAAAAAAATCAGGGTAGCATAACTTTTTACCCTCTATCCATTTCTGCAATAAAAAATTGAGGTCGATCCTCCATTTTATTTGTATATTGTTAGTTATCACCAGAAATAAATTATTAATTTATAATTATTAAATATGGGTACACTTAGTTTATCTGAAAATGTAACATCAAGATGTAACCATTACTGTCATGACAAAACTGCTGTAAATTTTTTGCAGGAGTATTTTCGAGTGAGGCAGTCATCGCAGCATTTTGACTACAAAATTGTAGATTCAGGAATGCAACATTTTTAAATAAAAGGAGTGTACCGTATAACACACAACCAAAAAATAATGAGCTATTGAACAGTACCAGGCGCGGATCCAGGGGGGGGGGGGCTGGGAGGGAGGGGGGGCTGCGAAATTTTGGATTAAACATGGGCAATATAGGCATTTCCCCCACTCCAAATTTATTTTTTTAACATTGGCCTTATGGAGGTAGCCCCCTCCGAAATTTTTTTCTGGATCCGCGCCTGAACAGTACTATGTGTTCACACCCCATAAGTTGACTTAAAAATAAATGGGTCGGTATTTACAGGGCTTAAAGAAACTTAAAATTTTGAATATATAAGAGAGAAATAAAAATTTATTATTTTACTAATTAAGCTTTTTTTACAAGGATAATTATACTCCTATGAGCTTGAAGCTCGAGACTCGAGGCGGGGTGATGAGTAGAAATAATTTAGAAAGATGATGAGGACCACGTGGGGTTTTTAGCATTCGCTGAGGTGAAACAGGTTTTCCACGGTTCCCTCAGTCTCACTTCAGCGAATGCTGGGACGCGTAACAGGCCGTGGTCATCATCCGTTCCGTACCTTATCCCTATCCATTACCCCGCCGCGAGCTGTATGCTCTTAGAAGTGTATCCTTGTAAAAAAAAAAAAAACAAAAAAAAACTGCCTCGCGCCGTACCTTGATCCGTATTGCGAGCCATGCCAGCTGCGGTAAGGGTCGTACTCTTCGATGATGCTGGGCTCCTTTTCGATGATCTCAGTCCTTGCGCATGCGCACGTCATCGCGGAGCACAGGAAGATATTGATGATGAGCATCACCAGGAACAGGACACCGAACGCGATACAAAGGTACAGCAGCCAGGGGGGGTTGATGCCGTCGCAGAGAGCAGCAGCCACTGGAACATGAGGGGCAAGTTAATCACAGGACACGTGGGTAACTGGGTGGCAAGATGGAACCGATGTTTTCATTTTTTCAATGAGTGGCAGAAAAATTGCTGTAGTTTCTCTATTAGAGGTTAGTAAATAATAAGAGAATAAAGGTTGGAAAATTTTGAATTTTTTTCAATTGAAACACTGAAAATCAAGGTTTGAGTATATTTTAGTGAGGATGTCACATATGATTCATATAGTATAGTTTTAATGTAAAGCTTATACTACAAGCAGAGAAAAGATCACATGGATCTTTCCTCTGCTACAAGATACAATTTTTCCTTACAAGAAAATTTCATCTCCATACAAACAAATAATCGAGATTAAGTTTTCAAGGGAAAATTGTATACAATAATTATAAAAATTGTATCATGTAATATCGGCTTTAAATATGTTTTTGTTTTATGCTTTATTCAATCATTTAACATAATATGGTTGCAAATTTAAATGCATTGTATACATTGACAAGACACCTCCTAGTTCATAGATTTTTTAATTTTGTCATCTAAAAATTTTAATAATATATAAAACACTAATGTAGGGAAATATCGTATTATAAGTAATAATCAGCAATAATTCAGTGCATAATATCATAGTGTATAATACAATTATTATTTAATTGTAATTAAAATTCCCTTATAAGAATAAAACTTAAAATTTTTAATCTTGATATAAGCAAGTTTCTCTACCTCAGGTGTACTGAGACTGTGCTATCCTCATTAAAACATGTCACTCTTCCTCAGGTGTACTAAGACTGTGCTATCCTCATTAAAACATGTCACTCTTCCTCAGGTGTACTGAGACTGTGCTACCCTCATTAAAACATATCTCTCTACCTCAGGTGTACTGAGACTGTCAAACTCACATGGGGGATCACCAGGCTCCAGCACGAACACGCTGGTACTCGCCATCAACACTCCCTGGTCCTCGGCCGCTGCCTCCGCCTCCTTGCCGAGCGCCCTCGCCTGGGGAGCCTCAGGGTCTCCCTCACATGTCGTGTCCTGGCAGGGTCCTGTAAAAATGACAACGTGTTAGTACACTTCGGACAATCGGAACGTTACTGAGAGTCCAGGGACGGTGAATGCACAGGTTGCTTAGTCAATATTAAAAATACAAATTTTCTAATTATTATATTATATTGTTATATAAAATTCATATTTTTTATATGGGAGGTGTATATGGGGATGCAAAATTTTATATCGTGCATTAATACAGGATTTCTACATACATTGCGTGATATTTATAAAGATTTTGTCAATATTGTCGACTTTTGGGATTTTAAGCAGTGGTGTCCATCCACCGAGCGCTTAAAATTTCCTAAATTATATTTATTAACATTTTTTTTTTAATATTGGGACAGCTATATATTTTATTGTTCTATTGTTTGTATATTATATTAATTGATTGAAAGGAAACTCCCTGATATTAAAAATACTAACAATTAATGCTAATATTTATATTGTCTTCAAAAATTTAATTAAAGTAAACGATTATTTTTTTAGATATAGTATAGGTAAAAAAAAATTAAATTAGTTACAGATAAAAATGTAGAATTACAACAAATTATTTTTTTATTTTAAAATAAAAATATTAATAAATTAAAGATTTTGCATTTTAAATTTAAATATCATATTAAATAAGAATTATAAATTAATTATTTTTACTTATTTAAATATACTAATTATTAATTTACGTCATGGACTTTACTTTTAATATTTATAAATTATCTCAAATGCATACAGTTTTATAATACAGGTCACAATTACCTTGTTTTCTAGGAGGGGAATTGGCAAATTATTTGATAATGTAAATAAATGTGTATTGAGACTGTTGATAATATTAAAATAAGTTTAATATACATTATTTCAATCGCTTGGTCACATACATATTACAAGCATGATGCATTATTCTTTCAATCACTTGGCCACATATATTATGACCATGATACATTATTATTACATCATGATATTCATGATTACGATTTTATATACTTCATTGTTACATCGTTCAGTGCCTGCCCTAGCATTGATCGGTCACAAATAATGTCTACAGTAGGAAGTTACCTTTGCAGACGGCGATGTCGCACTGGAAGTGGACCTCGTTGCTGTCTTGGAATCTGAACATGGAGTAGAGCACCGCGTCCGCCACGCCCTCTTTCTCGTTGTACTTGAACTTGGAGATGACCCCGCGCTGGACCGGACACCTGAAGAACATGGGGACGAGTTAGTCTCTCTGTATCTTATGTAATGATCTATACCTCAACAAATTTTATTGCAAAAATGTACAGAGGGTGCAAAGTTATATGCTACTCTAATTTTTTAGAGTCCGGGAACTATTTTTTTAAATAATTATTGAAAGTTCAGAGAAAGTGACACCTCTAGAGTCTAGACGCCTCTCCTAATAAAAGGACAGGACCTAAAAGGGGCGTGGGTTTAAACCTGACCTCGGCAAAACTTTTTAGCAATACTTTCCGACCTCTAAAAAAAATCAGAGCGGCATAACTTTGCACCTTCTACCCATTTTTGAAATAAAAGTTGCTGAGGTCGATACTCTATTTGAACTCTTCAATGTTATTTTCAATATCTCGGTACTCAAATTTTGGACTGCAATTACAAGGTCATGACCCCCACAAATCTCAAGTTCAGAAGGGGGCATGACCTTATCCTCCCTTGTCAGTATCATATCACAACCTTCGCTAGAACCTCTCTCTTATCTCTTCACGTCCTAAAATCTTATTCTCATTATTCTGCGTTCTTAAAAATAAAAAAAAATTGACCTGCATGGGTGAAAATTTGTTGATTTCCAGCTTTTCAACTAAATTTACTACTATATCAGGAAACAAAAGATCTTAATTATAGATCTTTTAGAAAATTAAAACTAGGAGCTAAAATAATTATTATTGACTACTGTATTGTTTATTATATAATAATATAATATATATTTATGTCAATTTTAAAGCACTTAAAAAAGTATACACATTCAATAAATGCTAGTTTTTAAAAATAAATACATGCGATTAAATAAAAGAGGCAAAACACTAAAAAAATAGACAAAGGCAAAAATTAACTTCCTTCAAATCGCCATAGGCATTAAGTTTGATAAACGTTTCACGGACCACACACACACATGTTTATGGTTGTCTAAAAATTTGATTGCTCAACACAACTCGGAATAAAAACGTTGTTAATTTACTTCTTCTTCTAATTAAGCCGTTGTTTTTATTACCTGCTGAGCATAACCCGTTCACAACTACAAGAATGAATGTAACAATGAATAGTTTATTTTCATTCATAGCGTGGGTCAGTGGGAGTTTTAAAATTTTAATTACTATATCTTCAAACAAATCTTCTTAATTGCAATCTATTTTTCTTTGTCATACAATTTGAAAGTATAAAAAATATTATTTGAGTTTTATATTGTCCTAAAAATTGAGAACGCAAGACTCAAATTAAAGCAGATTTGTTTATATTTGCGATTAAGGCAATGAATTTCAACTTTGGAAGTATTAAAACTATTGAAAAATTATTAATATTCGAAAAAAAATGTTGAGTTATATTAAAAATCATTGTTATAATTTGCTGCAAAGATGCTTGACGCATTAACCTCATAAGGCCACCTTTTTAATGGAAAATGGAAATGAAAAATCATAATTAAACTATGCTGTATATTGTGCGCTGTTCATATTTTAAATCTATATGTAAATGACTGGATTGTCCTTATGCGTATTGATCATTTTGCAATTATAAGGCAATTATTATTATTATTATTTTACACGGATACACCATTAAGGGCTTACAGCTCGTGGCGGGATAATGGGTAGAGATAAGGTAGGAAACGGATGATGGCCACGGCCTGTTATACGTGTCCCATGAGGTGAGACTGAGGGAACCGTGGAAAACCTCAGTCACGACGGACACCTCTAATTTTTCTCAACAGTATTATTATTATACTGGTAATACTATACATTATAACTGATATATTAAGGGGCATTCACAAAGCCCTAAGGCTACATTTAGGCTAAATGTAGCCTTCATTTAGGGCTCGATAATTTAAAGCCCGATTTTAGGCATGCTTTTTAGACCCAAAATTTCTGGTCCTAAATTATCGAGCCCTAAATGTGGCCTTAAGACTTTGTGAATGCCCCTTATCATGTTTTACACACTTTAATTGAAAACTCTCTAATTAAAACAAACTTGAAATATCATAGAAACGTATTACAGCTGTAAAAATTAAACGTAAAACTCCCTCTACGTATGAAATTTCATCTTAAATTGGTTCACAAAAATATTTCTTCCATTCACTTCATCGTAACTCTTTTCTAAACACGATGGTCTTCTTGACCCCTTGACGAGGAATATTTTTGGGTCAGACTTACCAACATAATATTTTTAGGTCAGACTTACCAACATACTTATCTGCAATATGTTGAAATAAGTGGCAATATTTTTAGAAATATATTTTGAACGACGCCTCTTTTATTGAGGCAAAAGGTCATTAAAAAAGGTTAACTATTAAATTAACTCGCAGTGATGCATTCATCAATATCTTTTTTAATCAACGATTGCTTAATTATTTAAATAATTGACGTGCATTCACCATCCGATTTTAAAAATAGTATAATATAAAAATAGTAAAGTGAAAAAGAAATATTAGCAGGAAAGAAAACCCAGGTGGAACTCTTGTTTAATATTGTCATTCTACATAATTAAGTAATACAATGAATATGATTTATATAATATATTGTTCCTAGCTTGTATTATGCTACTAAAAATAAATGGAATTTTTAGTTTTTACTATATTATGCCGCGGTTTTTATTCAACTTATAATATGTCAATAATATTTAATGTTATATATCAAACAAAAAACTGAAAATTTAGTTTGTAAAAGTTAAGTAAACAAATTAAACTAAAAGAAAACAGAAAATAAATTAAAAAGAATATATATAAATCTTTTAACAATTAAATTATACTATTTCTGAATTATTAATAAAATGGTATATTTTTTTTGGGTTAATTATTTTGACTTTAATATACAAATTTATATTCATAAGTTGAAATGCACATGACATTCATTTTGCCTTTGATGGATTCATTGTAGAGCAGTTGGTATTCAATTTATTGTAATAATATTAATAACTAATAATATTCAATGCTATATATTGCATTCAAAAAATATATTAAAACTCCCTATTTGATTAGATTTCTAATTAAAAAATCAAATAATAAATAAATGAAATATAAAAATGTTATTAATATTTATTTTTATAATAAATTGTTTTTATTTATGAATTTTAATTTATTTAAAATATAAATTTTGGTTAATCGACTCCGATTCAGCATTATCGAGGATCGATACTAAAAATGAAGTACATGATATGAACCTAATTTTAAATCTGACAAGGCTAGTGAACAGAAGACACATTTTGAAAATAAGGACACGATGTAAATTAAAACAATGAATGACAAATCTCCTATCTGATGCAGTCGAGATTGGTGCACAATTAGACCGCAACATGATTAGAAAAACGTCCAATATTGCCGCCTTCTAATTAGATGTGATGTTCCGATTACATGCGAAGGACAACCGCAGTGACCTCGACAATTTTTAAATACCGTAGCTCCGATCGCAATCAACCTAACATTATATCATGTAGTTTATTATAGTAACAAGCCTACGTCATATTTTACACGATTAGTGATTACGATAACAAATTTCATTGCATTCTTACTTTTTGTCATATATTCTTCCTTTTAATTTATTTATAAGCAAATTTGTATGATTTTAAGTGCAAATAAGCCATCGTTTTCAAATTATATAAATAATAATGGGCGCGATTTACGAAACAGTTATCCAGGTTTCTAACCATATTTAACTTAACCACGTTTAACTAGCTCATTTAACACGTAACAGGTAAATTTAAACGTGGTTAAGCTAAACGTGGTTAGAAACCTGGCATCTGGCAAACTTCTTCGTGAATCGCAACCATAATATATATAAATGCAGCATATTTGCATGTTTATTAAAATATTATTACAAACTATTGAAGTTTGAGACCATAACAGTAAGGAAAAAGTTTTTTTTTTATTAATTATTTTATAATTTTCAATATTTTAATTTAATTTTTTGTCATTCGCTCTCTTTTAGTCAAAATTCGATTCACTTTCAATTCTCCATAAGACTGTATGGATATTATCAGAGATCGTTCTTTGATGTAACTAACGTTTTAGTACTTGGGTGCAAGCGGCCTATCCTCAAAAACGGAACATGAAAAGAGGACCAAAACTAACTTGCCCCTCTCCCCCTTTTTGGTGTACACATAAGACACTATAACTAAAGTTTCAAAAAGACTGCGACAAGTTGCATGCATAGTCTTATAATATATATATGACATAATTGGGCGCGATTCACAAAAAGCATTTAACCAGCTAGGTTTTTAACTACGTTTAACTTGGTGGTTTATTAACATGTAAAACAAGTATAGTTAAACGTGGTTAGAAACATGGTTAACTGCTTCGTGAATCGCACCCATATAAGACATACGTACCTAAACAAGAGAATATAAATAAATATTCTCTGACTAAACTAACACCTCTCGTAATTCTGTAAAACTTTAATTTTCTCCAACTATATCCACAAAGTTGACTTGTGGGTGGCAGGAGGAATTTATATCACAGAACTGGTTCTCTCAGATCGTGATATCGCCCAAGGGAGAGTGAGAACTGATACGTTCTTAAGTCGTGAGGGAAAGGAATGATATTTGTTTTGCCAGCAGCAACAAGGAATGTGTTGACTCGGACAATACTTTGATCAAATATTATTTCATAAGTACGAGTATCGTGAGAAAAATATTAAAATGTCAATTTTTAATGAAACTAGTTTTAAAAAAATGTCAACTAGTTTGCATTTTTTAAAGTTGATTTTTAATTTAAACTTTCTAAGTAGAAATTTTTATTGCTTTAATGGTAAGAACACGTCCAATGTTAAAAATATTCCCACGCATGAAAATTATGAAGTAATCTTAAAATGTTCTCCTCTACATCCCCTATCAGTAGCTAAAATATCAGGTATACAAATTCGAGCTAGTTTTTAAGTTATGAATTTTTAAAATTGACTAATTTAACATAAAAAATTGTAAATCCTATGTTAAATTAGTTAGCTTTAAAAATAAATAACTCAAAAACTAGATCGTATTTTTTGTATACCTGACATTTGAGTTACTGATAGAGGATGTAGAGGAGAATATTTTAATGTTTCTTAATGTTTATGTGTGGGATTATTTTTAACATTGGACGTGTTCTTACCCTCAAAAGTATTTTAATTCATAACATAGTAAAATATATTCAAATGCTTTCAAATCGACATTGTATAGTGAAGATTGGGCTATAGAATGGAGTGTTAACCTACAAGTTAACCTACAAGGCTCAATGAGAGCTTGATTTATTTTACAAAACTATTTTTAATTCATTCATGTTGATTTTAAGAGTTATAATAAAGTTTCTATTTTCCCTTTTTTTTTTAGGGTGGTGCAAAAACAAAAACAAATTTACGATCGATGCAGTAAAAAAATATATTTTTATTTATATAGCTCTCTTTTTTTATGTTGTATGGAACGATACAGTATCCATTGGTTAAACTTACAATTCAAATCCATCACACGCTCAAATTGGCACGTGGTATCTTTATCATGAGAGATTACATCGCAGAGTGCAAAACGTGGTCTCGCCTTTCTAATGCTCGGCCATGCAGCATGAACATACATGACTGTCGTTCTATGAAAATATTCTGTTGACAAGAAGCAGACGCGGATCCAGGGGGGCTCTCTTTACCCCCCGAAATGTTGGATTTAACATGGACAATATAGACATTTCCTCCACTTAATTTTTAATATTGACCAATTTGAAAGCAGCCCCTCTCTCCTTTCCCCGATTTTTTTCCCTGAATCAAATATGCTAATAGAGACTTTAGAGGCTTCAAGTCAGCTGATTTTATGGTGTTCCCAGTTCCCACCGTCCTATCTAAACCTATGTAAAAAAATTGAAATTGCTTTTTTGAAAGTAAATAATTTTTTTAGAGGAAAATGATTTATTATCAGAAGACCCCTAAATGAGGGGGTTGGGGGTAGGAAATGTTCTCAATTTAATAGCTTTAATAGTTACAGAGAAAACAATGATCAGCTAAAATCCTTCCACTTCCGGCTACTTCCGGTGGGAATCTTAGATATGTTGATATATAGTGCCTTCCCTAGTTGAAAAATTACGTCTTCAACTCATCCTTTACACGTCTAAACCCAATCTTTTTACCTCTAAAACACATCTTATTTCCTGTTCGCTCAAAGATGAAAAACTTCTAACATTTTATGCCCAAGAAGAGGAAAAAATACTTGATCTCGTCTTTTTCCCTCTTTTTTCTTCTAAAATGGTGCAAAATAGGAGGAAATTAGACGAGGAGAGAGCTTAATAGCGAAGAGAATATTAAATTTATTTCAACTCTGGTTTTCACAACCATAATATCGGTCAGCTGTCTTTTTAGCTACATTTGATTAACATGTAAACCTTGGCAAATTCACAAATATTCTGAAATTATTTTGAGAGGCAGATATTAGTGCCTAAAAGTCATAGAAAAAAATTCAAAACAATTTAACTATAGCTGATTTTTTAAATTAATTTATTTAATTTTCAGCATTGAGCTTTCCCATGGAGAGACAAACTAAAAAATTAATTAAAAAAATCGGCTCGTTAAATTGTTTTGAAACTTTTTCTATGACTTTTAGACACTAATATCTGCCTTTAAAAAAATTTCAGAATTTTTGTGAATTTGCTAAAGTTTACATGTTAATCAAATGGAGCTAAAAAAAACAGCTGACCGATGTTATCTCTACCTTAAACCCTCTCTGGTAATACATAAGTAACATAAGACAGTTATAAGACAGTAAGTGTGCTCTTGGGCTCATGTTTTTTTAAATAGACATCAGTCACATCACAAACGATATAAATAAAACCTGTCCATCATGCAGACTTGACATTTCGTAATGTATGCATTATTTATTATAAGTTTCTAGGTTAGAGAAATCATTCAAAAGGTGTTAATTGACTTCACTAGAAATGTAATTATAGTTTGTCACGCTTATAGTCATATGATAGATTGCAAATTACTGCAAAAAAAAAATAATGGAAGAGAAATTATTAAACAATGATTTCTTTATTTGACTAACATTATGAATTAAGGCATACATTAAACATATTTTTTTTTTGTTCCTTCTAAATCACGCCAGTAGTGGCAATCCATCCCAACATTCACCTGCTTGTGACTAAGGAAACCATGAAAATCTTAATCAGGATGGTCAGGATGGAAAATGCCATCAATCACATCTTTAAAAGCATGTGAGTTCTTTAGCAACTGTTTATACGTTGTAAAAAGTTTGATGGTGGCTGGGATCGAACTCACGATCATCCGATTACGAATCGCGCCAAGTACCTTGTTAAACATATTAGAATGGACGTTACTTTGTCTAATTTGCTAGCACTCTAGCTCCGACATAAAAAGATAAGTAAATTTGCAGTTGGGGAAGAGATTATAAAAGCACTTTAGCCATAAAATGTAGTCTAGCCATCCAAAAAAGTATTTGATCACCACACCTAAATAGACGCCCATAAACATAAGCATATGAGTAACGTTCATTCTGTCCCGAAGTGTACAGTCCTCGCCTCGGAAAATTTCCATTTGCAGCCTTGTTAATCACCATGCCTTGTAAGAATAACACAGCTAGAGCATGGAAATTAACAAGGCTGCAAGTGGGAAATTTTCCAAAGTAACGAGTGTAACATTTGAATTGCTTGTAAAAAAGTAAAAAAGAGTCTAACAAAAATTCGTAATAATAGCTCTGTTTGTAAAATTCACAATAAAAAAGAATCGATTTTTATTGATAAATCTTATTAAATGTTCCATTATGTATATCAGGTTCATCAATGAAAATTGATTCTTTCTGATTGTGTATTTAAGAACAGAGCGAATTATTTGCGTTTTTCGTTGTTTAAGTGTTCCAGAATTCATTAAATAATTTCTTATTTCTCCAGTTTCAAATACAAAGTAGTTTTCACCATTATTGAATATTAGTTTGGTCAACAAACTTTCACACGTGGGATGATGTATGTTTGCTTGCCAGGGTACAAATATCTCATTGTCAGAATAAAAGTGAGCGTTTGAAAGCACGGGAAGCCGACGAGTGTTGAGCAATTTATTATTAGAGGGCGAGTCACAAATACAACATACATAATAGTACCGTGTGAATAGTGTACAGAAATATTACAATGTTAGGCGTGACATTTTAAATAATATTATTTTATTGTTAAATAGTATTTTAACATATATTTTATAATTTATTATTAATTATAAAAAATAAAACTATTATTAAATTATCAATGAAATTCATATCGTTTTTTTTTTAAAGGATAATTTTACTGGAATATTAAATTTATATTTCTTTTTTTTTTATGTAGTCAAAATAAAACCCGTATAAACTAGATAAACATATTTATCGAATAATATATCTCTTGGCTTTTGGAAGGATAATGAATATTTTCTGAATGCTCTGTAATAAAATTAATAAAATTCATCAAAAAACGGTATCAAAACGTTATAATGATGTTGCAAATAAATAATTTTCATGTAATATTTGCAGAATAAAGATGGGAAATCTAATTTTTGATAATAAGACCAAATGAATTATGCTGGACTCCCATTGCTTTCACTTATAGGGAGTTTTACAAGCATAATCATGATATAATCATATAAGCATTATTATATGCAATAAAACAATTCAAAATCCCCCCCCCCCTACATTTTGAGTTAATCTGCCACAAATCTCGATACATACAGAGAAATCCTACTTCTCTCTAATACATTGTAAAAGGTTAAAGGTCCTCATTAATTTCGAAATATAATTTTCTAATGATAGAAAATTTTATAATACAATAAAAATTGAAAAGTTTTCAAAATCAATCAAATTTTCTTACTGCAATAAATAGTTAAAACTTTTTAATTAATGACAATTCCTTACTGTTATTTTAAATTTGGTTTTTATCATTTAATAATACTTCAGGGTTTTCAGGTTGCTGCAAATACAGATAATTATTCATTTACTATTAGACCCTGTTAATTAAGTTTTTAGTTCTTGTTATAAATCAATTTTAAATACATGTTAGACAACAAAAGATTATCAGTATTCAAGCGTTTTAATTAATTTCAGCATCTTTCATAACAATATCTTAAATATAAAATGATTTATGTTATTCAAATTATCATATCTAATGTTAATGTTGTTTCTTATTTCTATTTGAAAAAAATACACCTATTTTTACACTGATTGGATATATACCTGAAAGCATTTTTTTTTTTTTTTAAATTACAAATGTACATTACTTTGTCTCTTGGATCTGCATCTAGGCTTTGCAAATCAGATGGGAAAAGTTTTCACTTTTTGTTTTGAAGTACATACGTAAACTGATTTTCAAGTTTTTTAAAGCAAGCTATACATTTTAGCAATTCATTATTACAATTTATTATAGATTTAGATTTTTTAATTTTTTTCCCATGCAGGGTTTACACCCCTAGGGAGCATACATGACCAAAATGTGTCAATTGCCCCAAAATACCAACCAACCAACCGTTACACCCCTAGGAACTTGGAGCTCTAGGCTGGGTAATTGATAGGGATAGGGTAGGAAAAGAATGGTGGCCACGGCCTGTTACTCGCACAAGCATTCTCTGAGGTGAGACTGAGGGAACCGTGGAAAACTTCAGCCAGGAAAGACTACTTCTTATCACTAGATCAATTTAACTTTTAGATAATTCAATAATAGGTGCTTTTTATCCTGCTAAGTTGATATCGATGAAATAAACGATACAATAATGATATTATTTTAACTACATACCGGTACATATATAACTCATTTAATAACTTGCATCATAAGAAAGTCTTTATTTGCATTGATAAATACCATTTTATATTTTATCATTATATTGTATCGATATAAAACATTTAAAAGCACTTCAGAAAAAGTTACATATTAAATTTATTATTTTTGATGACCCTTATCAAAAAAAAAAAAAAAAAACTTTCACTATAAAGAAAGTAAAGAAGCTAAATTATTAACAATTGTCCAATTATATATAAAAAAAAGTATCCTAAAATTTATTACTCCTACAATTAAAACAGTTTATAAAAACGTTCGAATTTAAACGAGAATACATCGAGTCGTCATTATAACGGTTCTAATAATTATGAGCTTGTCTTGCTTGACTGCCTACTTGAATGTGTAGCAAAACTACTTTTTCTTTCTAGTAACTCTTACAATATTTTATATAGTATGTAATAAAATTGCATGAATCAGTAATAAAATATCTCATGCTTGAATTATGATTCAGTATAAATATATAGTTATAAATAACTTATTATTATTATAATAGTGCATGTAAAACAGAGGTTATGCAATTCAAAATCAAAATTTTATTCATGGAATAAGTTATAATTTATAGTTCAAGATAATTTCTAAAATAAATGAGTTTGTACTGATAACATTTTGTGTTTAGATTTTTTATAGTATAAATAATTCCTGTTTTTAAATAACATGAATTAAGAATTTTTTTACATTTTTAAAACTCCCAATAAATAATCATATAAAGGTGGATTCACATGGCGATTTTTACCATGCGACGCGACGCGAATAATGCGCACTTGCTGTAACATCCATTGGCGGCCATATTGGGCGATTAAAAGAAAAAGAGCAGCGTAATTAACGCGATTACCTGCGAATTCGCCGCCGCATAGGATTTCACAGCTTTTAAGTTAAAATCGCGCCGCGTCGCCGTTGCCGCCCATGAAAATCCACCTTAATTAGTTGTCCCATTCACGTAAGAAATTGGGTAATTACAAACATATGTGTATTGTTTCTTTTATTATATATATGGGGGCATACATGACCAAAATGTGTCAATTGCCCTAAAAAGCACCCAACCAACCAATCATCATTTAATAAACATGTAAAATTCTATAAAATTATATTTTAAAATCTTTAATAAGCATCTAAAAAATAGTGGAAAATCAATTCAAGACGACTTATGTATTTAAATTGATTGCTTGAATATTTATTACATAATAAAACGCAGCACTTGCCTAAAACGTCCCATACTATTTTATCTCAATTTTGAGGGCCAGAAAAAAAAAAGTTTATAACTCATGGTCCTCTGTTCATATAAAATTAACACAAAAATTACGCAGTTCGTTTTTTTCATGATCCAATTTGAATAACTTTTTATATAAAATTAAATTGTTTCAAAGGAGTTTTAACTATGCATTCAAATTAGATTAAATTTATAATTCCACTATTCAGAGTGAAACTGTTTGCTATATAATTATATATTTAATCATTCACAGTCATAATTTTTTTATTAATTTAATAATATAACTTTTTATTACTAAATTCTTTTAGTAATCATTTTATAATCTTTGCAATATCTGATAACTGTATCTTAATAATATCATCTATACATAAAATTGATTGAATTTTCAAATGATGCATACAAAATACAGCAATATTTTTTTTTTTAATGAAAATTCCTTTCAAATTTTATATATGAACACATTATAATCCGTTATGGTTTTCAATACATTAAGTTTTTATATAACATAACGTATATTACAAGGAATTTGAAATTCCTCCAATATATATGCCAAGCTTCCTGATTACTTATTATACCTATGATTGTGTACTGGCAGTCTTCAGTTATTACAAGGTTTAAAAAAATATATTCACATGAATAATATAAATTATTCACATTAGAAGATATAGGTATTCGTTTCTGAAGTTATGTATTGTATATATAATATGTGCTTTATTTATATTATTTATAAATTAAACTCACAACTTTGACCATGTCTATTAAAGTTCTGTTAAACTTGGTATAAAAATTAATGATAATACCTTTTCTCTGTTTATTCTTAGTGCTAACCATTTCTATAGTTTGTTTGTTTTGTTTTTTTTTTTACAGAAATTTCTAAATTTTTATATAAAAATTTATATTGTGTAATGTTATGATATTATTATAGGGTGGCGGAAGCAATATTAATTTTTACTAAACGATTGTAATAAATAAGTTTGGAAATTTCTTACTATTTTTGAGAAAGTTTCAAATTTTAATTTCTTTTATATTTTTATGAGTATCACAATAGAAAAGATTGGTCATTATATTCCAAAGTCTGTATAAAAATCTATTTCTGAACTAAGGGAACCTGGAAATCACAGATAGTATGGTTCACACTAAAATTTTCAATACTTGCTCCATTAGGCCTTCTTTTTTTACAGTCGTCGACTCAAAAAATTCCCCTTTGCAGCCTTGTTAATCCCCATGGCTCGTAAAAATAAAATAGGTGATTAACTGGATTAACAAGGCTGCAAGTGGGAAATTTTCCAAGGTGACATAATTAATTGATTCTTTTTTCAGTACAGAATTTGTATAACGTAAATGAAGTACTTATTATGTGTGAAAAGTACTGAAAACAAGGTTCAATAAGTAGACCCCTGGCTTTGAACCATTGCACTTCCGGTTCATTGAAAAAAGCTCTAGCGTCCATCCTGGCTGAGGTTTCCACGTTTCCCTCAGTCGCAGGCAAATGCCGGGATGGATTGCAAGGCCGTGGCCAACCCCATTCCGGAAGAGCTAGCAAAACGCTCAAGTTAGGGTTTCGGAAGGTTCGGGGTTTCAAAGTAGTATGATAATTAGTAATTGGAAGAATACCCAATTAATAGGGATTGATTAAAAAAATAATAAAATAAATAAGTAGATTTAATGTAATAAGTCCTTACAGTAATATGAAAACTAATTGCAAGTCAACTTCATCATCTAATATAACGTAACTTTCCATACACTCAAATACACAGTTAAGTTACCTCAGCTAATCCGATTAAATTTAAGTACATATTTGAATTGCAGTAATGTTAAGTAATGTCAGCTGGATTTGAGGTCCAGCTACTTTATAACCCCAGGGCATCTTTATATGAACCGTGAGAAAATAAAACTGTCACGAGATGAAACAAAAAATACTTGCGATTCTGTTTTAATAGCCTTTCTTTAAAATTGTAACGGTCTCTTTTTTTTATATTTTCAACTACTTGTGTTTTAAAAGGTCTTCAAAATATTCCTTTCATCATTTTTTTTTTCTCTGTTGTATAAAAGTTGTTATAAATTTATTTCAATGAAAGATCAAGCAATGAATAAAAAAGACAATGCTTTATAAAAACAAAAAAAAAAATCTTTAGTAAGGAATTTTATTCTTATAACGTAACTGTTGAACTGCATTTTATTTTTTACCACTTTAAAAGATTTTGACTCAATAAGGAAGCAAATTATAAAAGTTTTTTTTTATATATTTAATTTGTCAAATGTGAAATTTTATTCGAATTTCTTGAATATTATAAATAATTTTTTCTGGACACCACGCACTTTCCTCACTGCTTTGTTTGTACGCGTTACCACGCACCACGCAGTCTATGGTGGTGTGATAAACCAAAACTATTTTAATATTGATAGATTGATAGACAGGGTGCGCTCTTAATGGTAAGTATCCATCAGAAAAATTATATAGTCGCCATGTTCGTTTGCTGATTTTGACTCCTGCTACATCCACCGCGCATCGGCGCGCAACCCTTCTGCGCACGTTTTTTCGTCTCGAAGTCAAAACACTACTACCGCGAAATTCTTTAGATGATGCTCTTTAATTAAACTGATCCAAGGCAAATAATAAAATTTTTATAGCAGCAAACGTAAAAGGTTGGTGCCAATGAGTAATTTTAAATTTGCAAACATAACTTATTTAGAGGGTTAACAATAAGCGATCGAAAAATTGCTCCGTATAGGATCTTACGTGCGCCCAATCTTTTTTTGTAAGTAAATGGGAGGACAAAGGATTGGTGATGTCATCATGGATGCTGACCATCCTAAAATTGCAAATCTGCATCTCTCTGCATTCTATTGTCTATTTGAGCTGCAGTTCTTATAGCAAGTGAGGCAGGAGTAAAGTTCATACTGTCCAGAGGAGTACAGGCGCGGATCCAGGCTGCAGCTCCCCCCCCCCCCCGAAATTTTGGATTTAACATGGGGAATATAGGCATTTCCAACGCTCCAATTATTTTTTTTTTAAGATTGGCCTTATGGAGACAGCCCCTCTCGAAATTTGGCTGTATAAATCCTCGCCTGAAGGTGTATATATATTTATACATATCGGGAAAGCATAAAAAATGTTAACTGATTGCTAAAGCTTCAGCAGACAAAAAGACGCTTGAAATATATGAGACCACCAGATTCAATGCGAAACAATTATTTATAATAAGAGTTTTTTCTTATATCTATAATACATTGAAAATAAACTTTATATCAAATTTCAATTATTTGTATATAATGGTCTCATATTAAATGCAGTACGTCATTTTAAAATAATAATATTGTATGAATATTTTACCCTTGGTTCAGTATATAATCATTATATGATTCAGGAACATTTAATTTTGTAATTTCAATAGAAAAAAATTCAATGGCATTGAACATTACTGAAGGTTTTAAAATATTTATTTATTTTATTTATTATTTCACCCAAAACAAATAGATACAAATTTTTTTATCTGTACATGGCAAATTTTAGTTGGGGTGTGGATAGCATACAAGAGCACCAAATGGAGACACCAAAACTCTAAAAGTGGCAGCTATCCCAAAATATAATTATAATATATATATATATATATTATTGTAATATATTATTATATAAATAAAATTAAGTCAAATACAATTTTTCTATAGCATAATTATGTTTAGAGTCAATACACAATTTAACATTACGTAGTGGAAATATAATATTTTTATATTAAATCATTATGCAAGGTCAACGCCCTTTTCTAATCCATTTTTCATAATTTTATTTATGTAGTAATATAACATTATATAAATGAACAGTTGAATATTTTAACGAGGTATTAAAACGTAATTTTTTATTCGTACTTTAATAAAAAAAAGTTACGTCATATGTTAAAAAAAATTAATAACTTAATATGAAAGGGGAAGACGAAGGATGATTCATATTAGAGGGAAGGGGGACAATTTTATATGCATAATGGGATCTCTAAAATGTATAATCAAATTTTATTTTTATTCCCTTCCCTGGCTATTTTTTTTTGTCTCTATATACACCTGTATGTTAAATGCAACATTATTTTTTTTTCCAGTGTATGAAAGAAAAAAACTGAAACTGTTAAAAGGATTTAGTTTTTATTTATTAATATTACCTTGAGGAAAAACTCATTATGATAAATAATAATAAAAAAAGAGAAACTTTGTCGGCGTTAATGTAGTATTTTTTTTCCATCATACGTTGTTCATCTTTTGTCTTGTGTCGTCGTTTGAAGAGTGAAAGCGAATCTTCTGACCACATTATAAAAAAATACTTTCAGCTGATCGGATGAAATTTATACTCAATAGTTAATAATGTGGAACACATTGTTGTTATTTTAGCATTGTTGATAGTCTATTGTTAATGTTAAGACCACCCTTGGATAAGACGTTTTTTTTTTTTCGGATTCGTTTTATTGTGCAAGCAAATATTAAAGAATAAAAAAATAATAACTTCTTGTCAATAAAACGATACACAATTTTTTTTTATTCATTGTTGATGAATTCAATTGAAAATCGCATTTAATAATGATTGCAAAATAAAAGCAAGTCAAATGGTTTATTTAATAAAAGTTTTTGTTAATATCGATGAATTCATGGTATTATTAACAGCAATTTCTTTTTTTATTAAATTTTTCGTTTTTCTTACATTTTATTATGTTACGGATAAGGTTGATATATATAATATTTATACTTTGAACAGAACGTGACTTGTAAATAATTAATTTAAATTAGAGTAGTATTCATTGGAATATATAGGAATTAAATTAGTGACCATCAAAAAATCAAACGTGACGAATAGGTATCTACGAAACAATTTCTGTGTTAACAAAGATGGCTAATGAAAGAAATTATATAATTTATAAATTTATTATTTTATAATTTGACTATAAATTACAATCAAAAAATAAAAACGACAACGTGATTTTAATAAAATGTTCATTATAATTTTAAATATTAATATCATATATTTAATAATTTTATTTAATAAAATTTGTAAATTTATTAAATTTCAATTTATTTATTTTTTAATTTACTAAACACAAATTGAGAACAAATAAAATTAGACAAATTTAATGGTAAGTTACTTTTTAAATTTAAAATTAAATTATATTTGATTTACATTAGATTTATTGCCATGCACAAGCATGTCATTAGCATGCATTATTGTGAATTTAATTTGTAATTATATTCGGTTTAAAAATCTGTGATAGTAAAATTAATCCATATAGACAGGGTGCGATTCACGAAGAAGTTTGGGAGGTTTCTAACCACGTTTAGCTTAACCATGTTCAACTATACCTGTTTTACGTGTTAAACCACCTAGTTAAACGTGGTTAGAAACTCTTAAACTGCTTAGTGAATCGCGCCAAATTTTATATGTTCTTCATTTATTTGAATTTTGTTTCTTTTTTTGTTTACAGCCTTACACTTATAATTCCAAAAACAAATTCACAAATCTATACATAATATAGATTAAAAAAATACGTCTGACAAAACTTAAGGTAATTTTTCATCTTTGACCTGGCACACATGTGGAGCGACAAATTGTTTTGTGATTAACTCCGATCTTTAGATTAATATACAACGGCAGTAGAGAAGTTCAGGCTCGAGCGATTATAAGAAGCGGTTCACTGATCGCTGGAGGTCACGTGTTACCTCGGGGCGTTACACTGCAAGTTTCTCGGACCAATGTTATCACAGACCGTTCAAGGTATCAGACTATTGGAAAGCATGCATTTTACACGATATAACTTTGCATTTTTTTATTACAAGAAAATTTTAACTCCATACAAACAAGGAGTTGTCTTATACGCAATAATTGGAAAATTATATCGTGTATATATATCACATTAACTGGAATTCCATTTACTATGATGGTCCATCGCATATATCCCATATGCATGGTCCATTTAAAGAACAAATACGCCATCATCAAAGTACAGGAAGTATATTAAACTTATGTTGTTTGTAATGGAACTTATTCAAAAGACTCTCTCTCTCTCTCTCTCTCTCTCTCTCTCTCTCTCTCTCTCTCTCTCTCTCTCTCTCTCTCTCTCTCTCTCTCTCTCTCTCTCTCTCTCTCTGTCTCTCTCTCTCTGTCTGTCTCTCTCTCTCTCTCTCTCTCTCTCTCTCTCTCTCTCTCTGTACTTACCCTCTATCATCGATGAGAACAGTGCTATTTTTCTTGTTGAATGCAAAGCAAGACTTGACTCGAATGCCGTACGTACCTGAAACAAAATGTTAATTAAAATGCTGCTTGATTGGTCGCAGCTTTTTTATTCTTGGAACATATGAGAGTCATTGACCGATGCGAATTTTACAAAATGCCTCAGAGCATTGTTGAATATTTTAAATATGTTTGTAAATTCTTTCGTACAACTTTTATTATCAATTTCAAACTTGCATTAAAATATTCTAAAAATGTACATTTAACATCTACAGAATAGGAATTTTACATATATGCAACAATGCATGAGTATTTTAACAAGTATACTTAATTATAATAAAATAATAAACAATGTAAGGCAAGCAAGCATGAAATTAATATAATTAGTGGTTTTTAATTGATTAAGAAAGAAAATAAATAACTTTGTATTATTATCAATGTTAAAATTAATTATAATTACTTGTATGCATATATACCTACAAAATAAGTACAAAAATTGTGTTAAAATGAAGTCCGTAATAAATATATAAAAAAAATCCCTTAAAAAGTAATCGAGTAAATAATAATAACAATTTTTAATATTAAAGCCGGTATTACGCGATGCAATTTTTTTAACTATTTTTCCTTACAAGAAAACTTCAACTCCATTTGTTTGTACGGAGATGAAATTTTCTTGAAAGGAAAAATCGTATACAAAATTGTATCGTGTAATACAGGCGTACATAGATCAATAACAATAATAATTGCTAATATCAAGGACATGTCAGTAATTATATTATTTTCTATTTGAATTTATTCTGAGGCGATTTTCCTAGATTGACTTGGGGACCGTGGAAACTGTTACTCAAGAGGTCTACTTACTGTCCGGTCTGGAGATGTCCGCTCTGAGAGTGTAGGCGTGTCCATACACGACCTCACTGACCCTCTTGCCCTTCTCGACCAGCTTGAGGCTCACGAGAGACGTCTCGTTCCTGAAACATTGGGCACAATGAGAAGATGGTGCAGGCTATTGCTGCAATCATTGCGATTTTGTAACTTTTCTATTAATACACCCAATGTTAAAAAAAAATCCCTCACATGAAAATTATGAAAAAAATTGTAAATGTTCTCCTCTACACATCCCCTATCAGTCTAACATATAAAGCATAAAAATTCGAGTTAGTTTTCGAGTTATGACTTTGTAAACTGATATTTTATCTACTGATGATTGGGGATGCAGATAACATTTTAAATTGTATTCATAATTTTCATTTGGGGGATTTTTTTTTAACATTGGGTGTGTTACCTTACCCTTAATTAATTAAGTCTTTAATCTACATAAAACAACGTGAAAAATAAGGAAGTCAATGTGCATAATATTTTCTACATCACAACTGAAATCAAGACGCCTATTATATCAATTTCTCAAATTATTATTTTAGAATCACCTTTTTTTTTCAATTTGTATTCAAATTTATAACAAATCATATCATATAGTAATTGACGTTTCTAATATTTTAAGGGTAAGGTAACGCCACCAATGTTAAAAAAAATCCCTCTCACAAAAATTCTGAAAAAAATTTAAAATGTTCTCCTCTATACCCCCTATCAGTACCTAAAATATCAGGTATACAAATAAGATCTAGTTTTTGAGTTATAAATTTTTAAAGTTGACTACTTTAACATGGAGAAATGAAACTCCCATGTTAAATTGGTCAACTTTAAAAATTCATAACTCAAAAACTAGATCGTATTTGTATACCTGATATTTTAGCTACTGATAGGGGGTGTAAAGGAGAACATTTTAAATTTTTTTCAGAATTTTTGTGAGGGATTTTTTTTAACATTGGTGGCGTTACCTTACCCTTAAGGAAATGTTACGAAATAACAGTAAAATTTCATATTGTTAACAAATTATTTTTAAATTTTATATACTAAATTAAATTATGTTATGCTAAATATTTGTTAGTTATTAGATAAATATATACATGAGACATTTTTTACTACAGCATATTTTAAAGCAATTTTTTATTTAAAAAATAATGTAATAAATTTATATAATATATATATTTTTATTATTTTTCATTTTTTTTTAATAGTAATTTTAACGTTTTTAGGTATCACTAAACATTTGTTCCATAATATTTAATACTAACGATGTGGGAAAATTTGTAATAAAATATTTGTTCAATTTTAACGCCTCATTACTAGCACATTTCAATTTCTGAGAATATTTTTTAAACTTTAGTATTTTCTTTCCACAAACAAATTTTCAACAAGTCATTGAATCAATAAAAAAATGCGATAAAAATATTCTACAGATTTTTACTTGCAAAACATTTTAAATTAAACTTTTTTAACACATTTAGTAATTTTTCATGCCCTATTTATATATTATCTTTTTATAATCTTTACTACCTTTAATTAAGTACCTTGAAAACATTTTTTTTATGAATTTACTTACATTTTCATTACTTTTTTTATTGTGGTTTTCTTTCAAATAACAAGGTATACTTAACAATTTGGAGCACATAGTTGAACACAATGGAGAATTATTGCGACCTTGATGTCAAGTTATAAATCTTTGACGTCACATTTAAAGGTTTTGTATTCCATACGCTTTTTTGGTTAACCTTGGATTTCTTAAAAAATAATATTTTTTTATTTACGCATGATTAAACATAGTATGCTATGGGTGTGCATATATGTAGTAGTAAAAAAAAAAAGAATACAAGACAGTTTTTACCTTTAATTTTATCTCAGGTTATAAAAACCATTTCTTTATTTCTTTGTTTGTGACGTGATCAATGCTGTATTGTACAACCAGTATCGAAATAAAATTATTATTATTATTATTTAATACGGCAATAAAATAAGGACAATATATTTTAATCAGTGTGCAGATGATGTAGAACTTTTGTGTAATATAAGTAAGTTAATACTTTATTTTTTATGAAAAAAATCCATTTTCCGAATGTCTGATCCCTCTATATCTAAAAATAGCTTTTAATTGTTGTTGCATGATTACCTATTTTTACTTGCACATCAACGACCACACAATGAATTACTGTATTACTCACAAAATACTTCATATTATATTAATATCATTTATTGCTTATTACGATCAATCAAGTAAGACTCCAGTTAGGGATGTACCGGTAGGGAGGTTTATTACCTGCTGTTAACACTAGACAATTTATCATTACTTATTATTTAATACTATTTTAATAAACTAATTTACACGACATTGCATAATTTCCAGAATAATAATACTATTTTAAACAAAAAAATAAAAATTCTTTGATTTAAATAATGAAAATATTATTTATTTTTAAATTAATATATTATTTTTTTAATTATATAATATACTACTTATATTTTTTTGTATTAATTCTATTACCTTTGAAATAATTAATAAAAAAGAATCAAATTTTGCATATAATTTAATGCTTTGTATAATTAGTGATACAGTATTTTAATTACTTAATTTTATTAATTAAACTCTTTAAGGCGGATTCAGATGGCGACAACGGCGATGCGACGCGATTTTGACGTAAAAGATGTGAAATCCTATGCGGCGGCAAATTCACCGCGAATCGCGTTAATTACGATGCTCTTTTTCTTTAAATCGCCAAATATGGCCGCCAATGGATGTTACAGCAAGTGCGCATTATTCGCGTCGCATGATAAAAATCACCATGTGAATCCACATTTCGAAATAAAAACGAGGTAAAAAATATTTTATATATTTACAAATTGCAAATATTGCTCATGAAAAATATAATGAATTATAACAATTCCGATTATTGTAGCATTTACTGAAAATGATATGACGATAGAATTAAACAACGAACTCCGGTCACTGTGACGTCACATATTGACAAAGTATGACGTCATCGGTGCTCACCTGGCGTTCTTGAAGCCTCCCTTGCCGCAGGTGATGACATAGAACTTGTCGTCCGCAAGCTCCAGTGTCCGGTGTATTCTCACCGCGATGGGTACCGAACGCTCGTCCGTTTTCTGAAATCAAAACATCATAATAAATATTTGTCCTGTTGAACTTATCAGTGTTCAATGTGTCTTGTAAGAGATCAAATTAACATTATTATATATCAATCAGTATTATCGTACACTGCATTTTATACACGATATACGCTTTGTGCATTGTACACTTGTCTTCTTGGAAAATTTTCCATTTACAGCAATAGAACACCTTGCTTATGCCCTGTGTAATTCTTACAGGGCATGGTGATTAACAAAGTCGAAATTAAAAGAAAAAAATTTCCAAGCCGCCGGCTGTACAATATGAAATAATCACTTTTTTCTAATATTTATTTTTGTTATTTCTTTTTTTATTTGACGTCAGCATGGCGAGGTTAATGTGAAAATGCATTTTTACAACAGAATTTGTTAATTAATTTGTGTGCACTTCAATGTGAATAATATATGCTACTTTTGAAATCTTATTTTGGGATTTATATTATATTGATGTTCTTAATAAACGCATATAACTTTGTCTTCATGAAATAAATTGTAACTGATTATACTAAAATGGATAGGGAGTTTTAAAAATGCACGCATTTACTCTTTCGAACATTAAGTATTTTATTACTTACCTAATCAGTGATTAATTTTTTACAAATGTGTAAAAATGTTTTAAAAAAATTTAATATTTAATAAAATATTTTATACAAAAATTCGAATTAAAAAATAATTATTTTAACTTACAATTTATTTTGATAAAATTTGATATTAACAATGTATTATTTGCTTATTTTACTTTATGAATAATAATTTAAGCAATTAGTCCAACGATTAATGACGAAAATCAGTGTCGATGGTAGTAAGTGGACGCAGCGGACCAAAAGATTTTGGTTTTTAATGATGAATGTGTGCATGACAAATTGGTTGGTTGGTATTTTGGGGCAATCGACACATTTTGGTCATGTATGCCCCCAAATGCATGACAAGTGTTTTAAAATAAATAATATAATTTGAGTATAAAAATATCGCTTGCAGAAACAGTCCCACAAAACCAATAGACAAACCAGATGCCAGGAGTCACAATTTTATAGTCCCACCAAGCACCAACAATGAATGACGTCAACAATAATGTTGTATTTCCGCTGAACTTGGACATTGTTACGATTGTTAACTATGTTATTTTAACACAACAATGGAGCGGGATATTTGGTAATAATATGACATTTATTTTTATTTCTGAGGTTATAAAACCAGAATTAAGTTAGCAAATTATTTGGACTAACGTAGTAATAAATTCAGTGGAAGAATCCCCTTAATAACAATATATTTTTTTAAGTAATTTGTTCATGTGACTAATAAAATCAATTCAGCTTGACTTATAAATAGTTAATATATATTTTGATATAATTGGAAAATCTGCAAGAATTTATTAATTGCATATATGAATAGAGAGCTTCTAGTTATGTATTGTAACTCTTTTTAACCCTCTAAGTGCCCTTGACCGGTCAGATCACCGAAGTTAAGCAACGTCGAGTGTGGTTGGTAGTTGGATGGGTGACCATTTTGAAAAAAAACACGTTTCCCACCCAGGGATAAATCGTTGCACTTTTCCACTATGTGGCTCCCCTTGCTTTTGACCACTGCATTTCCGGTTCATTGACAAAAACTGTAGCGTCCATCCTGGCTGAGGTTTCCACGTTTCCCTCAGTCGCAGGCAAATGCCAGGATGGTTTACAAGGCCGTGGCCGCCCCCGTTCCGGAAGAGCCCGCGAAACGCTCAAGTTACGGTTTCAAACATAGTAAGTAGAAGTACCCAGTAGGGTTTGATTAAAAAAAATAATAAATAAAAATAAAGTCTAATACCATTAAAATCATGTTAAAAAGTACTTTGACTTCATATACATTTAATATACATATTTTCCTATGCTTGCAAGTTAAATACGTGCAAGATTTTATACGAGTGCTAGAGGATTTAAAAATAAAAGTGACTGCATTATAACTGGTGGTTATTGTATGCAAATATATGCTCACAGATTGTCCTTTCTAATAACATTTCTCTAGTTACAAATAATACTTTTAAATAAGTACACATTTAAATTAAATGAAAGTGTGTGATTTTCTAACTTCAGTGATATATTATTGTGAAATGTAATGCAGAGAATTATTCTCAGTAGATTCTCATCTAACCATTGAAATTAATTGACGCTAATGAAAATTCACAGTAACATTTTTATTATCACAATGCATTTTTAAATGTCTACTTTAAAGATTTAGTTGTAAGAAAAACAAATTGTTTCTATTTTTTACATTCTGAGTTCATTAGTTTTCTCTTGTTCACATCATTTTTTTCAATTTATTGTTATATTTTTATAACCCATTGTTGCTTTTTGGTCTGACATGTTTGATTGTTGTAAAGATAACATCGTGAACATCTTCATGTTCTCTCTCTCGTGACCTATCCTTCTCAATGTCATATATTACATTTAAAGTTACGCTGATGTCATTTAAAAATGTGCACGTATCATTCAAAAGACGACGTACAATGCATTGTAATAAATACATTCATTTCGTAAACATATCATAAAGCTTTCATATACAGTAAAATTGCATAATGCATATATAGCAGAAAAATTGTGAGGAACCATTTTTAATTAAATATAATTATTATAAAATTTGTTATTTGATTGAAATAATGTTAGCTTTTAAAGGCGTATTCATGAGTTATTTGATAAGCAAATAAAAAAAAAATTAAAAAAAAATCGAAAAACAAAACAAAAACAAAGTAAATAAATAATTAAATTGTACATTTTTTTATTTTACTAAATATCCTTTTTTTATATAAACAAATTAATAAATTTTTAAATTTTATTTTATTTTTATTTTAAAGTTACAATAATTTTAAATTAATATAATTATAATAATTATTAAAATTTATAAACTTGTAATTTTATTAACGTTTTATAATATATATATTTAAAATATTTTTTTATAAATAAATACATTCTTTATATAATTTGAACACTTTGACGTTCACAAGGAAACCGTCATAATTTGTTTTGTATACAAATGATAATCATGTATTATTTAAAAGAAAAATATATTCTTCTAAAATATTAATGTGACTACTGACTACCATATAGGAGCACGTTATATCATATAATGTGTTATACGTAAGCAAACTGTAACAATATTTTGTATAATAATTATGTACTTTAGGTCTTATCCCAACATATTTAATTATTATATTCAAAATTTTGTTGAAATTCACCTAAATTTCATATTTTTAACCAACTCATGTTGCAATTCGCTACAAAAAGCGAGGTTATTTTATATTGTTTTTACCTGAAACCAAAGTGCCCTCAATAATAACAAGGTGAAGATGTCACAAAAACTGCACCTTTATAGCCTTGTTAAGGGAGCGTCTTATGTATACCCACGCTTTCCAAAATACAAGAGAAAAAAGGAAATTATTTCCTAGGATTTCTAACCACATGCGTGTATTGTTTACTACAAGTTTAAAAAAAAATAAACTTTTTTATTCTTGAGAATTTGTTGTCCTAGAAAATATTATAAAAGAATTCACATACTATTTTTATAGGTTAACTTTACAGCAATATTATTTAAAAAGTAGTAATATAATAATCAAAGTTTTTATCAATAAAAGGTATGTGGTGCAGTGCGCTTGACCGGGTCTCGTCAGATCACCGAAGTCAAGCAACGCCGAGCGTGGTTAGTAGTTGTATGAGTGACCATTTTCAACAAAAACCATGTTTCCCACCCAGGAGTAAAACGTTGCGCTTTTTCACTATGTGGTTCCCCTGGCTTTGGACCATTGCACATCTGGTTCATTGACAAAAGCTGTATAGCATCCATCCTGGCTGAGGTTTTCACGTTTCCCTCAGTCGCAGGCAAATGTCGGGATAAATTGCAAGGCCGTGGCCGCCCCCGTTCCGGAAGAGCCCGCGAAACGCTAAGTTAGGGTTTCGGAAGGTTCGGGGTTTCAAAAGTAGTATGTAATTAATATAAAGAAGTACCCAGTTAGGGTTTGATTAAAAGAAAAAAGAAATAAAAATTTAAAGATTTTAGAATGAAGTATCCATTTAGTATGTTTTTTGGAAAACAAAATATGCATTTTATTATAAATACATTACAGATTTTAATTAATACTTTCAATAATTTTTATTTTAGTAATTGTATTTTTAATATTGAATTAAAATTATTCAAGGTCTATAAATTATTCGTAATTTATTTGCAATAAAACGCATATTTTGTTTATAAAAAAAATATGAAATTTCACACCCACCTCCTAGGAGACATAGGTTGTTAGCCTTAAATAGTTAAAATAAAATGCATACTTTTCTGTCTCTTATTTCAAATAAATAATTACACAGTTTGAAACCATATCTAATTATAAATTGAGTTACTATTTTTTTTTACATATCAATTTCATAATACTAACAATGATATCCGTAGGTAAAAATTTTCCTGGAAGTATTCTTTATTTATTCTACTATAGTTTGATGTGAAAGCGATGCTAATCTCATCTCCCACATTGTGTTTTGTATGGCACAGCTTGGTGGCGAAGCTTAAAAACTTTAAGTGAAAATAAAATTAATACTCACTTTTTGTTATTTCTTACTTTGACTTTCTATTGAAGCATTCATTAAATTACATTAAATGTTATAATTTCGAGTACTATTCCTATATGAGTGTTTATAAGTAAATAAAATGTAATATTAATTTGTAAAATCAACATTTTTAAACGTAACATTTTATTTTACAACCAAATGTTAGTATGCATAAAAAGATTCAATGGAAACAATTTTTTAAAAAAGGTAAGGGAACCACGGAAATCTGATTTAAAATTGTCCAAGAACTAATTAATGGTAGATACTAACATAATCATATCGAATTTGTAGTACAGGAAATTTGAACATAGATATTAAAGAATGTTATTAATTCACACATACAATTATTAATATAATTGTATGGTATTGTAATACTAAAAGAAATTAGACATAAAGTTTACAGCCAGTTGTAATTTTACTGTTTCTGTACCTAAAATGCCACTTCGTCTCAGAGAGTGCACTGTAATTTTACAGTTATGAAATTATGGTTAATTATGATCCGGTTTGTCATTAATGTTGATGCACGCAATGTTTTATATAAGGTTGTTGATTATTGTCATAACGTTATTTTTGGGCGTGTCAGAAACTCCCTAACGACAATTTTTGTAATTATTTAACATTTTTCTTATCGGATATAAAATTGAAGTATATTAGTAAAAAATATTTGTTAGGTGCAGTGAAATGCTTATTATTTCATCGGGAGCAAAATTCCAAATAATAAAATTTCAATTACATAGAAAAAATTATTAATATATAATTTTTATGCATCAATTTAATTATAAAATTGAGCATTTAATTACGGGACCAATTTAAAATAATCAATATATATTTTATAACATTAATATTAATTGTCGAATTCAACAAGGTGTGAAAAATCATAATAACTTATTCAAAATTTCATAATAAAAATATAGTATTATACTCCAATTTAATAGTCCAGGGAATAAATCAGTTAATTTGTACCTATATACTTGCTATTTAGTAGACCCTTTTAAACAAATGAACAGTGTATTCCTTGTTTGGAATCGAGTGACAAAATTCTATATAAAATTTTGCTCTTCCATTACGAATGCTCTATTTGGATGTTAAAAAATTATGTTGCGATATATTTTGACATATGAAATTTAATATAATACTTATCTAATTTAGTGTAATTATATACATTTTATGAAGATTCTATAAATACAAGTTTCAGCAAATACGCTAAATAATGTATTATTATATTCTACTGTTTTATAAATTATATGCGATTTTTATGCATATTACAAATATCTGCCTGTTGCCTCGAAAGATCTCTTCAATTCTGGATCCTACATTGACTCCACTTTATAAAAGACGAATCAAGTAAACATGATAGTCGTGTGTATAACGGACCTCTACAAACTGGTAAAGCATGTAAATCTTAGAACTTACGACATGCAAGGCTGGTCGGAGATGCTTCGATAATTTGCTAGCTGCTTACTCGACTGAATGACGGCCGTGTGTAAAACATATTAATTGAACTGCAGTAAAATATACAAACAAATAATATTGGAAGTTTTTAGTTGGTTCTCAGAATTTTTACAGCATATATAAATCGCCACACATATATATATAATATATATATATATTATTTTTTTAATTATTATTTTTATTACTTGTAATTAAAAAATAAAAATACATATATCTATAAATATATTAAAAATTCAAACGAAAATGTATAATGTATCTATTTTAAAACAATATTTTATTACAATATTAATTTCAAATTAAATATAATATTTTTTCCAGCAAGTGTTTCATGTCACATAAAGTTGATCCATACATATTGGTGAACAACTGTATCGAAAATTATACTAAATTCTATCAAATTAAATTCTTACATGAGACTTATTAAAAATAAAACGAAAATACGGATAAAAAGAAAGGAAGGAAAGCTGGTCATAGCAATATATTTCGTTTTGTTATTTGATCTAAATCCCTCTCAAATATAATTATGAACATAAAATTATTACAGTTCCACAAAGATATTTTACTATTCTCCGTTGTTTTCATTCTAAACTTTGAATATCGATGGATCGATGGACTCAATTTATTTGCCGCTACTGTGACGTCATGATTTATCGAGGAACTGCAGCTGCAATTCAACTTCCTGATTTCCGGTCCAGCGGGCAACAATGTGACGTCACTTGTACCAGGCTGATTCAGTCTCACAATGATATAACATTACCATGAGCTTTCTTTACTTTACATTGAATTTCTTCATACTATAGGTCTGTTCGTAAATACACAATCAGAAAGAATCGATTATTTTTTATGAACCTTATATGTTTCATGTACAGAAGGTTCATCACAAATAATCGATTCTTTCTGATTGTGTATTTACGAACGGAACTCATGTAAATGAAAAGTGTAAAGAATTTTAATGGGATACCTTTTTTTTTTTGCCACCAATTATGTAGAGCTTACATGCTTAATTTCTTTTTACATATATTTTCCTCAATTATTACAAAGTAAATGTTCTTATATGATAAATTTAATAAATACAATTCCTTCAGGTAATTTTTTTAGCCACTGTGTGTAGAGGGTAACATTTTAATTTATTTTCATAATTTTTATGCATGCGATTTTTTTTTAAAACATTGTGCGTGTTACCTTACCTTTCAAACATTGAATCAGTTGGAATGCCTGATCATTGTGGTCAATATTTTTCCTCGCTTTACGTATGTATAATAGACTAAAATTAATGAATTAGTATTTAGTTTTCATACAACTCAATTATCAATTGATACGTACGTAAATCAAGTCAGGATGCGTAACAATTTAAATTTCTAAATTACTCAACATCGGGTTCTTTAAAATATTTATAAAAATATTTACCAATATTTAAGGATTATTGTCACTGGTCTTAGGAAATGGTAAATCACTCCAATTTTTCAGCATTGCATAGAGAAAAAATAAATAAAAATTCTCATGCAATAAAATACACCTAAATTCAGTGCCATTATTTTTTAAATTGAGATATAAAAAACGCATGTTATCAAATGCAAATTTCAATCTCCGTAATGGTACTGAATAATGGATTCAAATTTTAGCTTAAAAAACAAACATTATTTTAAATAGAATTATGATGAAATAATAATTATAGATAACCATTTACTTTTTGAGATACAAGCCTTCATAAAAACTGCACAATTCGGCAATGCTGCTCGTAGCTTAACTGGATGGGATAACAATGTTGCCAAATCGTCAAAAAACAACTTTACACTTTTCAGCAGAAAAAACAAATGAATTGCGATCATTTTGACTAGTGAGTCAAAACAGCGTACAACTATTTACCACTCATATTTAAATGTTTTTCAATGTTTGCAAGGATGATGGATGATAAAATACACGAGAAAGTGTTTAAAGTGATTCATTTTATTAAATTAACATATCTTACTGTGCTGATCACTGCTTTCCTAATAGTGCTTGTTCTTGTCACTCATATGTATTGCGTATGAAAAGAAGATGGCGGCGCATAAAAGAAAGATGGCGGAACTTCCGGTGACAATAATCGTTAATAATAATTAATTAGATAAATATTTTTTTATTATATTTACTTTCAAAACTTACATTATATATTATATAATACTAAAAAATAAATAAATCTATTTTTATAAAAAAATATTTTTCAAATTTTACATATTGTTTAATTTTTGTAGAATATTTCATATATATTATTTTGAATTTAATACTTGAAGAAAAACCAATTCTTGTAAAATTGTTCACCAGCTAATGAGATTATTCATATTAATCTCTGCTGGACAATATTTGTAAAAATTATGAATAAATAAAAAGAAATATTATTTAATTCAGTCAAAAGATATGTGAAATTAAATTACGAAATAAACCCATTGTTTCTTTAATCCAACATCATCTGTTACTGGGTGCAGAACGTTTCAACACCTGAGACAAAGGTTCATCTTTAGATCAGAGACTTTTCCTTTCAACGACCACTCCTCGATCTTGTTCGTACCTGCATTAAGTCTTTGACCTTTAAGAACAGCAGGGAATCTGTTGTAGACACGCCCATATCATTTTGATCTCTGACCAATAGCGTGTAACCGACCAGGATTAAACGCCAATTAATAAGAAATATAACAACATCGATTAGTATAACATCGTGATTTTGTTTTTTTTTCGAATTTTTTATATTTTTATTGTGAAAAAAAAATTGCACCATATTTTGTTTTAATTAAATTTCCTATATTTATAGGAGTAGGCTTGAGAATTTATAAAAGAATTTATAAATATTAATGATAAAAGAATTTTCAAAATAACTCCCTCGTTTGAATTATAAATATTGTTATTTTACAGAATATTATAAATTTTATGCAAAAAGAATGACTCTACAACCAGCAGCCAATTGATATATTTTTAACCAAACTAAGCTATGCATGACAATTTAATTTAAATAAAATATAAACAATAAAGTGATTAATTAACACCCACAAAATAATTAAAAAAAAACGTATCAAAAAATGCAGCTTATCAATTTACTTTAAAGTTAAAAATACATATAATATTTCAAATATTTTGTAAATTATTTAAATTTTTTTGAATGGTATATTTATTTATAACTTATAACATTATTTACTACGCTATAGTATGCATAATACTGCAGTTCTAAAAATATGAAATAATTATTATGGAAGAAGATTGATGTTTAATTTTTTTAAGATAATTATGTTATGTTGTTAATTATGTTATGTTGTTAGTTAATTATGTTATGTTGTTAGTTAATTATGTTTTGAGAACTTAAAAAATGTAAGTATGTATTAAAACAAAAATTCACTGTTTGAGCTGTAAAATAATTAAAAATGGTTAATATAATGAACCGGCCGTTAAGTATATATATAATCTTGGCTGGACATTATTATAATATTGGAAAAATAATAAAAATTCTTGCCATTTCTTGTAAATTAAGTTAATATTTTCATCCAACATTTCTGTTTTCTCTGAACCATACTCCCTATACATTCCACGCTACTAGCAATTAAATAAAAGTGAAGACGGTTGGTTACGGCTGGACAGTGTTTCATGGACACAGGTGTGAAGCCTGAGGCGGGAAAGCAAAAGTTCTCCAGCAACAGAGCACCTTGGTGTCATGTTATTTAATGGAGTCTGAGTGACGATGATCCTTAACGACTTCACATCAAGACGAATCTTACATGTTTCTTTTTTCTTTGTTCAATTCCAGATCTATGATATTTGCAATATAAAAGGGCTAGGATATTAAATAAAATTGTTTTAATTGTTATTATTTATCAAATAATATTATATTGAAATATATATACAAATCAAAGAATGATGGTTCCAATTTCTTAGAAAGCAAAATCATAATATTTTACATGACACTGCTTGAGTGTTACCAAAATTGATTTCAAGTAATATTTTAATTTTTATACGTTACATACCACAAAGATTCCAAAGATATAATATATTTATAATATAATGTAATTAATATTTGACCTTATTTAATGTTAAATAAATTTTATTAGAAAATGATACTGATTTTGTATTACATAGGGAGAACAGTACGTTTTATCATACAGCCCCCATTCAATGGAAGCTCTATGGTTTTATATTGTATAAGCCATGAATCTGTTAATGTATCTATTTTTCAACAATTATTTAATATTTAATTTTCATAACAACTTAAACATAATATATACGTAAAACATCTGACTTTCATGTAATATAAACCAAAAAATACGTAATTTGCAGAAAAATGATTTGATTAGATGAAATAACTGGACCTATTTTGTATTTTTAATTATTACATGACACAATTCTGCTTATAAATTTTCCATACATGAAAACTCCATTTTGTTCGTATGAAGAAATTTTCTTGTAAAGAAAAAACTGCATGCAAAATTGTATCGTGTTATACAAAATATGGAATTTAATTTTTTAAATTACTTTCTGAAATAATCAAACTTATTTCCATTCAATACTTTCAATTTAATGAATTAATTTTCCTTTTATTGTATTGTACCATAACGGTAGACTTGATAAAAACAACATTTGTCGTATCTAAAAATAAACGCCGGCTCAAACAATTGAAGTTCTTTTTCTCGAATCTTCAATGAGTCGGACCGAGCCTGGGAGAACTACTGTGAGGTACCAGCGGTAGGAATGTCGTCACAAAAAATTGTACTTCCTTTGTCACAAGAAAGTAATTGTGTCTTTCGTTGTACGCTTCAATTCAGGAAATCATTGAAGTTTAAACATCTCTATTTTATAAACATTAAATAATATTAACTATTTTTTATTAACTCCAATTTATTGTAAAATGAATATGTATAAAAAGGGACCCTTTTTGAGTTGCTTGTCTTTGTATAATAAGCTGCCTAATGATGTGAAGTGCATCGAAAATTTAAATGTTTTTAAAGTGAGTGTTAAAAAGTGGCTAGTAAATAAGTGTTTCTATAGTGTACAAAACTACATGGACCATGAATGACTTCAAGTAATGTTAAATGACTATTTCTTAGCTTTAGATTGACTTGTCCTATAAACCTCAACATATATATGAAAATATGATTGTAGGAACTAATGGAATTAATAAAAGAATTTTGATTTTTTTTTTTTCAATTTTATGTATAAAATCCCAGGGGGAGATTTATACAAGTGTTAAAAATATTAGTTGGTTAATAATTTTGCGTGTTTAGTGTAATGTTAAAGGGGCATATTCAAAGGGGGGGGGGGGAGACTGCAGTCCTCTCCCGGAATTTTAGAATTTAAAATTGGCACTATAGACATTTCCCCCACTACAATTTTTTGTTTTAATATTGGCCTTATGATGACAGCCCCCTCCCCCAAATTTTTTTTCTGGATCCGCGCCTGTGCAATTACTATAACTGTGGTTAATGAGAACTCTGCGACTATTTTCCTTGGCACTCTGTTTTTGAGTTTAAGTCTTAACTGCACCATACTGTTACTATAAATTAATGTTTAATGATCGAATAAGAAAATACAGAAAAATTTCCTTGGATTACTACTTCCTCAAATATTTCCTATAATAAATATATATTTATTTTCTAAATAATTTGTAATTGTTTTTTTATAGATGTATATAGCAACTTGTCGTAACCCTACAAACATAGTTTTTAACCATTACAAAACTCCCTGTTATAAGAACATTTTCATCACACAATTTACCATGCATGAACTTAAAAAAAGTCCCTCATCCGACGATAAAATTAAACTAACAACAATCGGTACTCACATTGTTGACGAGAACTCCGCAGTAGTCAGGCGATCCCTGATTGGCCAGCAGGTTGATCTCCAGGGTGGTCACGTGACTTGAGTTTCCGAAAGCCATACAACTATTGGACCGGAAGTCTCTGGCGTGAATTGCACCTGAGGAAGACAAACCATCAGAAATACATCACTGTCAACTCTACGTCATTATAGGTCTGTTCGTGAACTCTTTTCAGAGTACACCCAACTTTCTTACACAAGCTCAGAGGGTGGGGTATGGAGAACAGTGCAAATTATGTTACGATATAGAGGCTTTAAGTGTTTCCCGGCGGGAAAATTTTCTCCATAAGCCAGCATGTTAGAAAATTTATTTATTTTTTCTCATTAACTATTAAAGCAATCAATTTGAAAACATCTCCTACCCCCCTCTATTTCGGGGTCTTGTGATAAAATGCATATTGCCTGTTTTGAAACTCCCTAACTCTGATAATGAATCAAGAACTCATTTTTCCCTAAAAAATTTCTTTAATGCCAAAGTTGCAATTTCGATTTTTTTTTTTTACATAGATTTAGATAGGACGGTGGGAACACCGCAAAATCAGCTGACTTGAAGCCTCTATTTGTTCCTAAAATTACTCTGAGTACAACATGCAGGGTTAACGAACAAATCTTATAGAATGCCTTTTTTCTGTGTGTACACTGTATATATTGGGAGCAATCTATGAAGGAAAATATCCAGGTTATCACTATATAACCACGCGGGTAGTGTCAACCTAATGCAATGTCACTGTAAAGATGGTTAGTGATAAACCTGTTTATACAGACTGAGCCAGAAATGATGTTCAAATCGTACGCTAAATTTTCGCCGGGATGCCAAATTTCAACTTTCTAGCTGAAAGTCCTCCCGCCAAAAATTTAGCATACGATCGGAACATCATTTCTGGCTCAGTCTGTATAATTCCTTCGTTAATTGTACTGATTTTTTTCATTAAATGATCAACAAAGCTTATATCTTGCTAATTATAATCCTATAAATGAAACGCATAATAATGAATCATTGACTTCTAATTTTAAATTTATCAACAATATTTTTAAGTGAAATTAAATGTATCATTCCTACAAAATATTAAGAAATTCAAATTCATTATTCAAACAATTTTAATTTCTGTATTTAGATAATTAGGTTAAGTTCAATAGGTTATAAGTAATGTTAAAAGATGAATGAAGTTTGACATCTATACAATACGATGGGAAGTTTGTAGCTAATTTTGAACGCTACTAACAATGGTTACAAGCAGCGATAGAAATCTGTCAGTGAAAGAGAGGGCAATCTGACTGAACAAAACGATTTATTAAGATTAGATACGGACCCATATTTATATTATTCGTATTGTTTAGTTATAATAATCTCAATTTGACGTGTCAGTGATTTTTTGTATTGCCAAGCTTGGTTTGATTCAATTTATATATACATACATACTACACTTCTTTGTTTTAAAACAAAAATTTATATTATATTTGTGTAATCATTGATTAAATCAATTATTTAATTTTTAAAATTACAGTTTTTATATTTTTACTATAAAAAAAAACATTGAAAACAAAAATTTAGTTTAAAAATATAAAATTTGAATTGTTAATAATTTCAAATTTTATTGCAAAAATAATAAAAAGTATTATAAATTATTTTTATGAAAATTAAATATTATTTAATAATAATTTAAATCCATCTATATGTTGATCTTTAACATAAATAAATTAACCATTTCTTCTGGTCCGTGGAACTGAACAAAAGGTAATTGAAAAATGAAACAGTACACAAATTTAAAAATGCAAGTTACAAATTTATTTGCGATATGAAAGATGTATGATGAATCAGTTGATTGCCTACAAAACCATTACAAAAAGTGATAGTATTTTTATCCTCTGCACAGCCACCTGCTCATTTTAGCAGAGGGCTTTCAATTAATTTTGATTTTATCGGCCGGCGTTCTTGCGTCACGAAATGTTTGTTTACAATCCTTTGTCATGCTAACTCGGTGAGTTTTTATCTGAGGTCAGTACCTTGCCTCCAAACTGCTGATTTAATTTAAATATTCAATTTTATTTAGCGAGAGTTGTATATATTTGCTAAACATTCGTCCATAAAAATATAAAAGCCCGATATAGAGCTGATTTCTGTTTATGTTTACGTGAGGAGGGAGAGGGGTTTCCCTATACTAACACATTGCGAAGGGGGCGCAGGAGGGAGGGAAAAGAGAAAGTTTTGGCAGGCCAGATTATACAGTGAGCATAGGCAAAATGACGAAAAAAAAAATATAAAAAATACTTTGAACAGTTTTTTGGCGGTGAGATTTTTTTTATGAGTTCTATCGTGTACTGTTAAAGTATTATCGAAGTATTTAAACTTGAGTTATTTTATTAAGTTAAGTAAAAAAATTATTGTACACTTTGTTTACATGCTAGTCCGTGCATTCCGGCCCTCCTCGCATGACGTCAGCGCAATCCCCTCTATTAGTTTTAAAGTTGAAGTCACTAAACTCCCTGGGTTGAAGTTTAATCATTCTAATTTGTGTAATAAAGTATGGTATTAGGATAAAATAGCTTCTGAAGAGCCACGAGTTATTTGTTTTTAAAACTCCTTTCCTAATATAAGAAAATTAATATTTATAACAAAAGCACAAAATTAAATAAAATTAAATGCAGTGAAAATAATTAAAATTTTATTTTATGAAATTTTAAAATTTCATAAATTATAAGAACCACCTGTTTTATATTTTTTAATTAAAACAATATATATTTTATATTTGTACTGAATAGCGAAAGCTAAATAAAGATTATTTCGACTTCAATTTCAATTATCATATACTAAAAATAAAAATAAATTATTTTAGAATATAATTCATAAATAATAATAAAATTATATATTTAAATGAATATTAAAGATTTTATAAAAAATAATAAAATTTAAATAAATAAACTGTCTTTTGCATTAAAATTTTAATTTAGCAAGTTCACTGATCTCGTTTAATGTATCAGTAAATGTAACATGAATTATAATGCTAAAAATGCTCTCATACATCGATAAAAATTGAATAAAATGATCGTGCTGTTTAATTTCTACCCGTGAGGTAATATCGGTGCAGGAATTCACGTTTGATCGGTAAAAAAAGAGCGGAAACGCGAGGTCACAGCAGCATGTAGTTTTTTTGTACAGTCGCCAGCAACGTAACTGGCACCGACTGATGATGAAATGTTGCACCTTGAGAGCTCATTTACGTTTACATGATACGGTCTATTACCAATTTATTGACGACGCATAATGTTTTTATTATTATCGTCAATAAGTAGACATTTAACCAATGACAAGCTTCAACGTAAAAATGCCGCAGCGCCGCATTCTGACATCGCTCCATAAGGTTTGTTAGGAGAAAAATCTTATTTATTTTTTCATTCAAATTCTATGCTGCACAAAATCTCGAATGTTTTTTATGTCGTATAAAGTGATCTTTCCCGTGGCTCATATGAATTATTAATCTTGCCCTTCATAAGAACCGTCGGAAAAAAATTGAAAACCAGGTATCGCTGGGTGAAAGGATTAGAAGCTTGATAGAACATGTCGTCGCGCGCAGTTCGCGCGCTAGATTTTCATTGGCTGAGAGAATTGTGTCGTCAATGTTGAAGCTTCTCATTGGATACAGTACTTAATTATGTATACATGAAAAGTATAATAATTATATGACTTATATTATACCTCTCAGTATTGGATACAAAAGTGAATTACAACAAGTTATATATTACAAGATATGGACATATACCATAATTATTTTATGTAATACACTTCTGGATAGCACAAACGTTACTCCTACCTCACTTGCTATAAGAACTGCAGCTCAAATAGATGCAGATTTGTAATTTTGTGTGATGTAAGAAGAGCACCCAATTTATTAAATTAAATAGTTTTGGCTCACCACGCCACCATAGACTGCGTGGTAACGTCTACAAACAAAGTAGGAGTAACGTTCGTGGTGTCCAGAGATGTATAGGAGATTGATATATCTTTTACATTGATGTAAAATAATACAAAAAGATTATATGCATGCAGGCTAAATTCAAACTTGGCATACCCCTTTATATTCTTTGTTAAAATATATGGACAAAATTAACTACTACTTAAATACATGATAGTGTTTGTATTAACTGAATACACCACATTGGAATAACATTATTCCACAGCAAAAGGATATACACAGCACATAAAATATCTGTGGATTTAGTGAGAGTAACTCCCTATATTTAATTAAAACTTCACGTTTATTTACAAAACGACACTCAAATTGTCCTACAGTTTCCAACTTCAACTGCATTAATAATTCAGTACAGTTCATTGTTTTATTTCTGAAGCTGCACCTGTTGATACAAGTTTAATTTACCTCCTTTGGTATGAAGACACAAAGGTTTGGTAAAGGAATGCATGTATAATTATACAGAAACTTTACTGCAATGCAGAACAATGATGCAAGCTATGTTCCATCCAATTAATTAATCAAATTTTTAACAAACTATTTGTAGATTATAATTCACGTATATTTTATTAGCAAATATTTACAATGTAAATGAAATACTTTTAACAAAAATGGTTTGCAATTATATTTACATTTATTTACTATTAAAACATTAATGAAAATTTAAAATAATTTTTTTTACTCTAATTTAAATACACTTTAATTTAATAATAAAAGTAATTATTAAATTAATTATAAATATATATCAATTTGTGCGATTTATTTTGAAATTGAAAATTCCACGATTGAAATTGTCTTACTAATGTCAGTACTGTTTTGCAATCAACAAAATTAACAATACAGTAAAAAATATATTAATTGAGTGTTCTTACCCTAATATCAGTAATTTATTACTGCTGCGTATTTGATTAAAAGAGAATTTTATTCTGTAAGGGAGTTTTTTGCCAACAAATTGTCAGAACATTGTCTTTTATGAAATAGTGTAATTGTGATATTTTTTTTCCTTTTTTTTTTTTTTACTGACGAAATATGTACTATATATTATAAGAGGGTTCTATTTATTTTCATGTTTTAGACTATAAGTTATGTATATATATAATGGCGTGATTTATGTTGTATTGTACAACATATGATTGAATAAAAATATAAGTATTATTATATTATATAAGTGTACAGCAAACACCCTGCTGTATTAATTGTTATCCATTATTATTATTTTGTTCCTTTCTCTATCATTGAATCATCTTTATTTATTTTTTAAATCCGATATGTGCATACATACAACGCTAGTAGAAAGTGACTAATTTACATACAACCTCAACATAAAACCTTATTAAACATGATATATTAGAATTGACCCAAGCATGTTGTTATAACATCAAAATTGTATCATAATGATAGCAAAATATCAAAGCTGGATATTCAAGCAGCAATTTGGTACCGGATTGTTTTTGGCACATATTTTAGTATTCAAACATTTATAATAATTATACACCCCTAGGGTCGTTAACTATCTAACTTGCTAGCTCAGTTACAAAAAGAGATGCAGATTTGAAATTATGTGAGAGAATTGTCTGCAGATATCCTAGCAATGATAGAGATTATTATGCCTCCAAAATACAACAAAATTGGCATAATAAGGGGTTAATGTTCGCTGTAATCCGAGGTGTATTAAAGATAATCAATACTATAGTTTTGCTTATTTTTCTTTTTAAATAAATGTATTTTATTTAAATTATAGCATATTATAATATAGGAAAAAAAATATACCCCTAAATATTATATATTTAAAGCTCATTGTAATACTGCTAAGTAACTCCCTAAAAAGACTAAAATCGAGCCTTAAAAATTGAATCAGAGAGGCTTCAAGTGTTCCCCGGAGGGAAAATTTTCTCCATATATATACCAAAATGTTAGAAAATTTAATTTTTTCTCAGTATTAAACATAGTCTTCTGCTCGTTGTTAGTAAACAAAGTATTGTTGTGTAATGTCTGTCGCGTGAAAGGAAAAACATGGGACGGTTGTTGATTTACATGTTAACTTATGGAAAATGACCATTAATTATGAAGTTGTCACCGTTGCCTAGCGCCAACAATGCCATTACGTTCTCTGCTCTGGTGGCAAAATTAGACACTACGTCGTCCCATGTTTAACAATGAAAAAGGCTTCATGCGACAGACATTAAACAATGGTTTGTTGCAACAAGGGGTCTTCTGATAATGAATCAAGAACTTATTTTCCTCTACAAAGTTTCTTTAATGCTACAAAAGTAATTTCGAGTTTTTTTTTTTACATAGGTTTGGATAGGACGGTGGGAAACCGCAAAATCAGCTGACTTGAAGTCTCTATTGAGGTGATTGAAATTCGTTATTTTTTAGTAAAAACCTCCTTAAAATTGCTAGTCGTAAAATGTATCCTCCAATTATTAGGAATTTATGTAGGTCACTGGTACATTTTAACAAGGATACGTGTAATTACTAATTACAGTAAAAACTATTATTACTTCCTTAATTACACCAAAAGTTCTTAATTATATTCAACTTTATAATTTGTTAATTAATTTTTGGTGTTCTACATAAATTTTCATACAAAAACAAATTAAACAAATTTAATTATTTTTTAAAAAAATATAAAAAAATTTAGATTTTTTTTTTTATAATAGTCATTTTCATTTTTGGCGGTTTTTAATAAACGCCAATATTAATAAAAATTAAGAATTAAACTGTTCATGGAGCGTACGTAATCCTATTATTACAATTTATTGAATTCAAGTATATCAATAAATGGTTCTTCCTTAAAATAATATAAATTTTATATTTAGTGCACTACACCTAGTGCTTTTAATAATAATCAAACACTGAGGTTATGATAACGTGAAAGCGGAAAATATCATTGGTAAGCAAATTAAACCAATATCGTAAGTCAATTAGGAAGTAACATAATGTAATGTTTCTGACAAGTCACTTAAGTTTGCAATTTGATTCACAATTTTAGATTTTAGGACAGTTATTGGAATAACATTGTCTAGCCATCCCAAAATTTTACTTATTTTCGTAATTATGAATCTACCACTATGATATTGCTTCCATATACAAAACATCTCAAGTAATAATTTCACATGCATATTTAACCTAAGTTGCATGCAAAAAATCTCTCTCTCTCTCTCTCTCTCTCTCTCTCTCTCTCTCTCTCTCTCTCTCTCTCTCTCTCTCTCTCTCTCTCTCTCTCTCTCTCTCTCTCTCTCTCTCTCTCTCTCTCTCTCTCTCTCTCTCTCTCTCTCTCTCAATATCTCCATACAAAATTAATTTTAAATCTAATAAATTCACTCGATTAGAGAATAAGAATCAAAGTTTTAAAACTTCTATATACCGTTCTGCAATATCGTTCAAAATCATTATTATTTATCTGATATTAAAACCCTGCAGCAAAATTTCTCCATAGGTGGTCAAAACAATTTTATTCAAAAAGGGAGTTGCATATTATCGTTACTCCAGATCAAAACAACAGTTTGTGTTTATAAACCGGAACGGAGAGTGTCACCAAATTGTTGTTCTATAGATTTTTATCTTTTTTTTTAGTCACGAAATTTTCGCATTCTAATATTACTTTTTATATAATAAGTTACAGGTCTCTTGGTTTGCCTTAAGTTGTTTCACGAATAAATATAGAATTTTTATATGTGCAGTGCTGTAATAGTTTTCTACGTAAACTTAAAAAATTAAAGAGAACATAATATTTCATAATTGGCAGTTTCAAGAAAAAAGTATGAGTGTAAAGTATGGGTATTTTCTCAAAACATATTCCTCGACTTGGAGAAAGTTCCTTAAGGCAATAACGTCAATTTGAACAATGATGCCATTTAATAAAGAATCCTAATAATACCGTCATTTCTTAGCGACGAAATTTCAGGAGTGGCAACTGTACTCATGTGAAGCAAGGAAAAAATACCTCATACCCCAGGGGGATGACATTTTCTGCCTGCATCTCGGTACTAAAGTGAATGAAAAGATTTTACAGTCGGAGGATGACCTTACACATTATCACAATCGTTGATTTGAACTCAAAAACTAAGGAAATCATTGATTTTTGAACTCAAAGACTAAGCCTGCGTCCCAAATGTCCATTCTCGCCTACTACCCTACCCTTCCCTACAATGGCGGTGACATTTAAAGTGCATCATATATGCACCCTACTTATATATACAGCGGCCATATTGGAGGGGAGGGGAAAGTTCATTTAGAGTCCCTACAGGGGACGACAAAGTGATTTGGGACCCTGGTAAATAAATTGTTGACTGTACTCACCCACGAAAGTCTGGTTGGTGGCCACCTTGATGGTCATGTGACCGGCCTTGCAGGTGGCGGTGACGGTGGGTGCGAAGTCCTGCTCGACCAGGGTCTGAGCACCGGCCTGAAACAATCACAGAAACAATAAGCACCATTGTTAAGAGTATTGGAGTTTGTTAGTAAACAAAGTATTGTTGTGTAATGTCTGTCGCGTGAAAGGAAAAACATGGGACGGTTCTTGATTTACATGTTAACTTATGGAAATTGACCGTTAATTATGAAGTTGAAACGGTTACCTAGCGCCAACAATATGCCATTACGTTCTCTGCTCTGGTGGCAAAATCAAACACTACGTCGTCCCATGTTTAACAATGAAAAAGGCTTCATGCGACAGACATTAAGCAATGGTTTGTTACAAGCATTGCGAGTAGAAGACTTTGTTTGAGAGTATTGGAGTTCTGCAGATATCTTTGTAGATTCTCAGCATAATGTTCTTACGGGGTGTCATTTTTTTACTGGCTCAATCAAAAGAGGTCGAAAAATATCCCTTAGATTTTTTAGTGATTTTTTTACCACTGCATCATACCTAAAATGGAGATTAAAAATAACGATGCTCCATCATGACATGCCTATGACGTCATTACATTCTTTGGGTCAACTATATAATGCTTCTAAGCAATCACGTTGTTGTGGAAACAAATGATAATTTTTTTAATAAACAAGCAACAATGCAATATTTTTTTACAAGTGTTATATAGTTGATTAACGAAAGAATGTAGTGACGTCATAGGCGTTGCGGATGGAGCCTCCAGGTCAAGAGACATTTTTAATTTCCATTTTAGTTATGATGCAAAAAATTGCAAAAAAATCTAAGGGATATTTTTCGACCTCCTCTTTTGATTGAGCCAGTAAAAAAATGACACCCCGTAAGCCCATTATAGATACATGGAAAGTCATAAAAAAATTTAACCGTACAAAATTATTTTTGATTCACTTCATTCATCAGCGGTGTAGGCGAAGGTATATACGTCGTATTACCTTCCTATTGACAGCATAATATATCTTAAGGTACAAACGCAACTTTTCTGAAAACTTTGGGACTGCTTTATTGCATTTTTTATTTTATCGTAGGAAGTTTAAAGAGAAATATAATTTTCTGTAACGATTGGGCGCGATTCACGAAGCAGCTACCCAGGTTTTTAACCACGTTTAGCTATACCTGTTTTACGTGTTAAACCACCTAGTCAAACGTGGTTAGCAACCTGGCTAAATGCTTCATGATTAAGTTTTAACTAAAATTAATTTTGGAAGATATTTAATTTTTGAAAATATACTCCTTTCAATTATGATTTATAATTTAAGAGAACACGATAACAGCTATCAAACACAATAAGGAAGTAACCATTTGCAATTTAGTTGAATGTTAAAATGAATACTTATATAAATAATTTTTTAATGCAATTATTGTTACTATAATAAATACAAATTTATTAAAAGTAATTAATTAAAATCTATTTACATTTATATTAGCTAATAAAAATATAAAAAAAAATGAAACATTATTTAATTATATATTTAATATTACTAAAAAGAAAATTAAAATTATATTTGTATTATTATATATTTATTATGGAGATTGCTTTTAAAGAATATATCACGTTATACAGCTATTGTAAATATTATTCGCCAAGTATTTTTTTATCGACAAATAAGGATAATTTTTTGCAAGCAATAAACATTTATTATTGCTAAAATTCCAAGTCATATATTCATATAAATTCTTTTTTGCTTCATAATGAATCATAACAGAAACAACCTTATCCTTACATGGTTTTAAAAACACTCATAATGGCAGCACTAATGTACTGGAAAACCTTGGTGATTTAATTATCATTTTGTAATGTACTAAGAATTGTAATTAATTTGCAATCATATCCATATCTCATGGTATATGGCTCATTTTTATATCTGAATTCACATAAAAATGACCTTTACAGCATTGTTTTGGAATTTTAATGCTAAAGTTTGTATAATGATTTTCGGCAGATACATGGTAATATTTCAATTTCTAATACGATATATTTTCTAAAAATTTAACATTAAAATTAATCTTTATATATTTTCCGTGATCTCGCGGTCTTATATATATATATGTATTGGCACTTTTGACACAAGATCGAATTTCCTATTTGTATTCAATCGATTATAACCTTTAAAGTATTACAACTTGCATTTGCAACTTCGAAGGTCAATAATTACTGTAATTAGTATTCTCAGGTGCATCTCGCTATATTTTCAATCACAACAATTCCAAACTCGATAACATAAGGCCTAATTTTCCACCTGTAATCATATTACCACATTCTATATCTCACCATATTTTCAAATATATTATAATATTGTCTCCAGCTTCCATAACAATATTTTGACATAAGGTTCAATTTTCAATCTTTATTCACATGATAATGACCTTATGAAGGTTATTAGAACTTCGATGACGCCATAGAAGATAGAACTTCAAGCGCATCTTGCTATTTTTCAATTTACATCAATTCCAGAATTATCCTATAATATTTTGATTACGTAGAGTTCATTTTTCTATTCATATTCACTCGATAATAACCTCTACAGTAATGCAACTTCGTAGGTTAGAAATTGGTATTCTCAGGTGCCTCAAACCATATTATTTACAATCGAATAAATTCCAGAATTATATACTCAAAGACATAAGGTTCAATTTTCTATCTATATTCACAAGATCATGACCTCTAGAGCCAGGTAAGGAAGATAATCAACATTGTGAGGTGCATCCGATGACGCGGCGATGCGTGGGATCTTTCACCGCAAACAGCAGGTGAGAGAGGACTTTTTGTGTTCTTTGTTAAAAATAGAGACGCCAAACCACACAGACAAGGTGCAGCTTACAATGCTCAGTGCAGTTTTTATGAAGAAACACTGATTTTATTTTACTCATGATTTTTCATTTTTATTTTTAACATAGAAAGTAAAAAAAAATATTTTTTTAATATTTTTAAAAATTAATCTGATATATTTTTATTTCTTTTTTTAATGAAAAATTCTCGAATATTTTGTAAAATTAAAATGAAAATTGTGTTGATTTTTTATTTTAAAATAAAATATAAATACATAATAATATATTCAATGTGTCGAAATAAATTTCAATATTTAACCAGTAGCAACCCTTAAATAAGCAAATTAATAATTTTTTCATTCATAATTTTATACAGTTAGTAATTTTATGTTTGATACAATTATAATAACATACAGTAATTTAATGTTAATGAGTGTGATGATGTAACCAGATTTAGGGAGTTCTTTAGTTATTCTTTGATGCGAGGAATAGGTTAGTTTTTAAATTAGCATAAAAGTGTACAGATAGTGCTTATATATTTTATTACCTAAATTTAATTTTTTTAATTTTAAATGGGGTACTGACCAAAAAAAAAGTTTCAAGTTTTTGCCAACATTTCAAAAGGCACGAGAATTTCATGAAGAACAAGCCCTATTACAGCATTCTACGACAATTTCCTGTTTTTAAATGAATTTTTGAAACCTCTTAAAAATGACGTCATAACATTGAATCTTAAATGGGAAAATAGATCAGTTAACATTGCCAAAACCCATACTTAATATTGAAATGTAACCAAACCTTAATTTGCAAGGTTTTTTGGTGCTAGAATCACGATAATGAATGTTTCAAATTCCTACCTCAATAACTTTTCATTTTAGCAATGTTAACTGATGCATTTTCCCATTTAAGATTCAATGCTATGACGTCATCAAAAAAAGTTTTAAAAATTCATATAAAATCAGCAAATTGTCGTAGAATGCTCTAATAGGGCTCGTTCTTCATAGAATTCACAGTACTTTTTACTAGTATTGCTAACTCAAATACTGGTCAGTACCCCATTACAATTTAATGTTAACTTGAATATATTTATCTAACGTATATATAATGTAAAATTAAATGAAAAAAATAATTGATAAATTTATGTGTTTAACACGATCAATTTTTCTAATTTAAATGAATAAATTAGGATCGTAATTCCTTTCAATCAGCTAAAATTAAAAGCAATAGTTTCCTATCGATTCTCGGGAGTCTTGACTTGACACCTGGTCTATGGCGTTACTTAAAGATCCAAGATTTATTCATGAAATGAGAAAATTAATAAACATATATGTTAAAACAATTCAAACAATGACGCAGTGGAATTACACGCTTCTGATTCGTAATCGGATGGTCGTGAGTTCGATCCCAGCCATGCACCGCCAAACTTTTCACATGTGGCGGTTGCAAAAGAACACGCACTCATGCATCCGGTAGGTGATTGATGGCATCCTCCATCAATTGCCGACCATCCTGACTGAGGTTTCCATGGTTTCCTCAGTCACAACCAGGCAAATGCTGGGATGGATGGCTTAGGACATGGCCGCCCCAGTTTGGAAGGGACCCACAAAAGTAGGGTCTACGAAGAGCCGGGAGGTTAAATTCAGTCACTTAATTGTGGCCAGTACCTTGTACTTATAGGGCTCAGTTGAAAGCAAAAATAATAATGATAATTTTACTATTATTTGTAACATGTTAATAAGAAGGTGAAAAGTGGGGTGAAGTATCTAGAATTACAAAAATCTTTAAGATCTTAGATGCAAGGATTGGGCAAATTTTTTAAAAAATATAAAAATAATCAATGTTTATTTTATTACATACATATTTAATTTTATTTTTAATTAATATTTAAATAATATTTAAATGTTAATTTAAATATATTTATCAAAAGTATAATGTAAAATATGACAAATGAAATAAAAAAATGTTATCTGTTAAACACAGGTAATTTTACTAATCAAAATAAATAAAGCTAGGATTGTCTCTGTTTTATTAGCAGTAAATATGCAATAGTAGTGGCTAGACAGTACATAAAGATTCAAGATTGAATCATGAAATTAGAGAATTTATAAATATGGTAAAAAAACACGAAACAATGCTCTGATTAAAATAACTTTATGAATTATAATAAACCAAGTAGTATTCCACATTAATACCAAAATTGAAAGCCCACGGTATGAAGCCTTTACACGATACAATTTAAGATTCATTATTTCCTTATAAGAAAATGTCCTCTCCATACAAACAAATGGAGATTTTTCTTGCAATGAAAAATTGTATACAATAATTAGACAAGTTGTATCGTGTAATTAAGCCGGTATAACACGATACAATTTTTCTAACCATTGAATACAATTTTTCCTTACAAGAAAATGTCATCTCCATACAAACAAATGGAGTTCAAATTTTCTTGTAAGGAAAAATTGTATTCAATAGTTAGAAAAATTGTATCGTGTAATACCGGCTTTACACGATACAGATTTTCTAATTATTGCATACAATTTTTCCTCACAAGAAAATGTTAGCTCCATTTGATTTGTATTGAGATAAAATTTTCTTGTAAGGAAAAATTGTATGCAAAATTGCATCGTGTAATACCAACTTTTAGCACTGTCGATTCGACAACAGGTCCATAAAATTACCAAAGAAATAAACCATGAAATGAGAAATTGAAGATAATAAATCCAAACAAAAGTCCATTAAGATTGTCAGCACGTACTATGATGCAATTTCTAACTTGTTGCTACACAACATTTGACGTACGAGGACAGGATGTGACGTCACTTGTTTGTAATTCTCTGCAGATGAATGCAACAACAGCATCCTTGACGTGACTTGTTAGTAAAGTATAACAAAGGAATTCGACGACGATTTACCTGCATATTTATTCAACATTTTAGAATGCACATATGCATCACAATTCTATTTCTTTGGTACAGTACTTTTAAATATTTGAAAACCTGCATGCATGAATTTTTAAATTGAATTTTCAATTAGAGTAAAATATAACAAAGTGATTCGATGATGCACCACCTGCATTTTTATTCATAATCTCAGTAAAACACTTCTCTGATTGCGCGGTATTCTTTATAGTTGATATATTTTTGAGAACCTGCATGCATAAATTTTTAATTTGCATATTCAACTAAAGTATCTCAAGCAATAGGTTTGTCCGCAAACACACACTTATAAACAATCAATCAGATCAATGTTACAAGAAACATATTATAAGGGTCATCTGATAATTTATCATTTAATCATTGTGTATTTACGAACAGACTAACTATTGTATTGCCAAATTTTTCAAACCCTTAAAATTAATACAAAACACAATTACACAATATATTAATTAATTTATTATTTTACATTTAATTTCATACATTTTTTATTTAATTTTCAATGCATTTTATTAAAATACTAAATTTAATAATTTACAATTTTTTAGTTGGTTTTTAATTATTATTTGTTTTAATTGTTACATTATTAATAGTTATTGTTATACAACATTGATATCAATGTAATTAATAGGGCGGACTCTCATTTGAGCAGTTAAAATGTTTTATGACTGCTTTTAAATAATTACAATACGAAATAAATCATTATAAATATAATTTTGAACATAAAGTAAACAATGCATAGTAAAATAATAATGCATGGAGACGGTTACATAATTCTAAATTAATTCCTCGCGAGTGGGACCATCAGAGAAAGTGTTCTCCAGACCAAGGTCATCTTCTGTTGGTGCGTGGAGTCATGACGAGCCACAAGCAATTATGGCTTCGAATTACTAACAAGGAAAACAACTGCTGTATGCTTCAATCCTGCAGTATCAACCCAAGAACCAACTAGTTCTCCCATAAGTCATTTATTTTTTTGGTTTTCAATTTTACACCAATATAAGTTCGTCAGAATGAAATGAATCACAGATAAAAATATTTAAGTGAAAAAGTATGAGAATATATATTTTTGTGACAATTTAATTGTTTTTAAATAAATTTTAAGCAATTAAATTATCATTCAGTTAAGTGATATGAGCTTCGTAAAAATTTCGTATTTTCCCTCATAATTAAAATAATTGTTAAATTTTAAAATAAATATAATCTATACCATTGCATTAAGAAAAGTTATTTTTGAGATTGCGACTCGAAGAAGGGTAAAAATCAAATTTAACTTCACCAGTATCATAAGCAAAGGGTATCAGGTAAGAAAACTTGGATTAGGAAATCTCGATGCCATTTCTGCATGCTTAATTAACCCTATAATGCAAAGATGAACACCTTGCACATGGCTGGTACACCCTTGTAATGTATAAACCACCGCATTGGAAATTTTTCTATTACAGCCTTATTAATCACCATGCCCCGTAAGAATAACACAGAGGGTATTGTGATTAGCAAGGCTGCAAGTATGAAATTTTCCAAGGCGATGAGTGTACATTGTATATTTAATATATTATATTATTTATGACGTTAAATCTTGAATAAGCAATAAGCAATTCGAGTGAGATTGAAAAATCAGATTTGCCCTGTACAGAAGTTTTCTCTGATTCTTTTATTACTGAAACGACTCAAGCGGAGAGTTCTAAAAGAGATAAATCTTTATCTATATAAAAATAACCTAATAATCAGCATCATTATTTTCTTATAATATTCCTGTAAAAAAAAAAATATTTCATTAATTATAAACCTTGAATTTAAAATCTACTTAAAATTTGTTATTAAAAAAAACATGACCCTGTACACAAATCCACTCTAATAATAATAATAATCTAATTAATATAAAAACGTATGGTAGGTCATGGCTAAATTAAATCAATTTTGTATACACGGGAAGTGAATGTAAAATAATAAAATTTAAAGAGCTTACAGAGGTTGTTTCGAGGTTAATACATTGTAATATTGGAGGACAAAATTAAATGTGGGAGACTTCATTGTTCTCCAGAGACCATGGCTACAGTTGAATTGATATAAATTCATAACCGGAAGTAGAATTTATTTTACAATAGAGGCTTCAAGTCAGCTGATTTTGCGGTGTTCCCACCGTCCTATTTAAACCTATGTAAAAAAAAACTTAAAATTGATTTTTTGGCATTAAAGAATTTTTTTTAGGGAAAAATTAGTTCAAATCAGAAGACCCCTAAATAGAATGGGGGGGAGGTGTTTTTGAATTGATTGCTTTAATAGTTAATTAGAAAAAAAAATCAAATTTTCTAACATGGTGGCTTATGGAGAAAATTTTACCGCCGGGGAACACTTGAAGCCTCCATTTCGTCTTTAAATTTGACTGAGAATGTACACTCATCTCCTTCGAAAATTTTTCATTTGCAGCCTTAATCATCATCATGCCCTGTACTATTCTTACGGAGCATGGTGATTAACAAGGCTGTAATTGGAAAATTTCTGAAGTGAAAACTGTACTCTATGTTTATTTAAATTTATTAAAAAAGGTAGGCTCTATAAATCATTCCCTTCCGCTAAATATTTTATACAAATTGAACTGTAGTTTGAGACGGCCCTGAGTGTGCCAAATTAGACGTGTGGAGAATGTGTGTTGTGGATCAAGATTTCTGAGAGTGAAGCATGGTTTAATTTTACATTGAAATATAATTAAATTCTAGTCTAGCAAAAAATAATAATATTGGTAAATAAACAGGTGTCTTGTAATATACATCAACGTTCATAATATATTTGTAAAATATTATTTTATTACAGATATGCTTCATTATATCTCGCAATAATATTAATACGGTATAATTAAACCTAACTACACGGCTAAATTTAATGGATTTACTTATTCAAAGGCAGAGATTAGCTTAAATTGCAATTTAAAATAGATTGATGCAAAGAATTAATTGAAAGCACATTTTTGCATAATTTTTGTCGATATACTGGTTAGTGTCATTTTTAGGGGAAAAATCAATCTCAATTTCAACGTGATTAATTATTTTGCTGAATGCATATAATTTTCATCTACAGACTGTCTACTGTCTTCAAATTTTATCAGAAAGCAGCTTTGTTAATTTCGGGTCTATTAACAAGTGTTTTACAACCCACTTTCTATTATAAATTTCTTAAATCCGTAATTAACTTTATTTTCAGCACTTTAGACTGTTCCTCATAACGTCAATAAAAATTTATTAGCATATCCTAATAAATATTATATTACCCATCATATAGTTATCACGAGTTTGATATTGTTGGGAATATTTAGATCCGGAACTAGCTCCTGTTTCATGCAAGGTTAAACATTTAACTACATTTTGGTACAATTTTACCATCTTTTAATACTTGTCATATTATGGTATTGCAGTGGCATTCTTTAGACTCTGAAGAGGGTGTTTTTGTTGTTGGTTATGTTTTCCCAAAACAATTTTGAGGCCACTCACTGCACAGTATAAAGAATATCAAAATTTTTAATTAACATACAATATATATATTACTTGTTCATTTATATCTTGGTTCAATTACATTTTACATTTACAATTACAATGCTTAACAGAAAAAAAAGAGGCCTGATCATGCCTGATGATTAATGCAGCAGGAAATTAATTTTTTTCACAAATTAATTTTTGACATGCAAAATTTTATTAAAAAAAAAAATAAAATAAAATATATATATTTTAGTTAGAAAAATTTTAGAAATACAATATTTTTTCTGTTTCAAATATTATAATGGAACAAAAATGTATTTTAAAAATAATTTTTTAAAAAAATTATAATAATTTTGTATTTTAATAATGACAAATAATTCCATAAAAAATATTTTTTACGTAAAAAATTTTTAGTATTAACAAAGTTTGTAAAGTACGTCTAGTCCATATTTGGAGCGTTTGTAGCTATTGCATATTAATTTGAATAATATATACATAAATCAATTATAATCATAATGTACTCACGTTAATAACCAGGCTACGCGTCAAGGCTGTTTTTATCAATTAAATTATCGAGCATGTGCTAGAAAGTCCGAGTCAGAAAAAACAATTTTTATGCATTGTAGATATTTCATTATTATCATACAAATATAATAACATAATTATTTAAAATTAAATTTCATTCTTATTTATACATAAATTATAATTATAATCATTCTAAAAATGTTGTATATATATTTTTTTTTAATTTTTCAAGCATGTTTACCTGTAATAGATTTTGTATGTGTTTTATTTTGCAAATATATAATTTTAAAAATAATAAAAAAAAAAAGAAAATTTAATTAAATAACGTCATATTTTGCGTTAAAACAAAATGTAACACCTTCTAGTGACCAGTGAGAGCTAAGCAATTACAAAAATATAAAACAGAGGCAAATATGCTGGTAATATTAATTTGAATACAACTGTACTATATATTAACATTTTCAAACATTTATACGCTTGAACGGAGTTCTGAATTGCAATGCAATTAGAATGTAAAAATTTTAGTGGCTTAATCGAAAGAAAGGGTAAAAAGATGGTACTGTGAATTTTTTCAGATTTTTCTGAGACTGGGAACTATTTTTAAAAAATTATTGAAAGTCTATTTTGATGACGTCACGGGCGGCACTCCTTTAGAAAAAGGATAGGGCAGTGCCGCCCGTGACATCAAAAAATAGACTTTTAATAATTTTTTAAAAATAGTTCCCGGTCTCAGAAAAATCTGAAAAAATTCAGAGTAGCATATTATTACCCCTTCTTCCGATTAAGCCACTAAAATTTTCACATTCTAATATCTCATTTTAAAATTTTCATTATTTCGACCAAGCATTTTTTTGATAAACAGGAAAAGGTGTATTCTAATATAATCATATTTTAATTGACTTAAATCGAATTTTTCCCAATTTTTTTTTTTCGGAGGAAATTTTAAGCAATAAATAGAGAAAATTACAATACTAACATAACGTACGTATCTTCATATTCTATAACTAACACCGAGACCATAATTTGAAAATCCGTCCTAACTCACTTCACTCACTGTTATTGAAGACAACGACTGAAATTTTATTGTATTGATTTTATTTTGAAATATATTTCTTGAAAAATTAGAAATATGATTTTTGTATGGATATGTTATTATTATTATAATATATTAATTAAATTAGTATACCTCTGCAAGATTTTTAAACATCTTGTATCTCTGGACGCTAAGAACTTAACATCTGCGTTTTTAATCGTTGCCAAACATTCAATAGATTCGTGGTAAACTGAAACTCTTTTGATATGGGTAGATTAATTCCTCTTTTTACCTCACAAAATTGTAAATCTCTATTTTTCTATCAATTGAAGCTGCAGCTTTAGCAAATGAGGCAGGAGTAACTTTCGTGCTGTCTAGATTAAAAGTTTAAAGAACAGCATTCGTTATTTCTGGAAGTGTTAATTTACAACGATCTCGATATTTTTGTCATGTACTGTACTACCCACACTAAGTACACAACAGACCGGCTGGTTCACTTTCTCTGTTTAACACCCACCATTCTCCTTGTCTATATCTCCAAACATGGAAACGTGGATATTATATTTATATGTAGGCGCAGCACTCGAGAGGTAACGTGGTAGCAACTGCATCTTGCATGTCATTAACATAAGACTGCTAAGTAAGGCAGAACAAACTACAGTCAAATTTATATAATATTCCCACCGGAAATGTATGGTTTTCAGTCTTCCTACTTGTATTTCAGCGTTAAAATTTCACACATAGGTCAGTACTTATACTTCAAACCACTCTGTAAAGTTTCAAAACTGAATAACAAACAGAAGAGCTGCAAACTTCACACTTCCGGCTACTTCCTGAAAGAATATCAAATTAATTTGACTGTATAGACATGGTAACAACTGGCATGACGATGCAGGTACTAAATATACTAGGTGCAAAACAAATTAGACCCTATATTGTTACATCTACTTCTAGGTTGTATAAGCTAGCATTGAAGTGATAAGAATATTATGAAAAAATGGTTTGTATTTATAATATACGGGATAACACCTGCATGCTACATAATATTTCAGAATAAAGCAAGTGTATATATATATATATATAAGCATTTACATTACAAATATATTGTTTACATAATTTAATGTCATTGGCCCGAAATTATAAAATATTCAACAATTACGCAATGGCTTGAGTTAAAAGTAAACATTGTATATTAAATTTTATGCTAGCTTATATCAGGCTTATACAGTATATTACAGTCTTTGTATTGTATTATTTATATTCACATTTGTATTAAGATACGATTGTTTATTATTATCTGTCGCGTAAGTCATCGGGTGATGTCAAGGGTGTTCGATACATTTGGTTTTCACCATTATATCTATATTTTATTACTATTTATAAATATAAATAAATATTATAATCATATTTATTTACCAAATTTGAAATCTTTATCAATAAAATACATATTTTATATAATGTATGTAATTTATGTAGTACGTTTAAAAAAAATAGTATTTATTTTTTTTTAAATTTTTAGAAATATTAATATTTACTATTAACTTTATGTCTAAAATACTGCTAATCTTTAAGCTGAAATAATTTTTGGAAAATTAACGGGAAAAATTCATAATGCAAAATTTTATACAATACATAATGTTTAAAATATTATATGAGTTGAATGTAAATAATATACACGTAATTATTATGCAAATATATGCCATGAAAATACATTTTGAAGTTAAAACAATATAAGTTTTGCATATCACTATAGGAATTAAAATATAGAAGAAGGCTCATTAACATATTAGTCACTTTAGAATTCAAGTGTCATAACTGCCGCATTTTTTGATTAAAGATTTTGCACCTCTGAACACCTTGCATGAATTTTACATAGCTCTGTTTTACCTCTGTTTTTTTGTGGGCATTGACAAAGCTTATGTGTAAGGAATGGAAACAATTTTAGAATCCAAGCGCTGATACAGGGGGGTAGCTGGGGGAGCTGCAGCTCCCTCCAAAATTTTGGATTTAACATGGGCAATATAGACATTTCCCCCACTCCAAATTGTTTTTTTAACATTGGCCTTATGGAGACAGCCCCATCCGAAATTTGGTTCTAGATCCGCTCCTGTTAGAATCTATATATTAGACTGGGTACTTGGCTTACCTAACCTAAAAATTGCAAATCTTTGAGTCCTATACAACTGTAGCAAATCAAAGATCATACTGTTCTGAGAGCTTCATAAGATTTGTAATTGCATCAAAACCTTAAATGACTTTTAAAGCACTTGTATTCTAAAGCGACTTTAAGGTAAATTCTGAGTCAACAGATGACGTCATCTGAACATTCCAAAGCCTACACGCTAAGGTGGTTGACTTGTTAAGATGCAGTTTTAATGTTACCAACCCACGTATAGGACGCGCTGATTTAATTATTAACAATTTATTTTATATTATTTAACTATGGGTATTAAGAAATATAAATTTCTAATATAATTATATGAAATTATTATAAGATTATTTTTTCTTTAATAAATCATTTTATATGTAAGTGCTCAATTAAAAATAAAATTCAATTTGCGCATTCATTTCTTGAAATTATATCGTGCATTGGAAATATATTCTTAATCTCAAAATATTTTAAGCGTTTTCTGGGGCAATTAAGTATTTTTCTTTGTACGTCTGTTTTATTTACCAATTAGGGAGTTTCATTTGCTTATATTTTGCTTATCGAACTAATTAATCCCACTTTAATTTTCTTGATACACAAACTCCCCATCAAGTAGTAACCAGCAATCGTCAAACATTTTTACTGTGCATAGTATTCACAAGGAACATTATCAATTACATTTTTTAATTTTTTAAATAATGTGTTTTGTAAACAAATTAAGAAGTTATTACTTTATATTTATGACTAAAAAATTTATTTAATTTGACTTTTACATTCTATTCTATTTATAAATTTTATATCAAATTATAAAAATAATTAATTAAAAGAATATAAATTTTCATAAAAATAATTACATTAAAAATTATTTTAAAACAATTCTCCCATACAATATTTGAAGATCACACTAGAAACCACCATGCATGATCCCCTCTACTGTCACCATGATAAAGTTAGCACGCCACTCCAAGGTGTGACCGCACGAGACAATGTTGTTCACGTGAGTCACGAGGATCAGGTGTCACCCCTACAGGTATCAACATGTCGGAGAGGGGAGATATAAAGTCATCTTAATCATCGTCACTTTAATTTATCATCTCTAACTACATTTACATGACGACGGATAATGTTATTCTTATGAGGCGTCGTCAGCGAATACGTATTAAACACCGTCATGTAAACGTAGTATCTATTTATAAAGTTGCTGAATTGAGTAAAATTCATACGGAGGATACACTACAGTTATGTAAATATGATAAATTTTGAAAGAATTTTCAATATTTTATTTTTCTTATTTTGAATTAAAACAAAATTATTGTGCTCCCACACTATAAAACGAAAATGAAAGTACAATATTTTTCTACGAAGAAAAACTTTTTTTTTATATAATTTGTTATGAAACACAATATTTATATATATTAATAATATTTTAAATAGTTTTCGTTAAAATTATTTTGTTGTCTTCAAAATTTTAATTATACAATTTGATAATTTGAATATATGTAATAAACAATATTTTTGTGTCAAATTTTTAAAATTAAGAAAAGAAAATTTAAATCTAATTAGGGAGTTTCACGATATTGTAGAACCGTAAAGTATCCAGTATATTGTACATTGCTTCGCTTGCGATTAAATCATGAAAATGTGGAACTCCCCGTTAAGAGTAATGATATAAATCGCCAACCAATATGACGTGTCCACAATACATATTAGAATCACTAATTAAAATGATCAAAATATTTATTTTTTTAATTCAATATCAATTAACAAAATAATAAAGCAAGGGGACATATTTTGATCCCTTTAAAACCCCAAAACTATTCACAATAAATAGGAGTAATGTGTTTCACAAAAAAAAAAGTTATCCAGGCTTTTCACTTACCGTTGTTAGGATCAAGATCCCTTTATTAGAGTTAAGGGATCTTGGTTAGGATGTTACCATCACTCAGGGTTTACTGACGTTATATAAACGTGGTTATTATAATGAGAAACCTGCATGGATCTCTTCGTGATATGCATTATACATTTAGGCATTTTAACCTAGATTGGAATAGCAGATAAAATTATATCTTTATGTTCATAAAAAAAGTAATATGTAATTTAAAGTAGAATTATTTCTACTCTAGTAAAGGAATTCTAAAAATATATATCATCTTTTTAAGGACCTCCCATCTCGAAGCACAAATGCATTTTAGTTACCGGGTTATAATGTTAATTAGGTTCATTTTTTCCTCCCACATAATTATACGCTTCTTTATATCGTTCAAAGCCGACGGTGAAAGGGAAGGTGTTTTAATGGATGGGATAACAAGATGGGTTTGATATATAGGCTGCATTTTATACCTTTAGAATCACAAGGGGTGAATTTGTTTTACCAAACCTAAACAACAGTTTTTATAAATAGTATAATATAATTTTAATTTTATTTTTTAAATAAAAACAAGTAATTTTTTTTAATTGTTTACGTTTTTATTGTTTTAAAATTTTAATACTTTTTGTATTTATAAACAAAAAAATAAAATTTATATATACTTTTGCTTGAGCCTAACAATTATACAATAATTTGAAATCAGCAACAACTGTTGTTGTTTAGTGGTTTAAATCACAGAAAGAAAAATGCAATCATTGATAAAATTCACTTAAAACGAAGTTACAGACATGACAGTGACAAGAAAATGTAATAATAAATTAATTATAAAAAGTAATTTTGCGCAGCTTTACAATTCTACAGTATATTATATAATAGTTCAAATAATTAAAATTAAATTTAGAGAAGTTTATTTTAATTAGAATTAAGTATTTTACATACTTTATGTTATAATTGACGTGGTCCATGCTGTACAACCTATGATCGAAATAAAATTTTTAATTAATTGAAATCAGAATCAGAATAAATTTGCTGCAGCTCTTTTATAATTTTTCTATTAAACAAGGGAGTTACAAAAACAACTTTCTTCATGCGGTCACCTAAAGGAGACATCTTGGATAAAATACAACGTGGATTAATTTCTAGTGTGCTCCAGACAATCTCACATCTTCGTCCTTGGGTCGTGACCATACATGCTACAGCAAGGTCATCAGGTTTGGTCCACGCACCATCGCACCAGCTAATATGGACCAACCCACGCTCCATTGCACAAACTCATACACTGAATAAACCTAAGTACTGGCGGGGAAATATTCACATATTTATATAATATAGACTGAACACTCAGAATCTTATTCAAACTAGATATTGTCCCTACTATGGAATAATAAGCTATGATAGTGCTCAACTATTAGCTCTCTGCTATATCAGGTGAAATGGACAACATACATGAAATTTTTTTATTGCAGAAATGAATAGAGGGTACCAAATTATGCTACTCTGAATTCTTTCAGATTTTTTTGAGACCCAGAACTATTTTTAAATAATTATTGAAAGTGCCGCCACGCCCCCTGGAGGCGTCAATAGGCGTCCAGTCTCTATCCTTTTTATTAAGGCTGCAGGGGTGCCAACTGAAATCACACGACTTTCAATAATTATTTAAAAATAGTTCCGGGTTTCAAAAAAATCTGAAAAAATTCAGAGTATCATAATTTGGTACCATCTATTCATTTCTGCAATAAAATTTTTTCATGTATGTTGTCCATTGCAAGCAGACAACTCAAATTTGTACTTATCTGGTTTAGTAGACAGCTTGCACCGTCATGGTTTCTTTTTTATTTGAAAATTTTTTAGTTGTACACTCATCGCCTTGGAAAATTTCCTTTTGCAGCCCATGCTCCGTAAAAATAACATAGGGTATAGTGATTAACAAGTCTGCAAGTGGGAAAATTTTCAAAAGCAAGGAGTGTACATAATTATATGCAGGTAGCTCGTTATTTTGAACAAGGGATGTAAATCTTTAATTTAGAACTGGAATTTTAAATAATTGTATTATAAAATATGTGAAATATTATACTTTAATAACTACTGTTTATTTATTCTAATGCAGTATATTATATAAATATATATCATATGATAATATATTTATTTATATATTTTTTTTAATTAAACCCTATTGGGTACTTCTATTTACTAATTACATACTACTTGAAACCCCGAACCTTCCGAAACCCTAACTTGAGCGTTTCGCGGGCTCTTCTGGAACGGGGGCGGCCACAGCCTTGCAAATCCATCCCAGCATTTGCCTGCGGCTGAGGGAAACGTGGAAACCTCAGCCAGGATGGACGCTACAGCTTTTGTCAATGAACCGGAAGTGCAATGATCCAAAGCCAGGGGAACCACATAGTGGAAAAGCACAACGTTTTACCCCTGGGTGGGAAACGTGGTTTTTGTTGAAAATGGTCACCCATCCAACTACTAACCACGCGCGGCGTTGCTTGACTTCGGTGATCTGACGAGACCCGGTCAAGCGCGCTGCGCCACACCTATATTAGGCTGTATAATTGAATACAAATAGTCTCATTACGAGGAAGTATTGACTGTTTATTTCTTTAATGCATTTTTGCTGGGGGATTTCCTTCAATAAAATTTCATTGTATAAAATTAGATTCAGACATTTGCAAGGTATTTTTTACCTTTTATTTATCATTGGTTGTATTATTTATATTATAGTGAGTTCATCGACAGGAAAACTAAAAAAAATAAACTTGATCTGTTTTTCAATTTGTTTCGTAAAAGTATACTATTATAGTACTATCAAGTAGAAATTTATTTATTTAAGAACAGAATCCTGATGTGCCATCAAAAAAGATATTTTTACGTCCATTAATACACGTATAATTATATTATTATAATGAAACATATATAGAAGCGAGTTATAAATATTTAAAATTTAATAAATGTAAAAGTAACGAATGTTTACATTTTTTTCCCACTTAAAATCTTATAAAAACACAAAAATTCAAAAATTAAGCTAGAAATTAATTATGATAAACAAGCAGCATTTTATTTTTCTAAATATATCTTATTAAAATTAATAAACAAGAAATAAACATTAACTAGCTTCAGTATACATTTTTTATAATATAATTTGTACAATTTGATCCGTATTGTGTATATGCAAGAAAAATAGAAATAGTAGAGAAACATCATGGCAGATGAAAAATAAAAGATTCACTTTTTTGGATGAGTACAATTTTGACAGTGAGATTAAATCATCCAATGTAACATAATAAATATACAGGGATCTATAATTATGACACGGAGAGTAGGAATGTCGCCACACAATCATCAGACTGGAAAGTTTAGAGTGGGCGAGCCTCCTTCACAAACTTTTTTGTCGCGACCACATCCAGGGTACAGTCTCACACAGAAGTAATGTGAACTCGAGTATTTAGAATAAAAGTGGTTAATTGACAAGCATTCGTTGTCTCTATACTGGATGTCATATTCATTTAGGTCTTTTATGTGTTTTAGGTTTTCGTCGGAGGTACCGAAGGGGTTCCAAAAGTGTCCTGTTGATTACATCGTATCGGCAATCATACGTATATTTATGGAGTGAGGTACAGACGATGCTGCTCTGTTATGTATGATTTATTGATGTTGTTTCAGTGGAATTTTAAGAAATTAGAATTTTGGGATTTTCAGTTCATTAATTATAAATAACATTTCGTATGGAATAATCAATATCCTCATGATGCACAGATGGAAAAGACTGGATGATTAGTTACAGAATAGACATCATCAGAAGCATGCACATTGCATATATAAATAATATATTATATACACTTATATTTTTGTGCTAAATTAGAGATCAAATTATATATAATTAACAATTAGATGCAAATTACAGTAATTAAAAAAAGAATTTTAAATTGTTTTTTATAAATATTATATTGAAATAAAAATAATTTTGAAATTTTTATTATAAATAATTTTTAATCATATATTTTTATGCATGCATGATAATAAAAATACAACAATTGAAACAATTTCCATCAGGTTTTCTACTTTTTACACGGCAACTCTTGATATAATTACTTTATTTCAGACATTTAACAATTAATAATACGATATAACATTAGAAACTACCCTGAATCATGTAGAAGGGAGTTTTTTTGTATCATTCTGACATCCATGAATGTAAATTACATTATAATTATGTGATATAACAATTGACTTATGTGAACAAAAGAGTGGGGTAATTATTTTAAAGTGCATCTAATTGCCTTGCGATTCCCTGGAGTTGAGCGAGAGTCATTCTCACAAAGATCTTTCACTCGGCGAGTAGAGAGTTTTCTTCTTGTTTAAAATACCTAAGAATTGCGGTGGCTCCAGGCTTCAGGAAGTACTAGGGTATAATAAAAATATTTTTCACTGAAAATGAATTTTAAATTAAATTTTTTTTAGGTGAAATTATAAATTATAATATTATTAAATATTTTAGTTACGTTCTCTCGGCTTCAGAAAATATTGTATAGGGTTTTACAAAAATATCTTGATTTCATTGAGTATTCAATAGTGATTTAATGCTGAATTTTTTAATGTATTAAAGGTTGCGTTATTATAAAATTATAAAAACAATTCATTATCAGATTAATATAAATTTGTGATGTAACATGCAATGTGTATTTATTAAATACACAAATTAAATCAATTGTAATAGATGTTCAAAATGATAAGTGGTTTACATGCCTCAAATCTGAGCCCATTTTAAGCGAGTTTGAAAAAATAATGCATATAATATTTGTCAATAATGATCCTAAGGTAAAATATTGCCTGATTTAACAATAATATCCTTATATTGTTTTACTTTTTAGTTATATTAGGTTTTTACGTAAATAATCCTCATCATCTTTGCATTTATGTGCAACGAAAACTCTCTCTCTCTCTGTCTCTCTCTCTCTCTCTCTCTCTCTCTCTCATTATTTTCTCTTTATAATATACGGACTCAATTTCACTTGACCATGTTTCACTAAAATGCATACAAACTCCATATAATTGCATAATTGCACTCCTAATTGATAAATATGACTTTTCTCTACGTGGTATCGGTCAATGACACACACCACCCGCAACTTTCTACCCATTGTTGTGATATGTGTGTCATTGTTGTGCGCTAGCCTCATTGTCGGTCATCAGCAGGCTTTTCGTTTTCACATCTGTTCAAGATCACTAAGCTTTTTTAGCTAAATTTTCATATTAAGTTTCACTAATATCTTTAATATGCTCTACTTATCAAAACTTTTATTTTCATAATGTATTTTTTTGGGTAATAAGTGCAACATGTTTTGTTTTGGTACTATAATGGAGTGTCGACCTCAAATTTTTTACTGCAGAAGTAGAGGGTGCAAAGTTTTGATATACTCATGATTTTTTTTTTTAAAGTTCAGGAGGTATTTTTAAAAAATTATTGAGAAAGTGACGCCACTCATAATAAAAGGGTATAGGACCTAAAAAAGGGGCGTTGGTTCAAACCAAACCATTATAATAATCATTTACATTTCAGATGAAAAATTCATCTTTCAAATAAAAATTACATATAATTTTTTTTCGTTATTTAGTATCTACATGAACTGTACCAGGACCTACACTCAATGCACTAGGGTGCTTTACTTCAGATTCTCATGAAACAAATTTTTTAATTTTTAGTTTATTTAATATATTTTTAATAGTATTTTGAAATCACTTCATATATTCTTGTATTAATTTTTAAATTGTATTTTTTATATTTAAAAAAATTATATAAATATTTAAATAGTTTAATATTTTAAAACATTTTTATGTTTTATTTTTATGCAAAAATCAAGTTTTATTTTAGAAGTATTATTCCCACTGAATAAATGTAATAAAGATACATTTGGTTCTCTATCAAAATGATGATAAATTTGCATGGCAATGTTACAGTGTAGTAGAAAGTTGATAATTTCCGCACCGCACACACAATGTACTCCAAGTAGCAATATATCACGTCCTATTCCCACAAGACATTTCTTGTTGCGACATAATTTCGGACCGGACATTTGATCGTGAGAATGAAATGTTCACATGGGCCACAAAGCTTACGTCACTAACTTTTGAAACAAACGATAGTCTTTTTAATTAATTATTCCATATAAATTTTTCCTTACAAGAAAAACCTCATTTGTTTGTATGGAAATTTTCTTTTAAAAAGAAAAATTGTATCGTGTATAATACGGACTTTACGTGAATTATGTCTTTTAGGATTTTGATAATTATATGTATGGGCTGACAATTTAATATTTAAAACATCTAACAACTAATTTAGGTGCCATGGCAATTCAATTACTGTTAAAATTACAAAAGTAAATCTCAGATTTCGATTTCGACTATTTCTTTTCCTACATTGAAAATATAACATAAATAAATAATTGTCAGTTAGTTGAAAATGTAAAAAGTAATATACAGTAATCATATTAAGCAAATTGGTGTAACATTTTAGATTCTTAACTTTTTTATCAAAAATTTCTTTAATTAATAATTATAAAAAAAATACTGAATTTAAAGTAAAATTAAAAAATAAAAATTTATAAATTGGAAAAAATTATTAATAAATTCATATTTAAAATAAATATAAACATATTAATGAAGGATTACCAATATTATTCATTTTTGGTAATAATAATCTGCAAAATGTATTTAATTTAATATATTAAAAAGTCTTTTGGAAATTTCAGTGCGGTAGAACCAATAATACACGTTTGTAAATGTGTAGTACTTCTTTACAACTGAATTTCTAAATTAATAAATCGAACAAATTGACTCAATGTAATAAATACGATATTGTGGGGAAGACAATTATAACCAACCTCGACTAAACCACAAATCTCTCTCAGACCGCTAAGATGGTACCGCGTGAGCTTATGCAGACTTAATTTACGGTTTGTGAGCACACATAATCCTACAGAGTTACGGCCAGAGAAACCGCATTGCGGATTACAATGCCCTGAGGTAACGAGCTCACTGAGGATTATCAATTGAAAATGCAAGTACCGTTTTAAGCTGTTTAAAATAATGAAAAGAAAATGATAAATTATAATAAAATTAATATTAAAAAATATTTATTTTTTAAATTTATATATTTTAGTTCTTTAATAATTTTATAATGTTAAAAATTTGACTCACATCAATTTAATTTGAGCGAAATTATTCTATATATTATTGCAGAATTTGCAAGTACTGCATTGTGAAAAGTAAAATAGTAACAACATGAGATCTTCCGGGATGTAAACATTGATAATTATGAATTTGTTTTAAATTTAATATATTATACATAAAACAAAGTACTTTTAAGCTTAATTAAGTTTTAAAAGATACGGTCTAGATAATGATTTTCTGGGAACTAAGTATTTTAAATGGACAATCTGCATGATAAATTTTTAATTGAAGAAATAAATAGAGGGTACTAAACTGTTACTCTGATTTTTTTTTTTTTTTATTCCCGGAAATGATTTTAAATAATTATTGAAAGTTCTGTAAGCTAAGTTGTGACCCTTGAATCCTTAATAAAAAAGATAGGACCTAGACGCCTCCAGGGGGCGTGGCCACACTTTCAATAATTATTTACAAAATAGTTCTAGGACAGGTTATGTATACATACCCTGGTTCTAGGACTAGAAAAAAATTCAGATTAGCCTAATTTGGTACCCTCTATTCATTTTTGCAATAAATATATTTCATGTAGACTTTCCATTGTCTTTCACGAATTTCCCTATATACTACTCTTACACATATACGATGTATAGAGATCGATGTAGCTCAGGTTTGTTGTTTTGTATCGCTTCAGTTGCATGTATTTTTTCTAGATGTTTTAGATAAATTAAACTAATAAAATGTAAATATTCTCATAAAAAATATTTAATTTTTATTATAATTTATATTAATAGTGTATTTTTTAATTTATTTATAATTATAATACATTTCTGTTTGAAATTAAAATTAACAATTGACTGAATTAAAATTTAAATTACAGTAGAATCATTTATTTAACTATTCTTGATTTCCTGTAGTACATCAATATAATCGTTAATGATAATATAACTGCCGAATTCTTCGACTTCTGTTAATTGAGCTGTATTTATTTAATTAATTCTTTAACTTGTATTTAAATTTTAAATGCCTTGAAGTAGTAAATAAATTATTAGAAATGGATTTGTACTTGTAAGATTAATTATTAAGTCGTAAGGTCAAGAAAATTTTAAATAATTTAATTAATGCTAGAAATTTTTGATTAGATTTCCAATTCTTCTACATGTATTTCTACCATTATTATATAATAGCAAAACACTTGAAGAACTACGTAGATCAAATTGCCTCATAATCAAAATTTTATCGTCTGAGTCCACAGCTGTAGCGTGAGAGAGATTTGTCATATTACTTATGTCATGTTTTTATTGTTATATTGTTATAACTTCCTAACACGCTACAGGCACCAAACTTATTCCCCATAAAAACAGTTATGTTTTATTTGCATGTATGTGAATTTATTCATAATCTTTTCCATTCTTAAATATCATTGTTATTTGTTAAACTAAATTCTCATATGTTTTGTAACATTGTAAACAGCTATGAAAATCATGCATGTAGTTTTTTTGTCTAAATTTAAAATTGACATTATTTAAACAATATTAACATAAAGACATAACTGTAAAATTGTATTTGCAATATACAGTAGGCACACATACCTTATTTGTATGGATTGTCTTTAAATATTCATAGAAAATAAATATTAAAAATATGATGTAGTAAAAACCATTAATAAATATTAGAATTGATTTTGATATATAATATAATTATGGATAAAGAAAGAACAAAGTACATTAATTTTTTGCCAACGAAATTTGTTTCGAAATGCTGATATATTAGATTGTTGAGAAATTGAACTATTATTGCTATTGTTATGGGCAATCCATTCAGAATCATAGAAAACGATGCCCTTGTCTATTTTTTATTACCTTTTCATATTTTTACTGTCTTTGAAATTAGTTTTAAATCTAATTGCTAAGTTACCGCAATGTCATTTCAAATAAATTGAAAGTGTATTTCTACACCCACAATAAAAAACTATACCTTGTTAATTTCAAAACTATAATAGTGTGATCTAAATTTATAGAATACAATAAATATAGAGTATAATAAATGACCAATAAAAAAAAGTACATATAAATAGCCTTCGTATAAATAATTAGCTTTATACTTGAGAAAAAATATTATTAAATTTAATGATTATATATAAAAATAGGTCTATAAAAAGGTATTGGGAAAATGAAATAGTAAAAAGGTGTAAATTAGTGTAAATAAATTCAAGGTCGCAGACAAAAATGTTTTTAAATTTTTTGGCGCCATAACAATTTGTCAAGGTGTCTTCTAATTTTAACACCTACTGAGTTGAAAAAATATAACAAAAAACTTACACGACTATTGTTATATATTTACAACTAAATCAATCTTAAACCTGGAATTTTATGAAAGTGTATTTTAACAATATTACAGATATATTTTATTAAATACTTTTCTGTAAATTGTATAAAGTCTAAAAGTGAATTGAATTGATTTTTCACGGATTAAGTCGTATAAATCTTAAAATTTCTCTGTCTTGAGAATTCTATTCATCTCTAGACATACATCTTCTTTGTGTTGAACAATCTCAGAAAAATCTTTATATCACTTTTTTTTTTTTTCATTCACACAATATTCACATAAAGTATTTCTTTTTTGTAAAGTTTTTATAGTTTGAGAAAAATGATAAAAATATATTCCATGAAAACAACGGAGTATAATGTTTTCTGTACGTATATTAATAAACTCGTGGTTATTTATCAACTTTTTCACACCTATCAATGTTTTTTAATTAATTTTTAGATGGGAGCTTCATCTGTACAGTTGTCGCCTCAGAAAATTTCTTTCTGCAGCCTTGTTAATCACCATGCCCCGTAAGAATAACAAATTGCTTGGTGATTAACAAGGAAGCAAATGGGAATTTTTTTAAGGTGGCGAATGACATTTCAGAATTCAAATTTTTATTTCTATCATATAGGCTGTACAGCATGGATCACGTCAATTATTACATAAAATATATAAATATACTTAATTCTAATTATAATTAGCTTTTCTTAATTTAATTAATTTAAACACATATTATTATATACTCAAACAATATTTAAAAGTATGATCTATAAAATTAAAATAATATTTAAAATTGTCATTTTAATTAAACACCACATTCGAACCATAATTTCGAATGATCGTGCTTGGATCTGTAGAAAATTATCTTCAATTTATTTATTTATTTCCTGATTGTTACATAAAATAATCAGTAATTTTTTTAAGAGAAAAGAGGTTTTATCAAGGTGTGCTTAAATATATCTAAAAAAAAAACTAAATTCGATACAATTATTCCCTATTTGTTCTTAATAAAACACATTAAACACAATAAATTCTTGGGAACAAAAGTTGCATTTTTTTTATTAAAATATTAAAAGTTCACATGTGGGTAATCAAACACACCCTCCCAGGAAACGCTTGTCATTGTGAAGGGTGGTTGAAAATTACGAACAACCCATCGGAGTCCTCTCGCCATCGTCCTGCAGTTTCCACCGGAAGTCATGTGATACCTTTGTTAATATTAAAATATCAAGGACGCTCAATGATGTTATATTTAACACAAATAAGTATATTTTACACCAAAATTTTAACATTTTATTAATAAAATTAAAAAATAATAAAATTACTTTTCATTATTTTTGTTATATTTATAAGTGTAATTTATAAATAATTTTAATTTTTATAAAATTTATATCTACTTTTCATGATTATTTAAAAAAACTGCAATTTATTATAATTTAAATAAAAAAAATTAAATATTAAAAAATAAATTTTCAGTAATGAATATTCAAAGCAAGCAATTCAATGGAGTATTATCCTCAATTTTTTTTTATTGCAGAAATGGATAGAGGGAAAAAAGTTATGCTACCCTGATTTTTTTCAGATTTTTTAAAGCCCGGGACCCCGGGAAGTATTTTTAAAAAATTATTGAAAGTCCTATTTGTGACGTCACACGGCGTCAAGTCCTATCTTTTTCCTAAGGAGCGGCGTCTCGTGACGTCACAAAAAGAACTTTCAATAATTTTTTAAAAATAGTTCCTGGGCCCTAAAAAATCTGAAAAAAATCAGGGTAGCATAAATTTGCACCCTCTATCCATTTCGGCAATAAAAAAAATTGAGGTCAATACTCCATTCCGGATAAGTGACGGGTATTTGATCCTACTTATAATAGCGAAGAAAATGATCCTACTAAAATATAATGAAGATTGATGATGCAGATCCGAGAGAATAATTCAATTTAAAATGTGAAAAATGAAAAGAAAAAAGTACAGTCTCCTTCCAGGATAAATATTGGGAGTGCATTTCTAATATACTTATAACATAAACAATTATTCTATGAACTCTCTAAAAATATTACACCCAAAGCAAAATTACTGTATTTTTAAAACTAGTGTCCACACGAATATTATAAATTCATGAGTTTTCAGGTGATATTCGGTAAACATTTTAATAAAATATATTATAATATAATTATTTGGCTTCATTTGAATGGATATGTATGATAATAATATAACTTTTCCTGTCTCGTCACAAATGAATTACACTTTTAACAAAAGAGAATTGTCATGTATTTTCATATTAGAATAAGCATTTTGTTCACACCGTCACAATTATTTACATATCATAACCATAAAAAGAGTATTTTTATTAATACTTGTCAAGGAACTTTACACAATATACATCATGGTATTGTGTGGGATATATTCATATAGTGAGGTATGTGAACTCACAATTACAAGTTTGCTTCACACTGTCAACTCTCTCTCTCTCTCTCTCTCTCTCTCTCTCTCTCTCTCTCTCTCTCTCTCTCTCTCTCTCTCTCTCTCTCTCTCTCTCTCTCTCTCTCTCTCCATATTTCTTCTTCTAGACTAGATTGGATGATTTACCTCAAAGGTATCAGGTAAAAAAATCCTAGCGTGCTTCCAAGTTTTTTTTGTTACAAGAAATTCTGTCACGCAATCTAAGAGAGGTACAGGAGGGTGTATAACTTACTCGGACACTTCTCATACAAAATTTAGTTGCACAAGGATATAATATATATATTTACCAATAAATGCAACTTACATGAAAAAATTTTATTGCAGAAATAAATAGAAGGTACTAAATTATGCTACTCTTTAACTCTTTCAGATTATTTTAATCCCAGAAATATTTTTAAATAATTATTATTGAAAGTATGACCACACCCCCTGGAAGCGTCTAGGCCCTATCCTTTTATTTAAAAAATTGTTCCAGGTCTCAACATGTCTGAAAAAATTCAGAATAACATTTTTGTACTCTCTATTATTTTCTGCAATAAAAATTTTTTCATGCATTATTTGATAAGATAGATTGTTGCTTTCTTGACTGTTACTACTTAGAGCTCACTACTATACGAAGATTTTATTATGCATTAATTTTTAACACTACTTTTCAATTTTCACATGAAAGGCAAATTCAAAGGTTTTAATTTATGTTCAATCTATTTCTAATTAGTGACCATGTAATTTAACTTTTAATAACATTTACATAAAACAAAAAGTCTTGCAAAAAGGTATAAACTTTGCTTAAGGTAGAGATAACGCCGAACAGCTGATCGACGTAATGCCCTTTGATTAACATGTAAACCTTAGCAAATTGACAAAAATTCTGAAATTTTTTTGAGAGGCAGATATTAGTGCCTAAAAGTCATAGAAAAAATTTCAAAACGATTTAACGAGCCGATTTTTTTTAATAAATTTTTTTAATTTTCAGCATAGGGCTTTCCAATGGAGAGCCAAACTAAAAAATTAATTTAAAAAAATCGGCTCGTTAAATGTTTTTGAAACTTTTTCTATGGCTTTTAGGCACTGATATCTGCCTCTCAAAAAATTTTCAGAATTTTTGTCAATTTGCTAAGGTTTACATGTTAATCAAAGGGGATTTTGTCGAACAGCTGTTCGACGTTATCTCTACCTTAAGAAATAATTTGTCAAAAAGAATAATATACTAATCAATAAAATGAAACAATAAAATTAATAAATATATTTTTGAATAATTATTAATTAAAATTAACTAAATAATAAATAAATTATTATCATAATATTTTTAATAATCAATTAACAAGTATTCTACATCAAAGTGCAATAGTAATAAAATTCCACGATATACATTTCTACACAGTATTGAACGAAGTGTATCTGTGCATAATATAATAATACTGCAGTATATAGAGATAGGTTAACAATGTAAACGGTTCCATTGTCAGTCTCACTCCATTGTTACGCTACACAGACATAGAAACAATTGACAACGGTAGTTCCGTCAGTATGCAAGCTGTTTGTTCTTCTAATTTGGCTAAATTTCTGAAAACAAACAAATTCACCACAATTTCAACAATTGTCAGGCATTTTTTTGTTGTTGAAATAACAGGACTTGGATTAAAAAGTATGAATTCTGGGACAGAGAAATGTATTCCTTTTTATGCTGAGAGAATTTACATAAAAGTATTGTGTAATATTATGGGAGGTATGAACCATATAAATGTAAATGCATGTATATTTACTAGTTTTTGTAAATGGTGAGCGTAAATCAAGAACTCCCTATTTCATGAAGGAGTTATCTCATTAGCCGTGGTTATAGTCATTGGTATGGCACTAACCGTGGTTAGTGAGAAACCTGGATATATCTTTTCTTGAATTAGACAATTTTATAAGGTTCATAATGTCACTTTGGTATACAGGGACTTTTAAATTCCATATTAATATATTTATTTTATATTGATTTTCAGCATTGACTTTATTATTTTAATATTAAGAAGTAAATAATAGATAATTATACATTTATCAAGGACAAAAATGTAGCTATTACAGTCATATAGAGCCTGACATAAATAATTAAGTGTTTTACCATGAGGAAACCATGAAAACTCTCATTAAAATGGCCATAATAATTCTATCATAAATTTATTGATAAAATTATGAGTAATAATAATTGTATTCATAATTCAAATTATACCTGCATAAGTTTTAATTTTATTAGTAAAGGTTGATAAATTTAGCATGTACAATTATATAACAACATAAAGTTATAGTCGGATAAAAATATAATTAAATTATGTAAATTATTTGTTTACAATGTACTCATTTAATTGTACCATGATGATAAAATTATAACGGCTTATTTATTTATAATAAACAAAAACACACCAGCATAATATTAATAACCTACAAAACCTACCTCAAAATAATTATATTCACTTTTGTTATTTTTGTTTTAATTTTTTTAATTAAAATGTGTATTATTTTATATATTTTTACAATTTAATTTAACAAATAATTTCATTGCAAAATTTAAATAGAATTAGAGTTTGTACTATATGTAATAAATGCAAATAATGAAAATGTTGTTTTAAATAAAATTAATTGCTTTAGCTCTTGTGCAAACTGCAAAGCAAGAAATCATAGGTCAATGTGTCGTGTATGTTAACTAGATTAAAATAATAAATTGTATAACAATAAAAAAACTCCCTATAATAATTGCAAATACTAACAATTGGTTTTATTGGTTAGCTCTTCAAACAGTTCAAACAAATTGTATTTACAATGCAAATACAAGTTAATTTAGAATATATAAATAATGTGTAACATATAAAAATCAAAATCAAGAAGCGCGCATTCCTTGATGTACGGTTTTCAAACAAAGTTTAATCCGTGTTTTAAACAATTTTGAAGTTGTAAACGTTAACCATTCAACTCTATATAAATTAAAATAATTATGTATGTATGACATAGCGTTAAATTAAAATTACAGTATTATGTTTATTTATTAAACACCTACATCATAATTAACTAATAATGTACTAATTATAATCATATTCCTAAGTCATGAGTCATAATAAAAAAATAATTAAAACGAATGATAAAATAGAGTGAACAACCTTTCATAAAGAGAGAAAGTTTGAGGCGTGAAAATCGAAAGTTTAATGTGTCCTTAAACAATTGCAAATATTTATAAAAGTAATTAACAATACCATAAACAATAATCATGTCCTAGTTGAATTAAGTTTCATTACAATGCAATATACGTGATGTCTACACATATTGTTTCTCGTTTTCAGTATAAGGGAGTTGTGTACTTATATGTTAGAAAAAGTACTTATGTGCGAAAGGTATTGGAAATAAGATTCAATTAGTACCTTTAATGTACTGAGTCTTTATAGTAAGGTGAAATTTTACTGAAGTCAAATTCAACATCTAATATTTAAGTGCCTAAGCGATCGAGTTAAAATTATTGGTCCCAATAATGTTCACTGCTGTTTAATTTCAATATGAAAAAGTTGATTGAGTTCATTGAACATCTTCAAATTTTTATTAAAGTAATATTTTAAATTTTCAAGATTATCGAGGTACAATTTTTAATATTTATCTCATTTACTCGAAATCGTATAAAATACTATAAAACATATTATATGCAGCTATATATTATGATAGTATCGTATGAGATTAAAAGTTGTTAATTAAATTATTAATTTAATTAAATTGGTCTATAAGTAGTCTTTATCATTTTCAATATAACATTTACTAATTAGAAATGCTTAATTGAATTTGAATTAGAACATTTTCTATTTTGGTTCGAAGACATGTAAATATTTCTGAATAAGCTGAACGTTATACCTGCTTTTGTTTTTATACCATAACCTATTAATCATTATAAACTTTTAAATTGTTACTTATTTTACCTAATATTATATGCCAAAGCAAATTCTCATTTACCATTAAATTGTTAGCAAATCATTCAAATCATGCTGTTAACTGTCTCGCACGCTAGATGACACACCTTTTTAATTAAATTAAGTACCTTACTTGAACTTTTTTCATAATCGTTAAGAGACCTTTTACTATAAAAATTATAATAACACAACCTTAACACAAAAATATCAGGATACTTTTTTTCCGTGATGTATACACTTTTAAGAAAGTAAATCAAAACTCTATTATAAATATATTATTTTAGATAACCATTTAATTTAATATTAATTAGAGCATGCTATATTTAATAAAGTGTTTTTGGTATTGTTTTATTTTCTATATGATAGAACAATATGAAAATGTACCGTAATGTTGCAGTTCTACATATGGTGATAATTATATTAGACGTTTCCGGCATTTTTTATGATATTTACGTGTGATATCAACTCAGCCATATTACAAATGTATTCACACTTCGTGGACTGGCTTATCATATTTTAATTTAAATCTCACGTTTTGAGGTATTTAAATATTTTGATGAAGATGCATGAATTCATTGTTAATCTTTGTTTCAATAACATATAAAGGGTAAGGTAACACTGATCAGCTGACCCACAAATAATCCCACAAATGAATTTTTTTTTAAAATCTTCACCTTTACATCCCCTATCAGTAGGTAAAATATCAGGTTGCAAATTCAAGCTACTTTTTGAGTTATGAATTTGTATACCTGATATTTTACCTACTAATAGGGGATGTAAAGGTGACCATTTTTAAAAAAAAATCATAATTTTCATATGTGGGATTATTTTAACATTGGGTCAGCTGATCCGTGTTACCTTACCCTTAATTTACAGTAATAGAGGCTTCAAGTGATGCGCTCGCGCTGCGCAACTGTTTGTCGCTAAGGTCCATCTTGCACTTGAAAATGAAACAGTTTTTTTAACTTTTCTTGGTTATAAATGAATACAAGTAAAAAATATAAATCTTGAATTATCTACTTCATTTTGCAATTTGGACCAAAGTTCCGTAAAGGAATTTTCCCTAAAAAATCTTATTCTTACTGTTAGTGAAAAAACGGATTCAAGTTTTTTTTACATAGGTTTGGTATAGCGGGTGGGAAGACCGAAAAACAGCTGACTTGAAGCCTCTATTCAGTAACAAGGTAGAATTATTGAGAATCAATAGTAGGAACAACATTTCTATCATCATTAGATGAAGCCTATATTTACGTTTGTGAATTTATTATCTCTGAATTTTTAATTTACTATATTATAAAATCTATAAACAGAAATAAATGCGACTCTATCATTTTTATTTCAATAACTATTTTTCATATAACAAAATTTTAAATTTGTACATTTTTTTTATATATTTAATATTTCTATACATTTTATAAAAAAATAATTTATTTAGCAACAACAAAATAATTCTAATATAAATATTATTAAAATATAATAAATTTTAAATGTAAATTTCAATTTTTTGTTTAAGGTAAAGATAATACGGGTCAGCTGGCCCAATGCTAAAAAATTCCCATTCATAAAAATTATGAAAAAAATTTAAAATGTTCTCCTCTACATCCCCTATCAGTAGGTAAAATATCAGGTATACAAAAACGAGCTAGTTTTCGAGTTATTAATTTTTAAAGTTGACTAATTTAACATGGAGAAATGGAACTTCCATGTTAAATTAGTCAACTTAAAAATTAATAACTCGAAAACTAGCTCGTTTTTGTATACCTGATATTTTACTTACTGATAGGGGATGTAGAGGAGAACATTTTAAATTTTTTTCATAATTTTTATGAATAGGATTTTTTTAGCATTGGGCCAGCTGATCCGTATTATCTCTACCTTAAATAATTTAAGTTTTAATATATTTTTAAAAATAAATTTTATTATTATTTCTTTTATTTTTTTACTACTAAATAATCTAAAGAAAAAATTTAGCATAAGCGTTATTCGTATTATTTTTCATAAATTTAAAATTCAAATATTAATCAAACAATTTACAGGTGGTGTGCCTTACAATGAACTACGTTAAAGACGTCACAGTTCTTGAGAAAAGGTGCGTAGGTTCTCCACTTGTTGCGACATGCAAGGTCAAACGAATGTCACAACGCTTTGCTGGACGTTGATTTACCTTTTAACATGTAACTAGAAAAAGCAAAGGTGGAAAATACCTTGTAAATGAAATAAATGATAAGTATAATTTTAACATGGTAAAATTACACTTTGGGAAACTTTAAATGTTCACTTTTATGATTTTTTTTTTAAATTATTTGGAAATTAAGAAATGTTGAAAGAGGTTAAAAGAGCACCTATCAATAAGGTGTTTTAGGTCACCAAGCATACATAGAATACTCAGAGAGAGAGAGAGAGAGAGAGAGAGAGAGAGAGAGAGAGAGAGAGAGAGAGAGAGAGAGAGAGAGAGAGATAGGTCATCTAGACAGAATAGAGGTTATAACGTTCGTGATGTAATGAGTTGTACGTACAAACAAACACCATATACATGCAGTATATACCATACCATGCAGGATTTGTATATTCTATTATTCAAGCCCTACATATAATGTAATTTTGTTGGTTTTAAATAAAATGGAGACACTTATTGTCTTATAAAATATAACATTAACAAGTCTTTGAATATATCATTATTATATTTGAAAGTGTAAAATCCCATATGTATTAACATAATTATAATACAAAGCCTATTCAAGAAGTCAGTGGGTATTTAAATATATGCGCTACAGTGAAAACATAAATTTACTTATTAAATTAAGGTGATGGCATTAGAAGAGTGGCTATACAAATATAATGCATGTATTGAACACTGTACAGTCCTCGCCTCTGAAATCACTATGCCGTACGTGTGTTACGGGGCTTAGTGATTAACAAGGCTACAGAAGGGAATTTTTCAGAAGCAATGACTGTACACTACAAATTTGGTTTTACAAAAATTAACATGTAAATTTAATGTATCCGTAAAACATTAACAAAATTAAATTCATCAAAAGCCTTCAATGAATTCGTGCATTGCCTGAAGTTATGGGGCAAAATACCGACAGAACATCAACATTTGTTACCGTGAATTATAATTAATTATGCTTAAATTATATATTCATGCTGAAGGTTATAATACTTTATATTCAAATATGCTCTACTGACAATTTATTAAGACACTTAAAGCTCCTTTGTTTTGGTATATAATTTTAGAAACATAAACATGCTACTATTGTATTAAAAAAATTGTCCAATAACATGTAATCATAACAATTGAATATCATTATAGATTCGATACAGATTATAAAATAAAGTTCAATGTATTTAACATTAATCGCAATGTAGCCTCAGGAACCGGGTTACTAAGGCTAATACTAGCCCGAGTTGAAATAATTTTCATCTTTTATTCACTTTTATCTTAATGGACAAACTATACCTGAAATTTTTATACTGCAGAAATGAATGGAGGGCACCAAATCATGCTACAAAATTTTCACTATTTTTTTTTCTCTCCTATTTTGCACCATTTAAAAATATATATATATATATAAGAATACGTTTTTTCTAACTTTTCTTACCTCTTATTGAATATAAAATGTTAGAAAATTGGTATCTTTAATTGTCACTTTGAGCGAATAAGATATACGTTTTTGATGGAAAATGATGTAATAAGATTAGGTTTAGACACGTGAAGGATGAGTTAATTCCATCTATTAATCTTTATTATATTACATATATAGATCCTAAATTTTGCAGAAAGATATAGGGATTTATTTACATAAATCCTTCCTGGAGTTGTCTTATTATGTTCCTCATACATTATTCAGTAATTGGCTGTAATTCTAGTGATTTGTGATGACTCGATCAAGCAGAATGATCTCATAATGACGTCAGCAAGCGGTAATTTGGCCCGGCACGCTCATTCAAGCACATATATGATGTCATGCATATGCATTCATTATTATGCAGAATTTATTACAGTAAGGCTTACAAAAAAAAATGAGGGGTTTTATTAATTCAAACTGGGTTTTATTTTTTTTCTTATTACAATTTTTCGTACTTTTTTAATGCAAGTTATTATAAGGGGCATTCACAAAGCCTTAAGGCCACAATTAAGGCTCAATAATTTAAGACCAGAAATTTTGGGTCTAAAAAACACGTCTAAAATCAAGCTTTAAATTATCGAGCCTTAAATGTGGCCTTAAGACTTTGTGAATGCCCCTTTATACAACTTATTTACAACGAAACTGGGACTTGATTTTAGTATTAATTGCAATTTTATAATCAATAAAATAAATATACAATGATACTGTTTACTTTTGCGGCCTTGTTACTCTCTATACGCCTCATTGCTATGCAACTGTTTTAACAATCGCACATCTAATCATGTATTATGTACTGTGCTCACGAAATCCATAATTCTTAATTATAAAAATGACTTGGTTGCATTTATACAAGGCTTGGTGATTATCAAGCCTGCAAAAATTGGTGAAAATGAAATTTTAATGCACGGTTATTGAAATTGCAAAAACCTTAAGAATATTTGCTTCGTTTTAAATAATGTATATTATTGCATTGAGATTGCAATTTCAGATCATCCATATTTTTCATATTTCTCATTTAACCTTCCTAAGTGCCTAAAATTATTCAACAGCATTTACTTCAGTTAATATATTGTAATGTATCTTGCATAAAAATAAAAGGATATTATATTATTATAATATGATCGTATTATGAAGAAAAAATACCAGTACATAATATAAAACAACATAAATATGATTTAGTGATATTTATATACTTCCAGATAAAATACATATTTCTAATTTTAGATGCTTGTATAGTCCAAAAAACAAAAAAAAAAGCTTTTAAATATTTTAAAAATGTCCATGCACCTAAGATTTTTCTATCAATTATTGAGAGATATACACACGTATGTCATCATTACTCTATTTTGTGACAGGGCTGTTCATGATAACAATTTTCCTACCAACAATTCCCTTTTCAAAATAATTAAATATTGAGAATTCAACGTAAAAACCTTCATTAGGATGTTTATTAAAATACTGAAAGTGATATTGATCCTGGCAAATATCAACTTTCTTTTTCCGTGTAAATCCCATAAACATTAGTCACCAGTTTAAATACCTGTGTGTGACGTCACAAATCTCCCCCAACAATATACCATTGATGTGTCTGTAAAGTCTCGCGTGTTTTTTTAGATAAGCCAAAAAGGTGTTAACATTTTTGGTCTAATTTACCGTTTGTGTGAGACGAGTAAACCACTCATATGAATCTCCGGACCATGTGGACTTTCTAATAAAAATTCTGCAACCTTATTCTTTTAATTTATGTTTTATTTTAAAATTAAAATATTAATGTTATTTTAAATTTTTTATTTTAATAATTATTTTATTATAAAAATATTTGTTGGAATTCTTACAGCAAAATTAATTTCATTAATTTGGATTATTTATTTTTACATTATTTAAAATAAAGTATTTATTTTTATATATATTATATATATATTGCACAGAATATATTATGGTAGCGTTCGAAACATGAAATAATCCTGTTGTATAGTTGAGCATCAATATGAATTGCTTCTAGCTTCTATATTGCAAACGGAATTTATGGAGTTCAAAATAAAATTACATGGTCTACAATAGAAAAATTAATATTTTCGAATTGAGATTCACATTTTTAATATTTCACAAAATTTTTGGGAATATTTCTATAATAAATATAGAAATATAATATAAAAGCGTTTTAATAATAGTATTCCTTCAGTGAAAAAAAAAATCTCATTATTCCCTGTTTTTATAAAAATAAAGAATATTCGGAATCGTTGAACATATCATTGATATTATAGAGAATGGAATCATTTTAACATCAAAATTATAATACCCATGTCATTAACACATGTTAATCATCCAAGTACCAAGTACCTATAAAGCTACCATCTTAATTATTACTAACTCTTATCATTAATATATACAAAACCATTAATATAATATTTTTAATAATTTATTAATGTAAAAACAAACTTACCGCTAAGAATAATCCAGTGATAAGAATCACATTACACCACGAAAATCCATTAAACATTTTATTTAATAACACTGCCATGTTGATAATAATTGTTTTAATTCACATACACTTTTTTTTTTAATGGCAAATATGCCAGGTATTAAAGTTAAAGTCACACGTGTAACAGATGTTATTGTTTATTATTGACGGTTGAGAAAGAGAAACCAACGCGGCGTTGTTTATCGGTTCACTCTCCGGCTAGTACTGACGCACCTACAAAAACCTGCCGCTTACCTGATGGAAAAAAAAATACACCTGGTCGCGCTTTCTAGTACATAAACTCAAAGCCAACGTACTTGATTATGACGTCAGATTATATTTATTACTAAATCTCATATTTTAATTGAGGATATGCCATTTATTTAATGTAGATTTTGATTAATTGATTCTTATGTAGTAAATTCGCAATTTGATTCATGAAGTTTAAATATTGTTTATATTATGGTTAAGTATCAATGATGTAATGATGTGTTAAGTTTTTATATTATTCATAACTTTCATTGATTTTATTTAAATTTATTTTGATTTGTATTCTTCTCTAAGTTGATTCAAGAATTATTTTGCTACTACAACTAATTATCGTCATTAATTAATTGAAGTGCAACATATATATGATTATATTATCTATCAATTAAGAGCGTTCCACAGTTTTAGAACATACAATCACATAATTTACATGTTGTGCGTTCTAACACATTTATATAAATTACATTTTGTGTATTTACTTGAGAAGCTATGACTTTTTTTTAATTAAAATAAAATTTAAAACTATTAATTAATAGATTTCTTTTTTAATTTGTAATCAAACCCTATTGGGTACTTCTATTTACTAATTACATACAATTTTGAAACCCCGAACCTTCCGAAACCCTAACTTGAGCGTTTCGCTGGCTCTTCTGGAACGGGGGCGACCAAGGCCTTTCAAATCCATCCCAGCATTTGCCTGCGGCGGAGGGGAACGTGGAAACCTCAGCCAGGATGGATGCTACAGCTTTTGTCAATGAACCGGAAGTGCAATGGTCCAAAGCCAGGGGAACCACATAGTGGAAAAGCGCAACGATTTACCCCTGGGTGGGAAACGTGGTTTTTGTTGAAAATGGTCACCCATCCAACTACTAACTACGCGCGGCGTTGCTTGACTTCGGTGGTTTGACGAGACCTGGTCAGGCGCACTATTATATAGTTATTTAAAGTTTAAATATAATATTAATAAAAGTAAATAAATACAAACAAAAACAAACAAAAAAATTTTTTATAATAATTTTTGCAATAGTTAATTTATATTTTTTTTTATGCTATAAAAATTTAAAATACAAGTTAAAATTACATACTGTATTTATAAAATGTGTTTTAACCAAACACATATTACAGCATATAACCTATTAACTTATTAATCATGGTTATTGAAATGATCCGTATACCATTTATAATATATTATAAGTAATTAAGTGCGTACGTATTATAAGTATTTAATAATTAAATAAAGTTGGTGATTTTTATAATATTTTATACATGCATGAAACTCCCTTTTAAATATTAATTTGAACCTTGAAATGTGTCTGACGATAATTTGCATGCACTATTTAGTATTTATATTAAAATAATGATTTAAAATATTAAATATAAATTGAATTGAAAATTCAAATATTTTGTAACTTGAACTTTTGCAAGCATCAATGTAGTGCTGCCATCTATTTTCGTTTTTAGCAACTACATCATTCAGGTTTCCGCACGGATGACCGCATATTATATATATTATGATATATATATAATAATATATATATATAATTGTATATTATTATTATTTTATAGTAACCTGGTAATCCATTCACTCATTTCGACCCAATGGGTTATAAAATATAAGGCATCGTATTAGCGTGACCTCCCTCTATTTTTAAGAAGGATTATTCTATAATATATATAATTTTTATGCTAAAATTATCATCGCAACTCATATCCCCATAAATTTGTCAACTTTAGGCCGTAGTTTCCGTATAGCACTAGATCCAGAGGACTCGCAGCCCCCCTTCCCAAAATGTTGGATTTAACATGGTCAATATAGGCATTTGCCCCACTCCAATTTTTAACATATTGGCCTTATGGAGGCAGCCCTATTCTCCCCCCCCCCCATTTTTTTTCTTAATATTTTAAGTTTGCAGCGTAGATTATATATTGAATTCGTTTTCTAGGTTATCTAATCTAAAATTGTTTAATCTTAATTTATGTATAGTTATATTATATAGTATGCAATTTCGTATAATATATTGAATATATTGCAAATTTACTATCAGTGTAATATTAGCGAAGTTGTAAATTAATTTCATTATAGGATGAACCCTCTTAAAGTAGTTACAGTAACAATAAATGAATTTTAAGTGACTTCATTATGTTTAATTGTAGACACTAACGAAATTAAACTACCTTTTTAATATCGATAAATTTTAATAACAATTGATCTCAAAATAAGAGAAAACGTAATATATGATAATTCCTCATTTATTTTCTTGTTCATGCATTTAAAGGGACATAACAATAAAATTATGACTGCTTTGGAACCTACGAAGCATTTGCTTTTGCTTCAGCTTTATAATGTTTCAGGCAGAAAAAAATTTATATTTTAATTAATGTTAAAGTTATTTATTTTATTTTTAAAGATATTATAGAATTTATTCGCATTTTTTATTGATATAATATATTAAATTTTATTGAAATAGAAGTTAATTAATAAATTAAAATTTATTTTATCCTAATTATTAACCCTAAAACAATTTATTCTGCTGTATTTTTTTTAATAATGTAAATCAACTTAAAAAGCATTATTATAGAAGAATTTTTAAAGATTTAGGGAGTTTTGAAACAAGTTTCGTATATATTATATTGCCTGGCTTTGAACCATTGCACTTCCGGTTCATTGACAAAAGCTGTAGCGTCCATCCTGGCTGAGGTTTCCACGTTTCCCTCAGCCGCAGGCAAATGTCGGGATGGATTTGCAAGGCCGTGGCCGCCCCCTTTCCAGAAGAGCCCGCGAAACGCTCAAGTTAGGGTTTCGGAAGGTTCGGGGTTTCAAGTAGTATGTAGTTAGTATATAAATACAAGTACCCAATAGGGTTTAATTAAAAAATAAAAATAAAAAATATTGTAGCAGCCGTCAGGGTAATTTTTAACCCTTTTACTGGTACAATATTATGCAATCGCACCAATGAATAAAAAAAATACGGAGCTCTCTTCTCGTCTAATTTTCTGTTATTTTGCACCATTTTAGAAGAAAAAGATGAGATTACGTTTTTCTTCTTGCTTTTCCATAAAATATATTAGTAATGTTTGCATTTTATCCTCACTTTGAGCGAACATCTTAATGTGTTTTATAGTTAAAAATTAAGGGGCATTCACAAAGCTTTAAGGCCACAATTAAGGCTCAATAATTTAAGACCAGAAATTTTGGGTCTATAAAACACGTCTAAAATCAAGCTTTAAATTATGTGGCCTTAAAGCTTTGTGAATGCCCCTTATTAGACTTTTATAAAGGATGAATTGAAGACGTAATTTTTTAACTGTAGGGATAGTTGATACAGCCTGTATTATTTAACAATATTTTTTTAAATATGGGAACTCTAATTTTATTGTAAAATATGTAAATATAACATTATAAAATTTCCAGTAAGGTAGGCGTTGCGTGAGAAGCTATTCTGCAGATACATGTAAAATGTAAAGACTAAAGACTGTATTACCATACGAGTCAGATATGTAAATAAAGTGAGTTATAACAATTTAAATAATAAATTTTTACTATAAACTACCTGTTTGAATATTTATACATCGTAAATTATATACGAGTATGACGAAGAACATTAAATTTGTTTTTCTCAGACGACGATATAAAAATTTGTTACTGCAAGAAGTCTAGACGTTGCAATAAAAGTTCTGGTCTAAAAGAGATTAGTTTCGTTTTATTTTTAACTCGTATTTTATTTTCAATAGTAAATAAAAAATCAATATTATAATTTAAAAAGAAAATAATTATTTTAATTTTATAAATTTAAATTTTTTTTTACATAAAAAAAATATTTTTTATATCAGTTTTGTCAGAATTTTGTTTTTAATTTTATGAAAAATACTAATTTTTTTATTTTAACTTAATTTTTAAATTTATATAATTATTTGTAGTGATTCCTCTACCTTATCGGAAAATCACCAAATCGTATATAATCAATGATATAAACAATGATCACTATTAATAGCCTTGCAACATAGGTCATTTGTCCATATAATCGACAGTACATGTTCGTACGTTCCCATCTTAACAGTGTGAAAATTAAAAAAATTTGAGAGAAAAGAAATTGGTCAAGTATCTGAGAGGCGATATTAGTCAAAATTTGGTCAAATCAGGGCCTAAAAACAAAAACTATAACTTGATTTTATAAAATTGGTTTTATTTTATCATGATGTTAATTGTCAATTTGTTTTTTAAAGTTTAAAAATATTTCTACGTTTAACGTCGGGAAATAATTAACAATGGTGTCATTATTAATCGGAAGATTATTAAATTTAACTTATTTCTTAACTATTGACGGCCTAAGTTATTTCGGAATCATAGATAATTTCTGTCAGACGGAATCGAATAAAATAAATAAATTCGATAATGCTAAATTATCTATTATGGTTTGAGCAAATTCAAGAGTAGTGCATAACATTTCTCGTCCTTAAGGCCCCATGTTAAATTTCTACATAAATTTTCACAAAACTCCCAAGACATATCCACTTCAAAATTTGTATGCCACCTATTGATAAGGAGAGATCAAGTCTTAGTAGCATTCAAGGGGGGTTGATTGCGAGATCTCAATCAACTAAGGTCAATACTTAAACACGATTGTAAAATAAAGAAAAAAAAACTTTACACTCCCACAAGTTTGTTGTTTGTTAGTCTGTAAGGTTGTGAAAAAAAAATGACGAATGAAAATCGATGTCTGCAGTCGTCCAGTGTCGCCTTCAAGGAGGCTAGACAAGCGAGGTAGTACAGATTATCGCGTACACCCCTCTTTGGACACAACAAACTACTACCTCACTTGCTAGAGCTTCAACTCTAATAGACAGAGATGTTGATTTAATATTTCGAGGGAGGTTAAGAAGAACACACAGTCTACCCTAGTTGAAAAATTACGTCTTCAACTCATCCTTTACACGTCTAAACCTAATCTTTTTACCTCTAAAACACATCTTATTTCCTCTTCGCTCAAAGTGAGGATAAAATTAAGACAATATTTCTAAGATTTTATGCTCAAGAAGAGGAAAAAATACGTAATCTCGTATTTTTCATCTATTTTTTCCTTTAAAATGGTGCAAAATAAGAGAAGAAAATATGAGAGGAGAGCTTAATAGCGAAGAAAAGATGAGATTTATTTCAACTCGGTTATTCATTTCTAAATAGTTTTGGTTCACCATTGACTGCGTGGTAACGTTTACAATTAAAGCAGGAGTAACGTTCGTGGTTTTCAGAGGTACTGTGGGGTTATGTAACAATGAAATAATAGTTTGTATCGAAGAGGGATTCTCCACTTGAGATGCATACTATGATTGACCCAAGAATTACCAAAGACTTTTTATCCTTACGCTATAGCAAGGGGAGAAGTAGGGAGGGACAGACAACTCACTATTTTTATATTTATTTTTTCTCTTTATTATTATTTTGTGAAAATATTACATTACTAGATGGCAAACTTAGGATTAAACATTTTTATTCATTTTTTTAAGCAATATTTCATATTTTTCCCTCGCTTTAAGTGTTTGTGGGTCATTTCACTCTACCCTTGTAATGCTAATTAAATGTCTTGAGAGTTTTTAAATTAGAAGCCTCAAATATGATATGATATATAATTAAAGCTGTTAACTATGGTAAATATTGATTATATTAATTTGTAATGAAATTTATTGTCTTCCATTTTAAGACCTGCTGGAATCTAAAAAATTAGCATAAAAATTACGTTGCTCCCTCCCTTGGGTAAACTATTCTCAATTTCCACCCAGTGCAGTGATAAACTTGTGTGTTGCTCCCTACACGGAAAAAACACTTGACAGTTTTCCTGTTAAATTTAGCTGTTTTACGCGTTTGTATTTGTACCCATAATAAAATTGGTTAAAATCAACAGAGTTGCTATTTTAGATTTTTACAAATTCAGAACTGTTGAATTTTAGACATTAGATGTGTAGAATTTGGTGTAGCAGTGTATGAATGTTAAAAACGACAGAGTTTGCGATGTAAAGCCGGTATTACACGATACAATTTTTCTAACTATTGAATACAATTTTTCCTTACAAGAAAACTTGAACTCCATTTGTTTGTGTGGAGATGAAATTTTCTTGCAAGGAAAAATTGCATTCAAAATTGTATGGTGTAATAAAGGCTTAAGATTTATAGGTTCTATCCTTTTAATTTTAACATTTCTACTCTTTTAATTTCTACAGTTTATTCCTTGATTCTACTGACGTATCTACTTCCTTATATTCTACAACTTTACTCTGTTAAATATATAATGTTCTAGAAGCTGGTATTAGATGATGCAATTGATCTATTTATTGCATACAGTTTTTCTTTATACAAGAAAACGTAAGTTCCATTTCGTACAAGTGGACTTAAAAGTTTTCTTGTAAAGAAAAACTGTTTGCATTAAATAGATCAATTGCATCAACATGTAATACACCATCTTCTATATTATCGAACATTCCATCAAAAAAATATTACAAGTTTCATAAGCAATATATAGTAAGTTATTGACAATTTTATAATTAAATAATGATTAGGGAGCAAACTAAATAAGCTAATCCTAAATAAAGATTTAAATTGGTTATAAGGGTTAATTCATTTAAAAAAAAATAAAGATTTATTTATAGTAAATATTTAATTAAAAAAATTCAAACAATATACAATATTAGATCACTTTATTTGTACATTAAAAACATTATAAATTTTGTGAATGAGGTGAAGATGGAAATTTGTCACACTTGAACTCTATTTTTACACTATTATACTCAACAACTGACGTAAAGGAGCATCATCTTGAGGGTCAATTCTGGGTCTCCTTTCCATCTGGGTAGTTTGAATGGCCGTTCGGGGAAGTGGTGGTAGCACAAGGGCGGTTGTAATCTGGACTGCATTCGCTAGACGTTCAGTCTGATGCATAATCCCCACATGGACGTCAACTATAAAAATGCACAGTTCTAGCATTAGTATTATTGCAAATTTATGGCAAGTAATCCTTCAACTTACCAAAAATTATGCACGTGTAGCGTTATAGCCCTCATCGCTCCTCAACGGTTCGAATATCGTCGGCCGTGTGAATTTGCCTCGAAAACACTCCGGCACGCAGTATTGCTGACCGCACATGTCTTAAAATATTAACACAATTATTAAAACAACGAATGACATAACATTATAGGAAGTAAAATATTAATTAAACTTACCATTGATGATCCAGAATACATTTCACAGAGAGAGCACAACAAGAACTGAACTGACGCCTGCAGATTGAAACAGGAAATGACCAAAACGTGTCTGTCGCGCAGAAATAACGGTCATTTTATAACGTGGTAAAACGTTTAATTTTTGCAGAGTAGATGTGTTAAAATTAATGTAACCGTTGAAACTTCAAAATGTTACAAAGTTTCTAACGTTGAATGTATGCTTACACATTGCCAAACTGTTACTTTGCTTTTTACATATTCTAACATTTAATTTCCAACAATTTCGCACCGTTAAAAGTTACACCGTAAAACGTACTTCCCTTTTAACAGAGTAAAATGCAACTTTTACGCATTGAAATGCTAAATCTTACAATGCAACTGCGTACATTGATATTTAACAGGGTAGAGACTGTTGATTTTGACAGTCCTCGCTTAACAGTGTTTGGAACTGTTGAATTTAACACAGAACTAGTTTATATTTAACAGGAATACTGTAGAATTTGTACTAACAGTTCAAAGACTGTCAACTGTTTTTTCAGTGTAGACTTTGGACATCGCTTTGGTCCATTGAGAAAAAGTAGAGGTGTCCTTCCTGAGTGAAGTTTTCCACGGTTCCCTCAGTCTCACCTCAGCAAATGCTGGGACGCGGCGTAACAGGCCGTGGATACCATCCTTTCCCTATAACTTATCCCTATATACCCATTACCCCGCCGCGAGCTGTGTAAGCTTAGGGGTGTATCCCTGTTAAAAAAAAAAAAAAAAAAATCAACGGCCTCCTAAAATCTTTCCTCTTCACCTTTAATAATTATCATTCTTTAATTTAATAGTCTTCAGTTCTGTAAATTTGTATCCCCTTCTAAAACGAAATCTACAGTTTGCATTTAAATTTGCATAATTATTTTCTTGGTAACGGACTTTTTAAGAATTTTACTAAAGATGTTTGACACTTTCACTATCATCCTTACAATTGTTGTCAACAAGAAGGAGTCTTGATAGGTCATTGTTAATTAAATGAATATTGTATTCTTATAAAAATTGTTATTTTCATTTTATTTAGATTCTTATTACGTAATTCTTAGAAAATATTGATAATGGGGGCGATTCGCGAAAGAGTTACCCAGAAATTTATCCAGCCTAAACACGGTTAGCGCCCCATGCAGCCTCATTCAACAACACTATAATATATAAACGTAGTTGGTGAAAAACTTTGACAACTCTCTTTGTGAATCACGCTCATTTATGTCATTTAATAGTAACTTGCCTGCATGTGTCAGTATACCTCCAAACTAAATATTTATTTTCTTGCTCTGTTTCTTAAAAAAAAATTGCTTCTAAATTACATTTTAATTATTAATTATTGTAATTTAATTTGAATTAGATGAATCAAAATAATGATAGTAAAAACGCTTCTCCGGATTTACTAACGCTGTTTTCTGGAAAATAAATGTTTTTAATCCACCTCGCTACTACAAAGTAACGATGTGAATGTTTGACTGCAGCTATACATTTATCGCAGAGTAAATCGATCTGTGTAATGTAATTTTATCGTAAAAGCTTTACCACTGCAGTGTCAACAATAAATTTTACATGCTCTGTGTTTAGCATTTAGTTGCTTTTGCTTTTCTTAAAGGGAGGTTGAAAACAATGTTAAAGTAAAAATAATAATTGAATTATTAAATGTATATTATTATTTATTATAAATTAAAATTTAGTTATTATAGAAATCCATGATGCTCTCTATTGATGGGAGTAGAGATAAAGTATATTATTTTGAATTTTATCAGATTTTATGAAGCCAATGTAATTCTGCAACAAAATATAATTATGCTATTTTGAAGATAACTTGAACATTATTATGCCATCTAGTTGAATCCTGGCTGTCTTTTTTTTTTATTCAATTTTTTGCTGATAAAATAATTTTAACGACATAACAAAAAATTAACTAAAAGTTAAAATAAACAAAGTTGTACAATATGATTAAAAAAGTTAAGAAAGTTATAAAACTTCCAGTCAAGTCTACGGAAAATGAATAAATTTAGATTAAAAGTGTTGAGGGAAAAAACTTGCTGTTTATTTAGTTTATAAAATAACAAAAATTAAGCATATAATATAGTTAATAGTTAGGTAAAAATGGTGAAGTTAAAATATTAAGTGGTACATGATTTTAGTGGGAGGTGTGGCACAGAGTGCGCTTGACCGGGTCTCGTAAAAGATCACCGAAGTCAAGCAACGCCGAGCGCTAAGTAAATTATAAAAGTGCAATATTTCTAGGTTGTTAATGGACAACATGCATGAAAAAATTTTATTGCAGAAATGAATAGAGGGTACTAAATTATGCTACTCTGAATTTTTTCAGATTTCTTTGAGACCCAGAACTATTTTTAAATTTTTATTAAAAGTGCGGCCACGCCCCCTGGAGGCGTCAATAGTTTATTAAGGATTCAGGGGTGCCAACTTAAATCACAGGACTTTCAATAATTATTTAAAAATAGTAACAGGTCTCAAAAAAATCTGAAAAAATTCATAGTAGCATAATTTGGTACCCTCTATTCATTACTGCAATAAATTTTTTTCATGTATGTTGTCCATTTTCTCGTTTCTTTCGAATGCTTTCACTTGAATTTATGTAATAATACTTTCAGATAATGGAAAAGCACTCTGAATTTCTACGAATATTTATTTAAGTAAATCCTTTCGTACATTGTATAAAAAATTTATACAGTGACTATAATATACAGCATGATAAAACATAATTGTTTTTAAATCTCTAAATAAATCATGAATTCTAAATCTTTCTTTTTAAATTTGAACATAAATGCAATCAGAACTACTTTAAAAATGAATTATTGATGACTCCTTAATATAAATGAAATGTAACTGTTTGCAACATTTATGATGGCCGTCCCAAGCGACAATATGGTAGCTCAGGATAGTCACCTAAGGCAGCATATAGATTCCAATTTAGTACTAGGGCAGTGCAAAATTGCCTTATTATACAGCATAATTTTCAATGAGAAACTACAAAGGGTAAATTTTCTTGTAGTTGTGAATGAAGATAAAAGTGTTTATTGAGATGTCAAAAGTTAAATTCAAGTTAGGGTCACTGTTTTATACATTGATTTTTAGATTGTATTTCTAACTTCATCTTCCAAGTTTGTTTACTGTTTGTATTTTTATAACAAAACTGAAAGTAAAATAAAAATAATAATTTTTTTAGTAAAATATAAAAATTTAATGTTAATAATTTTTATAAATTAAAATTAACAATAATAATATCACAAACAAATAATATATGATGATTTAATTGTTTACAATCACTACGTTTACATGACGGTGTTTAATACGTATCCGTTGACGACGCCTCATAAGAATAATATTATCCGTCGTCAACGGATCAGTATTAAACACCATCATGTAAACGTAGTGAATGTTATGTCTTTATTTTTTAAGCACAAATATAAAAATAACTATCGCATGGTAGTAAAGGCAGCAAAAAAATAAATGTTGCTGACATAATTTCCTGCACTAAAAGACCGTGTCTTAAAATTATTTCTTACATGATATAATATTATTGAAATAATTTAAATGCAATGGTGACTTCATTTGCCTTTTCCACGCCACCCATTGAGCAAATATGCTTAATTTTCCCGAGTATATATAATGTGTAAAATATTCTAGTTCATGAACTACTTTGTTAGCACAGTAAAAATTTACCATTACCTAAAATCAATTTAACGTAAGCAAGCTATGTACATAATTTCAAGTCAGTTGTCTGAATTCTACCTGGTGTGACTTTTTTTTTATAAAGATTGTTATACCTAAAAGAGTAAATTTTCAAGAAAAGCACTAATATTTCATTTTGCAATTAAAATTGTTTGAATTATGGAGATCATATTATTACTATTTTGTCCAAAATACTTTGTTATTATATAAAAATATTATCGATATGAGTTGTCAAGTATACGATAAATTTGTCGTCGTTTTACGATATCTTTCTGGTGATATTACCACCTGTTATTGATCGTTACATGTGTTTATGACCGTACTAAAGATTTTATGTCAACTACCAACATTAATTAAAATAAATACATCTACTGCTGTGGCACGGTATTGTAATGTATACAGTTGGTTTATTTGTACATTTTATATCTTTTGATCACCTGATGAAGAGAGAGGGCAGGTACTCATATAGAAGACCACAATGCAGTAAATGAGACGACTTTAAAAAGAAGTTTGTGTTCTTTGAACTAAAGTCTTCTACTCGCAATGATTGTAACAAACCATTGTTTATAATGTCTGTCGCATTAGCATTGTTGGCGCTAGGTAACAGTTTCAACTTCATAATTAACGGTCATTTTCCATAATCCATAATTAAGTTAACAACCGTCCCATGTTTTTCCTTTCACGCAACAGACATTACAAAACAATACTTAGTTTACTAACAACGAGCAGAAGACTTTGCTTTGAACTATTGACCAATGGTTTGTTACAATTACAACCATTGCAAGTAGAAGACTTTGGACCATAGAGATCCATTCATTTCGTTATTTTGGAGTGTGTTTGTTTTTTTCAGCAGTAATTTTGATATTTTTCATAAGAAGAAAGTCCATGACTATAATACTAGAAATTTAAATAGTACTATATATACGGCCCCCAAAAAACAGATTTAAACATATGGACCATAGCATCCTGGAATTCTAGAACGCTGTGTATGGACAAAGAACCTACGTGCTCATGTATTAAAATGTATAAACTATAACCTGTTTCAATAAAAGAAGTTCACACATATAAATTAACTAAATTTAAAAGCTTTAATGTGTTTATACAAGACACGTCCGTCTTATACCCATACATGATACCATGTATTCTATATGTGTACCTTGTATTTGGAATGAGATAAAATAAACAATTTGATTTTGTAACAATTTCAATTGAACGAAGTGTACACATCTCTCTGAACAGACTGATGTTATGATCTTGAAATTTGAAGGCGGGTGGTTTTGGCCGCTCGCTGCGAAGCCCCGGTGAGTAGAAGGGTCGCGACGGTGAGCGCTGAAGGGTCTGGGCGTGAGCCTGCCTGGAGCCGCCGTCGGTGCAGATCTTGGTGTTAGTAACAGAATCTGGTCCTAAAATGTCTTTTTTATATAAATTCAAGTTTGACAGTCTACTTGGGTCTCAGCATTTAATGAAATCTGACTGAGGAAACCGTGGTAAACCTGTCAGAACTGATATGCAGATTAATATCTCTACTTTAGACAATGACGCAAAGTGATCCTTAAATTAGAGAATTAAGTGAATTAAATTGAGGGAGGAAAAGGGAGGGTACCCATGGGAGGGATTGGTAGCAAATTATATTTAACTTAAAGCGATCACAAATAAAAAACACTAAATAATATTAATGATAAATATTCTCCCTTATTTCTTATTTAATAATGATGTATACTCTCGACGGTACGTTTTAACCTAATTTGAAATATCTGCCAACATAACAGTTGATTGATATATTAAAAAACAAATTTTATAGACATGCTATTTAATAATAACTGATTTATAATGATTTACTTACAGCTAACGACAATTAGCATAATATATTGTTTGTATTGAAAATATTGTCTGATTTTGTCATTCATTTAAAAAATATATCATTTACACTTCTTGAAATAGTGTTTTACTTTTTTAATTATAAGCAAATATGAATATAGCTGTAAATATATAAAGATATACGATTAAAAACATTTAAAAAATTATAAAAATATTTAACAAATAAATTTAAAAATTAAAAATTTAATTTTTATGTAAATATTATTATTTATTTAAAAAAAATTGTTTTTTTTATAGATTAGGTTACTATTTTACATTAAATTATAATTTTAAAAAACTTGTGCCACGTTATGTAGCCACAATGCAAAACACAGAGATTTCCTCTTCCCGAGTCAAATGGATCGGTCTATTATATACAAATTTAATTGTATTATAAGAACACAATATTACATATAAATATTGTATTCAAAAAAAGGATTCATAAATGGTATCAAATAATCTTTCATGCAATGGTTATGGTATTGTGATGGTTGTGTGAGAGGGAGTTTCGTTAGTATTTTTTATGAATTTATTTTTGACTTTTTTTGTGTCATAGTAATATAAGATAATACAATTGTTTCATATCCATTTGCTATGAGCTTGATTAAAAATAACATTCTGTATATTTAATTTGCACCAGCCGGCAAGCTTTAAAAATATAAATCTTTGGCTGGACAATAATGTATATGATTAAAATGAAAAAAAAAAAAATTATTGTAAATAATTTAAAATTATGTAGATTAATGAAAAAGTTATCTAGTATAAGTTAACAAACGCAATTGAAATTCTATATGTATTTAATGTAATAGTATGTAACAAATCCAGTTTTAAAATGTGCTATAACTATTTTGGATTTTTCAGCAAAAACAATAAACGATGTGCTTAAAAAAAAAAACAGCAGCTTGAATTAATCATTTAACAAAAATATCCAAGTTATTGTGTTTATTTCTAATACGATATGAATGATATCTTTATTCTTAAGAAGTTATTCGATGGAAAATTAGACTGTCCTGAAATTCTGGCAGAGCTCAATCTAAATGTACCAGCGAAACAAAACAGATCATCTCCCCCTTTCTATATATCAAACCCAATAACTAATGTCGATAAATATGCTTTTATTTCTAGATTTTAATCCTTTTGCAATGAACTGTACAGTAAATATACGAGCTTAACATTTTCCATCAATCTTCGCAAGAAATTGCAAGGATATGTAAATAATTAAAATGCATGCTTAATATTGAATATAAAATATTATTTATTATGTGTATGTTACCAAGATTTAAGTTTTAAAATAATTTTTGTACGTGTGTATTTTAACTAAGAATTTGTTTGTTTGAACTCTTGCATTCTTTATAATATAATCGGATCACAAAACCTGTAGTCTGTTTTTGAATAAATATAATAAATAAATAAAATTTCATTTGAAATCAATGTATTTTCTTAATTGATTTCAAATATCAAATTGCCAAAATTTGCTTAAATTTGCAGTATCAAAAGATATCAAAATAAAATGTATTTAACACTGAAACCCTCATTTAAATAAAATATAGGTCAACCGTGTCGAAATCGTCCTTACTTTGAATTTTCACACTATATATAATTATTGATTAAAGCATGATGATACCTATATATATTACAACCCTCTATATTGTTACTACAAAAAAAGAGGGAGGTTACGATATATATAAGGGTGTAAATATTAGTTATAAAATCTACCACCAGAGTCCTCTGTTAGTGGCGCGAAAGTATCGATTTTTGTATTGAATTTGTCTGACTTTTCAGAGGCTCGTTCTCTTTAAAACACACTCTCGTGGTACAGTTCTGAGTTTGTAGTGCAACGTTCAGGATCATCCTTAATAATCATCTGATTTTAAATCAGGTTAGTACATTTTCATTATATTGTTAATGATTTTTGTTTAGGGTTAAAGTGCGCAATCGTGTTGCAGAGGTCACGTTTTGTATTTTTTTTTCTTTTTGATGGTGAAAAAAAAAATCGTAGGGCACTCCTTCTTTGAAGTAGATGTGTAAAGGAACGTAGCTAAAGAAAATATAACCGGCAGATTCTGATGTACGCTTTGGTATGTAATGTATTCATCGGTTAATTTTTACTTACTTTTTCTCGCTTTTCATATAAGAAAACAAAAAGTTTTTCAATTATATTAATTACAAAAGTACTTTAAATTTATATATTTAATTCATTCATATATTAGGAAGTTTACCATAATTTATATATATATATATATATAGTATTTTTAGACAGTAAAAATTAATGTGATTATAATTTTATTTTAAATTCGGAGTTGGATATTTTAAAATTAAATAACGTCTAATTTATATAATTAGGGAGTTTTTAATATTCTCTTAAAAAGGAGCCGTTTTGAGAAAAACTAATTATTAAATTTAAAATGTTACCAGGCTAATTTAGAAGTGTTTTGTTCATGCAATTAAAAGTTGATATCACTTTATAACATAGAAACTTTAACTTGGAAATATATTAAATTAATATATACTATCAAATTAATTTTAAATATTTAATTAAGATATAATTATATTCAAATGTAGGTTATTATTACTCGTATATTATGTACTTGACAAACAAATCTACGGATAAATTTTTCATATGAATACTACTACGGTGGAAAAAATGACAATTATTTATAGCATTTTTAAAATAAATATTGTAAGATTAATAAATAATTAATTATTAAAAGAAAAACAACTAATAATTTTGCATGAAATTATAGATTTAAAAATGCTTTAATCAAAATTTCATAAATACAAAAATAATATTTAATTATAAAAATGTTTAAAAAATGGAAAAGAAAATAAAGCACATTTATTTCGTCAATGCATCCGATGCACATCGAAATCATTCACAGGTTGCACCTAATTGCTGTATTATTTATAACCCCATTAAAATGCTTATCAATTTTGAAGACTATATGGTATGTATATAAAGAAAAATATCCGCTTAAGAATTTTGCAATGTTAAAATGCAATTGATTTTAAATATCTTATGTTATTATAAATTAGATAATGCATTTTTGCAATAGGGACAAAATCACTTAACACTTTTGTGACCTTTTCTCGACATCAGAATGACATAAAACTGTTGGTCCAATCACTATTAGAGGATTAGTATGTAAGAAAAAAATATCTAATTGTCGCACAAATAGAGTAAATGCATGGCTTCAAGTGACGTTTACAATTTACTTTGGATGCAATACATGATTGGTAATTAAGGGGAGATTTGCAAGTACATCAGAAGCTACAAGTCTGACGGTATCATGAGAATCACAAAGGATTTATCGAAATGGTCAAATAAGTAAATTTTCTAGATATGGCGCATTGCGTTGACCTTTTCTCATTCGATTACCGAAGTTCAGAAACGTCATGGATAGTATTTCAGTAAGAGATGACCATTTCCACTAAGATTTACGATTTTCCTTCCCTAGAGAAAATTCACCACGTTTTTCACTCACAATTCAGTATAGTATCATTTAAGTAAACTGATATAAATTAGAGATGACCATCCTGACAGGTTTTCACGATTCCCTCAGTCACATTTCAATATGTAACAAACCGTGTCAGTAATTAATTTGGTGATATTTTACTCAATCTAACGAGCTTCAAGCTTAATGTGGAAAATTTCTTGTAAAAAAATAATGATTTGTGAAAAGAAAAAATCTTCTTGTTATTTCTTACGTAAGAGACATTTCTGTGGAACTGTTGCTTCACGTACTGAAGACGTGCGAAAAATAACACTTTTTTAATTGCGTACTCAACTCTGCCTCTTGTGTATTACTGAGTCTTACCTCGTAACTTTTATAATTGTATGTTCTTCATTTCAAAGCTTAATTTGTAACTTGTTAGAAAAATGATTTGCAAATTAAATTTAGTTCTGTAGTGATTTCTATTTATATAACATAACTAATATCAAGTTTAATTTTTATCGTAGAACTTTTAACGTTAAAATTAGGCATTGATACAGTACTTTTAATTTTTTTTAATTACTATCAGAATACATCAAGCTTTGATTTTACTATTTTTAGACTCATGCACTTTTAAAATTTAAGTAAAATGCGTTATGACGAGATGCTCATGTCATATCTTTAAATGACACGTAATACTTTGATCGTTAAATTGCTTGAGACTGAAAAAAAATAAGAAATTGGTCCCAGAAAGCTCATTTAGGGACAAAAATTAGCAGAATTCTGACATAATGGGTGCGATTCACAAAGCAGTTAGCCAGGTTTCTAGCTACGTTTAGCTTAATCACGTTTAACTAGGCGGTTGAACACATAAAACAGGTATAGTTAAACGTGATTAAGCTAAACCGTGATTAGAAACCTGGTTAACTGCTTCGTGAATCGCACCCAATAACAGCTGTTTCTAGCTCTCATTTATCTAGAAAACCACCTTGCAATGATTACAGTTCTCAATATATTTTATTTTATTTAATTTTAATAATCCATATTACTAAGTCGTCTAAATTGGATAAATAGACACTAAAACAGTTTCTTTTAAAAAAAAATCAGTTTCATATTTTCGTACAAAAAAGTCAAAAAGTCTTTTAAAACTTGCATGTATTGTCATAAAAAGACCTTAAAGATAGAGTTTGCGTTGAAGAATAAATTGAGCCCTGAGGAAATCATTTCTTACTTTTTATTACAGACTTTTGTATAACAATCTGAGAGTTAATTAGAGTTGAAGTGCTTCTCATTTAGACTTATTTATGAATAGCTAAATTAGAACAACTACTCGACATCTTTAGCAATCTAATTAATTAAACACTCAGTTAATAATGAAGTTGATATTGTGAAATATCTGTTTTGTTTAGAAATAAATGATGACAGAATATTAATAATTTAAATGTTAAATTTGAATATTATCAATTAAATATTTACTTAATTAATTAAGACTTAATAAGAAATTTATACGTTTAATGACATAATTTATGAAGTGAAAGATTTTCATGCTCTTAACAAATTTTGATAAAAGTGTCAAAAAACACTAATTTAATAATTAAAATAATTAATAATGAAATGATAAAATCATCTTTTTAAAATTATGAAAAAATACATTTTTCCTTATCCGATTCTCAAAAGAGTTATATTTAATGGTATTGCAGTTTTTTCCGTTTGTCATTTTCTAGTATCACAATAATAATTTTGTAATAAAAAACATTGAAATATCCAGAATAATGAGCTATCTGTTTGCCACGATTTCGTTTCAATAATGAGCTATCTGCTCTTATTTCAAGTGAGTTCAATTATGAGCTGTAAATCGGTATTTACTTAAGCTTATAATTGCGCTTACTTATAATAGCAGACAGCTCGGTATTGCAATGAGATCGTGATAGGCAGATAGCTCATTATTGCAGACAACATTTAAAAACAAATTAACAAAATCAAATCTGTCAAACATAGTCATACAAATATTAAAAACAACCTGACCTTTTCCCAAACTATATCATAGCTGACAAAACTAATCTGTTTTCAAAATAATAGATATGTGATTGAATCAGGTAATCAATTGTATTGTTCAAATAATTTCGCAATCATAGAACATCAAAACAGTCTGTAGATTGTCTTTTTTATCTGTCAATCTATCTGCACTGTATAGACAATGTTAGTTGAAAAGAACACTCACTTGACATCACATTTTGATGTGTCTGATAAAATCTGCAGTGATGATAGCAACTTTCAATGAGTCTTTTGTTTAAAAATCAGGTCGCATTACAATACATTCATGAATGAGTTTTTTTACTACTATTACTATAAGCTGAAAGAATTCTATTTATAAATATTGAATATTTACCTGTATCTGGTACCACGCAGGTTATTCTTCAATATCATTCATTTTATAAACACAATGGAAGATATTATATTCATATTGAAAAGTTGTAAAAAAATTAAAGCATGCACAGAATTAGGTAAAAACTCCCTGTTAAAATATGGATGTGTTCTGTACAATAAAATAATTCAAACACAACGTTAAGTATTGTTTTTACTAAAATAACTTAATTTAATTAAAAAAATTATATTTATAATATTTTAATTACTAGAATTGTTTAAAATAAAATATTACTCATAAAACCAATAAAATAAAATTATAATTTATGACTAATAAATGCTAAAAAGAGAATTAATTAATAATGTGAAATTACTGTAATTAAAGTATTGAGTTCTAGAACTTTAAAATCTTTTAACTTTATAATGAAAGTAAATGGTTGAACTCAAATGACAAACTTTTTACTCTGCTAACAATTTCGCCTTGTAATTATGCAACTTGTTTAGCATCAAAATGCAGAGTGTTGCATAGATGGCAGGAGTTGCTTTGTTTTCGGTGCTACAAATGGGCCTGTTCGTAAACCCTGCTCGGTGTACTCAGAGCAAGTTCACGATAAAAAATCGTGACGTCATTTGCACTGCCCTCCCCCTATCCCACCCTCTGAGTTGGTGTAAGGAAGTGGGGGAAAGGTATATACATCGAGCAGGTTAACGAACACACCTAATACTAAGAAGAGTTTGTATGGCCGATAATACTTTAAATTATCCAGTCCAATTATTGTCATTGTTGTGGATAAATCAGAAATTAAAAATTCCTCCCACATTCAATAAAAAACAAAAAAAAAAATCTGGCTGAATGATTTATTTCATTAGTTCGTTTTTTATAGAATGGATTGATTAGAGTAATAAATTTCTTACAGCATTTGGACACTTTTAATTAACAGAAAATAAAATATATATTCTCTGTTCTTAAGGACGAACCTCAGTTGATTGGGACCTTGAAAAAGGCCCCCCTTGAATTTAATAAGAGTTGCAGGGGACCATAAGCTTGCTGTCATTAGATGATTTAATTCTTTGAAGTGGATCTATCTCACTAATTTTGTAAAAATAGAGCTAGAAGTTAAACATGGAGATATGGACAGAAACCGGAAATGGAGCTGTTGTGAGAAAAACTGCTCCCTTGAATTTGCTCAAACCATGAGCGTTTAAGTTTTAGAATATTCTCAGATTTTTTAAATTTATTTCATTTGATTCCGTCTAACAGAAATTTTCAATATAACTTATGACTTAATGTAACTGAGCAGGCGCGGATCCAGAAAGAAAAAAAAATCAGGGGGGGGGGGGTCTGCCTCCATAAGGCTAATATTAAAAAAAAACAAGTGGGGGAAATGCCTATATTGCCCATGTTAAATCAAAAATTTCGAGAGAGGGGCTGCTTCCCCCCCCTCCCCCCTGGATTCGCGCCCATAACCGAGGTCAATCATTAATTAAAAATATGAATTTATTATTTGAAATAGTAAGTTAATTTCAAAGGTCAGCAAATACGCCATCTTAAGTCACGTGACCTGTGAGTCCCGAACAGCTGATCAGTACAAATTCTGAGATTATACATCGCGTGTTAAGAAAGCAAGCAATCATGTTATCTTTCAGGGAGAATTTCGACATTTTTCAACATGCAATAATAAAGCAGAACTAATATTTAGTACAAAATATCCCTACCTGATTATAGGGTCTTGGCATATGTTTAGTTTTTATGATTAATTATGGTAACTTGTGCTCACGATATATTGTTGGCAGTGAGAGAATTTCGATAGTGGAACTTTTTAAGAAAATAGTAGAATTAAATTTTTATTTGTTTAAATGAAGCTTTTTTTTTTTTTGTAATTTTTCATTTTAATTACTGATATTTTATGATCTAAAGTGTAATTAAAATGCTTTTCAATATATATAAATTTGTATATTAACAATATTATATATTTGGCAATTGTTTTACCTAATTAAAAAATTTGTTATTAATAAATTTGTAGTAATATTAACAATTATTTGTATTTTATTTTATTTTTATTTAAAAATGAAAAAAAATATTCTTTTTAATTTGCGCACAAATAGTATGAAACTTCTGCAATGCAAAATCAGTAAATCAACAAGTGAAATAATTTATAACAAGTGTATTTCTGAGAATTGACAATTTAAAAATAAATTCCCTACTTTTTTTTAACTTATAAAGGTAGCAGTGATATTTTTAAAATTCTATCAGATTTATAAGATGTTTCTACACATGGGCAGTTTGTATAAAAAAATCAATACATTCTCTATTCAAGAGACAGCATAGAGAACTCAAAACTTATATCGTCTTTTTACTCTCGTAGTCGACCTATATGAAAGAAGTGAGGGGTTGGTTGGAAAATAAGGGTGGGGGTAAAAGTTAGGGGTGGATATTCTGCGGGGGTGTATGTTAGTAGAGATCATTGCCACCAGAGGCGCTACAGTCAAATATTTTCTCATCAATAAATGTAATAGTGTCTGTATAAGGCTATACACACTTGAGGTAAGTGTTTCGGTTAAACTTACAGTGTTTAATTTTATTATATCTATTTATATTATAATTAATTATGATTGTTTATGTTTAAATATAATACATATATATAAAGTATTGATTCAAGTTTTGGTCGTTCAAAAAGCATGTGTGTATCTTTTTTTATGGAGCATTTATCTACACGCACAGGTCAATATTTTAGTATATTTATAATTATAATCACTCATGGGGCTTTCCCAGGTAAAAATTACTTATTCTATTATTAATTTAATAATAAAGCAGGTACAGAAAAAAATGAGAAACTTTTTAAATGGGCTTTTTTTTTTCACTCCAAATGCAGTAAAAAAACGTGTTCTTAATACAGATTTCTTATACGATATATATTTTATCTGAAAATGTGGACTGTTCGTAATGCCTGAGCTTTGTGCGATTTTTGTACAATGTTTTTATGCACTTAATTAAAGGTTCATAGAGAGTAGAAAATGTACATACACTAAGCAAGGGTTTTTCTGGTCACTCAATAGCAAATATATGTAACGAAAGTAATTTGTGTTATTTTTGTTTCTCAATTTACCGCACTAAGTTATCTTTGGGAGTTAGTATATTATTAACTATAATGTATTAAATTATTTATATAGTAACTCAAAGTCATATCATCTGATATGAAATTTGTTTCCAAATATGATTTCATGAAGTTTCACAAATTTAAATAAAGTTTTTTTAAATCTTAAAAACCTTTATTCAATTATTACGTTTAATTTTTGAAAAAGCTGTTAATATATTTTATTATTAGTTTTAAAAATTTAAACAGCACGGATCTTTTCAAAAAGATAAAATTATATAATGTTACCAAATATGCACAAAAAGTAAAATAGAATTTTCCCAAAGTGAAAATCTTTATCTTTTTCTGACCATTGCATGTAATAACACAGTTTGTGATACCATTAAATAATTTATCGTTGCGTAGTGAACTCCCACTCTCAAAGTATCCAATAGTAAACCAATTATCTTTTATAAACCAATTAGCTTTGAAAATTTGCACTCTCCGCAATACCTGCACTGAATGACATTTTTCCATAAGTCGTTATGCACTTGTACATAAAGTTAATTGAGTATATAAATTGTGCCAAAATAAGTTCTTTTCACCACTCGTCAGCGATAGCTCATTCATTATTGGTTTGGTAATATAGCAAACTTCCTTTTACTACGTTCAGGGTATATTTAAGAGTGGACAGAAAATCGTCGTTTTACAAATATTTATAACTAATAAAATCATTAAATATTATTACACGATAATGCAATACTTTTTAAAACAATTTTATAAATATTTAACAAAATTGTAACTCTATTTTTTTTTATTTAATAATAATATTAAAAAAATTTTATACTATACAATAATAAAAAATTAAAATATAGTATTTATTTTTCAGGTATACAAATTCATAACTAAAAAATTAGCTCGAATTTTTATACCTGATATGTTATCTACTGATGGTGGATGTAGAAGAGAACAATTTTTTTTTTTTTTTTGCATTATTTTCATGTGTGGGATTTTTTTTACCATTGGGCGCGTTATAACCTTATCCTTAATTATTAATATTTGTTTTCTTTCTATTGTAACATAACATTGTTCTGATACCAACCCCCTATAATTTATCATTGTGTAATGAACTCCCACTATCACGGTATCCATAGTAAACCAATTATCTTTTCAGCTAACAGTGTTATCATCAAAGATTTATGACTCGATAACAAGTATCAATATATTTAGTACAACAACTTTACTTTGACGAGGGATTGATTTAATAGTATCAATGCTTGTAACATAGAAATTTATATCATTATTAAAAATTATTTATTTTTTATTGACTAATTTTAAATAATAAGCTATCAATCAATTTTGTGAAATATCATTGATTAGTATCATTTTAATTATAAGAATGTCATTAATAAAAAAATTGACATCATTACTCTTCATAATTAATTATACTGAAACAAGCAATATAATGTGTTCTATGTTAATTTTAATTACTGCTACAGGAGGCGCTGTTTTCATTTGGATACAAAAGACTGATATACATGATTGAGTGTGTGTACAGTCGAATTAGTTTGATATTCCTTCCGGAAGTAGCCGGAAGTGTAAAGTTTGCAGCTCTTCTGTTTATAATTCAGTTTTGAAACTTAAAAGAATGTTTTGAAGTAGAAGTACTGACATTTGTGTGAAATTGTATAACGCTGAAATATGAATGGAAAGGTCAGAAACCTTACACTTCCGGTGGGAATATTATGTTAATTTTACTATAAGTGATGTTCATATTAACTACTGCATGTTCATAATGATTAGAACAAAGCGTTCGCAATGCACCAATGTTATTTTGTGTCCTTGCTTAATTTTGTAGTGCAGACCTCTGGATGGACATCACGAACGTTACTGCTGCTTTGTTTGTAGACGTTACCACGCAGTCTATGGAGGCGTGGTGAACCAAAACTATTTTGATATTGATAGACTGGGCGGTCTTTTTACATCTCCCAAAATTACAAATCTCTTTTTCTATTTTGGAACTTTAGCTTTAAATAGCAAGTGAGTCAAAAGTTCATACACTGCTGGAAAAAAAAAAAAAAAAAAAAAAAAAAAAAAAAAAAATCCGTAGTAAAAAATGGAAATCCCATGTTAAATTAGTCAACTTTAAAAACTCATAACTCAAAAACTAGATCGAATTTGTATACCTGATATTTTAGCTACTGATAGGGGGTGTAGAAGAGAACATTTTAAATTTTTGTCATAATTTTTGTGTGAGGGATTTTTTTTAACATTGGTGGCGTTACCTTACCCTTAAAACAAAATGCTATACCGGAAAAAATATTATCCAATATGAATTTAACAGCGCAACACTTTACTATTTAACATTTTGATAAGAATACATATAATAGAACTAACCGAAAATAGAGGTTAATATTCCTATGGGAATTTTCCCTCTGTATTTAGAGAAACAAATTGTAGGCTCTCATCAACATTTAGATGCCTCTGAGAATACTTTGCGTCTTTTGAAATTCTTGTGAGAATGCTGCAGTACACTTCTGGAACGCACAAACGTTATAATCTACATTTCTTTGCGTTGTTGTGGAGTTTTGAAGAGCTTCAATTATTTGAAGTGGTTCATTTATTAAATGACTTCAGCTCTGTAATATTAATCTAATTTTAAAATTCGCAAGAAAACACTCCTCCTTTACACATCTAAAACTAATCTTATATCTGTTTACCTCAAAAACACACTTTGTTTTCGCTTCGCTAAAAGTGAGAATGAAGTGAAGATAATATTTTTTAACATTTTATTATCAATAAGAGGAACGAATGCTTAAATTCGTATTTTTTCCTCTGAAATGATACAAAATAGGAAGAAATTAGAGGAGAAGCGAGATGCAATTTTTCAACTAGGGCACCCATAATAATATAATACAAGACAATACCTTTTAATTTTATGTATGTAAAAATTAATTAATTGCTAAAATTTATGATTTCTCTTCCACTAAAAGAATTAATGCACTGAAAACAAATGATTTCACATCAAGCTAAAACTGTTTTAATCAACCAAGAATTTTATTTCCTGAAAGCATTTCTAAGTTATAAAACTTCGATCCTGTGAGGATGCAGTAACAACGTAAGGTGCTTTGTATATTTATTCATACAGGGGGACATTCACAAAGCACTTTAACCCCCACTTTAGCCCCGATTTTTAACCCTGGTGCTAAACATGGTACTAAACCAGGGGCTAACCATGTTAAGCTCATAGTTTAGCACCATGCTTAGCACCACGGTTAAAAATCGGGGCTAAAGTGGGGGTTAAAGTGCTTTGTGAATGTCCCCCACAATATATTAAATATTTTCCGTTATAAGATTTTTTTTGTTTTTTGTAATGTAAACGTTTGTTTTTTGTTATTTTTTTCCGAGATTTATGACGAGATGTTTGTCTTTTACAATCTAAAAGTTTACAAACAAAAATTTGAATAATACGTGTCTTCAATGTTAATCTGGTACCCTTCGTCTTGCAAAATTTCCTTAGCCAGATAGATGGCAGCACCATCGATATATTATTGATCAATATATTTAAGATTTGCTATTTATATGGTTGAGGGAAATTTTCCAAGAAAAGAAGTGTACTTTACATGGGTGCCATGTATTTTTTGAGTTAAATTATTACAACATATCAGTTTATCAAGAAGAAATTTTATAATATATTATAGTGCAAAAAAGTTGTTTAACCATTATATCTCTATATTAAAAAAGAAAATGAAATTTAATAGAGTATCGACCTCAAATTTTTTTATTGCAGAAATGGATAGAGGGTGCAAAAATATGCCACTTTGATTTTTTTTTTTTTAGATTTTTTAGGGACCGGGAAGTATTGCTAAAAAGTTTTGGCGAGGTGGGGTTCGAATCCACGTCCCTTTTGGGTCCTATCTTTTATTAAGAGAGGCGGCAAGAGGCGGCACTTTTTCTGTACTTTCAATAATTTTTTAAAAATACTTCCCGGTCTCAGAAAAATCTGAAAAAAATCAGAGTAGCATAACTTTGCACCCTCTATTCATTTCTGCAATAAAAAATGTGAGGTCGGTACTCCATTGTTTCATAAATAGCTCTACAGAATAGATTATTTACGAAACCAGAATATAATAATAATAAAGTATTGACTTGTTTTTATTGGAAGACTGGTAAATTTCTTAACATTAATTTACCGAAGCGGAAAGAATCCTTTCTCTATTGGCTTGCTATAGACGTAAAATGGCTTAAACGCCAACATGTGGGCATAAGAAAAGAAGAAGACATTTTAATTTACTTCACTAGCTGGTTGAAGTTTCCACAGTTTCCTCAATCACAAATAGTCAAATACTGTGATCGATTGCTAGGCTATGGCAACTCTAATTTGGAAAAGACACTCAAAATCTTAAGCCAGTCAGGCTCTGTGAGAAGTTTAAATTCTAGTGCCACTCTAGTGACCATGTACTTCCGTCTAATGTAAGAAGTAAAACAAAGCAATAACAATAGACGACGTTAAAGTTGTAGACAACGCCCAGTGAAATACCAGAGGTAAAGTTCTATCTCAAGTTGTTATGCAACCAAGAATAAGGTCGACCATCTTTGTAAAGAGCTTTGCTGGCTGCATACTTTCAAGGAACTCTCCATCTCTCACGTCAGAACAGGTTGATATATGCGGCTGAGAACTCTTTGTGAAACTTTACACAAGAAAAATATAAGAAAAAGGTTTTTTTTCCTACTGTTATTATATAATAAAAACGTAGAACTAAGTAAGCAATAAACTTTATAAAAAAAAACATCTTTATGGCTTTAAAAAAAACATTTGAATATCATTTGAAAAGTTTAAATTTGTTCAATATCAAGTAAATAAGCAAATTAGTGGTTGTTTTACATGAACATAGATTTTGCTACATTAAATTTTTACTGTATTATGATAGACGCTTTAATAAAGATCGAGTATCATTTAAAGATGGCCACCATAAGTTTTTACACCAAGTGCGCATTACTCGTATCGCTCTTAAAAAAAAATCGTGTAAACTCGCCTTAATATTTTTATATTTTTACACAATATTTCATAATAGAACTTATCAGGTGAAATAGAAATGATAAACTTGTTATATTTTACTTAACATTTGCCAAGGATATATCAAACATGGTAAATTTAAAATTCAACAAGTTTATATTAAATAATGTTTAAATTTGGTCGAATTGTGAATTTTTTGCAGTCCATTTAACAAGAATATTCCATGGCAATAGTTTGCAAGGATAAATTGTAAATAAAATGAATTATTTATAAATTTCTATCTCTTGAAATGTGCACTTTAAAAACTGCCCACTCGCCAGATGCCTTAAGACAACTTCTTGTCCGACATACAACTGAGTGGTTTTTATTTGCGTCGGGGGACTTGGCAACAAAAAGGCTCAAATTTCTCCTACTGTGTAATATCTAACTTGCTACGTAGTGAGGTTGTATAACCTGAGGTGATTTTTAAATAAGGATACTTCAAATTGATAAATTCTTTCAAAATATATATAAAGGTATAGAGAATATAATGTTTTTTATCTAAAAAAAAATAGCAGTCGTACAAAACACCTAAGCATCATTTAGACATGCAGGGACATTTTTTAATAAAAAAAGAATTAGAAAGTGAAAGTGAATGTGCTTGATCTCTCTGTATTAATTATTTATTCAATTATGAAATTCTGTATTGTTATTTTTAAAATAATTTTATTTTTTTGTTCCGACCATTTAAGTTATTGTTTCCACAGTTTCTTTACTGTATCATATATAACATAAGGATATAGGGAAGATTTAAAAAAAGCGTTAAGAAAGCTGAACGTATCATGGCTGTGTTTGTTATATGAAAGAATAACTCTGTTAGATTAATATAATTTATTAATTATTTTATCACAAAGAAGTTACTTTTTGACAGCTAGCTGTCGCATTGTTGATATCCGTAATATATTTTTTCCTGTATTTTTTCTGCCTTTCTGTTTCTCAAAGTCAGGAAATTTATAGAATAAATAAATAAATTTCATAAAGAAATTTATGAAAAATTAGGACAATATTTTTTATATGAAAATTAAGTTGAGATTTTAAAGATTTTAGATTTTAAAAACATTTTCTCGATCTTTTTTTTTAAAATTCAAAATTCAAAAGTTAGAAAATGTATAGTCTTAATTTTGGTAAAGGAGTATCGACCTCAATTTTTTTTATTGCAGATATGGATAGATGGTGGCAAGTCCTACTATCTTTTTCTTAAGGTGAGGTGCCTCGTGACGTCACAAAAAGGACTTTCAATATTTTTTTAAAAAATGCTTCCAGGGCTGTAAAGAATCTGAAAAAAAATCAGAGTAGCATAACTTTGAACCCTCTATCTATTTCTGCAATAAAAAAAGAATTGAGGTCGATACTCCAATGCTCCCTATAATATGTAGTTTAGTTTTACAATTTTCTTTGTTTCAGGCAAGACAGACATTATCCCTTTAAACTTTGCAGACACCATAAATCCTAATTATCCTAACATCCGAAATACGTTTCTGTTTCAGGTCTCTCGTGCTCTTCTCTCTCATTCTTCAACGACTCAAAGTTGCAGAAAATCTGTTCGTATTTTCTCACACGCAGTTTTATTCGTGTGTTCCTGTCCTCCCATTGCTCCAAGACTTCTCAGTAACAACAATAATCGTATCAACAATAGAGGAACAGATTCAGAAGACGAATTAGACGATAATTTTGATTCAACTAATAATAATAATTTAAATCAGGCTTCCGGCCTATTTAACTGTACAAAGTCAAATAGAACCGCCAAAATTTCCTTCACAAGCTTCAAACAATCCTTCACAACAAATGTTAATTACCTGAAAAGGAGGTAAGATATACATTTTTTAATTATTAATTAATTTAATGTATTATATATTGTTGTGTTATATGGTGAGATTAATAATATTTAAATGTTTTAAATGTTTTGGTAAAGATGACAAAATATAAACATTATTTACATTCAAATTTGACTTTGAAATATTTATAGAATACAAATAAAAAAGCCTTCGGCTATAAAAATAAGATTTCTCAATGTTATTAAATGTATATATCTAGAATATAATATAACTTATAAAAAGATCAAAGCATATATTTTGAGAGAATTTTCTTATATAATAAGCTCAAATATTGCAATTTCTATATCTGAAGGGCAAATATAAATATAGTTATTGATTTTCAATCAAAAGTTCAATGAACCATGCCTTATAATGAGATAATAGCGAGTCAATTCTGTTAAGCAGGGAGTTTGGGTTTATATTTTTACGTCACATTCCCTTTATTGATATCCCTTGTCGATTCTTGGCTCTAGCGTATAATAAAACCATAATAAACTATCATTTTTTTGTAATAAATTGTCTACGGTACTTTCATTTTATTCTTTTTGACCCCGAATCTATTAATCCTAATTATGATGTTTTTATAGTGCAAAATGTACTCTTTTTCTTAATTTTCACTTGCAATAATTTAACATCTTGTAGGTATTTAATTTATTGCAAAAGTAGTATAATAAGAGATTTAAAGGACTTTTTTTAAATGGACAATTTATTATGTAGAGTTTGTACGGAGATGAATTCAATAAATACTATTAATAGCTTAAAATAGCTTGAAAAGAAAATAAAAACTCTTGAAAATTGCCACAATTTTTTTTTTTGTATTATCGATATCTGTTTAGTTACTAAATTAGGCCTGTTCGTAAACTCAGTTCTATTATACACTTTCTGGCACTTGATCTACAATTGGGGTGATTCACAAAAGAATTATTTAAGCTTCTAACTAACCGCAGTTAGCGCCAAACTAATTCAATAACATTATACGTGGTTCTTTCATGAATCGTGCTCATAATAACCAAAAGTGCATTAGAAAATCGTGTGCAAAAAAAGCTACAGAGATTAGAGTTTACGAACAAACCTATTATTGATCGAATATTAAGCTGGCTAGGCACTGTTGCAAATTCTCCTATACAAAAAGCAGTATTGAATTCGTCTCTGTACTTTTTATTATCAGGGGAAATATCAAGGGAAATTTTTTAGGGTGATTAGTGTATATATATTGTGTCCTCTATAATTTAAAAATCCTCTTTTTCTATTCTCATTAAGGTTGTTTATCTCATAGATTTATTTAAAAAAATGAGCTTTATTGAAATGGTCACACTAACGACAAGTATCAAAATTTTAGAATTATTTTGTCATCTTTACAAAATTGTTTGTACAATGTCTGTTGCTATTTTAAAATCCCTATATACGTTTATTTAAAAATCTATTAGCACAATACAGATGTTTTATTGTATCACTGCACCTTTTCTATTTCTGCATTAAAATAAATATTATTGCATTAAAATAGTACACTGAATGCCAAAGAATTTATTCATTTTAATTCAATCTTGTATTCAGTGATATCTTTATTTTTTTACAATACCATCAATTTATTTGGTATTGTCATTAAAAATTCTGTATTCTTTCTCTTTTTTTGTACATGGTGTCTACAGAACAAGCAGGTAAATAATAATTAATATCATTTAGAGATCAAAATTTAAAAATAACAACATAGAAATTCAGTTTTTGGCTAGCTATGAATGGGGTGCAATAAACCCTTATGTGTTTTCAAAGACGAGGTCATCGTATAGAAGGTTCAGTAGCCAGTTTAATAGAACCAGCTCGTCTTCAGGATTATATTTAACTTGCTACTGAATCTTCTATATGATATTCTTTTCATTGAAAAAAATAAGGGATAATCCTCTATTACCACTAAAAGATTTATCAGAAAGGTACACCCCGAATCAAATGTATCTAAACCCTTGTCATGGCTGCTTTAAAAGTGGGTGGTTATATTAATCTTGATTTCATTGACCTCTCCTAAATTTGAAAATATAAATAAAAAATTAGTAAATGAAAGGGGTATAGAAACATATGATAAGGGATGTACACATAAAACAGTCTAATTATATATTTTATGTAAATTAATATTACCATTTACATTTTATTAAACCAAGTTTTTAATTATTTCAATGCATAAATTACAAAAATCAATATGAAACCACTTGGTTGAATAGATAGTGAGATTATTCAATGAATATTCTACAAACTAATTTTGCTTCGTTTTGCCTTTGAATTTATTAAAGATAACTACTTGTTTTAAATAAATCTCAGGAAATCACCTGATTTGATTGTGAGTTGTAATTAAATATTTAGGGGCGTGGTGAACTTGAAACTATTTTGGGGTTGTTTTCAGGGTATCTTCATAGCTCCCCCAAAATTTCAATTCTTCTTACAATATCTTTGAAAATCATGTTGTCCCGTGATTCCCAGAAAAAATTATCTCAAATTTTGAATTATTGTTTTCCATTACATATTTCAAATCTACATCACGCCTCTATATAGCTTTATTTAGATATTAATAGGTCTGTTTATATATACACACATTCGAAACATGAATAAGGGAAATATTATTTTTGTGTCATTTAATTGTATTTTTACGAACAGACCTATAATGACTGAAACACACTAAAATGTACACTCGTCACCTTGGAAAATTTCCCAATTTCAGCCTTGTTAATCACCATGCCCTGTGTTATTCTTACGGGACACGACCGCAAAGGGACATTTTTCAAGACAACGAGTGCACAATATACTGTTGTTTTTAATACATTTCAAGGCAATAATAAGCATATTATAATTTAATTATAATATTAGACTGTTTTAAAAAGAATATATTATTAATAAAATTCACAATAATAAATTAAAATAATAGACCTTTTACAATGCAATTATTTCTAACTTTAGTAGGCTAGAATATTACTAGAAAAGTGTAAACACAAAAAAGTTATTATTATAAATTATCTATAGTAACGAGCAATAAATTATAGAAATCAAATCCAGTAAAGCATGCCAAGAGATATTATATATAAAGCTTATAGTTTTATAAATAAATAATTTTAATTAAACAATTGCTCACCATGATAAATCCTAATTAAAATTGAATAATTTAAAACATCATTTAGTCTAGTATATGTTTTATTTTTTTAATAATTAAAATAAACATTTCTGTTCATGATCACTAATTGGATGTGCACGTTTTTGTGATGTAGCTCTGTTTTTTATTATAAAAATAACAAAGATTCTGACATGGAACGTCAAAATAAATTATTACCCCTGTAAAGTATGCTACTTTTTCATCATGCCTCAAGTGTTGGTTGCATGCTTTACAAAGAAAAATGAGAAAATTTATGTCAAAGTTTTTTTTTTATACTGTTGTTGCTAGTGTTTATTCTAGTTTTGTATGCATAAAACTTTATTATTTATTTACTGTTTTGTTTCTTTTATAAAAAAATTGTATGATTTATCGTTGCATTTGTTTGTATTTTATGTTATGATTCGTTATTAAATATTATTTTACTTCAAATAGGTTTAGCAGTACAGATTTATTATTATAATTAGACAAATTATGCACCATTTTTATCACCATAATGTCTTCTTTGACATATTCTATTATATATTATTCACTCGAAAAAGTTATGCATCAGAATTTACTGCTTTAGAATAAATAATTAGTTACCCTTGTTAAGATTATTAATATTAAAAACTCCCTATTTACAGCGTTATTCAGGATATGATCTCACAATATATATTTTTATATTTTGCATTTCTCTATATCTATTTACATTTTAAAAATTTAAATTTTACTAAAAAATTAATAAAGTATTTAAAAAATAAAAAAAAACGTAACATTTTATATCTAATAAATTATAGAAACAAAAGATGTAGAATTATTATATTATTGATGTTTTTCTTCCCACATGTCACCAAGTCCCATTTTGTATCAAGAAATCTGTTCTGATGATCTGTCCCCAGATTCTCCTCGGGGGATCTATCGTCAGAGTTTGAGGATGGGGAGGAGCAGGGGGGCGTGCCGGGGCAACCTGGGCCCTCCCCCAGTAACTCCGTGCCGTCGTCTAGCCCGGCGTCTTCACAGATCGGCTCGCAACAACCGCCGCAGGTAAGATTTGTAGTTGAAAAGGAGTACCGATTGTTGCGTTAGGTGTGTGGCGCAGTGCACTTGACCGGGTCTCGTCAGATCACCGAAGTCAAGCAACGCCGAGCGTGGTTAGTAGTTGAATGAGTGACCATTTTCAACAAAAACCATGTTTCCCACCCAGGGGTAAATCGTTTTACTTTTCCACCATGTGGTTTACCTGGCTTTTGTCCATTGCACTTTCGGTTCATTGAAAAAAGCTGTAGCATCCATCCTGGCTTAGGTTTCCACGTTTCCCACAGATGCAGGTAAATGCCAAGATGGATTGCAAGGCCGTGGCCGCCCCCGTTCCGGCGAAACGCTAAGTTAGGGTTCCGGAAGGTTTAGGATTTCAAACTTAGGGAGTAATTAGTAAGCACATGTACCCAGTTAGAGTTTGATTGAAAAAATTTGTTGTGGCGTTAGGTACATGAAAAGGATTTTTTTTTTTTTTTTTACAAGGATAATCCCTAAAAGAGCTTACAGCTCACAGAGTAATAATAGGTAGGGAAAAGAAGGTGGCCACGGCCTGTTACGCATCCCAGCAATATTTAAGGTGAGACTGAGGGAACCGTGAAAATCATCAGTCAGGACAGACACCTCTACTTTTTATAAATGGTCCAAAGCTTGGGGAACCACACACAAGTGTATCACTGCACTGCGTAGAAAGCGAGATGAATATACCCCAGGGAGAGGGAGGGAGTGTCGTGATTCTTACTTGAAACGGTCACCCATTCAAGTAAACGTTGCTTGACTTCGGTGATCTTTATACATACAAAATTCATCACCTAAGGATATATGATGTATCCACAAGGTTTTCATGCAAATATAGATCTTATATACTTGTACAATAAGGTTTATAATTCAAACGAAAATTCTAAACGTTGACGACACATATTCTAAGCGACATAAACAGGTTTTCTGGTGAGAATATGAGCTAGTATTTTGACTGTCGCTAACTTAATTTGTTTCTGTAGAATATATAAACGTAACTTAATTATTTGGAGTTTTAGCTATCATGGATACAAAAGTAAGCGAATGTGTTCTTGCCATAATATTTAAATTACCATTGCAAATGTAATGCTCTTATACTTGCAAACTACAATAGGTTTTTATATAAAATTTACATATAAGACCCAGACAGTCTTTACCTTTTTTACTATTATATTTTATTCCATTGCCTATTAAATATTTGCATGACTATGACGTCACAGCGTTTTTCAGTAATATTTTAAGGATTGACCTCAGTTGATTAAGATCTCGCAATCGGCTACTTTGAATCTGCTCAAACCATAAGCGATAGAGTTTTAGAGCATAATTCTTGAATTTTTAAAATTTATTTCATTCGATTCCATCTGACAGAAATTTCCTTTTACTCACGTAATAACTGAGGTCAATCGTTAAGGGGGTTTGTTAGAGTGATCCTACCTTCAAAAAAATAACAATGCATATTATGTTACTCGCGGTCCTCCAAATCAAAATATATAGTAAGAAAATGTCATACAGGATGTCATTAATCATATTTTTGTAGTTTTTCAGACCGCTATCCAGCGTATAGAGCCATCTACTGTTATAGTTTAATATTCTCCATTTCAAGGTTTTATGTTTTCTATTACAGGGTGACTTAAACCTGAAGACTAACAGCCTAACTCTGCACTTTCATCTTTCGCCAGGATGCACTACATAGCCATATATGTTAAGTTTGATGTTTTCCATTTTAGGGCGACCTGAGCCTGTAAATTTATGTTCTCCATTATATACGAGATGACCTGAACCTGAAGCCTAACAGCCACACCTGCCAAGACATACTACAGAGCCATCTATGTTAAGTTCAATGTCCTCCATTTCAGGGTGACCTGAGTCTGAACCTGAAGCCCAACAGCCGCACCACCTCTGCGCCTTCTTCTCCCGCCAAGACCCGCGAGAGCCTCCTGCAGCGAGTGCAGAGTCTGACCGGTGTAGCCCAGGAGAGAGGCCAGGCCATCCTGAACGCCGTGCCTGGAGCCTCCAGACCAGCCTACAACAAGGAGAGATGCTTCACCCTCCTGGTGATCGACGACCAGAACACCGACTGGTGAGACCTCCTTAATTCTACCTCTATTTTATACTTTATCAAAAACCACAATTATTTTAATTATTTTATATTTTATATACAAATCGAATGAATTAGCAGTACACATATTTACTGTAGGCGAAAAAAATATATATAATCTTGAACTCCCTTTCATATAAGCAGTAGTGTTATTTATTATTACTATGTGTATCAACATACGGTATACTTTTTTACATTAGTTGAAACCTATAATAATATCTTAAAATAACACCCAACGACAAAGAAGCCGTAAATCGAAGTCACGATGTCACGAAAGCTAATGTAGTTGCACGCTATTAAAAATTGCACTTTAATTAATAAAAATGTTACGTTTTAAATTTTTTTTATTAAAATACATTTTTTTTAAATTTTAAGAATTTTAGTTTTTTTATAATTTTTTACCATTTGTATTTTCAATACACTTTAATACAATTAAAAATAACTTGGAGATATTTTAATAAATATAAATAATAATAACACATAAAGATATTTTAATAAATAATAAATAATAATGTAATTATGCATATGTCATTCGCTTGGAAAACAAAATTGTATCATACGATTGATAAGCTTGCGGAATGGATTATTTCCGTAGATGATACGAGTTCTATATTCATTAATTCAATTCATTTAAAAGCTGAAATGAAATTGGGTCATTAAAATTATTCTATGCATATTCATATTACATCTATCTATATATTCTTAAGAATAAAATCACCAGAAATTCTTATTTTATCAATGCAAAATACCGATTACTTGATAATATATGACTTGAAAAATTGTAGTTAATAAAAAAATTAGCAAATTATTTAATTTATGAAATATCAGATTAGTTTTGTTTTCATCTAATAAAAATTAAATTTTCATGCAATATTTTTATACTGTTTTGTATTTTGACAAAAAAATTCTTTTATATACTAGTGAATATAATTAATAATTCATCTATTAATATTTAAAAAAATGTTCTTTCAGCACACTGAAATTGTAATTACAAAATGGACGTCTGGCATGATGCTAAAGATAAATTGTGAACTTTTTTTTAATGTGAATCTATATTAATTAATATGAAAATGGATCATAAATCATTTCAAGTTCAAATAATCTATAATGCAGACCAAAAGTACGTATAATTTTGCATATAAAATTAGTAAATTACTGAATGATAATAAATTGAAGTATTCATAATAAAAATAGATCACATTTGTATGAAAGTGCGGTACCTTTTCACATTTCAATTGGTTGACATTAGTTGAACTCTAATACGTTAAATAACAATAACACCCAACAACTACGAAGCCATAAAATGAAGTCACGAAAGCTCTGCGAATGTAATTAGGTAACTGCGAAATGTCAATCAATACAAGCAGTGACATTTACATTAGTTATTGATTAGCGCTAAATAACTAATCTATTCTCCGTTTCTATTATTATGCCAACGTAATTATTGATTCCTGTAAGGATATCATGTTAAGCAAAGTCTTCTGCTCGTTGTTAGTAAACAAAGTATTGTTGTGTAATGTCTGTCGCGTGAAAGGAAAAACATGGGACGCTTGTTGATTTACATGTTAACTTATGGAAAAAAAATGACCGTTAATTATGAAGTTGAAACGGTTGACTAGCGCCAACAATACCATTACGTTCTCTGCTCTGGTGGCAAAATTTGGCACTACGTCGTCCCATGTTTAACAATGAAAAAGGCTTCATGCGACAGACATTATAAACAATGGTTTGTAACAACCATTAAGGTGCTTTCACATATTCGAAAATCACTACGGAGTTCCGTAGCAATGCCGTAAGCCTTTCACATATTCTTGTTCGTCTGCGGCAGTTGCGGCGGAAAATCATGTGAATGCCGCAGCAAAATCAAACTCATCTTGATTTTGCTACGGAGTTCCGTAGAACGTGCCGCGAGGTGCTACGGAACAGCTACGGTGCGCCGCAGCAAAATCAACACATTTGCTACGGAGTAGCTACGGAGCGTTTCCGTAGCGATTTTCGAATATGTGAAAGCACCTTTACGAGTAGAAGACTTTGATGTCAAGAGAATGTGAATGTGATTTGTACTTGGATTGGTGACCATTATATTGATTCTTGATACTTTATTTCACCACAGCATGATTCAATGAAATTGCTCAGGGAAATTTTATAGGATGAGGAATATACAGTATTTTTTCTCTTGTAATATATTTTTCTTTCTAAATTTCAATTTAAATGTGACTATTTAAGATTTTCAATGACACACATCATCGCAGTATTTCTGTTACTTTGAGTATCACTGTCTTATAATTTATAAACATGGCATTAAGTTGTTAAGTTATTAGTATTAATAATTAGTTCATAATATTATTATTGTTTTTCGATTGAACATTAAAAATATAAGCACGTCAGATTATGTGCAACAACATCGTGTTTATTACTCTAATGGACAACATACATGAAAAAATGCAGAAATGAATAGAGGGTACCAAATTATGCTACCCTGAAATTTTTCAGATTTTTTTGAGACCCAGAACTATTTTTAAATAATTATTGAATTTGCGGCCACACCCCCTGGAGGCGTCAATAGGCGTCCAGTCTCTATCCTTTTTATTAAGGATTCAGGGGTGCCAACTGAAATCACAGGACTTTCAATAATTATTTAAAAATAGTTCCGGGTCTCAAAACAATCTGAAAAAATTCAGAGTAGCATAATTTGGTACCCTCTATTCATTTCTGCAATAAATTTTTTTCATGTATGTTGTCAATTAGTTAAGTTAATTTCCTTGAATTTTTCAGTTATTTTTTTTTATTTATTTTAAACTTTTGTTGGTTGCATAAAGCATACATTAAGGGCATTGGGTGTAGCACCGGTAGTTGGCAACACTGACATATCTTCACAATGTTAATTTTTGATCATTGCTCCTCGGAGTAATTTTTATGCTAGAGCTAACTAAGCTGATTGCTGTAGTATCAAGATAATTAGTAGCCCAAGTGCACAATTTGGCCAAATAAAGTCTGATTTAAAGAAAAGTATTTTTTAGTAATTTTTTAAATTTACATGCATTTTTCTAAAATATAAAAAAAATACTTTTCTTTAAATCAGGCTTTATTTAGCCAAATTGTGCACTTGGGCTAATAATTATCTTGATACTACAGCAATCAGCTTAGCTCTAGCATAAAAATTACTCCGAGGAGCAATGATCAAAAATTAACATGGTGAAGATACGTCAGTGTTGCCAACTACCGGTGCTACACCCAATGCCCTTAAGTTCATGTCAGTTAGTACTGACTAACTAAAATATAAACTATTTTATATATTTACTAGATATAAAATTGTATTATTGTTGGTTTTTATTTTGCTGCAGAAAGTTGTATATGGTACCTTTAAATATTATATTTTTAGTTATATCTTGTATGATATGCTTATGCATGGGCGTACGTAGTATATCTTTTAGTATACTATAACAATATCATTTATAATAGTATAGGTACAGAGTATTCTGAAATTGGAAATTAATAAGAAAATCTTTAGAGTATTTTGAGATTTATATGGTGATATTTCTTTATCCTTACCAATGCAGTAAACATACAGATACAAAATAATAGGAAATTAACGAAGGGAGTTTTGTATTGTAACACTCAAATTACAAGTAATGATTTCGTTTATAACAAGGTATAGCCATCATCCCTGGAAAAATTCCCTGGCAATTTTCAACTATGATATTACCATCACAGAAACTTTCCAAAGCGGGGATGAGAACATTCGACCCAAACTTGCATAGTTGTACTATACAGTGTCATCTGTATAGTACAAGATGTTCTTCAGAAACACAAACAACAGAATTGAGTTACACAAGTCAACTAGTAAGTTAGACAGAGAGTTAACTTTGGCGAAAGTTTTGTCCCCTTAAATCTTGTAGGGTCAAAATTGGATTTTTATAGAATCGTAACTATGATTTCAAACAGCAATGCTTTATTGCATTTAATTTATAAATAATATTTGCCACTATAATATTATAATAATGAATCAAATTAAATAACCAGTGATTTGTTAACTTCAATTTTTAATTTTCAACAATTTCTAAAAAATAAACAAGTATATTTCATTGAAATCATCAGAAAGTATTAATTTTAAATTAATTTAATTGGGGAATTCTCTTACAACTCAAATTTTAATTTAACTACTATATCATGATAGGGTACATAATAACAATAAGTTTAAATTAAGTTTCAACTTTTTTAACTCAAATTTGGGGACTCTGAAGGGATTATTAGAATAGGGGCAAAGTATGCAACCCGCGCGCAAACCTGAAAATTATGACGTAGAAACTCCCTAGTTAACACACAACAACTGCCTGATATCATAATTTGAGCGTCAAGGAGTGATTGGCTATAAATTTTAGTAACACGATCGAAATCAGCGGGTTTTTCTACCCTAGTATCAATAGTTTTGTCTCTAATATCAGTTTATTTTAAGAGTGATAATCGAAAATATAAATTTTTTCAGGAAAATTTCGCCTGCTAGGCAGTTTCTACGTCACGTTTTGGCGCAAAATTCAAAAGAAGGAAGATTTTTAAAAAATTCCCATGTCTCCAATTTTGAAGATTGAAACTTTTTTGCTTTTGGACATTTAATTTCAAGGCATACAGCATCTGAAAAAAAATTAAAATAAATGTAGGAGAATTCCCCATTAAATATATAAAACAAAAAATATATTTTAAAGAAAATAAACTATTATTTTGCACTAAATTTTTTAGTAATGTTTTTATTAATATTTTAATAACATATAAAAATATCCATATTTTACATATTTAAAAAACTTCAATGCAATATGAACACTGTACTTGACGGTCTATATAATAAAAAATTAACCAACATGGGATAATTGAACAAAAAAAGCGAGAGAATAGCCACTCTTTAATTTAAAAACTGCACGATTAAATAATTAGGATATGCTAAAAAATATTATTGTTATGAATTTGAATTAAATGTAATATTTTAATTCACATACTTTCGATTTTTGTACAAATGAATCCATGACATCTTTATAACACATAAAGTAATTAAATGGAATTTTGCGGTGTTAGTAACATCTGAAACCTCCCCCATATTTATCAAAGGCACGACGCTCTCTGTGGTTTCTTTGTATCTAACTCGCGGTTGCTTTCAAATACATGCGACTAAAGTAGAGCTTAAAAATGATGAAATCTTAATGAAATTTTCCCCTTTGATTAAAATTTAGGGGAACATTTTTTTTAATTGAATATTTTTACCACGGAGGTAAAAATATTGATAAAAAATGATTGGTTTAATTGTATATTTTATACGCTAAAGTGAAGAATAAACTGTAGTTTAGCGTACTGTACATTTGTAATCTTTCTATAAAAAACAGTTATAATTTCATTTTCGCTGAAATGAAGACGTCATTATTAATTAATATTTCACTTTCAAAAAATAGAAAAAAAAACATAAAAAGTTTAATTTTATATCTTTCGTGTACTTTTTAATAATTAAAAAAATCTCGATCCTTATTGAGTTTTTGATATTTAATTCACGATAATCTTCATATTTAAATATATTTTACTACACGAAAAAAAAAAAATAGATCATAGAAAATAGAATGTCAAATTCTTAAAAAGTGTATAAATATTCAGATCATCACTAAACCAGTAGATAAATATTTTTTAATTGAATCATATGGTCACTTTATTATATTTAAGAAATTGTGACAATTATGTGAGGCTACTATGTATTTTTATTACACGTTCCAAATTTTATCAATAATTTTTAATGCATTAAAGTTAAAACTCCCTGAATCTCTCTAAAAGTAGCTGTCTCACTTTAAATATCAGCTATAATATAACATTGGAAGTCTATTTTAATAGTGGTAGCAAGACGGGGAAAAAAATTGAAGTCGAGCGTGGCGCAGTGCATTGACCGGTTCTCGTTAGATCACCGAAGTCAGGCTACGTCGAGCGTGGTTAGTACTTGGATGGGTGACCGTTTCAAGTAAAAAATACGCTGCTCCCTCCCTGGGATAAATTCGTCTCGCTTTCCACCCAGTGCAGTGATGCACTTGTGTGTGGTTCCCCAGGCTTTGGACATCGCTTTGGTCCATTGAGAAAAAGTAGAGGTGTCCGTCCTGACTGAGGTTTTCCACGGTTCCCTCAGTCTCACCTCAGCGAATGCTGGGACGCGTAAGCATGCAGGCCGTGGCCACTATCCGTTCCCTACCTTATCCCTACCCAGTACCCCGCCGCGAGCTGTAAGCTCTCAGGGGTGTATCCTTGTAAAAAAAAAGAAAGTTGACAACTTGTTGTCCCTTCAATTTAGTAATTTTTTTTAAATTTGAATGCACAATTGCATTTTTATGCGGTATAAACTAGCTCAATAGTTAAAAAATTATACATAATTATCTACCCTCTTCATTTTACCACAGAGAACTGTAGAACCTTTGCATTTTTCTTATTTTGTAAATTCAAAATTGTCCAGTCTTTCATAAATCATCTCATGATCTATATAATGAATATACTCCCCTCTTCGAGAGATTATAAATTCTATCTGTAGAATCTGACTTGGAGATTTGTGTCACCTTAAAGGTTATAAATTTTCTGATTGGTCAATTCAAGAGTCTCTTGACTTAGACGTAACGTTAGCCAATCAGAAAATTCAAAGCTCTTACGATAACGCAAGTGACCTAATTGTGACCCAGTCTTACCAACTGTAGAAGCTAACCGAGCTCACTGTGTGTTCCAGGTCTAAGTATTTCCGCGGCAAGAGACTTCATGGTGACTATGACATCAGGGTGGAGCAAGCAGAGTTCCGCGAGCTCTCCCTCACCGCCAGTGCAGAGTCAGGATCGATGGTGTCCATGGCGGTCTTCAGGAACGGAACAAAAGTTGTCAGGTAAGCAGGGGGGGGGGGAGATATAGCAGGTACAACTAGGTTACTTGAAAATGTTACATTAAATTTAGCATGTGGATTAGTTGACAGTTGACTTGAAAATGTTACATTATAAATTTAGCACGTAGTCAGTACTACTCAGTAAAAGGAGTTTAATTGAAAATTAACATCAAATTTAGAGTTCGTATATAAAACAGCTAAACTCCCTTTATTTCTATTTAAATTAAATTATAATATTTATTTATTATTATCAAAAATGATATGATCATATAATACATCTCGTTTATAAATTTGATAACAAAATATAAATATATATTTTTTTTTATTTCATTTTTTTAATACCAGGGATATACTCCCAAATTATGTTTGTAACAATATTTACTAGATAATTTTTTAAGATTAAAAAAAAAATTATATTATATTTACATTTAAATTAAATTATTTGTTTATTTAATTTTTAACTCATTCAACTAATTATGAAAATATTTATCATTTTGTCAATTATAATTAATTTAAATAATTTAAATTGAATCAAAATTTAAACATTAATTATTATTAATATAAAAGTAGCAACAAATAGTAAACCATGTTTCAAAATACATTGGTTTATAAATTCCAAATGTTCATGCCTTAAGGTAGAGATAACGTCGAACAGCTGTTCGACGTAATCCCCTTTGATTAACATGTAAACCTTAGCAAATTGACAAAAATTCTGAAATTTTTTTGAGAGGCAGATATTAGTGCCCAAAAGCCATAGAAAATATTTCCAAACGATTTAACGAGCCGATTTTTTTAAATTAATTTTTTAGTTTGGCTCTCCATGGGAAAGCCCTATGCTGAAAATTAAAAAAATTAATTAAAAAAAATCGGCTCGTTAAATCGTTTTGAAATTTTTTCTATGGCTTTTAGGCACTAATATCTGCCTCTCAAAAAAATTTCAGAATTTTTGTCAATTTGCTAAGGTTTACATGTTAATCAAAGGGCGTTACGTCGATCAGCTGTTCGGCGTTATCTCTACCTTAACTAAATATTTAAACAAAATTATGTGCATATATTATAAAAGAACTAAAATATAAAAATTTACAGCAAAATGATTTTGATATTTTTATTAAATAAAGATGTTAAGGGTAAGGTAACACGCCCCCAATGTTAAAAATAAATCTGACACATGAAAATTATGAAAAAATTAAATAAATAACATGTTTTCCTTTACATCCCCTATCAGTAGCTAATTATTATCAGGTGTAATACGAACTAGTTTTTAAGTTAATTATTATAATTTTTAAAGTTGAATAATTAACATAGAGAAATGGAACTCCCATGTTAAATTAGTCAACTTTAAAAATTAAAAACTAGCTCGAATTTGTATACCTGATATTTTAGCAACTGATAGGAGATGTAGAGGAGAACATTTTATTTTTTATTTCATATTTTTTTTTTTAAACATTGGACGTGTTACCTTCCCCTGAAATTAATAGTAACTTGAATATGGACGATCAATTTGACTGGGACGTTTCAGGTCGTTCCGTCCAGACTTCGTGTTGATTAGACAGAACCTGAAGGACGCGGGCGAGGACTACAAAAACCTCTTGTTGGGATTCAAGTTCGGGGGAGTACCCAGCATCAACTCTCTGCACGCCATCTACAACTTCCAGGTGAGCCGATATCTGTGAATCAAAGTCATCTACTCGCAATGGTTGTAACAAACCATTGTTTATAATGTCTATCGCATGAAGCCTTTTTCATTGTTAAACATGGAACGACGTAGTGTTTGATTTTGCCACCAGAGCAGAGAACGTAATGGCATTGTTGGCGCTAGGTAACCGTTTCAACTTCATAATTAACGGTAATTTTCCATAAGTTAACATGTAAATCAACAACCGTCCCATGTTTTTCCCTTCACGCGACAGACATTACACAACAATATACTTTGTTTACTAACAACGAGCAGAAGACGTTGTTGTGAACTAGGTTTTTCATTCAATGGGTTTTTTAAGGCTCAACAGTAATTTCAAGCATCAATACAATATTTTTATGTAGACGGTAAGATCGTCTCAATCACCTCTTACTTTGCTTAAATTTCCATCAGAATAATAAACAGAGCTTAAGAAAGTCACCCGATTGCAAAAATAGTCTAGATTTAAGTCAGCTTTTATTTTTATTCATGCAATAATTGAAATTAATAAACGCTAGTTTTTAACCATAGAAAAAATGTTAAATTAGGTATATAGGTATACTGCATAGTCTGGACATAATGAATGTTAAGAATTTAGTTAACAGGTTAATTATATAATACTCGGTGATTACACTAAGATAATTGGAAAGAATTATGCAATTATCTTACCTTGTATGACAACTATTGTATGTTTCAATACATTAATCATATTTGCAAATAAATGAAAATTTCAGGGTTTAATTAAAATATGTTAATGTAATTACTTGTTCTAATAACTGCCCGATATTTTTCACAGGACAAGCCGTGGGTGTTCGCTCATTTGCTGCAAATACAACGCAGACTCGGCAGGGAAAACTTCCCTCTTATTGAACAAATCTACTACCCAAACTCGCGAGAAATGGTGAGTACCGTCTAAAATTATAGCCCACAGGTCCCCAACAATTCTGTATCTTTACCAACAAATGGTCTGCATTGTTACTTCTACGAGCTTTTTTTCTGATGGGCCATAATAGAAGCTTCAAGTTGGTGCGTATCGTGATGCTCATTTGTGTCGCTAAGGTCCATCATGCACTTGAAAATGAAGCAGTGTTTTTTTTTTACTATTTCTCGGTAATAAATAACGTAAAAAACATAATTCAATCAACTACTGTATTTTTTGGGTTGGACCGACGTTCCGTAAAGAAATTTTACCTAGAAAAATCTTATTGGTGAAAAAACGAATTCATTTTTTTTTTTACATAAATTTAGATAGGACGGTACGAACACCAAAAAAATCAGCTGACTTGAATCCTTTGCCATATGAGGCAGTCAGGGTTCAGGGTAGAAGGCCATGGTGTCAGTGCATTCGTTCCGTCACATATGGACTAATTTAGTGTATTTATTTTGTTACAATTGCTTTATCATTTGGTTTTATAACGTTAAAATATTATCAGTTTCATCATTAACAATTTGTAACCTGTCAATCGAAAAATACACACAACTTTTCATTTATAATTAACATTTGATACATTGATTGGCACAACCAAATTTTAAAATTTATATATTTTGTTTCACAAAAAATATATATTGTGTAATTATTACTGTATTAATTAGAAGTATTCAAAAACGCAAAATATTTTTTTTTCATATTTTTTAAAAATATATTAATTTTAAAAAATATATATATAAATAATTTTTTTTTACACAATTGTAGTTGAATATCAAAAGAATTCACTTTTTTCTTAAGAAGGTTCTGTCATTGCCTCATCACTAGCTGTCTTGTGCAGTAAGTTGTTTGACAAAGCTCGGGCCGAAGTATCGACTTTATCTCAAATTAGAAATGTGACAAGACCGACAAACAAAATAAAAACAATCAAGATTTTTTGACACATAACGAAAAGTCTTTGAAACTGAGATATCGCATTTAAACAAACATATCTACAACTTTTATGGCTGCGAAACATATATTCCAATTTTACAGAGGATTTTTATTGCTTATATTTTATAATAATTTTATAATGAATTTTATATTTTGATGCTATATAGAGGTACGGTAACGCAAAGAAAATATACACGCGATTTACGGAGAAGGTATCCAAAAATTCACGCAAGACTTTTTGTATCGCGTAGTCGGCGTAGTTTAATTAACTTAGACTGATATACATTTTAATTCTTTGTACTGTATATTTTAATTCTTTGTCCCAACCGTGGTTTGTGAGAAAGCTGGGCAATTCAGGGCAATTTCCTAATACAAAAATTGCACCCAAATATGTAGAAGCAAATATTTTGGACGAAGTATTTTTCTGATTTCAGTTTTATTAATTAAAATAAGATTAAAACTGATAATCCATATTTATTGTTGCTGTGTAAAACAAATTCAAAAACTGCTCTTAAAATTACAACAACCTTATTTTATTTTTCTTTTTTTCCCCATTTATAAAGATATGCATGGGAACGATTCATTAATGCACGCAAGAATTATCCATGTTTCTCACTAACCGCGGTTAGTGCCAGCCTATTTCAATGACAAAACGTGATTATTGAAAAACGTGGATAACTACCATCGAGAATCGAACCCATGTAATAGAAGCCTAGACATCAATCGGAACTATGAATAAATTTTACAACCTTCAGTGCAATAATAATAAGTAAAATAAGATACATTTGAGTTTAGTCTAGACTCGATAAAAATGATATTAAAATCTTCGCACGTATAAAAACTTGTCTGAAATATAAAATAGTAATTACGATTTCACGCTCGAGAACATTTCAATTTAAAATTATATTCTTAATGGAGTAGCAAAGAGACAGTCTTTCTCAGAAGAACTTTTGTATAACTCTTGTATCTTGATATTCTTGATTAAAGAATTTTAAAATGTAATATTATGTAAAATATAAAAGATTAAAAAGTACAACAATTTTTTTACAGCTTTGAATTAATCTTACATTAATTTTAAGCTTTCTGATAGGACATAATACACAGACTTAAAAGCTTTATATTAATATTTGTAAAGATTTTTCAATTAAAAACAAGCTGAATGAAATATAATTATCAATTATAATATACGTTCACATACCTGACTGTGTTTAATACGTATTACTATCCGTTGACGACGGATAATGTTATTTTTATGCTAGGCGTTGTCAACGGATATGTATTAAACACCGTCATGTGAACGTAGTGAATGTCTCTTTGTAAATACATTGTTTGTTTTTTTTAATCAAATCCTAACTGGGTACTTCTAAATACTAATATTTTTATATAATTACTCACTATATAAGTTTGAAACCCCGAACCTTCTGAAACCCTATCTTAAGCTTTTCACGGGCTCTTTCGGAACGGGGGCGGCCACGGCCTTGCAATCCATCCTGGCATTGGCCTGCGACTGAAGGAAACGTGGAAACCTCAGCCAGGATGGACGCTACAGCTTTTGTCAATGAATCGGAAGTGCAATGGTCCAAAGCCAGGGGAACCACATAGAGGAAAAGCGCAACGTTTTACCCCTGGATGGCAAACGTGGTTTTTGTTGAAAATGGTCACCCATCCAACTACTAACCACGCTTGGTGTTGCTTGACTTCGGTGATCTGACGAGACCCGGTCAAGCGCACTGCGCCACACACAATATAAAGATATAATAATCAAATGTTACTTGTACAGATAGTTCACCTGATTTTTTGATTCATAAACTGTATTTACGAACAGATCTTGCATCTCATTGGTAGAACATAAATACAAAATTCATTCATTAATCAATAATCAGATAATTCATTTATATAGGCAAATTGATTCTTGATTTTCATGTGATTGTGTATTTACGTATAGACCTATTCAATTACAATATAGGGTCTATTGTAATGGTTTAATATCGAAATATATTTTAAATATTGAAAAGAAATTAAAAATAATGAAAAATGGCAAAATTAGAATTCAATAAAATAAGCTTTGTCATTCCATGTCCCATGAAAAAATAAGAACATATCGTCCCTTGTCCGGAATAAAAATGAGCTAACGGCAACTATAACGATTTTCTATGCAATAATGAGCTATCTGCTATTTCAGGTTTATAGCACAACATTATATAATAAGCTTTAATTTATATATAACTCATAAATGCACTCACCTGGTATAGCAGATAGCTCAATAACCCTAGCAATTTTTAACCCTATACCAAGGCAATTTTTTGTCACATGGCACGCTTTACCAAGGGTTGGGGGTGGGAGGGAGTAACTAACCACTATTTAAATCACACGTTAAAAAAGTTACTTTTTTCCTCACTTTTTTACGGAAATACATTGTTGTGTGGCTAACTAATGTTTACAATTAGTTTCAAAATTTTTGGAGCAATATTACACTTTTTTTCCCGCTTTTAAAGATTTACGGAACGTATCAACCCCCTAATTATTAATTATTGCACAAGAGATCGTGCTGGCATTATTGCGGAAGGACTATATAGCGTATTGTTACTAAAACTATTGATGTGAGAGATTTTCTAAGGTGGAAAGTGTACTAAATGATTTGTCACTACCAATAGAAATTTTAATCTGATTGTACAATAGTTACATATAAAATAGATCAAGATGAATAAAATATAAAAAGGTTTTTCTTGTTTGATAGCAGACTATAAAAAGTCAATTAAATTGTTAGTTTCACGAGATAAGATATATTTTACGACTTTGTAACCTAATTTGGAAAATACAAGGACATAAAACATTTTAGTTAGTGATTCTAATCTATTATATAAATAATGGGTTGTTATAATAATAATATTACATCATATATTTGTTTTTGATTTTATTATTAAAAGCCAATACATTTTTTTTTAATACTCAATGTTGAATATAATATTTTAAGAAAAAACAAAATTAACTTTTCTTAAAAGCTTATTATTTTCAAGTTAATTATTATAGGGAATAAACATTTTGATTGACATTATAAACTATTATATACACGTACAGTTTAAATTATGAACAAATATAATTAGGCATTTGGTTTAGATGATGATATATAATATACGTATTATAAATGATACAAAATCTGAAGCATAAAAGATTTTAATACTTTACTCTCTAACCATTCAGAAAAAGTTATAGATTACTCTTATAGGAAACCAATATTAAAAAAAAAATGTTTTTTCATTGAAATCTTTATATTCATTTTAAAATTCATTCATACATAAATCTAAATGAAAAAAAAAAAAAAAATTATTTCATAATATGAAATTTTTAAAATTTTATTTTTTGATTTAATTCCCCTTTAAAACAACTGTGTTTTTTTTCTTAATTAACCAATGTGATATCTACTTAAAGCAAACAATAAATACAAGTTAGTAAATGTACAACATTTCTACCACACTTCCCAAACCTCCACATCATAAACGTTGGATAAAATTTTAATTATATTTACATTTTAAACGGGCTTGATAATATATTTCACTATTAACTTGACATAAGCGGACTTAATAAATAATTAACCCTCAAATCTAGTTCATCAGTGTGTAAAAGTGAAAAGCTTAACTGGTATCTTATACATGATTAAAGCCTTATTTCTCTGTGATATATTCCTTGATATTAGGAACACTATTTTGGAAAGTTAAGGCTTTTATAGCAAACAATTGAGACTTCAAATATCCGTGGTTTTCATACCAGTTTAGAGCATATAAAAAATGGTTTCAGATAATGAAAGTAATAAAGCCTTAATTGAGTATATCAGGTAAGGCTTTATTCAGCTACCGCGATGAATGTTAACATTATATTCTCAAGGCTATTGTACAATATTTACAGGTACATTTGTATGATCTCAAGGGTCAAGGGCTTCATTGTTGTGTTGATGAACGGTGACCTCACCCCTGGTCTTGGTCATACAATGGTTCATGTACCGGTTTTCGTTCCATCCACAGTAACCATTGCTCTGTTTGGCACACACCGAGTGCTTCAGTTGACAATCCTTGCTCTCCGTAGTTCCTAGAGTCGTCCACCCGCATGCCGTGGCGCTGGGGCGGTGGCAATCACCTCCGCGAGACCAGCATGCCTTAATCTGTAATTTAGAACAGGTTAGTGTGAGGGTTGTGGGTTCGAATCTCGGTGATGCCTTTTTTTTTTTTAATATTGCTGAAGTAATTTCAATTCATTGTAATTTATTCATAATAAATTTTATTATTTGATAGTAATGATTTGCACTAACAATGTTTTTGTAATTTTTATTAAAAATAATTACAATTATTAATTTACATCATGAAATTGGCATACACATAAATTTTCATATTATAAAAGTAATAATTTTATTACTGTTAAACTTAATTTTTAAACTGAACGTGTTATGAAACTCCCTGATGCACCTAATCCATCCCTAAACATGATTTTGATTCTATCATTGTACTAGCTATTATTGAGTGAAATCTAATATAAAAAAGTTTAAGCAATTATAAAAATTTAGTTTTATGAAAAATTTCATCAGCAATTTCAGTTGACGAAAATAAAACATGCTACATAAAAAAGAAAATATAAAATAAAATAAATTATTTAAATATTAATTTAGTTTTAATTTTTAGTGCATACATTTTTAATTTTAAATTTGTCAATCATAAAATTATGATGTGGTATGCTTACCGTGCAGTTACAATTATCGTAGTAATTCTTCCTGAATCCTTTCCTCTGCACCAAACTCAGGTGATTCCATGGCTCCACAAAGTTACAAAGGTTAACGTTAGCTCGACCTTTATACACCGACCCTGTGATCAGGTATAGTTGTTTCAACTGCAGGTTCGCCCCGCACATAGAGTCCTCTCGTGGAGTTGTGATGAACTTATGTTTCAGAGCTTCATCGGCCGTGGCGCTTGTCTGAAATATCGAACATTTAATTAGTTAATCTGAATTTATTTTTTTTTCCTATGCAAATCAGCATGGATGCTGTCAACCGTTATGAATCAGTTCAATCAGATGTAATATCAGAGACCCTTCATGTCTTACGACTAGAAAATTAGGCAGAAAAGTTTCTTATTTGCAGCAGGATTTTAATTGCGGGGGACTGGGGACTATTTCCATTAGGACAATGTTAAAAAAAAATTGGGGTGAAGGAAATACCTATATTGCCAATGTTAAATCTAAAATTTCAGGGGGGAGGGGGAGGCTGATGTTCCCCAGAAATGGCACTGAATACTGTAATTTTGGTTAACATTTTGAATATAAAAACACTGAGATCCCTGAACGATGGTTAACATGCATGCGAAATTCAAATTATTATTTCGTAAGTCACTTATTAAAAATTGTTAAGGGGGAGAGCAGCAAAAATACAATTTTATTTTTTTTTATAAATAAAAACGCAGATTTGCAATATTGGTTTTAAAAATAAAAGAACATGTTTTACTACACACATATTTCTCTGTATCATAACTTAACTAATTTCGTATTTAACTGATAGTTGATACCTTAAGTATTTGCTGTATTTTAAGTCGGTATCCAGTGTAGTGGGACGATGGGAAAGCGGGGTCTTTGATTGGCCGGCTGCTCAGAATTCTAGCCACGATCACTGAAACAAAAGAACAACGAAATTAATTTTAATTAACTTCAACCAGCAACTACAAACATGTCTCAAAGATGTCGAGGTTTCTTTCTAGTCTGAAAGCTAAACATTTCGTTGGAGTATGAATATTTCTAATAAATAACAAATAACATTAGTACAGTTATAATTATATTATTAGAATAAAAATAAGCAGAGCTTTTTTTAAAAAAAAACACAGTTATTCGGAATAATATTTGTGTTTATTAAGAAAAGGCCAGTAAAATAAGAAATTAATTAACAAAAATAAAAGTTTTCATTTGAAAGTTATCAATTATTGCAATCAAATCTTGTCTTCAAACTTTACTACGTTAATACGCTCGATCCTAATATATTATACACTAAATTGTTAACTTTAATTTCATCAGATAACTATGCTACAATTTTAACTGTATTTCGTTATATTGAAATGGAGTACCGACCTCATTTTTTTTTATTGCAGAAATGGATAGAGGGTGCAAAGTTATGCTACTCTGATTTTTTTCAGTTTTTTAGAGACCGGCAACTATTTTTTAAAAATTATTGAAAGTGCAGAAAAAGTGCCGCCTCTCTAAACAAAAGATATGACCCAAAAGGGACGTGGATTCGAACCCGACCTCGCCAAAACTTTTTAGCAATACTTCTCGGCCCCTAAAAAATCTGAAAAAAATCCGAGTAACATAACTTTTTATCCTCTATCCATTTCTGCTATAAAATAATTTGAGGTCCATACCCCATTGTTTAAACGTTGATGCTTTATAGGAAGTACCAATCGCTATATCAGATTAGCATTTTTTGTTGCCATGTTACTCATTGGCAGAACATTATTTATATATATAATTAAATTTACGTATTATATATACTAAATTTTTTATTAATTCATATAAAAAATATTAAATTTTAAACTAAAATAAATTTCAATATAAATAGTTGTTTAAACAAAATTTAATAAAACTGAAAATTACATACTTATATTTAACACACTTGTTGAATTGAATTATTAAAATTTCTTCACTAGTATGATGGATGTTGTTATATTTATACATAAAACATGCTTGTGTTGAGAGTATTTTGGCCTAAGTCCCAGCAGACTGAGATGCGTCAGAGCTGAAACAACGCTTTTATCCCAGTAGATACCTCAAAGATATCATCCTCTCTTGGCATCTATCCAAATCCCAACAGACTCTTCTTATCAAGCTTGGAATTCTGCCATAAACATACTTCAGTTGTAATATTAATAAGAAATATTATCAAGAAGTTTTGTAGAATTGAATTTATATGTTAAGTGGAATGATTATATAGTTAATTTTAAATTAAAAAAGTAACACACAGATTAAAAGTATTATTTAAATGTTAAAATGAACTCCTTTGGCCAGCTTTAAAAACCTAGGTCGGGTTTACGAAGAACCGGGAAGTTAAATTAAGTCAATTGTGACCAGTACCCTAATACAGGGTTCAGTTGAAAGACCCCCCTCCAATCTTAAATTACAGACATTAGGTCTGTTCGTAAGGCTAGTCGCAGACAGAATCGCATGATTTCGCAGCGTATGATATAAAAATTAACAAACTATGCGATCAGGTATGCGCGCGCACACAGCTTCGCATGGTATCGTATGGTATGACATCGTAAGTTTCTCAATAATATAACCGGTTTTAAATTTTTATCATACGATGTCATGCGATGCGAAGTCTGCCTGTGACCACCCTAAATAATACAAAATCATTTAATTAATCAAGAATCAGATAAACCTTCTGTACAGGGGCCATAAGGAAAATCTTATAATTGATTATCATCTGCAATGATTGTGTAAATTTTACAAACATTGTTTTGCAGTCTATGGACTATGGATGCATAACTTGAACTATCATAAACTTTGACCAGTGTACATTTTCTGCAATCTATTGTCCAATTGCATAAGGATATCTAGTGCAGAAAGAGTACAAAGACCTATATACTGCATTATGAGACAGCTTACATTCTTACATCCTTCAAATTTGAAAATAGTAGAGTTAGGGTGTTATCCGTGTTGAGTTTATACTTATTCACAAACGTTTCGTATTTTTCCTCTAATTTTGCATCATTTTCAAGGGAAAATAATATAGAAAAGGATGAAATATCATATATTTTCTCTTATTTAGCATAAAATTTAAGAAATATTAATCAATAATTGCCTCCATTTCATATTTACTTTAAATGAGGAATATTATTATTATTATTTTTTTTTTAGGTATAAAGACGTAGTAAGATTAAGACATGTAAAGGACGAGTTGCAGATATTTTTTTTTTATAACTAAGTATTTTGTGATCAGTATGTACTATAACAGGGTTCAGTGGTTCAATTAAGTTTAAAAAATACACATTTTTGTCAATAAGAACTGCAGTGAGAACAATTAATGTTACGGATAACGTTTGCGTTGATATTACCTGTACTTGCAATATTTTTTGTGATCGTCGTTAAAGTTAACTATAGTAATAACATAACTTTGCAGGGTCAGTTTTTATACAAAGTGCGATAACATAAACGGTTATTTTAATCTGAAAACTTATGAAGTTTTCGTACAGAAAATACATTTTTTTATTAAATTATTTTTCATTCTTGAAAAATAAAAAATTTTGTAATAAAAAATAAGTTATTTGCTAAATAATGGTTACTTTAAATATTTCTAAAAGAAGAATCAGGTTACTTAAAATATTTGATAATATTCACATTGTTTTATAAGAAAGTAATATCATTTAGCATTAATAGCATCATTATAAAACTATTTTCATTAACAATACGGTGATGTAATACAGTACTTTATTGTTGCAAAAAAATGTATGAAGTATATTCTTCACTACAATATTTTACGGGAAATGACTGCTTGGTCCTTAGACCCGAAGTCAATACATCAATCAAATCAATCAATTCACTTCAATATCTGCTTTCAGATGATGGTGCAATACATCTTCAATATCAGTTTATTTTCTATAATTTTAGGGGTAAGATAACACGAACAATCGACTGTTGTAGTCCCATTTGATTAACATGTAAACCTTAGCAACCTCATAATGATTCTGAATTTTTTTTGAGAGACAGTTCTTGGCACCAAAAAAATAAATTTCAAAACAATCGGACGATCCAATTTTTTTAAACGAATTTTTTAAATTTTCAGTATTGTGCTTTCCCATGGAGACCTAAACACAGAAATTAATTTAAAAAAATTGAATCGTCAGATTGTTTTGAAATTTTTTCCATATTTTTTTGGTGCCAAGAACAGTCTCTCAAAAAATATTCAGAATCATTATGAGGTTGCTAAGGTTTACATGTTAATCAAATGAGACTACCAACAATTGTCTGTTCGTGTTATCTTACCCTTAATGATATTAACTCCCTTCCTACCTAACATTTATTAATGATAAAGTATCAACATTTCTATTCTGAAAATGTTCCCATATGTAATTTGAAATTCGATATCACATCCGAAATTGCAACAAATTTTGTTTTTATAAATTAATAAATATAAAATTAACTTATAAAACTTTTTAATATCAATGCTTTTTTAAATTAACAATCTAAATAATTATAAAAAATATTAAATAAAAACCAAATATAAATATATTTTTAAAAAATATTAAAATATTTTAAAAAATGGTTAAAAATATATAATGCTTAAAAATTTATACATGTAAAAATATTTTTATATATATGCAACGCAATTAATCTACATCAGTTTATTAAGAAGTGACATCATGATACAAAACCATTACGTTCTCGGAAGCTGTATGCAATATTTATTGCACTCTCGGTCACTTTTTATGATCCGATAAAAGCATAGCTGCTGCATTTTATTATGTAGCTGTTGTTTCTCCCACTATAAACTGATGGTAGTAAATTATGTTTATATTGCACATGCAGCTGATATGAATTGCATTGTGCATCCCACTAGTACAACCACTTATGTCTCATAGTATTTATTATTGTTTTGTAAAATATATTAGTTCTTTATGATGATATTATTGGATATAATACGTTTTTTTTTTATAGATGAAGGTATCTATCTAGTTAATTAATTCATGGAACCAAAATTAATTGAGTTCTACTTCGTCATTGCTAAATTTCATACAAATATACCAAAAATTTTGAGTTTAAATTCGTTATTTTCATAATAATCTTATATACACCAACAAAATATTATATAAATATTAGTAAATAATTATATTTTTTTAAATATATGTTAAATAAGTATAATATATTCTTATTATAAAATATTTACTATTATTAAAAAATTATTTATTACATATATAATTAAAAAATAACAAATATAAAAAAAAATAACAAAAATTAATAATTAAATTATTTATTTTATATTCTAATAAAAAAATATATACGTTACATTATGGTTTTATAATTTCTTACACCCATAAAGAAGTTCCAATGTTACGTGATGGTATGTTAGTACTCTTTATTGATTTTGTTCAATGTTAAAATAAATTTCTGACATTTATTGTAAGTCTGTCTTGTATGTCGACAAAGACTTCTGTAAAAGACCAAGACTTGAAGGGTCTAATACAATGTTCGCAATATCGATTGAGATGTTTCAGCTTGCCGCAGCATTCAAGTATTTCGATACAGTCAAATTAAATTTACATTCCCTTTATCAAGTTTCTCTGTCTATCGTAATTTTTTTCTTAACTGCAGGTGATTGAATTTAACTTCCTGGCTATTCCTAGCATATTACTTAGGACCCATCCAAACAAGGGTGGCCATGGCCTAGAGCAATCCATCCCATTACTTGCTTACTTGTAGCTGAGGAAACCATGGAAACCTCAGTCAGGATTGGTCGCTAGTTAATTCAACTCCCGGAGGTTGTTATTTATGAAACTTTGCAGAGTGGTTTGAAGTAGGAGTACTTACGTATGTTTGAAATTATGAATAGAAAGACCAGAAATCTCCCACTTCCGATTAGGTATAGATAATATAAATTTGACTGTATCCATGTCGGGAATGTCACAAAAGGTAGAAACATGAGATGATAAATTATTTAAATATTTCACATTTAAATAATTGAAACACGAAAATGTCAAAGGTGTAAAGTTACAAGATAATATTCTAATAGAAAATTCATTCAAACTTTATTTAAATTTCCTAGTAAAACTAATTGAGAATTCTGGACGAATGAAATTTATTAACAATGAACGTCTTTACATTTAGAAAGGTTGACAAAAATTTGCTTCACAGGTAAAAATATATACAAATTATGATGCTTATTTAACGAAAGATTATAGCTAATTTCAAATAATTTTATTTAATTTCATTAAAGATATTTTCACACATATATAATGTATAAAATTTATAGTCCTGATTTATTTAGGAATTTTCCACTACCATACTTCATATGTTAAAACAATCATAGCTTTTTATACTTGGTCATAATTTCATACATCAAAAATTACACCAAATTTTTTCATTTTATTTAATAAATCTAGAATTTTAAGATTGTATTTTTCTCTTATAATTTAGTGTTCTATTTTATTCAATAGATGCAACTTTAACAAGTATAAGTTCTATTGATTATTTGCCTTGTTATTTTTAAATTACTGTTCTATGGGAGTTCTGGGTTTCAAAAAAATCTGAAAAAATTCAGAGTAGCATAATTTCGTACCCTCACCCTGTGAGGGTGAATCCCTGTGATTCACCTGTGAGGGATTCATTTCTGCAATAAAAATTTTTCATGTATGTTGTCCATTTTACATTATTTACATAATTTTAATTTGAATCTCCCTCTCTAAGGATTGTACGAAGAGTACAAGCACATTTGCAAATTGACCTAGGTTCTCGTCAGATCACCGAAGTCAGGCTACGTCGTCCATGGTTTGTACTTGGATGGGTGACCGTTTCAAGTAAAAATTATATTTCTCCCTCTCTGGGGTAAATACATCTCGTTTTCCACCCAATGCATTGATACACTTGTGTGTGGTTCTCTCCAGGCTTTGAACATCACTTTGGTCCATTGATAGAAAATAGAGGTGTCCGTCCTGACTGAGGTTTTATACGGTTCCCTCAGTCTCACCTCAGCGAATACTGGGACGCGTAACAGGCCGTGACCAACATTCTTTCTATAAACAATGGTTTACTCACCGAAATCTGCTGAACATGCGTGTTCTTGAGGGTGGTGAAGCGAACACGAACAGCTGTTAGTTAAGTCGATTGTTGTCATCAATGTTGCTAGGAGCAATAACAATGCACGTGTTGCCTTCATTGTTGTCTATCTGTGAACATTTGAGATAATATATTATGTAAGAGTGCATTAGAAGATAAGCAGTTAGTGCTGTTAAAATCATATTTCAAGTTTGATAAGGAATTAAGTATAATGTAGTAAGTAATATTAATGGGTGCGATTCACGAAGCACTTAAGTTTCTAACCACGTTTAACTATACCTGTTTTAAGTGTTAAACCACCTATTTAAACGTGGTTAAGTTACACGTGGTTAGAAATCTGGCTAGCTGCTTCGTGAATCGTGCCCCATGTCGGCTAATAAATAAAAAAATATAAAAAAAAATGTGTCGAAAACACTTCATTAAATTATATTTTTTCAAAGCTGACGTGTATTTGAAAATCTTAATATTGTTTCTTGATTAAAATAATACTAATTTTTAGACTTCTGGAAATTTTAATTAGCTATAAATATTAATTTGAATTATTCAATAATTAATATTATATAATATATAATATGGTGGTATATTCAATTAACAATTGATTGTACAATTACAACATGGACATCATTTTTACAAATATAATAAGACCGGCCATAAAAAATAAAACAAAAATAACAGCAATCAACAACAGAACTTTTCGTAAAATTATAAAATAACTATTGACAAATATCTTCAGAAAATTTTGAAATAACTCAAACGATTGCATAGACGAGGTCTAATTTTAATCCAACTTTGTTGATTTTGTTGCAATAATCGAAATGCTTTATCTAAATAAAGATAAACATTGTGGTGAATGTTCGCTCTATGTGTATAGGCTCCTTAGCCTTTTATATTCACCAATTTGGGTTCTTATGTTGTTGCTATTATTTATTTTTTTCCCTATTCCCTACAATGTAATTTATCCCAAATAAACAAATATTATTATTATTATTATTATTATTATAAATAAATCTAAACTATTCCAAGTCTTAGTGCATATATTAGGCGTGCCAGACTAATTCTAAATTTCTAATTATTTCAAAATTAATGTTACTGTCAAGATGATATCAATAAAGAACGTATGCATAACAAGAAAATTTACATTTAAAAAAATTTAATTTGTTCCGGTTAGTGAATTTAAATTATTTAGAAACACCAACGCAACAATGAAAATAGAACAAAGAGTTTATGATTGAATTTTTATAGTTGTTTAGATTTCTTATGGAATTAGTTCTTAATTAATTCATTGACTAAATCTTATTTTGTGATGACCCACAAAGTTGAAGTATTCAAATTACAATTCTTTAATTGACTCTCAAGTCTTTCAAATGCTGAGAGAGAGAGAGAGAGAGAGAGAGAGAGAGAGAGAGAGAGAGAGAGAGAGAGAGAGATTTAACTTTCTTCAGTACTGCAGCATAATCTCATAATAAATAATTAAATATTATAAACACTTAATAATACTCTTAACAACCTTGTAAAAAGAAATTAAACGCATGTCAACAATAATAATTAAACTCCCTCAAAACGGATCTCGCTCGGGTGTGGTTTGAAATTGTAAATTATTTTATCCAATTACAAAAAAATGAAGGTACGCCCAAAGTAATTTTTTATAAAAAATTATCCGTGATTATTCTTTCATCCACAAATCATACAGTTGTTAACGTATTTAACCACGTGGAAACATGTTTTAATAAATACACTCAACATCTTTAGAAAGAGATGAAATTACCGTCATGCTTCATCAGTTCACGATATACGTTTACATGACGGTGTATTAAAATGTATCTCTTAACGACGCCATATAAGAATAACATTATCCGTCGTCAACGAATACGCATTTAAAAATCATGTAAACGTAGTATGTTACAGTATGTTTAAAAAAAAAAAAATTATAGCGTCCAGTAATTCATTCATACATATCATTGGTTCAATACAATATTAGATATATATTTATTTTATTATTCCATCTAAATTACAAAAGAAAAATAGTCAAATTATGTAAAATACAAGTAAAAAGGATGTGGATAACCAACAAAGCACCAAAGGCACTATTTTACAATGTAACTCAAATTAGCTTCAGGGAAAGAGAGTTTATCTCCGTATTTTTGTGTTGAAAAAAAAAAATTTTGTTTAACCAACTATAAAGTTGTGTTAAAAATTTATACCATATAAATACATAAATGTTTATTTATATAGATTTCAACGTTATTTTAAAAAATTATTACAACAAAATATGAACATTTTATTATTAAAATAGATTTTTTTTAAATAAGTTAATGTTTGATTGATTGATTGGTATTTTGATGCAATTGACACATTTTGGTAATGTATGCCCCCAGCGCGGTCATTTTATTTTCTTACTATGTTTTTGTAACTGTGTTTTGTGAATATTTCTTTGATTGCGATACAAAGCATTATTTGAATAAAAAATAATAAAAATTACATTTGAATAAATAAATTGCTTTGCAATTTTACATGAAGTATGAACTTGGAAGTTGAAGCAACGCGTGGCTTTTCGGAGGAATGTATATTAGCTTTTTAACTGAACCCTAGTACAGGGTACTGGCCACATTTAAGTGACTGAATTGAACTTAACCTCCCGGCTTTTCGTAGACCCTACTTTTGTGGGTCCCTTCCAAACCGGGGCGGCCATGGCCTAAGCAATCCATCCCAGCATTCGCCTGGTTGTGACTGAGGAAACCATGGAAACCTTAGTCAGGATGGTCGGCAATTGATGGAGGATGCCATCAATCACCTCCCGGATGCACGAGTGGGTGTTCTTTAGTAACCGCTACTTGTGAAAAGTTTGGCGGTGCATGGCTGGGATCGAACTCACGACCATCCGATTACGAATCAGAGGTGTATACCACTGCGTCAAGTGCCCGGAATGTATATTAGTGATGCTAATGATATACATTTAAAATCTCAATATTTGGATAACAAAACTCCCTATGCAATTTTGTATTATGGATAAAAAAAAAAGTACCTAAATTAAAAATAATCCTGTTTGTAATGTTATAACATATTAAATTTACATAGACTAAATCTACATTACATAAAAGTCTTTCAAGAGTAAAATAACAAAAAAGTCTTCACGGTTCGTTTAGAAAATTTAACAAAAATAGAAAAGTTTGTAAGATGCTTTCAAGATATTCTCGAGCGATGAGATTGAAAAAGCAGGCAGCGAGTATCATCTTTGTAGATTAAGAATTTGAAGATTATAAAGGCGATATTTACATGTTATTATTATGATATAACGTCCTTATTGAACATTTGCATTGTGAGAACTGAGAACTATATTTAAAACATGACATATCATCTTCCTTGTTTGCAATGACTTTTAAAAGTTTATTCCTATCTTTCCCAAGTTAAAATATATTTAATATTTTATTCGCTATTAAGCTCACTGTTCATCTAGCTTCCTCCTATTTAGCACCATTATAGAGGTGAAAAGACGAGATTACGTATTTTTTCCTCTTCTTGAGCATTATAAAATGTTAGAAATATTGTCTCTATTTCATCTTCACTTTGAGCGAAGAGGAAATAAGATGTGTTATAGAGGTAAAAAAAAGTTAAGTTTAGACGTGTAAAAGATGAAATGAAGATGTAATTTTTCAATTAGAGTTAGTTGCATCCATTTCTTAAAATTCACACACAATTTTTTACTGTAGAACTCTTCTTAATACGAAATTCATTATATAAACTCTTAGATTTAAAGAAAACTTTTTATATTTGTGATTAAGGTTACTTTAAATGTTTAAGGATTAGAAAAATAGTTCTTATTGTAATTGTTTTTTATATTTCATAATCAATTGTAAAAATAAACCTGGGGAATCGCAAATTGAATACATTTTTTCAAATTATGTCTTTTTTTATAATTTTCTACAAAGAATTGCAATATATTCTGCAATTGATATTTTTTTTTCCTTTAGAAAATTCTTAAGAAATAGGATAGGACCTTATATTTCAATGCAACATTGTGATGCTTATTTGGATTGTTTATTTTTATAATAAATATTTCCTTATTTAAAATGGTATAATTACATTAAAATAATTATAATTCCATATCGACAAGTCAAAAAGTAAATAAGGAAAATTACATTCTCACTTTTCCTTATGATTCAACTAATAGCAGGCGCCTCAGATTGACGTGCCAATATATGGAGAGTCACGTGATCAACCAGATGCCTTGCCTAATTTGGAAGTCGTCATAAATACGATACTAGCAGAGACTTCGAGATATGTTAATACATTCATGGCACATCGAACTCAATCAGACTTAATAAGTAGAGATAATAATATGCAAATATATTCATATTAACTTATGTAAAAAATTACTTGCTTTAATTAATTAAAAATACTGTAATAAATTGATTTTTTTAATATTCAAAAATTAAAATTAAAAATAAATGATTTTATATTTTATTATTTATTTAAATTTGTATAAAAATATTTTTGTTTTTTAGTTTTTTTTTTAAATGAAAAAAAATATATAATCATGTAATTATTATATTAATTTAATTATTATTTTTATATAAATTAATACCATTCCGCAGGTAATTAATACATGCTAAAAAAAAAAGCAATCTCTCTGATCGATGCTACAGATCATTACTCAAAGTAGAAATATAGAGTATTTTAATTCAAGCTGTAGAAAATGAAATGTTTAATTCTTATATATTTCGTTAACTAAATTAACTTGTAAGCACGAAATTAATTAAAATATTGAAAATTTGAGATCAATTTTACGATTTATTATGAAATAAATATATTTTGTAGTTACGATATAGCTAAAATTGGCTGATTAATAGAAAATTTGTTCCACTATAATGATTATTACGAGATTAATGATTATTAATCAAAGATAAAAACAAAAATGTTGCATGACTTAAAAAGTGTAATGGCTAATGGTTAATTTAAGAAAACGAGCAACAGAGGTTAAATAGACACATTATTCAATGAGATCTTTACACGACTAACCAGTTAGGAACATTTCCAAGTATAATATATAAATACATTAAATTATGTATTTATTACAGAAATATGTTACATAAGTGATCATATTTTATATTGCTATAAAATTTAACAGCACAAATTCAATCTAAAATATGTTAATTACATTATGAGCTTAAAATTTCTTAAACTATATCCAACAATATTAAATCACTGTCAATATTGACAATGTTGAATACGTAATTTAAATAAAAAACATCATCTCATATACATAACAATGGAAAAGTGGGGGAGTAACAACAATGCATTGACCCAGTGAAACGTAAATCCGACTCTTGTGTTCTTTCCGATGGTTTACTAAAACTATTTTTAAATCGAACCTATTTGAGTACAAAATTTAAAATAATTAAGCAGTTGATTGTTGCTAATTTTAGAAAGGTAATGAAAAACCAAAGAATTCAAACACAAATATAGTTAAATTCGAACAATTTTAAATACAATTTTTACGTATGCTGGGCAACTTCTGCCAATCTTTTAATTTTACGGCAGTACTCCACAATAACACTGAATTTAATAATTTACAAATAATTATTAAATTCAGTGTTATTGTGGAGTACTGCCGTAAAATTAAAAAATCGGCAGAGGGATTTTTACAGCATACGTAAAAATTGCATGTAAAACTGTTCGAATTTATTGTTTACTTCGCTTGAAAATGTTATATAGTTATATAGAATTTTGTTTTATGCTTGAAATTAACCTTCAAACTCCCTAATTGGAAATAATATCAATTAAAATATTCAATATGTTGTAATCAAATTTGACAGTATGATCATTAGTCAAAATTTAATACGTTTCACCATATATAATTAATTTCACATTATAATATTTAAATGCATTTCTTTATATTAAATCTAAAAAACACTGCAATAGTTTCAAAATAGTAAAATTACCTAATATTATGTAATAATTAATTAAAATCATCAATATATAAGAATTGACCTATATTCTTAAAGTTTAAAAATAACTTAATATTAACTTACCAAATAAGAGAGCGCTGTTGGTTGTTTTTTACACACACTAACTCGTTTCACTGACTGTGTGTTGCATAGCCGCGACATCAAGATATAAAACACCACACCATTTCCCCTTTCTGCCTTCCCCTCCCACCCACCTACCTCCTCCTCCTCCCACCATGCTTCACTGAACAACGTGTATGTAAATTACATTCATACCATCCTCTGTACAGAGAGGGATATACAGTTCAATTAATTAACGTTCACCGGAAGTGAAAATTACAATTTTAATTTATCATTAATTCTTTCAGAATTATTCTCATGATCCTCCGCTTTTCTCATTTTGTTTTTGGGATTTTGGTTAATATAACTTGTAATCCTATAGTATATATATAGGGTGCGATTCAAGAAGCAGTTAGCTAGGTTTCTAACCACATTTTAGCTTAACCATGTTAAACTAGGTGTTTTAACACGTAAAACAGGTATATATAGTTAAACGTGGTTACACTAAACGTGGTTACATGGAAACCTGGACAAATTCTTCGTGAATCGCACCCTATATAATTTATTAAACACTAGTATTTAGTCATGGGTTCAAACCCCGGCACAGCTAAATTTTATCCATTTGGTTGCTGAAAATTACATCCATTGGTATATCCTTTTCTTAACGACCTTCTTAACTGAAGTTTTCATGGTTTCTTTAGTCACAACGAGGCAAAAGCTAACCCATAGTTACTCCTGTTTTGAAGGAAAAAATGTAGGGACCAATTAGGATACTGGTCGCACTATATTAAATATACTAAAAAAATATAAATTATTTCTGCGTTAAGTTTATGGTGTTTATATGTGGTGGATTTGCTATATTTGAGCTTTTCCGGTGGAAATCATAGTGAAATTTTACTGTGTATAACCACAGTATATTAACATTTAAACTAAAACATCCTTTCCTATAGGGTCATTTCTATTTATTATTTATTGCTTGTTTTATATAATTTCTTAGAATAAGTGACCAAGTATTAGAACTAGAAATATGAGTTAGTCTTAAAAACAACCTCAACTGCTAGTAAAAATTAAAAAAACACATAAATCAGTCCATAACACTAGTATATTTTTTATTCAATTTAAAAAAAATTAACTATTTTTAACCTATCAAAGTTATTCCATATGTATCATAAAATTTTTCTTTAACAAGAAGATTCATTCTTGCCTTGGTTATCCTTAAATATAACCCTTATTGATAGTGCAAATTGAAGAAGTGTCGTTTGCAATATCATTTTACTGTATCTACACATATCAGACCAATATATATATAGTATTTGTAATACGTGCATGGTAGCACGTACTCATTTTTGTGTGATCTATTTGAATAATGAACAACCTACATGATTTTATATTGCAAAAGTGAATAGACGGTACGAAATTTTGCTACTATTATTTTTATTTATATTTTTTTTTTTTTAAGCCCGGAAACTATTTTTAAAAAAAGAAATATGGAAAGTCCGGAGAGACTTCACTGTTTAATCAAAGAGAAAGGACCAAAAAGGACGTGGGTTCAAACCTGGACTTAAAATATTCTTATATTGTCTTATAACTTTAGCAATACTTCCATGCTTTAAAAAAATCTAAAGAAATCAGAGTAGCATAATTTCATACTTGAGTAAATTTACTAAATTACTATTAGCCTGTTATTGTCACCAGGCGCGGATCCAGGGGGGGGGGGGGGCTTGGGGGGGGGCTGCAGCCCCCCCCCCCGAAATTTTGGATTTAACATGGGCAATATAGGCATTTCCCCCACTCAAAATTTTTTTTTTTAGCATTGGCCTTATGTAGGCAGCCCCCCCCGAAATTTTTTCCTGGATCCGCGCCTGATTGTCACTAATTTTAAGTTATAAATTTAATGTACATCTAAGATAACACGAACGTTAATTTGCTAATTTCTCATTTAAAAATGTAATTTATTTAATAATCTATTTTTAGATAACATGAGATTGAAATACCGATAAATAAATGAAAATATATCATGCTAATTTGATTCCAAAAGTGCGTAATTTTTAAATATATTTTGTTTTTATTAATTTACTAATATTTTAATTATGTTATTATGATTTAAATCGAAATATAATCATAGATTCTTCTTTGTGAATTGAAACAACCTTTGTCTCCCGACTTTTAAGTGTTTTCATTATAATTTGAAACTCCCTGTGAATGGGAGAAATTATTTTAATATTTATTACTTGGTTGAATTTACTTCTTAACTCTTGAAAAATTATATTATTATTTATTTTATCTTCCATGGGGGAGGTTTTCACAGTGGTTTTCATATTGGTTCTGATCCCTTGCACGATAATATAATAAGCTTGAATTTAATTATTTAAATTTTATATTACAATTAAATACTAAAATACGTTTTTATTTTAATTTTTTAATTATAAATTTTAAACATGATATTAACAGTAACTTACTTTAATAACAAAAAAAATTTAAATTTAAATATTAATTTTTAAATATAATTAAATAATAAAATAAAATCCCTGTAAATATTACTACAAACAATATTACTACAAATTCATTGATAAAATTCTCACTACCTAACCGCGACCTTCATATACATGTACAAACAATGATGTAATTTAATCTGTACAAAATAAAACCCAAGTATGAATGACTTCTCAAAACATGTTTGTAAACTTCCAGCTTCTTTTCATTCAAGTTTCTGCAATGTCACCTCTACATATATGATCTCATTGACATAACTAATCAATAGAATAAATATTTACTCTTAAATTGTCTCTCGTATTGGCTTTGTTAAACACATTGAAAAATCAATATTAGATACCTTGCAAATTTTATCAATTAAATTAGATATTGATTATATAATAGTATAATTTGATGGATATTTTACCACCGATCTATGCTGTATATAATGCCTAGAATATTCACACTCTTAAAAAATTATAATGTTATCGAAGAAAGCAAATAAAGTGGTAAACACTGTTCCTATAATATAATAAAAATGATACTAAGCAAATTTGAATAATTCATTTATACTCTTATAAAAATTTGCTTATATTATTTCTTTTTTATTGTATCAAAGTAGGCATGAAAAACGAATTATGGCAACTTATATGTGGCAATATCAGTGTTGTTGTATCAACACCCAGTCAATATATTAATTAATATTTTATTAATAAGCATTTTAACCTGTGTTAAAGATTGTATACAACTTTTGATCGCATTTTAAAATATATCTCTTGAAGCTTTGAAAATTTTCATTCAAACATCCGTCTATAAAATACAAACGTGTCTGATTTATTTAAAATATACTCTAAGATTTATGATTCAGATGACTTAATTAATATCTTTAAAAGAATATCTGTATAATACAATAAAGTGATTATACTGATTATCAATAAAATAATACTCTCCAATCCCCTTAAAAGGAAACATTCACCGCCACGATCGTTTCTCACAAAGTCTCGACACTTTTCCATTGAAATGTGTCTTATCTTCTTGTTACACGTGACAATGACCTCCAGACTTAAAGCGTCACTTAATTAACAATTAAGCAAACAATTGATAAGAAAATCGCGAGTAAAGTTACGTCAGCAAACCGCAACACCGCGAACTTCCTCTAACGTTCGTAACTAATTTAAGATTTCCTGTCAGAGGGGATGCAAAGCAATTTTATTCATTTTATTGAGATTAGAATAATGTAATGTCAAAAATTCTAAAACATTTTTATTTAATTTCAAATTATTTTAAAATAAAAACATTTTGTAACATTAATTATCAAATTTATCAATAGTTATTTTAAATAATAATACTGTTGCAACATTAACAAAAATATTTTGAATTATTTGCAATAAAATATTTATTTATTATGGTAAATTTAAACATTTTAATTAATAAAATAACATATTTTGAAAATTAAATAAAATTTATAATAATGTTCGATGACCAATTCTTTATCGTAACCGAAAATAATGTCTAGTGAAGAGTGAAGGACTTTTTTGCAAACGAAGAAGAAAATAATAATTAACGAAAACAATTATACCACATATTCTATTGTTAAATGCCTGTGCTGGATAAAGGAGATAAGAATGAAATATTCGATATATAATTAGCGTTAACATTTAATTTTTTATAGTGAAATTTAATTTATTTTTTTAATTTTTTATGTTTGGTAATAACACAAGTAAGTTGAAAATTAACATCACCAAAAGTACAGTATATCAAATAAACACAATGGAGTACTGTCCTCAATTTTTTTTATTGCAGAAATGGATAGAGGGTGCAAAGTTATGCTACCCTGATTTATTTTTTAGAGCCCGGGAACTATTTTTAAAAAATGATTGAAAGTTCTTTTTGTGACGACACGAGACGTCGCTCCTTAAGAAAAAGATAGGACTTGTCGCCGCGTGACGTCACAAAAAAGACTTTCAATAATTTTTTAAAAATACTTCCTGGGCTCTTAAAAAATCGGAAAAAAATCAGGGTAGCATAACTTTTCACCGTCTATCCATTTCTGCAATAAAAAAAATTGAGGACAATACTCCATTTTGCATCATCTAAAAAGATAATAAAAATTATTAACTAGAGAATAAAACTCCTGTTTTCAAATTCAGTTTTGTTTATAATTGAGTAAAGCCTCATAATAAGCTGTAAATACAAATTTCCTGGACATCCCACACTATAACCGTGACATCATATGTCTGTGGCCGACCACGCGGTTGACTACGTACGACCTGAGTCACATATGACGTTTACAGAAGACCATGTGGGCAATGTTATTACACTAAACGTCATGTAGTACGTGCGTTATAAATAGACTACGCATTTCAATGAGATTATGTCATGACATGTGTTTGTGATTTAACTTGGGAGGAATTTGTAAGCAAAAAAATAATAACCATCTTTGGTAGCAGTGATTTTCACACGAGTATAATATGTTAAATGATTTGCTAGCACTAGTTTCTATTTTTTATGGGAAGTTCATAATAACAATATTAAAAACAAATAATTAATATATTAATAATGATTTGGTAACCTAGGTTTCAGAAAAAAGGGTCTTTAATATAACCATAATCTAATTTTCTATTATAATGTACAAGCAGCATGAAAATTCTGTCATTGCATAATAATATTATAAATAAATGAGGACTTCAAAATGTCAATTTATTTCATTTTTTTATTTATTTTTTTTTAATTCTCTAACACTCTTAATGAAAATCGAGGGAAAAGACGCTGATATACGTAATAGTCATGCATGCAACGTTTTTCTCTATGTTTACGTGTTAAATTTGTGCATGACTATGACGTCACAACGTCTTTCCGCTACATTTTGAAAGCTATCAAAGCTTAAAAAATATCTGAAAATTTGATAATAAACAAATTCAGGTATTCGATCCCCAGTATGCAATTAAAAAATCGTGCATGTTTTTCATTATAGAAAGACAATTCTAAATAAAAAAAATAGTATAATGTAATTACAAAACAATACTACTAGATTATAAAATAACAATGTTTCCTAGAAAAACAATTCCTGAAGAAACTGCACTGTTTTTACAACTAATGTGATTTAAAAAGAAATTACAAAGCTTCTCTAACAACATCCGACAATAGGTCAAGGTTGAAGGACATTTAGGTCAAGATCTTTGTTGGTTGGAAAACCTCAAGTTCAAATCTCAATGGAAGATGAATACTGTTAATAAAGTTGACTATTCTATACTGAAACATACGAAAATGAACTTTATTATGTACTTGTGTTTCATCTTCATTGCCAGGAAACGTGACAGTAAAATCTTAGTAAAAAGCGTCACAAAAAAAAATACAAATACGGAATTGTATTGTTAGGTAAAAAGTGTGTTTCATGTATGTGGGAATTTTTATGAAATAAGGACATTTTTTTTAATGTAATAATAGTTGAATCAGAGATATTTTAATGTTTGAATCATTATTTCAATACTTTATTGTGTAACCATGCAATACTGATGACTTACCATTATGATCTTAAGCTAATTTCTTTGTAATTAAATCATGTTGTGTATTTAAATAGGAAAATCATTATACTGAATTTTATGTAAAATATATTTATCACTAAATGTAATGAACTCACAGAATCCAGGTACAAAGAAATGAAACGAATTATTAACATAAAGCTCAAAATTTTTGTTTAAAATTGAACTTAGATAAATTTAATGCAATGTTAATAAACGCAAAGTTAGGGTTTCGGAAGGTTTGGGGTTTCAAATTTAGTGAGTAATTAGACTAATTAGTAAGTAGAAGTACCCAGTTAGGGTTTGATTAAAAAAATACATGTAATGACAGAAAGAAGTTGTATAGTTATATCCCGAGTTGAATATAGAAAATCATATTATAATTATAATTATGTTTATTAATTTATTAAGTTCACGAAATTTCCTTTAAATTTCAATTATGATATATTGAATTTTAAAATGAGTTTCTGAAATTAAATTGAAGTATTTGCATAATATGCAGGCTCAGACTGGGAAGATAGGGGTCAGTCAGGGCCATATAGGCATTACAGGCAGCAGGGCGGGCCACTTTTCAGGGGGTCTGAGGCCACTTTTCCTATGCTCCTATGTTAAAAATATGAGGGACCAGTCAGAGATCCCTGACCCAGCCTTATGGCCAATCCGAGCCTGTTAATATGTTCCTAATAGCTTGAATGTAAAATGAGTATAATGATCAAATTAATCCAATATTATAAAATACACTATGATATTTAATAATAAATTAAAAGTTACGAACTTAAATTCAAGCACTTGCAAGGTTTCAAACTCGCAATACGAGTACCTCCAACTTCCTCTCTAGTTTGAAAGATAATTCTACTGTACGTTATAAAAAACAACTTTATCCTTATGACTTGGGTAGTATAAAAAATGTGTCAAGTTGCCGGATGTATGAAATACTTTGCACTGTTTGCTTTTTCATAAAATGCTGATAATAACTCAACTGCATGTCTCATGCAAAATATGCTGCAGTAATAAAATTTGAACTTTTCCTTATAGAGATAAAACTCCCAGTGTAATAATTTTATATTCATTTAGTTATATAAACAATGATGAGTATATATAATTACTTTAATTATGTTTACCCAAAATATTTTCCTCTTGCATCATGATAGTAATTAAAATATAATTAGTATGCCATTAGTTGACTGTGGAATTATTTCATACAAAATTTAACTGCGCGTTCATTTTCAGAATGTTTAATGCCAAAATAAACTTGTACGTAAAATAGTAAAAAGAAATAAATTTTCTGTTAATTTTCGTATTATTTAACAGAAACAAGCAAAATAAAAATATTGATCCATTAATCAGACGACGTTAAAAATCATTGCAGGTAAAGGTTAGTTTCTTACCTCATTTTAATGTTAGTGAACTTAATTGAATAAGGAACCCATTTCAATTTCAATCACTCCAGATTCAGGAATAGCCCCGTCCTTAATACACTAAAATCTGGAACACAATATGCTATCAATCTGAATTTTCAATATTATATATTTCATAAATATATAACAATTTATAAAAGTTTTTACATAGAGGCGCAATATATATGGATGGATATACAGAAAACTGCAAAAAGAAAATGTTATATTGGTTTTCTAACCGCGAAAAAGATTAAAATTTAAAACTTTAATCCTTTGCTGATGAATATTGTAGCAACATCAGTCTTTAATAAATTCCTGAAGAAAACGTCACAACTCACAACAATGAAGCACTACGCCACTAACAACAACGTCCCGCGGTCACCTGAGTGACGTCATGGCAATTAAAGCACACCTCCGAGATCAAATCATCCTCGCACCCACTCTGATTTACATTTTGGGATCGGTCAGCCTTGAAATTTATTTCCTTGAACTTGATGACGGTTCATTGATAAACAATAGACTAGATATTACATCAATTTTATATTTAGTTACACTGTAAGAGATTGTTAGAGATTTTAAAGTATCGTTGGCATTGAGAGTGAGAAATACTCAAATTAAAATAAAAAAAATAGAAGAAAATAGAAGCTGCTGCTTTATTTCTTAACATACAACTTCTTAAAACAATAAAATTTAATTTTCAATTATTTTAAAATTTTCTTATTTTATAAAAAGATTTTTACAGTCATAATAATTTAATTTGATTATTAATTTTATTTTTTTATTAAGTATAATAACGCAATACAGGTAAAAATAAGTTTATTCAAAATTTGTTATTAAAAAATTTATAATATAAAATGATTTAATTTTTTTTTTACTTCTATATATTTAATTTTTTTATAATTGCTCATAAATTAAAATATAATTATAAAATAAATTATATATTTTTTTTTATTTTACTATAATTTATAATTTATATTATTTAAAGGTCCCAAGTTTGAAGTAAAATAGTACACAATACCTGCTACTCTGTCATTCGCCGGGACATATTGATAAAATAATCTCGTACAGCATAATATAATTAAATTAAATCAGAATAAGTAAAATAATAAATGAAAAAAAAAAAAAATCTGCACGACTTGAGAAGATGTTACCATCGCACTATTATATATCCTAATAATTAAATGAGTTTTGAACTCCCCTGGAAGCATGCAAATTAAATGTTAATTTTACCATAATTTAATATGATTTTCTACGAGAGCAAAACAATTTATTCTTCATATTCTTTAACTTTCAGTAATAAATGGCCTGTCATTGTCAAATTAGGACCATTATCTGTTCAAGGTCAAATCAAAGACAATTCATTGATTTCATTCGTCAGTTTCGAGGTCTCATTCTGCATATGGTCTATGGACTCTTCCTTTCTTATTTTTTTTCCAGTCCCATGATTCCCACAATCCCCAGGGTCCTTTTCACATATATATGTTCAAGGTCAAATCAAAGTCAAAGTAAATGACCTTTGACATTTTTTTGTTGCAGCTCTCGTCTCCACGGTTCCCGGTGGTCTTCAAGGTCGGCCACGCCCACAGCGGACTCGGCAAGGTTAAAGTTGAGACCCCTGCTGACTTCCAAGATATGGCAAGTGTGGTGGCGGTGGCCGGGACATACTGTACCACCGAGCCTTACATGGACTCCAAGTACGATATTCACGTGCAGAAGATCGGAGGAAACTACAAAGCGTTCATGTGAGTCCACAAGTTCATGAAGTCCACAAAGTCCATTGATAAAAAAGTAGAGGTGTCCGTCCTGATTTAGGTTTTCAACGTTTCCCTCAGTCTCACCTCAGCGAATGCTGGGTCTCGTAACAGGCCGTGGTTATCACCCTTTCCCTACCTTTTATACCTACCCCTTTACCCTGCCTGAAGCTCCAAGCTTATGTAGGTGTGTCCTGATAAAAAAAAAAAATGTTAAAATAAGGTGGATTTAAGATGTTTTTCCATAAAGTCGTAAAATCGCATGCCGTAGCCAATCAGAGGCTTGAGATTTTCTCGTACGCGGAGAGCGTTTGGCCGCCTTACGATATTAAAGCAAGTGCGTTTTTCTTGCGCCGCTCAAAACACCGCTAAATGGGAAATTCACTGAACTATATATCGGAAAAACCACTTTTATCTGGGAAGCAAGACAAATAAAGAGAGAAAGGCGTACTTGCTCTAAAATTGTATGCCTACGACGTATAACGAGAGAATCCTAAGCTCCTGATTGTTTGCGTCATATGGTAAAGTAAGCTAAAAAGTAAACGGAATAAAAAGCTAGATTAAATCTAGGTACATAGTATGAAAGTTGTTTTCTTTCTTCCGCCTTAAATATCACCGCTCTCTGCTTGACCAGCCCTGCCCACTAATGCGTGGGTGAGAAACTGACCTTATATATATAAAGTCTAACAAATGAAAGTTGACTCCTGAATTTCCAAAATTGAAGCATTTTCTATTGATTTCCGCTTCCGATTTAAATATGAGTGGACTTACTTATTTTACGTCACTTCCAAAAATTTTTACATAGCAATTCTTGCTTCAACTAAAATAATATATCATTTTTTTATTATTATTTCATTTATTTAATCAAACCCTAACTGGGTACTTCTACTTACTAATTACATACTACTTTGAAACCACGAATCTTCCGAAACCCTAGTTTAGCATTTCGCGGGCTCTTCCGGAACGGGGGCGGCCACGACCTTGCAATCCATCACGGCATTTGCCTGCGACTGAAGGAAACGTGGAAACCTCAGCCAGGATGGACGCTACAGCTTTTGTCAATGAACCGGAAGTGCAATGGTTCAAAGCCAGGAGAACCTCATAGTGATAAAGCGCAACGATTTACCGCTGGGTGGTTAACGTAGTTTTTGTTGAAAATGGTCACCCATACAACTACTAACCACTCTCGACGTTGCTTAACTTCAATTATTTATCTACTTGTTTGTCCAGGCGCAAGAGTATCTCCGGTAACTGGAAGACCAACACTGGGTCTGCAATGCTGGAGCAGATCCAGATGACTGATCGTTACAAGTCCTGGGTGGACGCCGTGTCAGAGATGTTCGGGGGACTGGATATCTGCGCCCTCGAGATCGTCGTCGCCAAGGACGGTCGGGAGTTCATCATCGAGGTCAATGACTCCGCCCTGACCTTGATGGGAGACACACAGGAGGAGGACCGTAGACACATTGCAGAACTTGTGGCCTACCGCATGCAGGTGAGAAAATTGACCTTGAAGATTCCCTAGTTGAAAAATGACGTCTTCAAGTCATCTTTTACACGTCTAAACCTAATCTTTTTACCTCTAAAACACATCTTATTTCCTCTTCACTCAAAGTGAGGATGAAATGAAGACAATGGGGGACATTCACAATTCACAAAGCACTTTAACCCCCAATTTAGCCCCGATTTTCAACCCTGGTGCTAAACATGGTGCTAAGCTATGAGCTTAACATGGTTAGCCCCTGGTTTAGTACCATGTTTAGCACCAGGGTTAAAAATCGGGGCTAAAGTGGGGGTTAAAGTGCTTTGTGAATGTCCCCCAATATTTCTAACAATTTATGTTCAAGAAGAGGAAAAAATATTTATCTCGTTTCTTCTCCCCTTTTTTCCTCTAAAATGGTGCAAATTAAGAGGACAGAAGACGAGAGAAGAGTTTAATTGCGAAGAAAAGATGAAATTTTTTTCAACTTGGATTAATTTTCAAAATTTATATCAATTTGTTATTTTATTATTTTTATAATTATAATATATTGAATTATTTTATATATATATGATTTAAATTTAATTTTACTTTAATATAAATTCATATTTATTTTTGCTTTAAATTTTATGATATTTTATTTAGTTTAAATTTATAAATTATTACATAATATTTATTATAATTTATTTTATTATATATTTTATTGTAGTGCCTGTGTCAATATCAATAACAAATTAAATTGTCCTAAAAACGTAACACCTAACATTATATACATATATACATTATTATCATGTATTGATATTATGATTGTAGGAGAAATGGAATTAATAAAATATTTTAAATTTGAATTTGAATTACAAATTAAAAATACAATGCAACTCCCTTGAATATCTTAATTAGCAATGCTATATCTTTTTGATAAAATTCTCTAATTTTAAAATATATTATGGAGAATAATTCACATATTGTAAAACAAAATAAATCCTTTTGACAATTATTTTGTGAGCTAAAAAAAGAAAAAAAATCAGTGCACAATATTAATTGGAACCATATTCGTAATTAATTAAATTAATACATTGGTTGTAATGTATACACTGTAGCTATAACAAGGAGTATTGGATCTACTGTATATATCTATACTCCTTGATGTAATAACAGCACTACTGTAACATATTGAAAAATTTCAAAAAATGCTTTACAAACATTTTCTAGTTGGTAGTTGACTAATTTGCTGCTTGTTTTTTTGTTTCCACGCCAGAATTCTATCCCCCTCCCCAGCCGCGCTCGGCAGGTAAACTTGAGTGTGTTGTTGTACCTGAGTGTTCCCAACGTAGCGCCCTCTCTACAGTTCAAACAAAATTACCACAATCCTGCATGACATGGGGATGTCAATACAAGAGAAATTTTAAGGGTAAGGTAAAACGCCCAATGTTAAAAAAAAAAATCCCACAAATGAAAATTGTGAAATAAGAATAAAATGTTCTCCTCTACATTCCTTATCAGTAGCTAAAATATCAGGTATACAAATTCGAGCTAGTTTTTGAGTTATGAATTTTTAAAGTTGACTAATTTAACATGGAAGTTCCATTTCTCCATGTTAAAGTATAGGTAAATTTAAAAATTCATAACTCAAAAACTAGCTCGAATTTGTATACCTGCATGTGATATTTTAGTTACTGAAAAGGTGTGTAGAGGAGAACATTTTAATATTTTTGTTCATAATTTTCATGTGTGTATTTTTTTAACATTGGGCGTGTTACCTTACCCTTATAATCATAAATACAAAATAATCATCAGATGTTAATGATTACTTGATATAATTTCTTATGTTACCTTTACTGTTGGTCCATTTGATTACTGATTATGCATTTACGAAGAGAAATTATCTTAGTAAGTTAATGAATTAGTCTCAATAATAAGTCTGTTTGCATTGCTGTATATTAACGTTTTTACTATCTATAAAGACGTATATATATATATAGTGACCTTAAACAATATTAAAACCATACTTAATGTTTTTTTAATTTTACCTGTAATTACAAATTATCTTGCATATTCTGTTAATCCCAAAGTATGCATAAATGTATAATTTATAATTTGATTACTTTTCTATTATACAAAATTGTCATTATTAATTAATTTGGCATATTTTTCTTTTTATTCATAACAAGAAATGTTTAAAAATTAAATCAAGTTTTACTATTACAAATTGACATCTTTTTAAAACCTTACATTCCTTTTTATCTCTTCTACTTTAGTGCAAATTTTGTAGTAACTAATGAACTGCTCCCCGGGCCTAGATTGTCTGTAGTAAAAAATGAGTGTTACCCTCCTACCATGGAAAAAGTATGGACATCCTTACTATTTTTCCATGCTCCTTCTGTAATTTGCCTGACACCTAATAAGTTATAAGTAAAATTCTGCCAGATTTCTAAATAAGTAAAGTTTTATCGTTGATTACAGATAAAATTATGTAAGAAAAAAATTTACAATTTAATTACATATCAAATTTAGATTCAACGTTCAACCAATTTTTATTCTAAAGCAATATGATAAAATTGTATACGACAAAATATCAAAGACAATGAAAAAAATAATTTTCTTTTCTGTGATTATTTTTTGCGTGACAAAAGTAGCTTATATATTTGATTAATTCTTGTGTTGTTTCAAAACTAAGTAAACTCGTCGACTCAGAAAATTTCACTTTTGCAACCTTGTTATTCATGCCATGTCCTGTGTTATTCTTGCGGGGCGTGGTGATAAAAATTTTTAATGCAAACGACTGTACAATTTACTTCTGTCATTATGAAATGAGATCATGAAATGACATATTGAATGACGTCACAACAAATGTCTTAACGATAAAATTTGAATTAAATCTGCATTTCATATTTTTTTATTGTAATATCACATCTGGCATATAGAATTAATGCAAGCAATAAAATTTCCATCCATTAAGTTCGTTATCTTATAAAATGCGCGCATATGTTTGTTTTTTTCTGTATCTTAGATAATAGATATTTCCTATGCATTGCAAATTAAACAAAAACAATTAGTATCTTTGAAATGAATGCTGTGAATGGCATATTATATATCATTACATCATGGTAGCGTGTATTTATTTCCATCTAATAAAGGCTATTTTCATATGTTATCATACATAAAACTGGACTTTTTGAACACAAAAAGTAAAAATCTCCTATATAACCATATGAAAATAAATAGACAACCTTCATGTTTTTTTATTAAATATTTTTATGGAGTACCTCGATTTATCCCTAGTTGAAAAATTTCGTCTTCAACTCATCCTTTACACGTCTAAACCTAATATTTTTACCTCTAAAACACATCTTATTTCCTCTTTGCTCAAAGTGAGGATGAAATGAAGACAATATTTCTAAAAGTTCATGTTCAAGAAGAGGAAAAAAGACGTAATCTAGTCTTTTCCTCTCTTTTTTACCTCTAAAATGGTGCAAAATAAAAAGAGAAAAGACGAGAGGAGAGCTTAATAGCGAAGAAAAGATGAAATTTATTTCAACTCGGGTATGCAGAATTGCAGAATTTTTTAACCCTAAATACCATCCTTAAAATTGAAGGGAAAGACGCTGTGACGTCATAGTCATGCAACGTTTGTCCCTATGCTTGTATGTAAAATATTTGCATGACTATATGACGTCAGAGCATATTGTGGTTCGATTTTAAGGATTTTTAAAAAAAATTAAAATACTCGACTCTATATCCAAATATGCAATAAAAAAATTTCATACAGGTTGTCAACCTTTTTTTTATGTAAGCTACTATGATGATTAATAATAAAAACATCATCCCCTAATTAATGTGATGTATAATTATATATAATTTGTAATTAATTAATTTCCGTTTTCAGCAAATGTTCGCAGCCCTGGGTCAGGTAATAGGAAAAAATATTAAAATTTAATTTATTGTTCTCTTTAGATTACCATTGGTTTTCTCTCTTTGTAGGGCTAGTTTTTTTCATTGCCACCTCCTTTTTAATATTATAGTGAATAAAAGTTAATTGCTCATGTCGTGCTAGTTCGTAAAGCCGAAATATACTCAAATAAATCGTCGTAATTATTATGTTTAGACATTGCACATTTCAAATACTATTATAATAACTTCATGAATATTGAATCAATAATAATATGAACCATATATTTTGTATTAATGAACTCGAGGTAACTGAGTCGAGGTTTCAAGTCCAATCATTTTCTTGTGTCCCCGCAGTGTTTAAGGGTAAGGTAACACGCCCAATGTTAAAACAAATCCCACACATAAAAATTTTGAAAAAAATTTAAACTCTTCTCCTCTACATCCCCTATCAGTAGCTAAAATATCATGTACACATATTCGAGTTAGTTTTTAAGTTATCAATTTTTAAAGTTGACTAATTTTATATGAAAGTTCCATTTTTCCATATTAAATTAGTCAATTTTAAAAATTCATAACTTAAAAGGTAGCTCGAATTTGTAGACCTGATATTTTAGCTACTGATAGGGGATGTAGAGAAGAACATTTTATATATATTTTTTTTTTCATAATTTTCATGTGTGGGATTTTTTTTAACATTGGGCGTATTACCTACTCCTTGATGCATATAGAATGAAAATCATAGAAAATATTTAACAGCAACGTTTAAAGTTAAACACAATAATAACTTGATTAAAAAATTAGAAGATAATTATATATTATTCTTTGTCAACTTAATAATTACTGAGAGAACTTTATAAAAAATTAGCAAATTCATTTTGGAAGATTTTTTCCTAGGAGAGAAAACTTGAAGCCTCGATCTTTTTAAACCAAAACAAAAGGTAAACAAAAAATTAATGTTGTATTAACTGTGCTATTTTTGAGATCTATTTTGCTAGTGTAATGAAAGTAAGTTCAATATTCATGCAATCTTTCAATAACAAGCTCACCTACAGTTCAACAATGGTAAAATTACCAACCGGAAGTAGCCGGAAGTGGAAGATTTCTGGACTTACTAGCTAAGTTTTGACCCTGAAATTTGGTACACAGATTTATATTAAGGATTTCAAAATGTCTGCAAGGTCATGATCATAGTTCAGACAAAATTCTTCAACTTCCGGTCCTTACATTTATTGAACTGTATAATATAGCTCATATAGACATGCTAATAATCGTATATATATTCGCTACGACACTTTTTATCACTATATTCTCGCCTGTCATCCCCTATCAACTATCATCTTTCTTATCTTCAATCAAGCTTGACCCTTTCATATCATCCCCTCATATCACATAAACCAAGGTGCTGAATTCCAAATTACATAAAAATAATAAAAAATATAGTTTCGGATAATAAGGAGTTTTAAGATATTATGAATATTATAATCTCTTTCAGATTCATTAAAATGAAACAATCTAAAATCAAGGAACTGAGATAATAATTATCTCAGTTCCTTGATAAAATGATACAAATCTGTGACATTTTGGACATTTTCCAAAGGCCAGAATTACTTTCGAGATATTTTTAAGTCACTCACGACCACGCCCCTTTTTGTCGTAGCTCTTAATTTTTAAAGACATTTGACATTTGAAAGAGGGACATTTGGACCTTTAATTAGATTTTGTTTTAATAATTCATTTACTTTTAAATTTGGAATAAATCAGAACAATTTGGACGGTTGAAAAATACTGCTGTGCTATTTGTAAAATTTGTTTAAATTGGTTCTTTGATCTCTGCAAGATAAATAAATTTTCACAACCATGGTATGTTATAGAAATTTAAAAACTTAATTACAATTAACAATAAATAAGTTGGAATTCAGTACCAGGAAATTTAATATTGTAGAAATTAGTCATTTAATTGCAGCTCGATTGCTGGAGTGATCCTGCATTATTTTCTTGTACCTCAATATTACTAATACCCAAGTTGAATGTGAATGTAAAAATAAATAAAATTATTTCAAACTTTTTATAATAATAATGAATTATTAATTATTTTAATAAATTTAATTTTATTTCGTTCCAAGTAAAAGCTTTACTTAATTGATGTTAAAATACATTAACAACAATTATTTGTTTATAAAATAAAATTAGTAATAAGTATAATTATTATTAATTAAAACTATATTCATCGCTACGTAACATTTTTCTAACAAAAAATTATTTTCATGTTTTGTGTTTTTTTAAATTTACATAATTACTTATTATCCTACAATAACTATATAATTAAAAATGTGTTATAAATTTTGATTAATAAATACTCATACATTAATAGCACTTATGAATTGATACAAAAATTAAAATACACCTGTTAAACAATTACATTCATCTTTAACACCCCCCCTCCCTGTTCAGTGTCACTCTCCCCACCCCCTCGACCCCAAATTAACTCTCCATTCTCCATGTCCACAGAACCAGGTTCGACCCCCCGTGGGCAAGGCCCCTCAGATCCCAGCTCGAAATTCAGTGTCCAGCCAGGGCGGTACTTCCCCAACTGAACCACCCCCCAGCATCCTAGGCACCAGCGGTGTGGCCACCATGAGTGGTTCTCTCAGTGGATCCATCGGAGGGGTTGGAGACTCCAGCATGCTCCCTCCATCCACTTCACCTGGACGAGATCAGTCAACATTACAGCGTCGAGACTCGCAAGGTCCGTTGGGCAAGTTGTTAAAGAGTTCTTTTTCAGTGTTGTGATGCACTTGGTACAATTTTATTATATTTTTTTTTTAGTTATAATGCACTGCACATTTTAGTTCAATGTTATAATTTTGGAATTAGTACTAAATTGGCTATAATATTGTTATTTTTTATTATTAAACAAAGCATAATTAATTTTAAAAATTAATTAAAGTTAAATTCGTTCAAAATATTATTTTTAATTTAAACATTTGTCAAGATATATATATATATATATACGAGTACTTTTTTTTTGTTGTTTGAAATGAATTGGATACATTTTTAGTGTATTAATACTAATATATTGTTCTAAATAAAATAAAAAATAAATTAATAATATTTTGAGCAATTTTCAAACCATAATTTTTTACAGTTTTAAGTAAATGAAATTAATAAGCATTGCCAGTAAATAGTAAAAGGCAACGATTGTCAATAGATTATAATTTGATTTTCGTTTATCAACTTCTTGAATTTTATTAATGTTTTAAAAACAATTTTGTAGACATCACGTTATTTGCATGATCTGTAAAACAAGTTATCTACAAGTTATGAGATAAATTTTTCACAAGTAATTTAGAATTTGTATAATTACATAGTATAAATACACCAGTAATATTATATTTTATAACTTGGGAAACTTTTTAGAGTCTGAAAAGACAGTTGATTTATTTATGAATTAACTTATATGTAAACGGATCAATTAAATTTTTAGGGAGTTTAGAGGGAAAATATGAAACATGCTTTAATTATATATGTCTAAATCTGTTGTATATATCTGTATATTTATTTTGTTACAATGACTTGTTCTATACAATCATGATATGTAAAATATATCAAAGAATTAAAAATATATTCTTTTTGTACGTACATCAATTTTAATCAGACTTTAATATAAAGTATAATTATACTGTATATACTTGCAATACATAAAACTCTCTTCTAACAAGATCCATTCTGTTACAGCTTCACAATCGAGCACGGTAAGTAGCGTTTCTGCCACAAGTGGCGCTGCTAGACGTCCCCCTGGCGCCCCAGAAGACATACCAGGCGCCGGTCGACCAACTTTCGGTCGTCAAGGTTCCCAGACTCAAGGTGAAGATAACGAAGATACGATGAAGAACTTACGGAAAACATTCGCTGGAATATTCGGTGACATGTAAAAACAGCTAAAAAAAAAATATATTATCTGTAATAGCGCCTTTAGTTTCGACAATATCTTATTATGAAATTTTTTTCCTTATTATTGCATTTATGTCCTATAAATTTTAGAAAGAAAATATACTACAATATATATATAAATAAAAAAAAATATCATCTATATAATATTATTGATGTGCCATATCGTAATTATTATTTATAAATACGTCATTCATTATTTATAGTAATTTTTATAATTCAATATCAGATGAAATTCAAGTTATTAAGGGCAATAAGGAACTTCTAAATTCATATGTATAATGAAGTTATGTTTGTAAAAGTATCACACCTGCAGCAGCGCGACCTGTTGTGTCCGAGAGAATAAGAGCCGGTCAAGTAGGCAGGGCGAATCATAGATAAGTTGACTCATAGAAACTTTGCAGGCAGTAGGCAATTTAGAATTTCCTTATGCCCAAGTAATGTATGCATTATTACAAAATTTGGGTATATTCCAAATCTTTGTTTCAAAAAATGTGTTAAAATACAAACTCAAATTTAATTTGAAAGAAGTTGAATGAAAATTTCTTCCTCTTTTGAAATATTTAAATGCCTTAACACAAATTAAGATATAGCAAGCGATTTCAAGTAAATAATAATTTTGAATTCCAAATTGGTATTGAAATATGAAAAAAAAATAGCATACTGGACGTAAAATAATAACAATTAAAATACTAATTGTTTTATGAATCTAATTATTATAATAATGAATGACAACAATTTTCAACTCTTAATAAGCCTTTTACGATCATTAAAACTCATCATCATAAAAATTCATTAATTCACATTGGCCTATATATAAATAATTCTGAGGTCTTAAAATGCTCATTTACTTCACCAAAATATAAAAGGCAAAAAAATATAATATTATTATTTTGCCTTTCAGCCGTTAGTTGCTAGTGTTTAGGATTGTACAACAAATACAAATTAATGTAATATATTTGTACAGGAAATAGCTTAAAGTATAAGTCTATTGAGAAACATTATTCAGTCCATTGTAATATAATGTTAAAGATACAAATATTCTGAAAATAATATATACTTTTTGAAATTATTAAATAAAATAAATATTAATAATTTCATATGAGTATGGTCAAAAATTAATTAAATGCCAATGGACAACCTACGTGATTCTTTTTTATTGCAGAAATGAATAGAGGGTACCAAATTATGCTACTCTGAATTCTTTCAGATTTTTTTGAGACCCAGAACTATTTTTAAATAATTATTGAAAGATCGGCCACGCCCCCTGGAGGCGTCAATAGGCATCTCGGTCCTATCCTTTTTATTAAGGATTCAGGGGTGCCAACTTAACTTACAGAACTTTCAATAATTATTTAAAAATAGTTCTGGGTCTAAAAAAAATATGAAAAAATTCAGAGTAGCATAATTTGGTGCCCTCTATTCATTTCTGTAATAAAAAAAAAATCATGCAAGTTGTCCATTAACTTTATATTTGAATTGTTTTACATATTTGACATTACTTAATTACGAAAAACTTGTACCCACAATAACACAGTTAATACAAAATCCTTGCACTTTAAGATAATTTTCTGTATAAATTTTAATTTAATTTGAATTTACTCACTGCCGCTATTGTGAGAGAATAATTATTATATTTCTTCTTCTTTGTCTAATATATCATCACGAATTCCTCTCTATTTGGTGTTATCTATTTTGATGTTGGATAAATATAATAAAATATAATACCGTGTACTTAATATATCTCAAAATAATATTGTATAAGAGGTATACACTTAATAAAATAATGGAATGATTGCTTTTTTGATTTTTCAACAGAGAAATTTCTCACATGTAAATTTTTAAGTCATCGAAATTGGGAAAAAATTAACACAGAGCCTTATGGATTAATCAAATCAGAAAATACAGCTTTGGGGGAAAATAAATTACTCCTTGATGGTTCCTCGAATCAAAATCAATTAATTTGCCACCAAAATTTAAAAATCAATTTCATTAAATCCAATGATGAGATAAATAAAAATTTGAAAAATACATTCAAAATATTTTTCAGATTCATAAATAATTGATACATTTACACCAAATTGTGTGTTTAATCCATAAATATTATACATATACCTCTTTAACAATAATCAATATTTCAATTCATAAAATATTAATAATCAAATTCCATGAAAACTATAATAATCAGAGCATTCCAAATGCAATATGATATCAATAACGAAAAAAATAAAACTAAAAAATTACCCTAAAAAAAAGTAATATAAACATATTAATATTATTAATGTATCAAACAGCAACGAATGGGTATCTCATTATTAATAATAAACTACATAATTATTATATATAATAACTATATAATTAAGGTGAAATCACAATAAAAAAAAAGTGTTATACACCCTAAAATGTTTTAGTGTTAATGTATTGTTACAAAGTAGTTATGCACAAAAAATATAAAATTTTGGTATATAAAAATAACATAAGTCCATAATAATATACTAAAATAAAGAGCATATCTCCATTGTAATCATATTGAAATATTCAATTTTATAAAAAAGCATCAATTTTTAAACATAAAATTAATAAAACTTGGACTTATGCCTTTTTTTAAATACCAAAAATATGATATAATAATGTAAATTAACAAGAAAATAATATTTATCATTAATTTTTTGGGTTGGGATTGGGGGGGTCTGTGATATAATAACATTGTATATTGTATATGATTTTTTGTTTAGTAATTTAATTTTTATTTAATTCTTAATTTAATCATGTGCAATAGTTAATCTAGTTGCCTAAAAAAAAGAAGCTCCTTCTATGAAAATAAGCTTAAAAAAACAATTGAATAATCTAACTTCATTGAATTTTATAAATTTAAAGAATTCAAAAATATAGGGACTCATTTTTTTTTAAAAAAATGATAATACAGGAAAATGATATAAACAATCTGAAACAAATTCATATCAATTTAATTTATATTGTAATTATTTTCTTTAGGAAGAGATATAAAAATCTTCAAAATGTACTAAATAATAATGTGACTATAGTTAGTTTAAATTTATACATAAAATTAAAAATATAAATACTCTTATGTTGAATTGAAAATTTTATGAATGTTACCATTTTTCAAAATGGTAAAAAAAAAGTGACATTGACATCCCGACACTATATAACGACACCTGTGGGAAAATCGCTGAACTAAAAATAATAATATAATGTTAAAATAGTCACTGATATTCATGGTATATTACATGAATTTTATTACAATGAAGTTAGACAACAATTAAAATTAGAATCATTGTTGCGATGAATATTTCGTATGAATGTATAAAAATAAAGAATAAATTGTGGATGTTTTAGTGATTAGTACTTAGAATATAGAAAAGAAACAAAAATATAATTAAATTATGCTTATTATATAAAAAAAATATATTATTAAATTTTGTTTAGTATATTAAATATTTATTAATTTAAGAAATATGATGTAATTTCGATGTTTTGTAGATTTTTTTTTGCTATAATTATTGCAAATACTTGGTAAAAAAATTTAATGTAGTTATATTATTGTATTACATAAAAAAATAAAATCTTGTTGATTATGATGCGAAAAAAAGACATGATGCTATTTGTTAAAATAAATTTATTGACATACATACAAACTACAAAATTACTCATGTAATAGATGTGAAACCTAATATGAAACTGGTAATAAAAGATGAAAAAAATCGTTAACGAATGTTTTTTTATTTATTTTTTTAACTCGAAAATTTTAGCACATTGTAATAATATAATATCGTTCCTCTTCCGCAATAATGAGCTATCTGCTTCCATGATCTCGTTGCAATAATGAGCTGTCTGCTATTTCAGGTGAGTGCAATTATGAGCCTTATTTTATATCAATTTACAGCTTATAATTGCGTTCATCTGAAATAGCAGACAGCTCATTATTGCAACGAGATCGTGGAAGCAGATAGCTCATTATTGCGGAAGAGGAACGATATATTAAGAGTAATTTTCAAGAAAAAATAAACTATAGTAAACCAATGTACAAAATCTTATATCATGGCATTTATTTGGAGTTTTTTCTTTTATTTGATATATTTTTTGTTGTTATTTTTACATATTAGCATTGCATATAGAAGAGTAGCATTGTTTGAAAACGGAACTCTTCACCAGGGAAAAATTAATTAATCAAAATCTAGAGATGACCTATTTTGGTATACATTTCTGTTGCATATTTCCCTTTATTTTTTTCAAATTATCATCGTATATATAATTTATGTACATTAGGAAGCCAAAGAATTATGAAATAGCTTTTAATTTTAGAGCGCGGAAAAAAGTCTCTTTTTTTTAACAAATAGTCGCCTATAAAGTCTACTTTTTTTGCAAAAAAGTCTCTAAAAAAGTCACTTTTTTCGAAAAAAGTCTCCAAAAAAGTCCCTTTTTTTTAAAAAAAAGAGCAACAAAAATGCATTTTAATAGTGCTATTTCTGATAACAAAAAAATTGTTTATTCGTGTTAAATTACGACTTTGTACTTAATCGTACAAAATGTCTTTTAAATACCGTTTTAAAGTCAATTTTTTTAATGAGTGTTTTGTTATAGAAAGCCAAGATAAAAATATTTTAATTTCATTCACTAATTTTATTAAGAGTAGTATGAAATTATTTAAATAATTCTATGAGTAATAAAAAGAACAAGACATTGTTTTAGATAATGTTGATGCTTTTTATTGTAGTGGGCCATACAGTTTTAAAAGAAAAAACAATTTTAATTTTCTTCTTGGTACTTTTAATACTCCTCCACCTCAGACTCACTGTCCTCTGCGTTCGCCACTGGCTGGCCGAACTCTTTGCTGTTGCGGCGGTTCAGGAAGTAGTTGCAAATCAAGTACATCTCCAAGTTTTCGACGGTGAAGCTCGTGCGCTTCTCGGTGAGCACGTTCTTATAGATGGAGAAGGAGCGTTCCACGTCGCAGGAGGTTAGCTGAGCGTATTTCAACGCCATCACCTCTTTGACAGCGAGTTTGTCTGTGACGGTGCTCGTGTCACCAGTGTAGGATCCTCCAAGAACCTGCGACACCTTTCGCATGAAAGCAAGTCCCACATTTTTCTGCATACAAGTCTTGAACTTCATTTGCACGGAGGCACCACGAGGTCCATTCACTTCACTCAACTTGCACTCCACACTGTCCAGGATGGTAAAGGTTTGCTCCATGGATAAATTAGCGTCCTCAAGTTGCTTGATTTTTCCAGGCAGAAAACCAAAGTTGCTTGCCACGCAAAAAAAAAAAAAAAAAAAAAATATTTTTTTGACACGCATAACTGTGTTCAAAAGCTTTTTATTTTATTCTATTTTTTAACTATATTTTCGAGAAGAAAATAACTACAAAATATACTAGAATGTGTCAAAAAGTCTCAAAAAGTCACCTTTTGCCGAAATAGTCGTAAAATCACAAAATAGTCTAAAAAGTCGCTTTTTTTATAGGCTCATTTTAATCCATTTCCGGAGATCGGTGGACATCCTAAATGACATTAAAATAGGCCCCATATACACAAAAAGTCCAAAAGACTTTTTTCCGTGCTCTATTTATGATATTAAAAATCAATAATCACCTACAATATTCTATTACCTAAAGTAGGTGGGAGTATTAAATGGAGAGGGAGTCGTTGGTTTCAGATAAATGAAAAGAAATAATTTTATTTTTATATTATTTATTTCTGCATTTAAAGCAAATTTTAGCACTATACTGTACATGTACTTATGGCATTTATGTAATTATTTTAAAAACTTAACAATAGTAAACTCATCATACATTATATATATATATATATATATATATATATATATATATATATATATATATATATATATATATATATATTAGTGAGTTAATAATATATTTGTAATATACATGCATACCTTGGGAGAGCTTAATTGTTATAGCTTATAATGATTTAATTTTAAAATAATGGTAATGCCATTCAGTGGACTTTAACTAACCAATCGTTAATATATATAATAATATATAATTATACAATACAATCTTCTGGAAAATGCGCTTTTCTTTCTTTTTTTGTTTGTCTTATTTTTGAGCCTGCAGTAATCGAAAGTGCAAAAGTCACGTAAATGGAAGATGGAAGGTGTATTATAGTTGCCATTTTTTTTTTTATAGAATATAGCTATACTCTGGTTCACATTTAACTTGGTTTGTAACGTCTTCTGTCATTGGTGTATTGTTTGTAACGAAGCTAGAATTTTACTGCCAAGCTAAGCCGAAAGACACCCGAGCATTTACGACGAAAACAAAGTTAAATATGAAACTTAGTGCAGACTTAATACCGTTCATATTTTCCCATACAAATCTAGATGCATCTATTTGTTAGTTAAAGTTCCATCAAAAAACAGAGATAAAATTCAGCGTGTTTAAAGGTGTACACTGTAAGTAATCACATTGACCAGATAAATTATCTCATTAAAATTAGGCTATAGCTTATCAAATGAAAAATGTTGAATCTTTGACAGTATGAACTTTACTTCTGCCTCGTTTGCTAGAGCTGCAGCTCCAGTAGACAAAGAGAGGTTGAGCGTGGCGTAGTGCATTGGCCGATTCTCGTTAGATCAGGCTACGTCGAGCGTGGTTAGTACTTGGATGGGTGACCGTTACAAGTAAAAAAATATGCTGCTCCCTCCCTGGGGTAAATTCGTCTCGCTTTCCACCCAGTGCAGTGATGCACTTGTGTGTGGTTCCCCAGGCTTTGGACATCGCTTTGGTCCATTTAGAAAAAGTAGAGGTGTCCGTCCTGACTGAGGTTTTCCACGGTTACCTCAGTCTCACCTCAGCGAATGCTGGGACGCGTAACAGACCGTGGCCAAGTTCATCCGTTATCCCTACCTTATCCCTACCCATTACCCCGCCGCTGTAAGCTCTTAGGAGTGTATCCTTGAAAAAAAAATAGAGATACAAATCTGTAATTTTAAGGGAGATAAGAAGAGCACTCAGTTTATCAACATCAAAACAGTTCATCCTTACCACGCCTTCATAGACTGCATATTAGTAATGTCAACAATCAAAAGTTGAAGTTGTAGCTCCTATAAATAAAGAGTTATACAAATTTACAATTTTGGAAGAGGTAAGACGAGCAACAAGGTTTCCGAGTTGAAATAAAGTTCATATTTTCTTCGCTAATAAGCTCTCCTCTCGTCTTTTCTCCTCTTATTTTGCACCATTTTAGAGGAAAAAAAAGGGGGGCAAAAAACGAGATTGTCTTTTTTCCTCTACTTGAGTATAAAATGTTAGAAATATTGTGCTCATTTTATCCTCACTTTGAGCAAAGAGAAAATAAGATGTGTTTTAGAGGTAAAAAATATTATAATAGGTTTAAACGTGTAAAGGATGAAGACGAAAATTTTCAACTATAGTAGGGTTAGCAATTCTAAAAAGTTCCAAGTAAGAAAATCAAGCCTCCACAGACTGCGTGAAAACACATACAAACAGAGGAAAATAAAAGCCCCTGCGATTTATGTGACCCACAATGCTTGGACGCAGTACAAGTTGCCTAACCGCAAGGAGATATTTTTGTCTTGCCAAGCGCACACACGTTTGTCATGTCTTACAAATTAACATATGATTTAAAATATGATTGTAAGCAAAAGACATTATACATTTTCTAATTAAATTTAAGTTCACATGAACCTTGAAGCAAATTCACAGCTATATAAGCATTATTTTTATCATAATGCAATATAATATTATAAAATATATTATTTTTAAATTCTATAGCCAGCACTGCTTTATTGTATTTTATTGGCAAGAACTGAAGATTTTTTTTCAATAAATATTAATGAATATAAACAGAGACGATGTGAGAATGAGGAAGAAAGCAGTAGAACATAAAAATATAATTATGTTTTGGAGAGAAAGGTTATAATATTAATTAAAGCAGAAAAAAGAAGAGTTGATTATATTATATGCAGCCATAGAATATTAAAATTATTAAATAAGAGAGAGAAGAGAGATTAAAGAGACTTCATAATTGTTTTTAATATATACTTTAGTAATCCAGGAAACGGTGATAAAAAATTATAACTTTGAAAAAATTGAATTATAATTTCTAAGAATCAAATACAAAATGACAGAAGCCGTCGAAAAAAAAAAAAAAAAAAAAAAAAAACTAATCACTGACATATATATAATTAAAATCTTATATATTTATATTGCTAACCCTACTTTATTGGCTGTAGCAGTTCATGTTGGAATATGTAATTAAAAAGCATTGGATTTTTGTATTTATATCTTTGATTTGATTATAAAGCACAAAGACTTAATAAAAGTTATAAGTATGCACAAAAGACTTAATAAAAGTTATAAGTATGATTAAAGAGAACATGTTGTAAGTTATATTGCTGAAGTTAAACTCTTAGAGTAAGAATAACCTTAACTGGGGTAACCAGGCACGGATCCAGGGGGGTCACTGGGGGGGGGGAAGGCTACAGCCCCCTCCGAAATTTTGGATTTAACATGGTCAATTTTAGGCATTTCCCCCACTCCAATTTGTTTTTTCACATTAACCTTATATGGAGACACAGCCCCTCCCGAAATTTAGTTCTGGATCCGCGCCTGGGGGTAACTATAACCCTATTACTTGATCGGCCTGGGATCTGGGGCAGTATTAAGAGAGAAGTTTCTGTACATTCCGAACTGAGCTAGGTTGGAACTAAACCTCTGACTGCGAGGGTAGAACCTCGGGGCTACGGTGTGCACGGTGGGTGGGAACCAGCCGTACTCCGCAGAGGAAGGTCGGTAGCGGTGGGAGTGAGGTCCTTGTTCTCTCTGACTGCCGTAGCCCTGGAACCAGGCTGAAAAAGGTAGCATGGTGAGCAAGTGCTGATACAGAACCAAATTTCGGGGAGGGAGGGGGGAGTGTTCTCCATAAGGTCGTCAATTAAAAAAAAAAAAAAAAGCTTATAATGATATGGCGCAGATGTTAAATACAAAATTTCGGAGGGGAAGGGGAGAAGCCCTCCAGCTTCCCTCCTCCTGGATTCGCGCCTGATGGTGAGAGAGACACGTACGATCAAAATATATTTTTTTTATCTTTCAATTTTATGTAATTATAAAAAAAATAATAATAATTATTAATAATTAATTTCTCCTGTTCTACCAGCTCTACCACTAACAAGGTATTTATTTATGTTTCATCTCGTTTAATTCTGGATATTTCCTGCTGCTCAAATTGTTCGTTTGGTGAGCTGAAATGTTATTCAAAATTACGATGTATATTTAGCAATTTTTATAAATATGATGAAAGTATGTTTTTTATTCATAATTATTATTGCAACTAGCGTGGATTCAAAAAGGGTACTTTAAGAGACTAAGAGACCTTTAACCTTTACTTTAAGAGACCTTCGTGCTATCATTTTTAATTTTTTAACAATGCATATGGGTATAAAATACGTGTATCATTGTTTTGAGCCTGATTATACTCATGGCCTCAAATTTTTTCCCTGGCACTCACAAGGGTTGTCGAACCTCCTGGGCAGGTTGAAGGTCCTGTAGAGGTCAGAGGTCAGAAGGGCATCGGTGGGTACGTCAACTCGGGGGGCGGGAATGTCCCTCATGGCCGCTGTGAACACTGAGGGTATGTGTTTATAATTATTGTATCTTGTTAACACAAGAAGTAATAATTAACTAATTTACATAATTGTAAATTTAGAAATTATTTTTATTTTTTTATATATTTATAATTTAAAAAATGAAGCATAATTAAAAAAAATAGTTACCATTTTTTTTTCTTAATACACAATGATCAACAATCAAGTATTATTGTGAACACAAATTTAAAATACTTTATTATATTACTTAAATTTAATTTGTTTAATTAAATTTAATTAATAATTTGATTAATTTTCAACAAAAGGAATGAACTTTTATTTAAATTTTTTAAAACTACTGTATTTTATTTAAATAAAAAAGTATACAAATGTGGGAATAAATATATATTAAAAATATATAACAATAATTGTTATTTTTTTCAGAGTAATTTTCTTTAATCTTTAATCATTATTTTTAATTCAGCCTAAGCGTTGATTACTTATTTTTTATTTTGCATATTGTACTAAAAATATTTATATCTATATTATTATTTATTTATATATTTTAATTCATGCAGCTACAGTAACTAATGTTCTAAAAGTTTTTAAAAATAAAAATAATTAGATGAATTGGAGCATAAAATGCAGCAATGCTGACAGTGCATATCAAATTATGTTACATAATTATTATTGATCACAATATATAAATAAATCGTTGCGCGCATTCTTTGCATTTATATAATTAATTTTTATGAGCGCGCATGCAGCTATTAGACAGGGCTATTACTCTATAGAGTAATCTGCTATTATAGAGTGCAGTTAATTAATAAAGCGCAGTGCAAAATAAAGCTTAATTGTGTGAAAAAATAAATTAGATAATTACTTGAGTTATTTGCTGTGGAAAAATCACTTCGAATTATTTATGATCTAATTCCTTCACATTCAGCCTTACATAACAATACATAAGAAAATAAATTCCCATAATAAATAAGAAAATTTTGGTTGCTAGTTGCTAGGAGACAAAGGTCATTTATCTTTATTTACAAATTTGTATGCCTACGACATCTATGATTAAAAATATGAACTAATTGTAAATATTATTTCATTTTTTTCCCTGATTCTTGAACTTTAATTGCATTAGATCACAAATTCATTAGAATTCTTAATGAAAGAGCAATATATTTATATTTTATTAATTAAAATTGAAATAGAAGGGATGTTTAAAATTAAATACTGATGTTTTGTAGTAGACTTCGTTCATAAACTTGAAATCATCTTTGCAGCTGATGTGCGTACAAGTAAAAAATTGCTTTAAACTTAACTTCTGCGCATGTCTTTAATATTTTTCTCACTTTACGAACACATTAAAATTTACATGGGGAATAAGAACAAATAGTACATTTATAGCTGAAAATATTTGTGGTTTTGTGTCATCAACGAATAAGTTACTAAATAGGGTTATGTCCACGAACGTTCTACATAATATAATGGTAAAAATAACACCAATTACTTCATATTCATGTAACGTTTTATGTACTTTTTTTGACATTTTTTTTTTACCTTCATGTCTTGTCATTTTTTATTTTTTTCTCGTCAGGCCATAAAAGAATCCTATTTTTCAAGGGCTTATTTTTTTTTTGTTGAGCATTGATTTTAATCATTCTTACTTTCATTAAAGTAGGTTATGTATTTTTTGTTATTAATTGAAATTATAAATCAGCTGTTTAAAAACTAATTAAAATTACAGTTACCTTTTTTTTGCAACTGTATTTTTTGGACTTGCATAAAATCAGCTGATGAGCTGTCAATATTATAATTTGCATGCATGTTCATAAATGGATATCAAATTACAATAGAATACCTTGAAGTTAACTAAGATATTTATGATTCTATTGTTTTAATATAAAATTTGCTTGTAATGACTTATTTTTGATCGAAAGTGCAAAGACGTTGATGTAATTAGGTTGTGTTTTTAATAATTATTTTATTTGTTTGACAGATGTTTATAGAACTTCCCTTAAACCTTTCTTGTGATTGATTGTCGATATTTTATCAACGATGCAACAAGAAGGGACCCCTCGGTTTTTAAAACATCATCAAGGAAGTGTACGAGGTGTCGCATTTAGTCCTAAGGTACGTTTTACAAGTTTCCTTCTTTAATGTCCAGGGGAAGGAAGGAGGGGAGCTTGCTATCGCCGCCATGTCATATATCCCATTGACACACTACGTCGTGTTTTAAAAGTACATTTTACAAGCCAGCTGTTCTAAACCAGTTACGGTCACTCTCTTAGTTGGGGAACTGTTCAAAGGTTGACAAAACTTATAAAACCTGTTCGTAAACCCTTCTCGGTGTACACTTTCTACACCCAATCGACCTTATATTCCATGTACATAAAGTCGATTGGGTGCAGAAAGTGTACACCGAGCAGGATTTACGAACAGGCCTATTGTTAATTCTTCTTGAATTTACCGTTCTAAGCCACCCTCCCTACTCCTTAGTGATTACAGAGAGCTTACATTAAAAAGAGGCTGAAAGATTATGGGGAAGTTTTGCCCTCTTCAAAATTCAATGCTCAAAAGTGTGAGGTAAAAAATATAGACCACAAAAGTGCATTTTCGTAGATATAGGGGCTGCTTCTACTGATGACAACAAGGTGATCATCCCTTAGTTGACAGATTAGACAAAGTACCCTCGCATTGTCCTCAGAAGAAACTCTCAGTGGCAGAATTTTTATACTTTTTTGAGCATTTAAATGTCAAATTTCGGGGGAATTTTGGAGGCCGTTCGACTTCCCTTTAACATAAGCTCTCTGGTGATTAACCACCTCCTAATGTCTTACAGATCTTGTAATTTATACTGGTACTTGATGTACGTAATCACATTGCTTTCTCTTTGAATACTTTATCTAATGTACCTTGCAGTGTCATAAGTAACATTGCTTTATTTAATATGTTTCATTTTTCGTCTGAAATAATGAGATGTCTACTTCCAAGATTTGTGTAAGCTGTCTTCTCTATCAGCAGATAACTCATTCTCTTGCATGCAATACAGTACTGTAGTGGAAGTACGTAGATATCTCATTATTGGGTAGCACCACGAGATTATTAGATTGTTGGGTTGCTTGTTTACAGGATAATTCCTGATGTTTACCCCCCCTCCTTTTCCTTCCTGAAGAGCAACCTTACGCTCTAAAGCATTGAAAAAAAAAAAAAAAAAAATAGAAAGTGCAGAAGAAAATTATTAATAAATTATAGACGGCAAATACTGTATTACATTTATATCGTTTTCACATCAACTGCTAGTTTATAAAGAATACAACAGTTCTTAAATAATTATACCTGGCAACAAAGTCTATATAGTCTATGAGTGCGTTTGAATTCACGGGCCAGCCCGGGCTGGCCTGGGCTGAAGCGTTTTTTGTCGTCAAGTGGGGCCAGCCCGGCGGCCATTTTTCCTCCTCTCATGACGTCACTTCCTGGCTGGCCCAGGCTGACGCGGGCGGACTCGACAGTGCGACTGAGACCTAGCGGAGAGACTGAGAACTGGCCCGTGACGAAATTATGACGTTTCATACCACGTGACCAAGGTCACCGCCATTTTACCCAGCCCGGGCTGGCCCGTGAATTCAAACACACTCTATATATATATTTTTTTATGCTTTAAGCATACTGTTGCTCTTCAGTAAGGAAAGGGAGGGGAGGTAAAAATCAGGACATTATCCTGTAAGTAGGCAACCCAACAATCTCGTGACGCTACCTTATTCCGGACTAGGGACGATATACTACTGTACTGTACTTTTTCGAAATGTAAGATTGTAACCGAGTTATAAATGTTTCAGGACCGTTTCCTGTTCTGCTCTGGGGCGTACGATGGCAAGGTCAACTTGTACTCTGCCCAGCGCATGGAGCTTCTGGTGTGCTACCAGATCACCACCCTCACACTCGCGAGGAATATCAACGCAGTCCGGTTCACCTCTGACGGAACACGGGTGAGCAGACATCTCGAGGGTTCATTTCGAGACAGCACGAACTTTTCTCCTGACTTGCTAGAGCTGCAGCTCCAATAAACAGAGATGCATGGGGGCATTCACAAAGCACTTTAACCCCCACTTTAGCCTCAATTTTTATCCCTGGTACTAAACTAGGGGTTAACCATGTTAAGCTCATAGTTTAGCACCATGTTTAGCACCAGGGATAAAAACCAAGGCTAAAGTCGGGGTTAAAGTGGTTTGTGAATGCCTCCCGCAGATTTTTAATTTTGGGAGATGTAAAAAGAGCGCCCAGTCTAACAATATCAAAATAGTTTTGGTTCACCACGCCTCCATAGACTGTGTGGTAACATATACAAACAAAGCAGGAGTAACATTCGTGGTGTCTAGAGATGTATGGGGAGATAGCAGGGGTAGTGTAACAAAAAGTTTAGATATACATTGCTGGGGGGAGAAAAGGCCAATGTTTTAGTACCAATCAACTAAGATTTTAGCATGTAAGCAATCACACAAAACATTATGTATATTACAGTACAGTATGTACTTCATGTTTCTAATGATGTATTTTTTGCTTAAAATATTTGCTTCTATGTTTAAAACTCATTTGACAAGTATTAGAGCCTTGGCGTCCCAGCAGTGTAGAGCTTTTTATCATTGATATATGTACAGCTGATGATGTGCCTTATAAGCAGATTGCTAAATGAACAGAATATCATATGAATTAGAGGTCTGCATGAACCAGGTTTTTGGACTCAGAGGCTGCTACAGTCTGCTACACACGGTCCGAGCCCATGAAACATTCTTTACGGAGTGGCCCGCTTGATGTGTGCCTTGTTATTGTAGCACTTTACAACCCATTATAAAGCCATGAAAAAAATATTGTCATAGAAGGCTCAGGCTTACGGGAGTCTTTTGTCATGTGAATTGAAGACATGACTTATAGAAGGCTCTTGCATGTCACAGTCAAGGTTTATCAGTCTAGTAGCAGAGAGGAGGGGATTGGACGAGGGCCGAGTCATAAACAAACTCAACCATTCATATTTTGCTTCATTTTTTTCTTTGCTGTGTGTGCCTTGCAGCCCTTGCAGGTGGATTGCAGGCATTGCTCCTCCTCCTAAGCCCCCCTCCACTGCCTTGCCTCTCGTGTCTTTGCCTCAGGCCAAAGCATCAGTTGCTGTGTATTCAAACACGTTATTGAAGGTGGGGAGAGACGAAAGTTTAGCACGGGCCTGAGCCTTTTACGAGAATATTTTTTCCATGATAAAACTGACAACAGTGCGAAAGGTTTTTTCTTAAAGAGGTAATAAATATTATTATCTCTTTGACATTGCAAATGTTTAACCGAGACGAATGGTGCAGAAAACATGATAACAGGTAGAGGTTAACGGAGTATCTTAACTTATATTGTACTTTTTAAAGTAACATCTACTTTAGCCTGTAATCAGTGTAGAGTAAAATCTATTTTGTAGACCCTAATGTTTATTACAATATACATTATTTACAATTTGTACTTTGCTATATCTTGCAGTAAATTTGTTAAAGTTAATAATAGTAAATTTGTATTTTATTAATAAAATACAGTAAGAAATAAATGTACTGTATCATGATGGTTTAAAGTTCACATTTTATTTGTAAAATTTACAGTAAAATATTGATTTTAAAATCATGTCAAGGGGAAAAGGGTGCTTGAGAGATGTTGGATTCCATCAGATTATTTTTAGAAATAAGAATTTGAGAAGCTATTAAAGGTAAGATAACACGAAACATCGATTTTTGTAGTCCCATTTGATTAACATGTAAACCTTAGCAACCTCATAATGATTCTGAATTTTTTTTAGAGACAGTTCTTAGCACCAAAAAAATGTAGAACAAATTTCAAAACAATCGGTTGATCCGATTTTTTAAAATTAATTTATGTATTACTGTAGTTTAGGTCTCCAAAATCAATTTAAAAAAATCAGATCGACCGATTGTTTTGAAATTTTGTCTTCATTTTTTTTATGTTTAGAACTGTCTCTCAAAAAAAATATATATATATATTATGAGGTTGCTAAGGTTTACATGTTAATCAAAAATGGGACTACTACAATCAATGTTTCGTGTTATCTTACCCTTAATATAAAAAAAAAACGTAAAAAAAAACAACCTTAAACTCTTCCTTCCTAGCAGATATATAAGGGTACCATGAGTACATAATGTCTTAAATACAATGGAGTATTGATCTCAAAATATTTTATTGCAGAAATAGATAGAGGATGCAAAGTTATGCCACTCTGATTTTTTTCAGAATTTTGTAAAGGCCGGGACTTATTGCTAAAAAGTTTTGCCAAGGTTGGGTTTGAACCCACACCCCTTTTAGATCCTATCTTTTTATTAAGAAAGGCGTCACTTTCTCTGTACTTTCAGCATTTTTTTTTTTAAAAATACAGTAATATTTGGACCCTAAATAAATCTGACAATATCGGAGTAGAATTACTTTGCACGTTTGCACCCTCTATCCATTTCTACAATAAAAAAATTTAGGTTAATTCTCCATTGCATTCTAAAGTCCTTGATCAAGGTCATTCATCCATGCTAGTTTAATAATAAATTATTGTAAGCAGTGGTGGCATTTCTTAGGGAAGAGGGGGGGGGGTCTCCCCTCTTCTCACCCTAACTGGATCACATAGTAAGAAGGAAATTTATTCCCCCAAGCAGTTCTGCATTTGACTATTTCTTTTGTTTAGCTTTTTTTTCTTCTTTTTTTCTGAACATTGCCTGTTACTATTCATATGTTCTATGTATATTTTAAATTTAAATAAAAATATAATATTTAAATATTCAATATTATTTTATTATTTTAATATTTTATTTTTTTTTAAAGCAAGCTGGGAAGGGTGTACAGTAAAAACTTGTTATTACACAACTTGTTTGGTAAAACTCGATTTTGAGTAACAAAGATGGCGGTCTCATCAAAAAATTAGAGGCTTCAAGTGTACCCCGGCGGGAAAATTAATCTCCAAAAGCCACCATATTACAAAATTTGAACTTTTTCTCAGTAACTATTAAAGCTATTAATTTGAAACCATCTTCTACCCCCCCATTTAGAGGTCCTCTGATAATGAATCAAGAACCTATTTTTTTCTAAAAAATTTCTTTACTGCCAAAAAGCAATTATAAGTTTTTTTACATAATTTTGGATGGGACGGTGGGAACACTACAAAATCAGCTGACTTGAAGCCTCTATTAGCGTAACATGAATAGGAGAAACCCGATATCAGATACTTAATATACAGTTTGTCAACTTGTTTTGATAATCAAACAGGATATTACAAAATAACTTACATCAGCATCAAGTATTACTTAATTTTTTCTTGCATGCCAATATTGTGTCATTTGTATTTGTTGCAAAACCACCTCAAGCACTGATATATTAATAGACTGCATAAACATAATCTAGTCGCATGTACCGCTGTTATCAGTATTGTTTACAAAGTTTGCGTGGCTCAAGGCAGAACTTTGTTATTTTAAACTTTTAAATCTTTTACTATTAACATTAATATTTCAAAATACTGTACTTCCTTCCTAACTGTATTGATACTTCATTGAATATATATTCAACAATATTTGTTTATAGTGTTTATACAAAAATAGAATTTGCTCTCTTAAATTGTGGATTATATTTAATTAGTGAATCATAATTAATGACTTGTTTATATTATATAAATATTTTTTATTTATTTTATTTTTATTTATTTATTTCACCCAAGGTATACACACATATGAACAAAAATAATGGGTGTGGGTAGCAAGCAAGGCACTAATAAGTACCATATCACAGTTAAGTGGCTGCTAACCTGCAAACATACACAACATGCTAAAGCAATAAGCCAGGGTCAAACTAATATTACTAACTATTTTTAACAATATAATAATTTTTAAGAAAAGAAGGAAATTGTTTAACGTCACATAGTTTTACATTACAAGGCAACTTATTCCACTCAGACACAGACCTAAAAAGGATACCCTTCTTATACAACTCTAAACTAGCTTTCGGTGGAATAAGATTAACAACCCCTTCCTGCCCTCTAACAGGATAAAACAAATATGCCTCACTACATTTTTTATTATTATTATTATTATTGTAGCTATTTAATTATACAGATCAACCAAGGTTATACAACATAACCTTATTGGTTGATACAAGTTACTTCTTCAAGACCATATTATATCTTTAAATTTAATCTTAATTTACAAAGTTAATATTTATTTTATAGTAATTTATACATTACTGATGGTCATTCATGCTCATCTTTCCTCTCTCTCCCTAACTGCTGGATAACTTTAATAAATCATACAGTAACCCTTTTTTTTTTATTAAAAACAAATTTATTGACCTGTGATTATGATTAATATAAAATCTTGCATCAAATTAGGCCATGGCCACTCATATTCATTTGAGTTTGTTATAGCAATATTGTTGTTAAGTTTGAATGCTCACACCAATATCAGAAAATTCTGTGGTGAGCTAACATTGTAAAATAAAGTAAAAAAATGCAGCCAGTGTAAATATCATTCAGACTGCAGAATGGAGTATCGACTTCATTTTTTTTTTTTTGTTATTATTTTTGCAGAAATGGATAGTGGGTGCAAAGTTGTGCTACTCTGATTTTTTTCAGATTTTTTTACAGACCAGGAACTATTTTTAAAAAATTATTGAAAGTCCTTTTCATGACATCACGTGGCGGCAAGTCCTATTATTTATTTATTTCTTAATTAAGGAGAGACGCCTCATAACGTCACAAAAAGGACTTTCAATAATTTTTTAAAAAATAGTTCCAGGGCTCAAAAAAATCTTAAAAAAATCAGAGTAGCATAACTTTGCACCCTCTATCCATTTCTGCAATAAAAATTTTTGAGGTAGGTAGATACTCCAATAAAGAAGAACAACACCAAATATTATCTTCTTCTTTACTTATGCCCACGTATTGGTTATTACACCATTTTACTTCTAGTAAGCTAATAGAGAAAGGATTCTTTTCTCTCTTCATGTTGCCAGGCAACAAGTCAAGTTCAATAGTTAATGCAGAGCATCTAAATAGATGCCCTCTGTCTTGAGGTTCATTTTTACATAATTTACAAATGTCACTGTCTTGGATTTTAAATTTCTTCTGATAGCATCCAAGATAGTCGTCACCTGTATCTAATCTGAATTTAGCAGTGTCTGTGAGTCTATTATAAGTATGAGTTCTGGCTGATTTAAATATGAGATCTCCCCATGCTTTAGTACCACCAAATATTATGGTAATACAATAAAAACGGTGACTTGTGCCGACAGATACTGGCTGCTACGACGGTTCGACGACTAGCGGTGGTAGATGTGGAGAGGGGGGACCAGCTGCTGGCCTACGACAACTGTGCCTTCAACGGTCGCGACCGCACGGGTCTGGCCACGGATCCAGTGTGTCCGAACATGGCCGTCTCTGTAGCCGTCAATGGCAAGGGGCTCACCCTGCTGGACCTGAGAATGCCTCTCCCTCTAGACTTTCTATATGATGTGAGTATAACAAGCAAAATTTTTTTTTTATTTATTTATTTATTTATTTATTTATTTATTTATTTATATTGAAATAAATTTATTTATAATAAAGGAGAAAAGCCTATGAGACAAATGAAAAAGATTTGCTATGCAGTCCATTGACAGTAGTGTTCATTCACCCAATTAATGACATAAGTGTAGTAATGACCATCTTTACTGAGGTTTCCACGTTCCCTTAGTTAAAATAAGCAACTGCTCTGATGAATATCTTGACAGTAACCACAGAAGCCTTCCCTCTCCTTTGATCCCACACTAATGTTATTACCACATGTCAGTCTGACCTGGATGTGAATGTCCGCAGCTCCACGGCAGCACCATCCGTGATGTGACGTTCCTCGACCCCTCGTGGCCGTGGGCGAGGGGACACCAGAGTGCGCTGCTCAGTGCCAGCGGAGACGGAACTTGCAAGGTGGGACAGCAAAATAATAATGGACAACCTGCATGAAAATTTTTATTGCAGAAATGAAGAGAGGGATCGGATGCGGATGCGGATGCAGATGCAAGATGCACACGGATGCGCAAAAATGGGCTTGCATCCGCATCCGTGCATCCCAGATGCACAGGAAAAAATGAATGCATCCGGATGCGCATCCCAGATGCACGGGGAAAAATGAATGCATCCGGATGCGCATCCCAGATGCATGAAAAATAAATTTGCATCCGGATGCGCATCCACGGATGCACGAAAAATAAATTTGCATCCATTTAACACTTTTTTTTTCTCTTTTTTATCAGGTTTTTTGGTAATTGCCTCTAAATAAATCTTTAACACGAGGCATATTTTTTAACTTTATTTGCCACTTGTCGTTTAAAAATTACAAGAATCAAAGTGTGTTATAAAAACCAAAGATCGGATGCGGATGCAGATGCAAGATGCACACGGATGCGCAAAAATGGACTTGCATCCGCATCCGTGCATCCCAGATGCACGGGAAAAAATTAATGCATCCGGATTCGCATCTCAGATGCATGGAAAATAAATTTGCATCTGGATGCGCATCCCAGATGCATGAAAAATAAATTTGCATCCAGATGCGCATCCATGGATGCACGAAAAATTAATTTGCATCCGGATGCGCATCTCGGATGCACGAAAAAAACGTGTGCATCCGGTCCCTGAGAGAGGGTATCAAATTATACCACTCTGATTTTTTTCAGATTTTTTTTTAGTCCCGGAACTATTTTTAAATAATTATTGAAATTTCTGTAAGTTAAGTTGGCACCCCTGATCCTTAATAAAAAAAAAAGATAGGGACCAGAAGCCTATTGACGCCTCCAGGGGACGTGGCCGCACTTTCAATACCAGTAACTATTTAAAAATAGTTTCCGGTCTCTGAAAATTTTGAAAAAATCAGAGTAGCACTACTTTCCACCCTGTATCCATTTCTACAATAAAAAATTTTAAGGTTGATACTTTATTGTTGGAATATTATTTGTCTATCTTAATGACACTTTTCTTCCTCAAATTCTAATTCGTCTGAATGTTCCGTGACTGTCGTTGATCATGTCCAGGTATCCACGCTGGATGGACGAGTGCTTCACGTTTTCCAAGCCGGCCACCAGGTCAACACAATCTGCCCCACCCCGGAGCCCTTCAGCGACTCTGCTGAGGACGGCTTTAACAGTAAGCTCAAAGTCTGTGAGACGAGTGCTTGTAAAGTTGGTCTCAAAGAGACACTACACACACAGGTTCAAAACCAGATAAATAACATTTATTTGCAATAAAGGCTACACAGAGAAATGTAAAAAAATATCTGGTTTTGAAGTTAACCGTCTCAGCTTGGAGTATTGAAATAGAGTATCTTTCAAGCAGCCATTATCATTATTAACACTACAATTACCAGGGGGAAAGGGGGAGAGGTCATGACAACCCGTAATAATTTTTTATAGCGGGAAAAATATGAAATACTGCTCAATAGTGGGTCGTTCCCCCACCCCCTTGCTAGGGTTAAGCATACAGTCATCAAAATTTCTAAATTTTGTGTGTAGTAAAGAGTTTTTTCTTAATTTATAAAAGTAACGTTTAGGAGAGGGAAAAAGAATTATTGGGGTTGTATCAAGCATTGATTAGTATTATTATTTTAAATGAACTATAGTTACAATACTTTTTTTAAAAAATATTGTTCTTCTTTTAACCATTTGATTGTGTGAAATATGAATTACTGTATACCTATCTTGTCCTACCGTTACAATCATTCCAATGTTATTTGATTGTGTTACTACTGCCATGTAAATGACACAACATCTTCTCAGCTCAACTTTGTCCTCCAGGTGTGATCATGTGTGGTGGGGATATCGTCTCTGCGTACGTGCCGGACTACGGAGTCAAGGAAAGGCTCAAGGAGCACCGAGAGATGCCCGTCTGGAAACTGAGGTGGGTGCATTGTCTGTGAAACTGGTCTTGAAATATGAAGAGAGAAGAGAAAGGGTTATCTGGCTCACTACAAATAAAATGGCTTAAGGCTTAACCTGAGAAATTTTGACGAAATATGTCATAGCGACAGATGTTCTTCAAATTAATTATGTAGACTTACAGCAGTCTTCATATTAGTCTTGATTTTTTTCAGAATTTTTTAACCATTGGTTATTTTATAATTAATTTAAATCAAATGTGAATTTTGTAACCTTCCAATGTTAAATTTGTGAATTAGCATACAGTATTGCAAAAAAACTATACAACAGATTCTTTTATTATTATTTTTTTTTATTTATTTTTTTTTTCCTTATTTTTTAGACTATTTTTCTGAGTTGTTTTCATATTTTTCGAACCGTGGCGTTTATTGTTATTAATAAGCGATGAGAAATGTGGCAACGCTCTACAGGGACTGTAGTCACCTCCCCCTCTTCCACAATTTACCCCAATTAAAACAATTTAACGAGCCCATTTTTTTAATTTTCAGCATAGGGCTTTCTCATGGAGAGACAAACTAAGAACTTAATTAAAAAAAATTGGCTTGTTAAATTGTTTTAAAACTTTTTCTATGGCTTTTAGGCACTAATATCTGCCTCTCAAATAAATTTCAGAATTTTTGTGAATTTACTAAGTTTTACATGTTAATCAAAGGGGAGTGTGTCGAACAGCTGATCGACGTTACCTCTACCTTAAAAAAAAAGAAGTTGGCTTAGAGAAATTTTTGAACATTTTGTCGCTGCAGACATTGACATCACCTGATTCCAGGTACACGTCCAACGGCTCCCTGCTGTACTCAGTTGGAGAGGACGGTATTCTGAGACGGTACCGCCGTTACCCTGACCGTCACGAGTACCTCGGTCCCGTCTACCAACACCGACTGGACGTCCAGGACCTTGACATATCTCCCTTCGACGAATGTATCCTTGTCTGGCAGTGTCTAAATTGTATGTCATGCTTACCGACAAAATAGGTACAGTAGTGCTCTGTAGTGTAGTAGTTAGTACCCCTGGCTCTGGTCCGAGAGGTCCCCGGTTCGATTCCCGAACACGGCAGACTTTTCGTGACTTGGGAAGGGTGTGTGACTGATTACTAGATTATGGAGTTGGTAGGAGGAAGGCAGCTTACGGCTGTCTATACTCCGCTGCCCTGCAGTATTGCACTACCACTGCAGGCTGCACAGATCTGGTAGTAGGAGCCCAGAAGAGTGCAGGAAATGGTTTTGGGAGCCTGGTAAGCCCCAGCATGGTCACAAGATAACTCTTACTGACAAGGCTAAATATCGGCCTGGCCACACCCGAAAGGGTAAAATGGTGTCAAGGGTATTAATTAATTTTTACTATATTTACTATACAGTACATATATTTTGTTTATTAATTTCATCAATTTTTTATTTGTGTAATTCAATTAAAAAAAAAAAAAAAAAAAAAAAAACAATGAAATGAAATGAAGCGTGTTTCCCAGCGTCTCTGCTACTTTCCTTGACAGATATTTTCAGATATTGTGACTGGCTCCAAGGACAAATCTGTTGGAATATTAAGACTTGGTTCTCCAAATCACGGCTGTACAGAATATTGTGAACTTACATGATTAGAACATCCATCTAGTGCCTAAAGTGCTGTGTTATATTTCAATTTAAAAACACTCAACAAATTAATAATTATAACGAGTGATAAATTTAAAAACAACGTCCAACCTTTTTTTTTTTTTTTTATATAATTTCATTATCATATCAATTTTTATTCTGAAATTTCTTTAGTTAAATAAACACCATAAAGTGTTCTAAAAAAAAATAATTATGATATGAAATATGGAATAAACAATTGTAATTATAATGGTATGGTTACCAAATTAATTGACTATATATAATTGTATCTAATAATTAAGCTAGGTAAAAAAAAAAAAAAATGGTATTTTTTTTTTTCATTAATATTGTATTTTGTACTACTGTATTTGTTGTTTTTGACTGTGTTTCTAATAATCATTTAAATATGTCATTTGTATAATATTTTTTGTTGTTATTGACACCTTTGTGAATTAAGTTAAAAGTTTTTTCTGTATAATTAAGTTACAATATGATCCTGCAAGAATTCTGTTTTTAAGGTAGAGATAACGCCTATCAGCTGCTCGACGTAGATCACTTTGATTAACATGTATACCTCAGCAAATTCACAAAAATTCTGAAAATTTTTACAGAGGTAGATATTAGTGCCTAAAAGCCATAGAAAAAAATTCAAGACAATTCAACGAGACTATTTTTTTTTTAATTAAGTTTTTAGTTACTCTCCATGGGAAAGCCTTATGGTGAAAATCAAAAAAAAAAAAAAAAAAAAAATCATTAAAAAAATTGACTTGTTAAATTGTTTTGAAACTTTTTCTACGGCTTTTAGGCACTAATATTTAACTCTCAAAAAAATTCCAGAATTTTTGTGAATTTGCTAAGGTTTACATTTTCATTAACGGAACCTATGTCAAACAGCTGATTGGCATGATCTCTACCTTTTCAGGGTCTATCCTAGTCTAGGAAAAGTAATTTTTCTTTCTTATCGAATCTCAGACAATGCATGGAAATTGTAAAAATGGCTTGTAAAATTTAATTATTGACCTTAGTCATACCTGGAATGAGTCAGAAAAAAACTTAAAAAAGAAACAAAATTAAATAATTTTATCATTCATTAGTTTCAGAATATTCATAGGGTATAATATAGTATCATTTTTGGTTATCATATATAATGGGTACATAATACAACTTCATACTGTATTATTTTTTGAACCGTCGCAGTCCCTAAAAAAAATCCTTGCCATTAAATTAACTTTCAAAATTACATGCCAGATAAAAATAAAGTTTCTTGGATAATAATCCAGTTGGACTATGGTCCCAATTATCCCATTTTTATACAATTAAGAACAGCTTGAACAATTCCTTGTTTCAAAATTATATGAAAGTCTTATTAATTCAGGGGATCCAAATACAAGATCTTAAATGACTGAGATCAATTATTAAATTCTTTGCTATTAAAGTGAACAGTTCTCTTTTTAAAGGTGTTATGTGTAATTAAAAGTTATCTGCTTGATATTGTAGACACAGTATTGTTGGGAAATTTCTGTTCTGTGAAGTTGATGATTTATATGTTAACCTCTGGGAAATTAATTTTTAACTACTAGCGCCAACAATGTCATTACGTTGTGTGCTCTGGTGGCTAAAATCAGGTACTATATTGTCATGGTTAAAAAAGCTTTAAAGGACACACATTATAAACAATGTTTTGTTATAAAAATTGCAAGTAGAAGACTTTGAAATAATTCTTGTACTCATCAGAATGTTGCATTCCTATTTTCTAGGGCATCTTAGCATTGGCTAATCAGGCAACAGTAACATTCTGAGTTTTAATTGTTAAAAATGAAATTAAAATTTAATTATCGTCCAGAAAATTGATGTATTGATTAGTTTTTGATGCAAATATTTGTATGTATTTTTAAAATTTATTTTGTTTCTCATGATAACAAGAAAGAATATAATTTTGATGGTAATTACATCAATAATATAAACAACCTACATGATTTTTTTTATTGTAAAAATAAATAGGGGTGCCAAATATGATACTCAGATTTTTTTGAGTACAGGAATTTTTTTTAAAAGAAATTATTGAATCGGCGGCCACACCCCCTGAAGGCGTTTAGGCCCTATCCCTCTTATTAAAGAACCAGGGGTGCCAGCAGAATTTGCAGAATTTTCAATAATATTTAAAAATAGTTCCAAGGCTTAAAAAAAAAAATAATAATAATAAAAACTGAAAAAATTGATAGTAACACAATTTGGTACCTTTTATTTATTTTTGTAATAAAAAATTATCATGCAAGTTGTCCATTAAAGTTTGAGCTCTCCCGAATAGTACATGTGACTTTTGTTAATGAAGTTCCCATTGGAGTTATGTCCTTTCTTTTTAAGTGTCTTGTTTATGAAGGGACTATTGTAAGAGGCCAGACAAACTACATAATAATATAAAATAGCATCTTAATCTCTCATAGAACAAAAAAAATTGGTTTCATATCTAAATTTAATTTTCAAGAAGGCTCATTGTGCTTTGGTTTATAATAAAAAATATAGTCTTTAGTCTTTATTAGTTTGTTAAGGGTAGATTCGGGTAGTGAGCAAATTTTAATGTTATAATTTTAAGGTGTGTGAAATTTTCCATGTTTTTTGGGAGATTAAGAAAGGGGCAACCCCAACCTTTGAATTTACCACTACTGAGCTATTAGGACTGCAAAGTATTTTATTTATTTATTTTTTTACAACAGAAACTTCAATCGTTTGGTAAATATTTGTGAATTTTGCAGTCCTGTAATTACACTAAACAGACCACTAATGATTTGGCATTATAATGCATCTGATAGATTCCAATGGAGTATCAATCTCATTTTTTTTTTTATTGCAGAAATGGATAGAGGGTGCAAAGTTATGCTACCCTGATTTTTCCCAGATTTTTTAGAGCCCGGGAACTATTTTTAAAAAATTATTGAAAGTTCTTTTTGTGACGTCACGCGGCGGCAAGTCCTATCTTTTTCTTAAGGATTAAGGAGCGGCGTCTCGTGACGTCACAAAAAGAACTTTCATTAATTTTTTAAAAATAGTTCCTGGGCTCTAAAAAATCTGAAAAAAATTAGGGTAGCATAACTTTGCACCCTCTATCCATTTCTGCAATAATAAAAAAAATGAGGTTGATACTCCATTAACTTCCTACTGCCTGTTAATTTACGTATTAAAGTGTTTTTCTTTTATTCTGGTTCTTATATTTTGTATTTCATTTGCTTCTTTTTTTTATGTAAAATTTGTTGTTTTTTTAAAGCGTTATTTAACGAAGCATTAAATTCAAGAATTAAAATTATATTAAAATGAAACATTAAAGTTATGTCAAATGACATTTTTTTTACCATTTTCTCAAACAAATCGGTAGCTAAATTTGTTTGTTTTAATATAATTTGGTGCTTTGTTTTTTTGTTGTAAATATATAATATTGTAAATTCTAAAGTGAAATAATTAAGGAGTGTAGTGTGTAAATATAATGTCCTGTATTGCATGAATGATTTAATTAATTAAAATTTTAGTTGTTTTTTTTTTATAGGAAAGTTTCAAAATTAGTCTTGTTTAGATAATTAAAATGTAAAACGAAAATTAGACATCTACTACAAAACAAACATCCTCTGATTCAATGACTGAAAAATTTCTCCGTTTTATAAAAAAAATGAAAATTAGAAATGAACTAAATTTGAAAAGAATTAAAGTATAGTCTGTCTGGGTTATCTAAACTTTCTCCTTTGTCCTCCAGTTCAATCCTAATAGTAGGGTCAAATAACATCAGGTAACCTGGGTAGACTATGTTGTGATTGAATACAAAATAATAGAAACTGCTTTTAATGGTAAGGTAACACGCCCAATGTTAAAAAAAAAAAAAATCCACACTTGAAAATTATGAAAAAAATTTAAAATGTTCTCTACATCCCCTATCAGTAGTTAAAATATCAGGTATACAAATTCGAGCTAGTTTTTAAGTTATGAATTTTTAAAGTTGACTAACTTAACATGTATGTTCCATTTCTCCATGTTAAAGTAGTCAACTTTAAAAATTAATAACTCAAAACACTGCTGATATTTTAGCTACTGATAGGGGATATAGAGGAGAACATTTTAAATAATATTCATGTGAGGGCATTGTTTTTTAACATTGGACGTGTTACCTTTTACCCTTAAAAACACATGAAAAGTATTATCTCGTGTTATTTTGTCACTTAAGGGTAAGGTAACACGCCCATTGTTAAAACGAAGTTAATACGCTATCACGGTATATTATAATTATAATTTGATTGTTGAAAAAAACACAATATGATCCTCCAATTCATATCTAATTAAGATTGAAAGTCACATATTTTTTTTTTCTAATAATTATTCATTTTAAATTGTAAAATGATAATAATTAGTAAATTGTAATTGAGCAGGAAAATATGTACATTTTGTAGAAATTTGAACTTGTATAAAATTTAAGATACATTAATTAATTGACATTAATATTAAGTAAAAAAAGGGTGAGCATGTATTGTTAATATTAATATGCATGATTAAGTGAATTTGTGATGTAAAAAAAAAAAAAATGATTGAAATTGTAAAAGGTAAATAACAAAATTAATGTAAAATTGATGGCTTTAAGCCGATAATAAAAACACCAACCTTTTATAGATCTGAAGTTTTTTCATTATGATCATTTTAAATTTTATGGATGAAACTCAGTTGATAGTTCAGAATCATCTCACTAGAATTAAGGTAAATCAGTTTTGTGAAAATTAAGGTGGAAGTTTTTAACATGGAGCCTTATGGATGGAAATGGAATTTTTGTGAGGAAACGGCCCCCTTGAATTTGCTGAAATCATGATAAGCGATTAGGTTTTAGAACACTCTTGAATTTTTTAAAATTTATTTCTTTTGATTCTGTCATTAAGCTAATTATTTACATTTAAAATCCCTTATAACTAATAATTGATTATTGTTTTCTGTGGTTTCCATCACTGAATACAGGGGCAGTATGTTATGTTTATGTACCTAATACAAGGCCTGTCCCTGCCTATAATTTCTGGAGTAGATATTAGAAAACCTAAAGTTAATTAAGGGATGAAAGAGAACACCGACCATGTTCTTTTAGTTCCATTTGATTATCATGGAAACCTTAGCAGACACAAAAATTCTGAAATTTTTTTGAGACAGATTTTAGTACCTAAAAGTCAATGATTAAAATTCAAAACAATTGTTTTTTTAATTAAATTTTTAGTTTGGCTCTCCATGAGAAGGCCCTATGCTGAAAATTAAAAAAAAAAAATTAATTAAAAAAAATCGGCTAAAATAATTGTTTTGAAATTTTTTCTGTGGCTTTTAGGTACTAAAATCTGTCTCTCAAAAAAATTCCAGAATTGAATTATATCAGGCCTGTTCGTAAACGCTGCTCGGTGTACACTTTCTACACCCAATCGACCTTATATCCCATGTACATAAGGTCGATTGGGTGTAGAAAGTGTACACCGAGCAGGGTTTACGAACAGGCCTATTATAACTAAATAAGAAAATTGCAGGTACACCATCATAATATATATGAAATTTTGGTGCTGTAAATATTTTTTTATGATATTATTTTAAATTTTAAAGATAAACCTCAATTGATTGAGATCTCAGAATCTGCCCACTTTAATTTAAGTAAAATCTCAGTCTGATCAGTTTTGTGCAAATTGAGGTATAAGTTCAAGTTTTTTATGGACGGAAATGGAACTGTTGTGAGAAAACGGCCCCCTTGAATTTGCTCAAATTGTGATCAATGATTTCAAAGTCCACAAGCTCCTTAATTATTTATAATTGTTTTTCTTTCATAAAAATAAAACAATTGATATTTTTTAGGAAACTTTCAATTTATTTTATTGGTGAGCACACAAACATTTTTGTATATTATATAATTTGTTATAATAATCTGAGAACTGAACAGGAACCAATAACAGAGGACTTTTAATTAATCTAATAACAATATTTTTTTATTTTTTGTGAAGACATTTAATAATAGTATTTTTACTTTTTTTTTTTACAGATATTTTCTTTTTAAATCATAATTTATTTTCATTAAGTTTGTGTTATTATATAAATCACTTATTATACATTCATTCTGACATTCAGTATACCTTCAAGGGCACTGGACTATTATTATTTTACATTTTTGTTTTCTTTTAAAAATAAACAAAAAAAGATATTATTTGTTGTTTTTTTTTTACTATTTTTATATCTTATTTAACACAATAAATACACGGGTAATAAATAGCACATTTTTCTAATGTAATTTATGTTTTATAGTCTAATTTTCTGTCGAAATCAAAGTTAAAAAATTTAAACTGTTCTGTACATATTCAATATTTTTATAAATTCTATAATGATTCATCATTAATTGATTAAAAATTAATAAATAATTATCAATTAAACTGATATTAAAAAAATAACATAAAAATCACATTTAGAAACATGTGCTTTAATAACAAATATATTAGTATCTTGGCTTTTCTAAACAGCAATTTTAAATTCCAATGGACACACAAGAAACATCTTATAATTTTCTGCTTTATTCTAATTTCCATTTAATTTTACTTTTAATATCTCATAATTAATAAATATCAACATTTTTTTTAATCAATGTTATCAGTCTGTATTAATCCAACATCTGCATTTTTTTTAATTATTGTTATTATTATAATATTTAATTGATAAACTAAAAGCACCAGGAATCTACAATAATTTTAATTAAAATTTAAAAAAATTATAATTATATCCAATTAAATGTTAGAGGGTATAAATTATATAATATTTTGTAATTTTTGTAATATTTATTTTACCTCTGCCCTGTTAAAAACAATTGATTCAGGTAAGAAAAAAAAAATGTTTTAAAAAATATGTGCATCAAATTTTAATTTTGAGATTTTTTTTTTTTTTAATAATTGTGCGTATTGCAAAAGAAATATTTTTTGATTGACGTAAAAAACAGTAATTACAGGATTAAAAACACAACAACATAAAACAATTATATACTAAACAATAATGTCAATAAATAACCACCAGGGCTAAATAAATGACTAAAATAATTATTTTCTATAATATTTCACACAGGTTAAGAGCAGTAGTAAATTATTTTTAAAAACGATAAAACAATAAAGTTAATTACACCCTGCTTATACCATAAAATTCTACAACAATTAATTTGCATTACTTTTATTATTATTATTTTTTTTTAATTAAAACATACATTTAATAAAATTTTATATTGTTTGTATCGTTTTTTTTTTTTATCAAAATTTTTAGTTCATCTAGAAATGACCAGCATTAACTCTAGATCCAATTTTTTTACAATAAGAACTAAAAATATTTGATTTTAAAATAATTGTGTTTTTTTTGCATATGCTTGGGTATTTTTCATTATATATTTATCACTTTCTAAGATATTACTTTACTAAAAAAATGAGCTCTAAATATTTTTTTTTATAATAATAAACATTCCACTTACAACTTTCCACATTTAATTATTATTAAATAATCACTATTTAATTAAAGTACACACTCACTCATCACACATATTTTTTTTTTAATTATTATTCCTTTGTCCATAATTACAGTGATAATATTTTTATTACAATTATTTTTAATTTTATCTTCAAATATATAGCAGTTCATTTGTTTATTTATAATATATAATTTTCAGTATTAAGAAAAAAAAATTATATCAAATAATTTTAATTAAATTCCTTGTTAATTAAAAATTAATTAATTCAATGTGACCTGCACTTGAATTAAAAATTATTTAATTAATTAAAAAACAAACCACAAGACTGAAAATTAAATTGTACATAACATATTTAAAAATTAAATAAAAATACTTCATTAAAATATTTAAAAAATGAAGATATTTTGTTTGTTTTTATTTCTATCATTTAATATTTTTAAATTCTTTGGTATATCTCTCTGGCAGGATAAAAATATCGTTTTTAATAATAAATTTATCCAAATATTATTATTTAAAAATATGAGATGTTTTTGTTTATAAAATATTTTTTTATAATTACAAGACCTGCTTGTAAATTAAAAAAATATTAATTACAAATATAACAGAAAGAAGAAAAAAAAAAATGCTCTATTTTAAACAAAACAAATAGAGAGCAATATTTTTTATTATTACAAAACAAAAAGAAGCACTGATATATTTATTATTTACTTCTTAACCACCATTGTTGCACTTTTTCATGCAATTTTTTACAAAATCCCATTAACCTCCGTCACATCGGAGCATTTTCTGTGTCTTCTTCCCCTCCCCCTCCTGATTCATCATCATTTTCTTCTAACGTAACTTGAAATCTAATTCCTTCATTTGAACTTCCCGCCACTGCATCTTCGTCATCTTCTCCCTCTCTTCTTTCTCCTTCATCATCAAAATCATCATCTCCACAGTCATCTTCCTCTCGAAGGTCGAGGGATTGAGAAGCAGGGGGACTTGGAGGAATCATTCCTTGGTACCAGTCACGGTTTTCTTCTAATGTATCCAGGATGTCTTGGGCGTCAGGGTGAACTAGGTCAGCCCAGGTTTCCCATAGAGGATGAACAATGTAGTCAATGAAGCCAACCTGAAATCAAAATTGAGAATGTTATTTATAACAACAAATTAATGCTTTTTAACTCCCATACTCATGCTGTAACAGCTGTCAAGACTTGTTTTTTTATTTGCTTGCTTAATTAATTTGTAAGATCTGAGATTCCAATTCTTTATTTTTTTACAACGTTCACCAAGTAATATTCTCCAGTTGCTATTACCCACTATAGAATGTATTACTTTTTTAAGTTTAAGTACACTATTAATATTTAATTATATTTTTAAGTAAATTCTAAGCATTTCTGTGATATCTTATTTTATAATTTATTCTACAGTATTATTACTTGTAATTAAAAATAGTTATCGATAATTTAATAAATTATTTATTAATAAAAAAGTTAGAAAATAGTGTAATATTGTAAATAAGTTATTAAAATAAATTAATAAAGATTCTGAAGAATTATTACATCGATGACAATTAAAATTCTAATTAGCAAAAAACAAAATTAATATGAATTAGCCTGCATGTAATTTTGATGCAATTTTCATCAGTAGATCACCTTTAGAATTGACAACATATAACTTTTTTCTTTATTTATTTCAACATACTTAATTAATACAAACAATGGTAATAATTGCAGCCTGCAATGTAGCTTAAAGTATCATCTTAAGCTTCATCGATATGTAAAATTGTAAAGGCTTAATCATAATTAACTTAACTCACATTGCCGTAAGGGCTATGAATTAATTGACTTTACGCCTATATGTATAGCTTCTCTTGCGTTATATCAGCCAATCAGAAACTTCAAAGCTCTTACGGTGATGCAAGGTGGCATTCTGGTTCACATTTAACTTGATTTTCGTCGTATTTATAACGTCTTTAGTCATTGGTGTGTTGTTTGTAACGAAGAACTTTATTGGCCGAGCCGAGCGTTTCCGATGAAAACCAAGTTAAATAATTATGAACCTTAGTATAATTATGACAGCTTTTATAAACATAAAAAAATGTACCAAAAGGGGGTTTAAGTTTACCTGTGATTTTTCAATGGTGGCTGAATGTCTATCACACATGGGACTGATGTCCATCTGCTGTTCACGCTCTTTGTCTCCCTGAAGGAAGAATTCTTCCATGATTCGGTCCACCCACCGTCTGTAGAGGGCCAGGGGCTTGGTGGGGTTGCTCAGGTCTGCACAGTGAACCAGGTTCTGTAGCACCTGAATACGGTCCGTGTAGTTGTCCAGCAGAAGCACTCCGGAACCAGCCACCTTCTTGGTCTCCACCATCGTCTTCAGGTCAGCAAGGAGACTCATGTGTTTGGACATGTCAGTGGCCAGCACCTGAGGAAGGCAAACAAACATTGAGGTTGCAGTTTTATAGTCTGCAAGTCTGAAAACATTGATCTTATTTTTATTTTGACTTTTTACTTCTATCAGTTTTGTTTGAAAATAAATTTTGAATTGTATTGTTGTATAAATTATTTATATAAAATAATAATTATTATTTAAAAATATATATTTTATTAAGTTTAATGTTTGCAAAATACTTTTTAGTATATTAACAAAATTGATATCAATATAATACTGTATATTGTGTTACATATTTTGTTATTATTTTATATTTTTGCTGTCTAACTTATGTAACAGTACGTCAATTACAAAATATGGAAAAGTCTACACTGTCAGTTCAAAAACCAAAAAAAATTTAAATTGACTTTTTAATAAGTTAATGCATTAAATTACTTAAATAATTTTAAATAGGAAAAGTGAAGTGGAGAAAAGAAAATTGGATTACGAATATTATGTTATTAGTATTCAATTGAAGTTAGAATTTATCCCCTTGAATTTAGGCAACTTGTTCAGCATCTAAATGAAGCGGGTTACATGTCTCGAAGGGGCAATGACGTTTGGGTCTCGTACGTTGATTTGGCAGTGTATTATTTGTGCAAAGAAAAAAGGCAATGTCTATATTGGAGAACATTATGCGCGATATTTAATTTTAATGGTATGTATGTATTATTGGGTGAAATAATAAATAAATAAAAAATTGAAATACGTGACAGCATAGTGAAAAGTTCTTTTCCTTTTTCAATTAGGGAGTTTTTTTGCTGACTTTGCTTATAATGTAATTTATTGAATAGAAATGGGAAAAAATAACGTTTTCTTGTTGCATTTCAATATAAATATATATTTCTTTTAGATTTTACTTCAAATGCCAGACACTTTTGTATTAAAAATTTAAGATGCGGGATGAAGGTATGTGATGGTTGGATGGAGTTCATATGACAAGTGGTGACAACTCACAGACAAGAAGTAAAATATTTTTACTCTGAATAAAAAGGTAAAATTGTAAAGATTTAAACTTGTAATATCATGATAATTACTATGCCTTGCATGGTGTTATTCTTAAACGGGGCAAACAAGGGAAATATTTTCCTAGGCGACAATATGTGAAGTACTGACCATGTCAATGACCATCTTGCGGAGGGTCTGCCTCTGCTTCTTGCCGAGGTTCACGAAGATGTCGCAGTCCTCGCTCTGCAGCAGTTTGAAGGCCACGGCCAGGTGGTGGTTCTCAAGAACAGACTCGTCGTTGTACATCAGCGCCAGCTCGGAGCCTGCGACAAACAGTTGATTATCATCACGTGTTTAATTAATATTAGGGAGTTATAGTTATGTTTTATAATATTATCAAGATTTACTTAATAGTGATCTATTATGACATGACTCATGTACTGATAATTTTATCTTCATTTAAAAATATTGTACATAAAACCTTAGTACCCCTGATAATTCAACCATTAATTGTACTTTTGTAATATTTATAATACGTATTAGATGAAATGTTATTTAAATAATTTTAAATTAATTTAATCTTTAATAATGGAAATTAAAGTAAAAAAAAAGAGAATGAAACTGAAAAAATATTTTTATTTTAAACAATTTATTTTTACAATATAAAATTTATTTAAAATATTTTTTAAAATGTAAAAATAAACATTTTGCTTTAATTTTTTTTAATTATTACGCAATATAATTAAAATATTGAGCATTGAATGCAAATGTTCGTTTATGTTCTTATGTATTGGAAATTTATTTTTTTCCCTGAATGTTGCATAAAGAGATTTACAAAGAGATTCTATAACACTAGATACACTAGAGTAGCAAAGATAATGTATTAATATACAAACGGACTGCATGTCAACTATACTCTGGTTAAAATTTAGCTTTTTGCTTTCTTAATGTTTGTACCGTCTTCAATTATTGGTGTGTTGTTTGTAACGAAGAATTTCATTGGCCGAACCGAAGGACACTCGAGCGTTTCCGACGAAAACCCAAATTAAATATGAACCTTAGGGCAAGGGTCCCACAAAGAGGTTGCATGTCAACTAGAATGGCGTAAGGGTAGCACAAAGAGGTTGCATGTTGGTTAGAGATACTCACTGGAGTTGATGAGGAATTGGTTGGTCAGTCCAGGATGGTCTACGTCGTGAATGGCAGCTGCGAAGATGGCGGCCACAATCTCGAGGGGCGTGAACACAGACTGTGGACAAGTTAGTACATGTTATTAAATATATTTATAAAGTGCATCGCATTTTAATTCTCATCCATTGCAATAGCCGTACCATCTCGAATATATTCAATACAATATATGGGTCTAAAATTTTACATTTTGTAGGAGACGATAAGATATACAGTATTACAAATCTAAGTTTACGTGTGGATTAAACTGCGCGTGGCGGCCATCTTGAAATTAAGATTCATATGGACAACGCCATTCGGTCTAGACTGTCTGGAGCTTGGCGCCATAGAGTCGGGCTTAAACTTGAACTTATTATATTGTATAGGACACAAAAATCAATATAAAATATTCTTCTCACTATAATATTAATATCAGGGTATCACTAAATACCCTGAATGTTAAAGAATGCTGAAAATAAAATAAATAACAGCTTTAATTTTCACCTTCTTTGCAGTATTATAAATCTTAGTTTACGATCGAGTAGATTTGACTCCACGCGGTCGCCATCTTTTTTATTTAACACAGGCAGACATATGGAGACAGTAAGTCTATACGTAAACTATAAAGATCTGTTCATAATCCATCGACAATTTCTCGATCGACATTATATCCCTAGTACCAAATGGCATTTAAAAAGTGTCTTGCTGCTTACATCATATCGGCAACTATGATGTGCATTGTGTTTGTGAAGTGAAGATCAGTATAGATACTGCTTCTGTCATAACTCCTATCTTGTTACCTAACTACATTCATAACGTAAAGCTTGTGTATAGACACTTTTTAAACCCACTATCGGTACCTAAGGAAATCAAGGTAGGTGTATAAGGTACACTCGTCGCCTTGGAAAATTTTCAAATGTTAATCACCAAGCCCTGTGTTATTCTTACGGGACATGGTGATTAACAAGGCTGCAAAGGAAAATTTTCCGAGGCGATGACTGTACCGAAAGGGGTTTAAAAAGTGTCTTGTGTTGTTTACATAATAGAAACTAGAAAGATAGAAACGATATTGTATTGTATTTGTGAAGGTCAGACCATGCTGCTTCTCTTATCACTAACATCTTGATGCCAAAAGTCTTTTATGACGTCACCTATGAGGCCTGTGTATAAACACTTTTTAACCCCCCTTCGGTACATAAGGAGTGTTTTGTCTTACCTCAAGGGCTGGAGAGTTGAGCAGGACGTTTGTGGACTGAGTGACGTCAGCGGCATGAAGAGAGTTGTGGTAGGGGATGTCCTTGAGGTAGTGGTCCTCCAAGGTCATCAAGAAGGTCACCAGGGTCTTAGATGGAATCATGAACGTCTTCATCAGGTCGCGCTCCTGAAAATAAACAACATTGTTGAAGTAGGTCTTTCGATTTTTGTAATTTAAAAATTAATGTATTACGATTTAATAAAGAATTTATTTTACATACAAAATTATTTTTACTTCAATAAATTAGTATTTTAAATTTTTTACACATATTTTATAAAAAAATTTACGAAATGATTGCAGTAGTCAATTTAAATTATAAATAAATTTTCCTACGTAACTTATGTCAAAATATCTTTAATAGATTTTACTATATTACTATGTTTGATAATTAGAAAAATGTTTAATATTTATTTGAATTCGATCATTACGTACTACAAAATAAAATACGAAATTATTTATAATTAATTAACAATGTGCTGAGTGAAAACAACACAAAAGAGGAAGGAATGCATAATGTAACTTTTATTACGCATTTATTAACACAATATGTTAAATTTTAAACATTAGGTTGTGATAGATTATTTATATGGTCATATTGATAAGAGACTTGAATGAAAAAGTTGAGAGTGCACCAAGATTTCATAACTCCCAATCATAAACTTGGACTAGTTTAATTAAGGAGGTACTTACTTGGAACACAGTGTACGTGATAGCAGTGAGAGGTCGGTTGAGAGAAAGTTCGCCGATTCTGAACATGTCGATACCCCACTTGTCAACGTCTGCGAGCATCTGTAAAAAAAAAATCGTTGAATTTAAACATAATGTCAATTGCATACAGGAGGAGTTTGTGATTTGTTAAAAATGTGTCATGTGATATGTCAAGTCTTATCACCTTTCAAATATATTATTATTTTCTACAGCATAATTAGCATTGAAATATCAAATTAGAAAATAATTTTTTAAATCTAAAATGAAGATATCTTTACAGAGATATGTGAAAATAAAGTGATAAGATAAAATATATTTTAAAAATCATACAGGGAAAAAAACAACAAAATAAACGTTTCATTGCAGGTCAAATTTTGAGCTCAACTGTGATGTAAGTTTATTTTATTTATTTTGTCTTTAAGTAAAAATGCATAATTTTTGAAAGAAATAAACCCTATTATTACTAAGAGGTGACTCCAAAAAATTTGAAGAAAATTGTAACACTTAGCCACCCAGCAATGTATTTCACTCTAGTTCAGTGATTTCACTACTATTTCCGAAAAAAATAAATATAATAAGTAAATAAAAATATGTATAAATAGATTTAAATAGTGAGTCGTTTCACTTATTGTTATAAAATTATAATTACCGATCCTAGCTCCTCTTCATGAGGTGTGTCGACTCCAAACTTGGGCAGTTTCTCTCCAGTAAAGCTGTTGGTATGACACAGAGGTCTCTTGACCCCCTGGATGTGCGACATGGTGCCCCCCGCGTGCCGGCCACCTCCCTTGCCCTTCTTGCCACCACCGGCCGCCGCAGCAGCCGCAGCCGCCTCGCGAGCATCTCTGGGACCCGTAGCACCTCCAGATTCCTCGATACGGAGAGATGGGATGTCGAGTTCTTGCTGTTTGTCTGTAACATAAGAGAAAGGGGAGTGATGAGTTTTGTGGCTAAAAAACAAGTTATTGTAAACATTATTAAATAAAACTAGTATATGAATTGAATTATCTGAAATAGCTTTCTGATCTGATTAATATTATAATTTTCAAATTACTTTTTTTAAAATTAATCACGCCTTTTGGGATTCTCGATTCATGAAAATGTAAAATTCGGATTAGAGAAACTTGAGTATAATTAGGAGTAGTTTATGAAACACTTTCAAATATCTAATAATGACTGTTACTTAATGCTAAATAAGAATAATTTACTATTTATTTAGAATTGGTTACGGCTTGTTGAAATAAGGAAAATAATTAAATATTATATATTTATTGCAACATGGTATGCTGCTGGTATGCTTAATTCTTTTAGAGATCATTTTAAGGGAGCTTAGATGTATTTATTAGCTAATCTTAAAAATTCTGCTTCTAAATTTTGACTAATTTAATTAATAATTGCTATCTTCAATTTAATAGATATTGTGGTTTATATATTTTAAAATATATTACAAATTTAGTACATATATTATATTATAAAACATGTTACAAAAGAAAACAAATTGCAAAATAATAATAAAACGTTTATATTAAAAAAAGATTAGTATAAAAAATTACATATTAAACACGCTATTTTCATAACTAATATTTTACTATATCAAGATAGTACATTGTCAACAAAATTTATTGATAAGCTAAATGTAATTATATATCAAACAAATTCACATTTTTTATCACAATGTAAGGAGTAAACGTCTGTTAAAATATAGGACAGTAGAGATAAGACGAGCTGTCAAATGCTTGAATAGTACCAAGCTGCACGGCGGTCAAGGACACTGACAATGCTAAAAGCCATTTCCATAGTAGGACAAGGTTCTTCTACACGCACACTAATGATTTGCCACTATCTTCATATATATGACGGCTAACTAGTGTTAAGAATACTGTAGGGGGTGTGACTGCATTAAACTTGAATGCTTAGTGACCTTGATAATCTATGTGACCTATATATTATTAGCTTTGTTATAATACGTACGTCTAAACGTGTTTTATATAAACGATCTGCATTGGTTAAGTTTGCAAAGTATGAGATTTATTCATAATTATTATAGGTTTATGAGTTGACTGGAATATTTATTTTAATAAATATGCATTTTAAAAGAAATTACATATTTTTAATTTTATTTCTATTGCATTATAATGATATACTATAATAATTTATTCTATTTATACATTCTGAAGCCAAAAGTCTAATTACTTCTTACTTATAATCGTAATAATTGCATTATTTAATAAGTTGATTAGTTAGGAATTTTAAAACAATAAATTTTTCTATTGAAGACAAAATCTGAAATAAATATTCAAATAAACTTAATCTGCATAAAATTAAAAAAATAAAATAAAAATAAATAAATAAATAAATAAATAAATAAATAAATAAATAAATAAATAAATAAATAAATAAATAAATAAATAAATAAATAAATAAATAAATAAATAAATAATTAAAGACGTTAGTTGAAAATCGTCTATTAATAAGAAAATACATTTTGTAAAATTTGCAAGTGGCCTATTATATTATATATTTGCATGATACAGTTTATAGATACTACTTTTATAACATGCAAGAACTGAGTCGATTACTTCAACCTTATAAATAATAAATTTAATAAAACTCCCCATGGGTTTAATAATAATAATAATAATAATATTTGTTTATTTGGAATAAATTACATTGTAGGGAATAGGGAAAAAAATAAATAATAGCAACAACATAATAACCCAAATTGGTGAATATAAAAGGCTAAGGAGCCTATACACATAGAGCGAACATTCACCACACATCAGAAAAACTGCATCGTCAAAAAAATTCGTTTAATTCGTAATTATGTCAGGTTCTTTAATTGATAAAAACTAGTGTAATTATGTATACAACATATTTAAATATAACCATTGAAATAATTAACCCCGCAAATATTAATCAATTAACTAATTAGTTATACTTAAATTAAAAACGATTAATTCATGACGAAAGTCAGATACTGATGATGGATCGAGTGTCTGCTGCTCTTACGTTAAGAATTTGTACTTCTTATAAATAAAATAAATATGTAAATCTTTTGTCCGTATTTCATTCTGCATCAATCAATATAACATTCCAGTACAATAGCAGCACTCCAGTAAAAATACAAATTCAATTTTTACATTTACATTTGCATGTTAATGATACAATTTATGAATACTACTATTATAACATGCAAGATATCAAGATCTGAGTCGATTATTGTAAGATTAATAAATTAATAATAAAATAAAATTTGTTTGTATGGGTTTAATTCATAATTACGTCAAGTTTTTTAATTGATAAAAACTATGGTGTAATTAAGTATACAACATATTTAAATATAACCATTAAAATAATTAAACCCCCAAATATTAATAAATTAAATATTAAGGTATTACTAAAAATAAAAACTAATAGTACACGACGAAAGCCGAATGTTGACGATGATTTCGCTTTCTACTGCTCTTTATTATGTTCCTATTTTATTCTGTATTAATTAATCGAAATAAAGTTCCAATGCAAAATAGCAGATATTGGGATATTACAAAGTCTACATGCACCAGTGTCACTTTGGATATTAGGCCTGTTCGTAAACCCTGCTCGGTGTATACTTTCTACACCCAATCGACCTTATATTCCATGTACATAAGGTCGATTGGGTGCAGAAAGTGTACACCGAGCAGGGTTTACGCAGGGTTATTCTCCTATTGTTATCTATTATAGGAGAATAGCCCTGGATTTACGAACAGGCCTATTATTTTTACAATAAATTTGCGAACATTTTCCAAAACATCTTAACTTACTATAAATACAATTTTCATAATCATAACTCTATTAATTAATATAATTTTATTAACTACAAAATAATTGTTTATATTTAATTCAACAATACGCAAATAAAAAGAATGAGATAAATTATTACGAGTATTTAAATAATCCTGATTGCACTAACGTTAATTATATAAATATATTCCATAATCGAGGCTAGGAGGGTGGTAGTGATGAAGATATTTCATTGCAAACCGCGAAGTCGCCCTGGAGACGAGCTTGTCAACAGGATGGAAACTTTAGACATCGGAAGGTCGATTTGAAGGACCGACTGCATTTCTTATATGTGCTCCGAGCAATATTATAGAAGTGTTGGGACGATCTATTTACTAGTAAAGGACATAAGTATCATAATGCAACCCGGGATGGTACAGAAAAAAATATATCTTAAAACTATAATTTATTGAAATGTATTTTATTCTTACATTCTTAAGTCTATTACAAATATTTCTAGGTTTTTCAGAAAATGCAAGGAGTTCTGATTTGTCTTTTGTTTTTATTGCACGTCATACTTGTATTGCTCCATTATTGCAGTGAATATTTATAAAAAAATAAAAAAAAAAATATTGTAATAAAAAGAATCATAAATATTTTTTAATAACATTAACTTTTAATTTAATATACTTATTTATTATTTGATTAAATATTTAACTAGTTACAAAAAAAATCTGGTAAGAAATCTAAAAAACAAATTGATAAAGTATTGATCAAAATCATAACTTTTTTAATTACCAAGTCGACCTTCATAACAAATTAATTATATTAAAAACATAGACACGTCGATTTTCAGGGTTTTAAATACCTCATAGTAGGAATAAAGAAATGAAAAATGTCACACGTCTAATACCTGCTCTGTGTCTGAATAATAATACCAGATTTAATAGTGTCTAACGGGCATGTTTTTTAACTTCTATTTTCTTTAAAAAACAGTTATCATCTTGGCTGTCATGTTCAGAGTCAATTTACAGTTCAAAGTTTAGTTCAATTTTATTCAAAAAACATCACCAATCACCAATAACATTTAAAGAAACAATAAATAATGCACTCATCTTAATTACATGAGGTAAGCTTTCAAGTTTTCCTTTTTTTAAGTAAAGGGCCAGGCGATGTTTTCAACCCTCAAAATTGCATTTTAATGCTGGGCATGTTGACTAATTTAAAGGTGTTGAAATTTATTAATTAAATATGCATAAGTTTAGGAAAATTTCCATTCGGTTGGTGATACTGATTTTTAAGATCACTTTGTACGTAATACAAACTATCTTCTTCCGCTTATTGTATGCAAAATATAATTATATATGGTTCTGTTGGTTCAGTAACCTTTTCTAAATATGGAATTAGGACGTCATTCTTTATTTATTTTATCTTGAAAAAAGTAACATTTTTTCATCTTTCAACTCGTGCACATATCTTAGTGTCAGTTAATAAATAATATTTTGACAAAGCTAATTTTAGATACAATGATATGTATTTTAGTTTAAAATAGTTTTAAAGTTAAACTTTTTATTTTTTTAAGTTATTTTTTGCAAAATAAATAATTTATTATTTAATATATATTTTTTAAATTTTAAAAAAATTATTTTTGTAAAATAGTCATGGTTATTTTTCTAATATGTAATTTTCAAATCAGTAAATAATCATTTTTTATTTTTATTAACACTTATAAAGAATTTATCAAAATAACTGTATTAACAGGAAGAATAAAGAATTTATCAAAATAACTATTAACAGGAAGAAAAGTAACCCATCACGTGTTCAGGTGGTAATGGTTAAATTTACCATGTACCATAGAAATGAAAGATATAAATGAAAATTCCTAATATGTTGTGAAAGTTAAATTAATTCAGAATACAGTAGGAAAAAGTTGGATGAAAGTGAAATTAAGACAATTAAATTAGATGCAGTTGAATAATATACTGTTGCATGTTGAACTCACAGTTGCATGTTGCACTTTTCAAGGATTTGAGACCATATAAGTAAATATAAATAACAAAAACAAGAAACCTTATATTTATATTGTCGATAAAAAGCCACGCAATGATTCGTAATTCACGTACTTGCAGGTTATAATGTCGTTAATCATAACATAAAAACAAATGTGTAATTAAATTATAGGATCAAATATAATTCAAGATTGAAAAATATTTTCGATACTGACTTTATGCTAGGGTGACCAGATATCTTGATGTTCAAAACGGTACATGCCCCGAAGGGCCAAAACCCCCGCCGGAGGCGCGATTTTTTTGGGTGCCACGCCCCCTTTTTTACTTTTTTTTTCTTAATAGATTTTCAAATGAATTGTTTTTTTTTTATGAAGCCGTTTTTTCCGAAAAAAATTATTTTATTGGTAAATCCATTAAAGAATTTTCGTCATAGATTATAGCAATTATTACGTAAGTATTTTTTAATTGGTACCATAGTTCAGACGAAGTTTAAGTAAAACGCTGTTTTCTGTTCCATAAGGCTGCATGTTTAAGGGTTCAGGAAAACAAACTTTGGTATTTTTTTTTTTTTTTTTTTTTGCGATGAAGCTATTTGAGATGAAATTTTTTTTGGTTTTCATTTCTCACACTAATGCAGGACAGGTTAAAATATTTTAAGGAAATAAAATAATAAATAATGCAATCGCTCACTCTACTTTAAATAATATAAATAATTGCATTTTTTTTTATATATAATTATACTTTTCATAGAATTAGAAAAAAATATTTATTATAGTCACCATGTAAGAAAACTGTGCCAGTGAGCTGATTTCCTAAAATTAACCTTTTTTCTTGGCCTGGCCCCGATCCTATTATGTTGTAAAGTTGCATGTAAATAAAAAGAAACAAAAGCAATAAAAGAAATACTCAAAAAGCATAACTTCGAAAAATACTTTTCCAAGAAAAAAATATACAGTACATATTTTAAATTGATTTTTTTTTTATTTCGTTATCAAATTTTCCGTCTCCATCCACAATATTTCTAAATGTACGTACGCCGTGTTACTTAAATAATGCATTATATATTTGTTTATAAATAAATAAAACTTAATATAATGTCACGAGATAAATTATAGAGAGAAAAAAAAGTGAAGTATAAAGCAAGAAATTAATTTGAATTACTTTTAATCGAACTGTTCATTTTGCAAATAGTGTGAACTCTTAATTGTTAGAGTGAAATAGCTGAAGAAGTTATATAAATTGAATTAATTTATAGCATTCAAATTGGACTTAATAACAGCTAAAATTACTAGCTTGATTGTATGAATAATATTTGTGGCGTTTTTCCCTCATATTATTTTCCATTTATTTACGTAATATCCATGCACGATTATTGTGAAAAAAAAAAAAAAAAAAAGAGAGGTATAGAAATTTTTGTCTAAGCCACGACACAATGCATAAGAATGATTTTTTCAATTTTATATTTTATTGGAAATTTCCATTAAGTGAATATCATCAATATCAAGAGATGATATTTTTCTGTAAAGTTTTTTATTCAAAATTTAATCAAAAAGTAGTGATTTCATATCACGTAGTATTATATACTTATGCATACTAAGTACATATAAAATATATTCCGCAATTTTGGAAGAAATATGCTGTTTTGTGAATGCGATCGAGAAAAAGGGGCATGGAGTTGCAAAATCATTTGCGTCCATACATTTTCGTAAATATTCACAACCACATTCCTATGAATTTTTTATTTTTTTAATGATAAAATTTTTAAAAAATGTCCCTTTTTTAAATTTTGTCCGAAAGCGGTACATTTAGGCGTCCCGAGAGCCTCTTTGGGGACACCGGGACATGGTACTCTAAAACGGTACTGTACCGGTCAAAACGGTACGTCTGGTCACCCTACTTTATGCACGTGTTAGTATTGAAACTCAAATCAAAAATCTTGATTGTTCCTTATTCATAGTTTATCATATAATAATATATTTACTGTCTTATATTCTTTATTAAATTGAACATTGAATATATCATTTTTCTAATTCATCTCATGATGTACACTTGTCGCCTCGGAAAATTTCCATTTGCAGCCTTGTTAATCATGCTCCGTAAGAATAACACAGGGCATGATGATTAACAAAAAATTTTAATCGTTAGATTTTTAAATAAATAAAAATAATATTAATAAATTGATTTTACTTAAATTACTCAACTTTATCATCACTACTATTGTATATAAGATACAGCGACTTGTATACTTTGGGAGTTGGTAATTTATTCCCTTATCCTCCCAGCTGATTAAAATTGTTATTTACGGCCGCCACGTGACTTCTCTCACGAGACTCTGATCGGATTAAATCAAATCTGCACAGAAATTAAACAAAAGCTTACACTGTAAATATAACTTAATTAAAAGTTAGTGTAAAATACGGCTATATCACGTACTGCTTATAACTACACTTTCAAAAGCCCATTGTATGCATACAATAATCTTTGTATAAGAATTAAGTAAATATTATTTTCCACGAAAAAATTTTCTTAAGGAAATGATAGTAAATAATTCAAAATGCTTTTTAATCATTTACATATTTTAAGACATGGAATTCCCAATATTACAACAATTTTTATGAAGCAAGAAATTAAAATAAAAAGAACAATTAAAACTAGATTTTAATTATACTGTACCAAATTTGATAATCAAATTCCAATACTAAATCAGGGACTAAAATCAATATATTATTATTAAGGGGGGCATTCACAAAGCACTTTAACCCCAACTTTAGCCCCAAGTTTTATCCCTGGTACTAAACATGGTGCTAAACTAGGAGCTAAACATGGTTAGCCCCTGGTTTAGCACCATGTTTAGTACCAGGGATAAAACTTGGGGCTAAAGTGCTTTGTGAATGCCCCCCCAAGGTTTCTCATCCGGAATAATTAGAATTGCAATAATTGACTACCTACTATTAAAGTGAGCGTAATTATGAGCTTTATTTTATAACGATTCGATTTACAGCTCATAATTGCGCTTACCTGAAATAGCAGATATCACATTATTATTATTATCACATTATTGCTGCAACGAAATCATGGTAAGCAGATAGCTCATTATTCCGGTCGTGGAATGATAGCTCCTTTATTATGATTTTGTTGTATCTGCATACGCTTCAACATAATAAAGATGAGCTAAAAAAAAAATGGACTTATCACTTCCCGATCACGTGTAAAAGTCTTATATAACTTTAATAAATTAGCAAATAGTATGTTGTATAACATATATGATACAAGAAAATGTATATGAAAAGATGGAAACTTATGGTTATTTGACTATACCTGTACATACCAGTTTAACAATAATGTAGTAATAATTTCATTTACATAAATTTATAAATAACATATCTCATTTACATTGAATAAAATTCACATAACAAATATACGTCATAACATTTGTGAGTTCAAAGTACGATTGCATGTTTCAACTTATGTAAGAATTCAACATATAAAGAACAGAAATTATAATATTTACATAAAACATTTTCTATGATTTAAAAGTAAAATTTTTCAAGTTCAAGGTGTATTTTTAAACTTATGTTCAATATACTATTTATTGTATTGTACTAGCATGCAAAATTTTGTAAATACAATACAAGTTATTATTTTTTAACCTTTTTAACCTAATCCATCTTCATATTAGTACAAAGAAAACTCCCTGACAGACACTTTCTTATTGGTATATAGAAAGTGTATTACTACAGTTATTATTTATGAATCATTGCATTTACTTTCAAATTATTGTATGTAAAAAAAAATAAATAAATAAAAAAAAATAATGCAAAATTATACTTTCATTGTTAACGTAAAAAAAAATTGCCTTGACACTAAAAATTGCATTACAATTTATTACATTTGCAAAAAGGACTTAAATAATCATAGTCGGTATAAAGGTCGTGTATTATATTTACAATTGTGCAATGAGTAGAAGAATCATTGCGATAAAATCCAGTCAAAATATAATAAAGATAACACTTACTTGTTTTCTGTTTACAATTAATTTGTACTTATTATAAAATTTTAATAATAGAATATTAATGTCAGATTTATAAATAATTACATTAGCTTTTTAATATTTTAATAAAAATTAATATTTAATTCGCATTTGTCGATCAAATTCTTTTTAATTCATTTGGTTATTTGAAATTTATATGCCTTTTTTGTAAATAAAAGTAAAAAATCAGATATAAGATTTATATTACTTAACAAATGGTTCATTTGATTTGGAATTTGAATAATAATTGAATACTAAAAGAAATCTAAACGCAAGATATATATACGGTTTGCATCAGAAAATTGAAATTATAAAAGTAATTTTGAACATTGAAAAATATGACAAATATTATATAGCTTTTATCGGAACGTGGACTTTTAACATAATTGCCTGTATTCCCTAAAATCCATAATTTTTTACCTATCAAAAAAGCATTTTTTTACGGTGTAATATAAGGACAGTATATTTAACAATTGACATAAGACCGTATACATTGTATGTACTAAAAGATAACGTTTACCAAATTGCCATAAGACTAACATGACATAAGATTTTGATCTTCTGCTATCTTTTACGAAATCTTCGATTTTTGGTGCATGGACTTTTCTTTTTCGTAGTGTAGCTAAAAAAAAAAAAAAAAATGGTGCTATAATCAAATGAACTTTGAACGTGTTGATTTAAATTTAGGTCATTATAATTTACAGAATAAAAATATTTATACTTGACATGTGCTTAAAGGCATGTTAATGTCATAATTCTAATATTGTTTTATTGTTATAACATGTCAAGTCATGTCTTATAATGAAATTATAAATTAAATTAGAGAAATTTAACAGGAAATGACTTGAGAAATGTTTATAATAAACTATATGTATTCTATGAAGTATTATTTACAAATTATTTTATTTTTTTAAAGGATTTATTAAAAAAAAAAAAATAAATAAAATGTCACATTGCTTAATTTAATTTAAAAAAATTCGACATTATTGTAAAAATATGACACCTTAATACAAAAGCCTTGAAAATATAATATTTTCAAATTTGTTTATTTTTTATAATTTACTTAATTGTAATTATGGTATCTATTTTAATTGTAATAATTTATGTAACGATTCTTCAAAATATTGACCTTGCAACTGTTGTCGGGAGTTTTTATTTAACAATGTAAATTCATACCTCATATTTTTAATTAATTATTAGTTTATATAATATGTAATGTTAAATATAATTTGTAATATTTAAATTCTTCTATTTAAATAGAAAATAACATTTTTGGATCTGAAAGTCATGATTGTTGTAGTAAAATTGCATAATTAATTTGATTAAATAATTTTTTATCATTCTACTATCTTGCCATGATTTTAAAATCAGTACATAAAATAATATTATCTTAATTAAATTAGTTCATGGTTGTACATGTTTAAATAAAAATTAATGTTATCAGTTAAAGGTTAAACACTTAAATTAGCTTAAAAAGAAGGCCAATTTAAAAATGCGTCACAGCGGAAAAAAAAAATGAATAAATAAATAAATAAAAAAAATAGTTGGTGAAATTTTGATACTGTTTTATTTAAATTTATTAAAGTGATTGTTATAGCGAAAGTAAACAAACATAGACAGCATGTTTTGATTATTAATAAATTAAAGATATTTTAAAAGCATTTTTTGTGTAATTATTTACAATATAGAAAGTAGGAACAAAATATTTATATATATGCATTTTTTTTTTTTTTTTTTTGCTTTTTTTTAAGTAAGAAAGATGCTAAACAATTTAGCATTGTTTTCACTTTCTACATTGCAATGTTTTGATTATAAATTATAATATATGTAATAACTGTTTCTACATGTCATTTAACTGTTTGCAATTTTTATACATGTAATAATAATAAACTGCATGACAATATTGTAATGTATTATCATGCAATGCTGTAAGTTGACCTTCGCGTTTTTCACGTACATTTAACTCGAGATTATTTCAATGAACTCCCTGTCTAGATCATGCTTCATTGTGGTGACCCTCAAAATTTTCCTAATATTATTTAATATGGCCTGATTTTGTGGTAACTTCGGTTCAAGAATTTCATCAATTGTGCTGACCTACAAGAAATAATTGCCCATAAATTCCAAAATTAATTTGCCACACATATCCTCTTATAAAAAAGCGTTCAATTATATTTTTGTAATTTTAACGAATTAAGGTTATTTTAAAATTGAAAAAGTAGCCTCTTGAGTAAAGAATTAAATTTTTTCACCATTGTGATGACAAAAATATATTTTTAAGCCTATTGTGCTATACATCGAGTTCACAGAAATTCCGCCACACAAAAAATGTCGCTGACTGCAATGTACGCACAATGAGCACTAAAAATAAAGCGTTTAAAGTTTTTTTTATAAGTATTGTCGTGACACTTCATGAAAACCCAAAAAATCGTAATTTTAAGACAAAATATCATTTTGAGTGATAGAAATTAAAATGATTTTTTTTTTTTTTTTTTATTTCTTCTATTTTAATTTCCTACTAAGGAAATCATACTTTGACACAAAAATTTACATAAAATAAGTTACTTCAGTCTATTTGTGAATTTAGGGGTACTTTTTTTGTATGATTGTGATACCTAAGAATCTTCGCAAAACATTCGAGATTGGAACGTAATACAGTGTAACACCAGGTTGCATATTTTCAGATCTAGAATTTTATGTACTTGCGTACCATTAGAAAATATAATATAATTGAAAGACACAGAAGCAAATTAACCAATTTAACGTATACTCTGAAATAACATAATTTTTTTTACTAATTTCTTACAAAATAAATTACACTTCATAACGTTGCAAATGTTAAGTAACCATTAAAAGAATAATTGATAATTTTTTCAACACTCTTTTTTTATGTCTGGTGCAGGTAAATAAAGGATCAGAAAAACTGTATTTGCTATTGTTAACAAATACCACCTGAATTTATTTTAGAATACATTTGTTCTCCATTCAAAGAATTTCAATAGAAAGAAACGTTTGGAAAGTAGTGTTATCACATTTAGCTTATAAAATTAGTCAATTATAATAAAAATATATTTGTATGATTGTGATACCCTAGAGTCACTAAAAATGGTCGGAGAATTGAACATATTTGAATTTTTTTTATTGTTTTTTATTTTTCAAATTCGCTTTTTTTAAAAATTTATCTACCTGCACTAAACATATTAAAAGTTAGCAGAGTCACAAATTAGCATTATTTCTTTCAATAGTTAACATTGCCAACGTACTGAAGTGTAAATGTTTTTAAGAGATACAAAAAATAAGTTACTTCAGTGAATTTGGGGGTACTTTTTTTGTATGATTGTGATACCTAAGGTCATCACAAAACATTCGAGATTGGAACGTAATACAATGTAACACCAGGTTGCATATTTTCAGCTCTAGAATATTATGTACTTGCGTACCATTAGAAAATATAATAATTGAAAGACACAGAAGCAAATAAACCAATTTAACGTATACTCTGAAATAACATAATTTTTTTTACTAATTTTTTACAAAATAAATTACACTTCATAACATTGCAAATGTTAAGTAACCATTGAAAGAATAATTGATAATTTTTGCAACACTCTTTTTTTATGTCTGGTGCAAATAAATAAAGGATCAGAAAAATTGTATTTGCTATTGTTAACAAATACCACCCGAATTTATTTTAGAATACATTTGCTCTCCATTCAAAGAATTTCAATAGAAAAAAACGTTTGGAAAGTAGAGTCATCACATTGAGCTTATAAAATTAGTCAATTACAATAAAAATATATTTGTATGATTGTGATACCCTAGAGTCACTAAAAATGTTCAGAGAATTGAACATATTTGAATTTTTTTTATTGTTTTTTATTTTTCAAATTCGCATTTTTCAAAAAATTAATTTACCTGCACTACACATATTAAAAGTTAGCAATGTCACAAATTAACATTATTTCTTTCATTAGTTAACATTGCCAACGTACTGAAGTGTAAATGTTTTTAAGAGATACAAAAAATAAGTTACTTCAGTGAATTTGGGGGTACTTTTTTTGGATGATTGTGATACCTAAGGTCATCACAAAACATTCGGAGATTGGAACGTAATACAGTGTAACACCAGGTTGCATATTTTCAGCTCTAGAATTTCATGTACTTGCGTACCATTAGAAAATATAATAATTGAAAGACACAGAAGCAAATAAACCAATTTAACGTATACTCTGAAATAACACAATTTTTTTTACTAATTTTTTACAAAATAAATTACACTTCATAACGTTGCAAATGTTAAGTAACCATTTAAAGAATAATTGATAATTTTTGCAACACTCTGTTTTTATGTCTGGTGCAGGTAAATAAAGGATCAGAAAAACTGTATTTGCTATTGTAAACAAATACCACCCGAATTTATTTTAGAATACATTTGTTCTCCATTCAAAGAATTTCAATAGAAAGAAACGTTTGGAAAGTAGAGACATCACATTGAGCTTATAAAATTAGTCAATAATAATAAAAATACATTTGTATGATTGTGATACCCTAGAGTCACTAAAAATGTTCGGAGAATTGAACATATTTGAATTTTTTTTTTATTGTTTTTTATTTTTCAAATTCGCTTTTTTCAAAAATTTATCTACCTGCACTAAACATATTAAAAGTTAGCAATGTCACAAATTAATATTATTTCTTTCATTAGTTAACATTGCCAACGTACTGAAGTGTAAATGTTTTTAAGAGATACAAAAAATAAGTTACTTCAGTGAATTTGGGGGTGCTTTTTTTGGATGATTGTGATACCTAAGGTCATCACAAAACATTCGAGATTGGAACGTAATACAGTGTAACACCAGGTTGCATATTTTCAGCTCTAGAATTTCATGTACTTGCGTACCATTAGAAAATATAATAATTGAAAGACACAGAAGCAAATAAACCAATTTAACGTATACTCTGAAATAACATACTTTTTTTTACTAATTTTTTACAAAATAAATTACACTTCATGACGTTGCAAATGTTAAGTAACCATTAAAAAAATAATTGATAATTTTTTCAACACTCTGTTTTTATGTCTGGTGCAGGTAAATAAAGGATCAAAAAAACTGTATTTGCTATTGTTAACAAATACCACCTGAATTTATTTTAGAATACATTTGTTCTGCATTCAAAGAATTTCAATAGAAAGAAACGTTTGGAAAGTAGTGTCATCACATGTCATCACATTGAGCTTATAAAATTAGACAATTATAATAAAAATATATTTGTATGATTGTGATACACTAGAGTCACTAAAAATGTTCGGAGAATTGAACATATTTTAATTTTTTTTTATTGTTTTTTATTTTTCAAATTCGCTTTTTTCAAAAATTTATCTACCAGCACTAAACATATTAAAAGCTAGCAGTGTCACAAATTAACATTATTTCTTTCATTAGTTAACATTGCCAACGTACTGGATTTCAAATGTTTTACACCCCTCCCCCCCCCCCCCCCAAAAAAAATGTTAAATTAGATTTCACCGTACAAGTTAATTCAATATTTTCAAATGGTAAGCTCAAGTACATGGAATTCTAGAGCTGGAAATATGCAACCTGGAGTTACACTGTATTACGTTCCAGTCTCGATTGTTTTGTGATGACCCTAAGGTAGAACAATCATACAAAAAAAAGTATCCCCGAATTCACAAATACACTGAAATAACTTATTTTTTTTAACACTTAAAGATCATTTACACATTAGTACTTTGGCAATGTTAACTAATGAAAGAAATTTTGTTAATTTGGGACATTGCTAATTTGTAATATCCTTGGTGCAGGTAGATAAACGTTAAAAAAAAGCGATAATAAAAAATCAAAAATAATTAAAAATAATTTAATTTAGTTCAACTCTACGACCTCTTATGGTGACTCTAAGGTATCACAATCAAACAAATATATTTTTAATATAAATGACATTTTATTTGCTCAATGTGATGACACTACTTCCCAAACGTGTCTTTCTATTTAAATTCTTTGACTGGAGAACAAATATTTTAAAATAAATTCAGGAGTTAATTTGATATCAAAACTAAATCCAGAGGTACATGGAATTCTAGAGCTGAAAATATGCAACCTGGTGTTACACTGTATTACGTTCCAATCTCGAAAGTTTTGTTATGACCTTAGGTATCACAATCATCCAAAAAAAGTACCCCCAAATTCACTGAAGTAACTTATTTTTTGTATCTCTTAAAAACATTTACACTTCAGTATGTTGGCAATGTTAACTAATGAAAGAAATAATGTTAATTTGTGACACTGCTAACTTTTAATATGTTTAGTGCAGGTAGATAAACGTTAAAAAAAAAGCGAAATTAAAAAATCAAAAATAATAAAAATAATTTAATTTAGTTCAACTCTACGACCTCTTATGGTGACTCTAGGGAATCATAATCATACATATATATTTTTATTATAATTGACTAATTTTATAAGCTCAATGTGATGACACGTGATGACACTACTTTCCAAACGTTTCTTTCTATTGAAATTCTTTGAATGGAGAACAAATGTATTCTAAAATAAATTCAGGTGGTATTTGTTAACAATAGCAAATACAGTTTTTCTGATCCTTTATTTACCTGCACCAGACATAAAAACAGAGTGTTGCAAAAATTATCAATTATTCTTTTAATGGTTACTTAACATTTGCAACGTTATGAAGTGTAATTTATTTTGTAAAATATTAGTAAAAAAAATTATGTAATTTCAGATTATACGTTAAATTGGTTTATTTGCTTCTGTGTCTTTCAATTATTATATTTTCTAATGGTACGCAAGTACATGAAATTCTAGAGCTGAAAATATGCAACCTGGTGTTACACTGTATTACGTTCCAATCTTGAATGTTTTGTGATGACCTTAGGTATCACAATCATACAAAAAAAGTACCCCCAAATTCACTGAAGTAACTTATTTTTTGTATCTCTTAAAAACATTTACACTTCAGTACGTTGGCAATGTTAACTAATGAAAGAAATAATGTTAATTTGTGACATTGCTAACTTTTAATATGTTTAGTGCAGGTAGATAAATTTTTAAAAAAAGCGAATTTGAAGAATAAAAAACAATAAAAAAAATTCAAATATGTTCAATTCTACGACCATTTTTAGTGACTCTAGGGTATCATAATCATACAAATATATTTTTATTATAATTGACTAATTTTATAAGCTCAATGTGATGACATGTGATGACACTACTTTCCAAACGTTTCTTTCTATTGAAATTCTTTGAATGGAGAACAAATGTAATCTAAAATAAATTCAGGTGGTATTTGTTAACAATAGCAAATACAGTTTTTCTGATCCTTTATTTACCTGCACCAGACATAAAAAAAGAGTGTTGCAAAAATTAGCATTTATTCTTTTAATGGTTACTTAACATTTGCAGCGTTATGAAGTGTAATTTATTTTGTAAAAAATTAGTAAAAAAATTATGTTATTTCAGAGTATACGTTAAATTGGTTTATTTGCTTCTGTGTCTTTCAATTATTATATTTTCTAATGGTACGCAAGTACATGAAATTCTAGAGCTGAAATTATGCAACCTGGTGTTACACTGTATTACGTTCCAATCTCGAATGTTTTGTGATGACCTTAGGTATAACAATCATCCAAAAAAAGTACCCCCAAATTCACTGAAGTAACTTATTTTTTGTATCTCTTAAAAACATTTACACTTCAGTACGTTGGCAATGTTAACTAATGAAAGAAATAATGTTAATTTGTGACACTGCTAACTTTTAATATGTTTAGTGCAGGTAGATAAATTTTTAAAAAAAGCGAATTTGAAAAATAAAAAACAATAAAAAAAATTCAAATATGTTCAATTCTCCGAACATTTTTAGTGACTCTAGGGTATCACAATCATACAAATATATTTTTATTATAATTGACTAATTTTATAAGCTCAATGTGATGACATGTGATGACACTACTTTCCAAACGTTTCTTTCTATTGAAATTCTTTGAATGGAGAACAAATGTATTCTAAAATAAATTCAGGTGGTATTTGTTAACAATAGCAAATACAGTTTTCTGATCCTTTATTTACCTGCACCAGACATAAAAACAGAGTGTTGCAAAAATTATCAATTATTCTTTTAATGGTTACTTAACATTTGCAGCGTTATGAAGTGTAATTTATTTTGTAAAAAATTAGTAAAAAAATTATGTTATTTCAGAGTATACGTTAAATTGGTTTATTTGGTTCTGTGTCTTTCAATTATTATATTTTCTAATGGTACGCAAGTACATGAAATTCTAGAGCTGAAAATATGCAACCTGGTGTTACACTGTATTACGTTCCAATCTCGAATGTTTTGTGATGACCTTAGGTATCACAATCAACCAAAAAAAGTACCCCCAAATTCACTGAAGTAACTTATTTTTTGTATCTCTTAAAAACATTTACACTTCAGTACGTTGGCAATGTTAACTAATGAAAGAAATAATGTTAATTTGTGACACTGCTAACTTTTAATATGTTTAGTGCAGGTAGATAAATTTTTAAAAAAAGCGAATTTGAAAAATAAAAAACAATAAAAAAAATTCAAATATGTTCAATTCTCCGAACATTTTTAGTGACTCTAGGGTATCACAATCATACAAATATATTTTTATTATAATTGACTAATTTTATAAGCTCAATGTGATGACATGTGATGACACTACTTTCCAAACGTTTCTTTCTATTGATATTCTTTGAATGGAGAACAAATGTATTCTAAAATAAATTCAGGTGGTATTTGTTAACAATAGCAAATACAGTTTTTCTGATCCTTTATTTACCTGCACCAGACATAAAAACAGAGTGTTGCAAAAATTAGCATTTATTCTTTTAATGGTTACTTAACATTTGCAGCGTTATGAAGTGTAATTTATTTTGTAAAAAATTAGTAAAAAAATTATGTTATTTCAGAGTATACGCTAAATTGGTTTATTTGGTTCTGTGTCTTTCAATTATTATATTTTCTAATGGTACGCAAGTACATGAAATTCTAGAGCTGAAAATATGCAACCTGGTGTTACACTGTATTACGTTCCAATCTCGAATGTTTTGTGATGACCTTAGGTATCACAATCAACCAAAAAAAGTACCCCCAAATTCACTGAAGTAACTTATTTTTTGTATCTCTTAAAAACATTTACACTTCAGTACGTTGGCAATGTTAACTAATGAAAGAAATAATGTTAATTTGTGACACTGCTAACTTTTAATATGTTTAGTGCAGGTAGATAAATTTTTAAAAAAAGCGAATTTGAAAAATAAAAAACAATAAAAAAAATTCAAATATGTTCAATTCTCCGAACATTTTTAGTGACTCTAGGGTATCACAATCATACAAATATATTTTTATTATAATTGACTAATTTTATAAGCTCAATGTGATGACATGTGATGACACTACTTTCCAAACGTTTCTTTCTATTGAAATTCTTTGAATGGAGAACAAATGTATTCTAAAATAAATTCAGGTGGTATTTGTTTACAATAGCAAATACAGTTTTCTGATCCTTTATATACCTGCACCAGACATAAAAACAGAGTGTTGCAAAAATTATCAATTATTCTTTTAATGGTTACTTAACATTTGCAGCGTTATGAAGTGTAATTTATTTTGTAAAAAATTAGTAAAAAAATTATGTTATTTCAGAGTATACGTTAAATTGGTTTATTTGGTTCTGTGTCTTTCAATTATTATATTTTCTAATGGTACGCAAGTACATGAAATTCTAGAGCTGAAAATATGCAACCTGGTGTTACACTGTATTACGTTCCAATCTCGAATGTTTTGTGATGACCTTAGGTATCACAATCAACCAAAAAAAGTACCCCCAAATTCACTGAAGTAACTTATTTTTTGTATCTCTTAAAAACATTTACACTTCAGTACGTTGGCAAGGTTAACTAATGAAAGAAATAATGTTAATTTGTGACACTGCTAACTTTTAATATATGTTTAGTGCAGGTAGATAAACGTTAAAAAAAAAGCGAAATTATAAAATCAAAAATAATAAAAATAATTTAATTTAGTTCAACTCTACGACATCTTATGGTGACTCTAGGGTATCACAATCATACAAATATATTTTTATTATAATTGACTAATTTTATAAGCTCAATGTGATGACATGTGATGACACTACTTTCCAAACGTTTCTTTCTATTGAAATTCTTTGAATGGAGAACAAATGTATTCTAAAATAAATTCAGGTGGTATTTGTTAACAATAGCAAATACAGTTTTTCTGATCCTTTATTTACCTGCACCAGACATAAAAACAGAGTGTAGCAAAAATTATCAATTATTCTTTTAATGGTTACTTAACATTTGCAACGTTACGAAGTGTAATTTATTTTTTAAAAAATTAGTAAAAAAAATTATGTTATTTCAGATTATACGTTAAATTGGTTTATTTGCTTCTGTGTCTTTCAATTATTATATTTTCTAATGGTACGCAAGTACATGAAATTCTAGAGCTGAAAATATGCAACCTGGTGTTACACTGTATTACGTTCCAATCTTGAATGTTTTGTGATGACCTTAGGTATCACAATCATACAAACAAAGTACCCCCAAATTCACTGAAGTAACTTATTTTTTGTATCTCTTAAAAACATTTACACTTCAGTACGTTGGCAATGTTAACTAATGAAAGAAATAATGTTAATTTGTGACATTGCTAACTTTTAATATGTTTAGTGCAGGTAGATAAATTTTTAAAAAAAGCGAATTTGAAGAATAAAAAACAATAAAAAAAATTCAAATATGTTTAATTCTACGACCATTTTTAGTGACTCTAGGGTATCATAATCATACAAATATATTTTGATTATAATTGACTAATTTTATAAGCTCAATGTGATGACATGTGATGACACTACTTTCCAAACGTTTCTTTCTATTGAAATTCTTTGAATGGAGAACAAATATATTCTAAAATAAATTCAGGTGGTATTTGTTAACAATAGCAAATACAGTTTTTCTGATCCTTTATTTACCTGCACCAGACATAAAAACAGAGTGTTGCAAAAATTATCAATAATTCTTTTAATGGTTACTTAACATTTGCAACGTTATGAAGTGTAATTTATTTTGTAAAAAATTAGTAAAAAAATTATGTTACTTCAGAGTATACGTTAAATTGGTTTATTTGCTTCTGTGTCTTTCAATTATTATATTTTCTAATGGTACGCAAGTACATGAAATTCTAGAGCTGAAAATATGCAACCTGGTGTTACACTGTATTACGTTCCAATCTCGAATGTTTTGTGATGACCTTAGGTATCACAATCATCCAAAAAAAGTACCCCCAAATTCACTGAAGTAACTTATTTTTTGTATCTCTTAAAAACATTTACACTTCAGTACGTTGGCAATGTTAACTAATGAAAGAAATAATGTTAATTTGTGACACTGCTAACTTTTAATATATGTTTAGTGCAGGTAGATAAACGTTAAAAAAAAAGCGAAATTAAAAAATCAAAAATAATAAAAATAATTTAATTTAGTTCAACTCTACGACCTCTTATGGTGACTCTAGGGTATCACAATCATACAAATATATTTTTATTATAATTGACTAATTTTATAAGCTCAATGTGATGACATGTGATGACACTACTTTCCAAACGTTTCTTTCTATTGAAATTCTTTGAATGGAGAACAAATGTATTCTAAAATAAATTCAGGTGGTATTTGTTAACAATAGCAAATACAGTTTTTCTGATCCTTTATTTACCTGCACCAGACATAAAAACAGAGTGTTGCAAAAATTATCAATTATTCTTTTAATGGTTACTTAACATTTGCAACGTTATGAAGTGTAATTTATTTTGTAAAAAATTAGTAAAAAAAATTATGTTATTTCAGATTATACGTTAAATTGGTTTATTTGCTTCTGTGTCTTTCAATTATTATATTTTCTAATGGTACGCAAGTACATGAAATTCTAGAGCTGAAAATTTGCAACCTGGTGTTACACTGTATTACGTTCCAATCTCGAATGTTTTGTGATGACCTTAGGTATCACAATCATCCAAAAAAAGGACCCCAAATTCACTGAAGTTACTTATTTTTTGTATCTCTTAAAAACATTTACACTTCAGTACGTTGGCAATGTTCCCTAATGAAAGAAATAATGTTAATTTGTGACACTGCTAACTTTTAATATATGTTTAGTGCAGGTAGATAAACGTTAAAAAAAAAGCGAAATTAAAAAATCAAAAATAATAAAAATAATTTAATTTAGTTCAACTCTACGACCTCTTATGGTGACTCTAGGGTATCACAATCATACAAATATATTTTTATTATAATTGACTAATTTTATAAGCTCAATGTGATGACATGTGATGACACTACTTTCCAAACGTTTCTTTCTATTGAAATTCTTTGAATGGAGAAAAAATGTATTCTAAAATAGATTCAGGTGGTATTTGTTAACAATAGCAAATACAGTTTTTCTGATCCTTTATTTACCTGCACCAGACATAAAAAAAGTGTTGCAAAAATTAGCATTTATTCTTTTAATGGTTACTTAACATTTGCAGCGTTATGAAGTGTAATTTATTTTGTAAAAAATTAGAAAAAAAATTATGTTATTTCAGAGTATACGTTAAATTGGTTTTTTTGCTTCTGTGTCTTTCAATTACTATATTTTCTAATGGTACGCAAGTACATGAAATTCTAGAGCTGAAAATATGCAACCTGGTGTTACACTGTATTACGTTCCAATCTCGAATGTTTTGTGATGACTTTAGGTATCACAATCATCCAAAAAAAGTACCCCCAAATTCACTGAAGTAACTTACTTTTTGTATCTCTTAAAAACATTTACACTTCAGTACGTTGGCAATGTTAACTAATGAAAGAAATAATGTTAATTTGTGACACTGCTAACTTTTAATATATGTTTAGTGCAGTAGATAAACGTTAAAAAAAAAGCGAAATTAAAAAATCAAAAATAATAAAAAAAATTTAATTTAGTTTAACTCTACGACCTCTTATGGTGACTTTAGGGTATCACAATCATACAAATATATTTTTATTATAATTGACTAATTTTATAAGCTCAATGTGATGACATGTGATGACACTACTTTCCAAACGTTTCTTTCTATTGAAATTCTTTGAATGGAGAACAAATGTATTCTAAAATAAATTCAGGTGGTATTTGTTAACAATAGCAAATACAGTTTTTCTGATCCTTTATTTACCTGCACCAGACATAAAAACAGAGTGTTGCAAAAATTATCAATTATTCTTTTAATGGTTACTTAACATTTGCAACGTTATGAAGTGTAATTTATTTTGTAAAAAATTAGTAAAAAAAATTATGTTATTTCAGATTATACGTTAAATTGGTTTATTTGCTTCTGTGTCTTTCAATTATTATATTTTCTAATGGTACGCAAGTACATGAAATTCTAGAGCTGAAAATATGCAACCTGGTGTTACACTGTATTACGTTCCAATCTCGAATGTTTTGTGATGACCTTAGGTATAACAATCATACAAAAAAAGTACCCCCAAATTCACTGAAGTAACTTATTTTTTGTATCTCTTAAAAACATTTACACTTCAGTACGTTGGCAATGTTAACTAATGAAGGAAATAATGTTAATTTGTGACATTGCTAACTTTTAATATGTTTAGTGCAGGTAGATAAATTTTAAAAAAAAAGCGAATTTGAAGAATAAAAAACAATAAAAAAAATTCAAATATGTTCAATTCTCCAACCATTTTTAGTGACTCCATATAGGGTATCACAATCATACAAATATATTTTTATTATAATTGACTAATTTTATAAGCTCAATGTGATGACACTACTTTCCAAACGTTTCTTTCTACTGAAATTCTTTGAATAGAGAACAAATGTATTCTAAAATAAATTCAGTTGGTATTTGTTAACAATAGCAAATACAGTTTTTCTGATCCTTTATTTACCTGCACCAGACATAAAAACAGAGTGTTGCAAAAATTATCAATTATTCTTTTAATGGTTACTTAACATTTGCAGCGTTATGAAGTGTAATTTATTTTGTAAAAAATTAGTAAAAAAATTGTTATTTCAGAGTATACGTTAAATTGGTTTATTTGGTTCTGTGTCTTTCAATTATTATATTTTCTAATGGTACGCAAGTACATGAAATTCTAGAGCTGAAAATATGCAACCTGGTGTTACACTGTATTACGTTCCAATCTCGAATGTTTTGTGATGACCTTAGGTATCACAATCATCCAAAAAAAGTACCCCCAAATTCACTGAAGTAACTTATTTTTTGTATCTCTTAAAAACATTTACACTTCAGTACGTTGGCAATGTTAACTAATGAAAGAAATAATGTTAATTTGTGACACTGCTAACTTTTAATATGTTTAGTGCAGGTAGATTAACGTTAAAAAAAAGTGAAATTAAAAAATCAAAAATAATAAAATAATTTAATTCAGTTCAATTCTACGACCTCTTATGGTGACTTTAGGGTATCACAATCAAACAAATATATTTTTATTATAAATGACATTTTATTTGCTCAATGTGATGACACTACTTCCCAAACGTGTCTTTCTATTTAAATTCTTTGACTGGAGAACAAATATTTTAAAATAAATTGAGGTGCTAATTTGTTAACAATAGCAAATTCAGAATTTCAAAAATTATGGATATTTTTTTTTGATGGTTGCCTAACATTTGCAATGTAATGAAGTGTAAATATTTTTGGGAAATAATTGGTAAAAGAATTGTTATTTCAGGGATGAAATCGGTTGATGGCCACAGCCTGTTACGCATCCCAGCATTCGCTAAAATGTGAGTTAGGGAAACGTGGAAAACCTCAGTAAGAACGGATACCTCTACTTTTTTTCAATGGACCAAAGTGATGTCCAAAGCCTGAGGAACCACACACAAGTGCATCACTGCACTGGGTGGAAAGCGAGACGAATTTACCCCAGGGAGAGAGCAGCGTAATTTTTACTTGAAACTGTAACACATCCAAGTACTAACCACGCTCGATGTAGCTTGACTTCGATGATCTAACGAGAACCTATCAATGCACTGCGCCACGCTCGATAAGAAAATCATTTGAAAATACATAAAATAGCTATCATGAAATGCTTCATAGCTTAACATTTGCAAAGTATACTCTAACAGGATATATTTTGATATCTGGATAAAGTATATTGGGCTTGTTAAATAACTAAACTAGTGGTGGGGTGTAAACTCGCCTAACGCTCGTTTTGTTCCAAGTCTTTTAATTAATTTTGTCAATCATATGTTGCCATCTATATAAGTATTCAGTACGTGATATCATAACGGTATTGTAAAGCAAAATGGACAACCTACATGAAAATTTTTTATTACAGAAATAAATTGAAGGTACCAAATTATGCTACTCTGATTTTTTCCAGATTTTTTTTAAACACAGAACTATTTTTAAATAATTATAAAATGGGCTGCCACGCCCCCTGGAGGCGTCATTAGGCGTCTCTGTCGTATCCTTTTTATTAACGATTCAGGGGTGCCAACCTAAATTACAGAACGTTCAATATTTATTTAAAAATAGTTGCAGGACTCATAAAAATCTAAAAAAATTCAGAGTTATTCGTTTGTTGCGGCCACCCCGAGGAACCCACAGGAAAATTTTCGTCGGGTTCCGACGATCCCATACGCTCTCCCAAAGGAAGTGCGTCCCAGCATAGGAAAACGCTGATTAATTTTGGGGTCCCGAAAGTGATGTTTAATAGTATAGATAATATGCGCACGAGATATTCTTACGTACTAGATAAAGAATTATTATTAAAATAAATGGCGGAAATAATGAATTATTTGCAGGCTACTTATTCATTAACTTTAATACAAATATGATATTCAGGAAATTTCGTAAGTTAAATTAATTAAAACATGCACGGAAATCAATGATCTTAAACGTAATGCATGTAAAAATTTTTTTGTTTACATATTATAAAACATTATGTAATAATTTAAATGAATTATTGCATTCATTAAATTGGTGTTACGTAAGCATAAGTGAAGTAAAAAAAAAATAATAATAATAAATAATTAATTAATAATAAATTATTATTAATAAATTATTTTTAATAAATTATTATAAATAAATTAAAAAGTGTATGGTGGAAATTGTTTTATGCGATGGGTAAAGGTAAAAAAGGAAAAAAAATAAAAATTGAGCTCGATTGAAAAATTATCAACAAAGTCTTGAATCAGCGCCATCTCTTGTCTGACAATGGCAATATTAGTATTAAATCAGCGCATTCGACCTGCTGCACTTTTTCACAATTGGTACTAACAATGAAGATTTACGACCAAAAAAAGTTCCAGACGGTTGGGAATGCCGAATGTGATGACCTGTCGCAGCAATGCATCATTGACAAAAAAAGGTCAGCACAATGAACGCTCAGGTGGAAAAATGTCGTGTTTTGTGCTGACGGTCACCACAATGTTAAAAACGTCACCACGATTTGTATTTAAAATGGAACTTCGTCACCACAATGAAGCATGAAACAAACCTTCGTTGTAATTTTCAAGTACTTTCACATACAAGACGAGATTACCATTATAAAGTTTATTAAATTTGATGATTCCGTATATATTTTGTCATATTTACTGTTTTTAAAATGGAGTATTATTTGAAGCTATGCAGCAAAATATTGTTAGAATTTATTTAAAAAAATTAACGCAAATTAATATAATTTAGTAAATTTACAATAAAGGTGTTTTACAAATTACAAAGCCCATTCGCGATTTATTTTTAGAAGCCAAATTATGACATTTTCTTTAATTGAATTACAGTCAATATATGGAAAATAATTTAAAAACGAATGCCCGAAAAAGAATTTCAAAGAATTAAATATTTATATAATTATTCAAAATTAGGGTTAAATTTAGGGTTAAATATAAATTTTGAACAAAACTAATACTTTAATATCCAAAATTTATGGGAATTTCCATATTAAAATGTCATAATAAATGCATGTTTTCATAACATGCATAACATATTATGTAGTGAAAATGAACACAAAAAAATTCAAACATTATTTGCAGTGACTTCGCAATTGTTACAAAACATCCACATGACTAATGCACTTGATAGCACAAAAAATTGTGATAACAATGAGACCATTTCACTTTACGCCGTCATGTGATTTTTATTTTTACTCCGTGAGTCAAATTTTGCTGCCTTACTTTCAAATCATTTCCGTCACGTTAGAACATGAGTCAGAGCTTCATTATTGACGTAAGAGTAAAAAAAATTGGGGGAATAAATTTTGTGAGTCAACGTACAATAAAAAATTAATTCAGTTACTTGAACTTATATCATGAATCCATGTTATTTTTATTGCAATAATAATATACGCTGAGAATCTAATAATTTAGTTCTTTTAAAAATTAATAATATATTTTATAATTTTTTAATTTATTTATTTATTTAATAAATTTTTAAATGAAAAATTAGTTTTTTCAAGTGATTTTTTTTTGAAATACCTTAATTAATACTTAAAATTTTATAACATTTATCTACTAATTTAATTAAAAAATAAGTACAATTTATTTTAATTTTTTAAAATCTTATAAACATACCGCAATTTTACAATTATTCGAAAACTAACAGTAAATAATATGGAAATGTACAGTCTGCCTTAATACGTCATAAATTAATATTGAAATTATAATTCACAATGCATACTCGTAATTAATCTAATTATGCACCACAATAAAACAAAAAGCGTTCAAGTTTAAATCACGTGTGTAAACACATGTTAACTTTAATTGGCTGCTCCTTCGACCTTACAACGATAAACAAATCATTAAACTTTAGTAACGAGAATAGTATCGCGACATCGTCCGCAGAATAATCTAGTAAGGTCACGTTTTGTCTACATCTCATCATTAAACAACTTTTGATTGGACTGAACCGTAGCCGACAGATCACGGAAATACCCGAAGTAATTCTATTTAATTATGATATATGAAACTTTTGACATCAATACCAAATACAGTATTCACTTCCAATCTATATTTATATAACCTATGTAGATTGAATTGTAAATGGGAGAAAATATTTTCGAAGAAAATGTATTTAATTATGATATACTGAACATTTAACCTATAATATCATTATTTATATTAAATCGAAGTCGAAAGATCACGAAAACACCCGAAGTAGTTCTATTTAAATTATGATACTGAATATTTGACCTCAGATATCAATACCAGTATATACAAGGGGCGGATACAGCAAATAAGTTTATCTTAAGTTAGGGGTCAATTTCATAAAATGACCTTTCGACCTTTTTTTTTTTTTTTTCTTATCAAATGTCTGCCCTCTCTCTCATCCACTGCTTTCTATTATAATACGTGGCAATGACTAATCAAGTGCTCTCAAATTGCATTAGAAATATATTTTGATTTGATTGATTGGTTACTATTTTGGGGCAATTGACTGACATATTGGTCATGCATGCCCCCTGAAATTGATTTAATCTCCTTGCTACAATAAACTTTCCTTAATGACAATTAATACATTAAATATAAATAAAAATTGTCATTAAATGTCAATTTCAATATATGGGACCGTACTTAAAACCCGTTCTAATGGAACGGAAAAACACGAGAGATGGATTTGTCTTGGATGACGCTATAGATCATTCAGAAAGAAATTAATTAAGAAATAAAATATGTTTCAATAAATATTATTTTTTTTTAATTATATAATTGTAATTAATACTTAAAATACATTGTTGTTGTTTTTTAAATAATTTACATTTATAACTAACAATTTTTAATTATTAAAAATAATTAATTTAAATAATTACGTATTTCCGATTGCTATTAATATTTATATATAATTATAACATTAAAATTAAATATATCACCTTGTAATAAATTAATTTTTCTAATTGTAATGTTTTACATCAGAAATTGACGTAAATAAAGTAAATTAATGTTATTTTCAATTCCAACTCACGTGTTTTCAAAACGTGATCTTTTCTGCTGTTCAATATTTACTTTCCCGCACCCTGTTGCCATTTTTAATCAATCAGTTTGTTATCACTCAGATAACAGCTTGAGTATTACGCATGTTATGATATTTTCTCAGTAGCTTGTTGCGGAAACCAAACTCCTTTTCTTGAAACAATAAATCACTTCGTGGTATAACTTTTGATTTGAAATATAATATTGATAAAAATTTGTTTTTTTTTTTTCCTTATTGAAATATAAATTGTAATTAAAATACAATAGAAAATAATCCCCTGCCATTTTTTCTTTTTTTTTTTTTTTCTTCATAAGAGAAATATAACAAAATTTTACCCATAAATGATGCTTTCTTTGAAATCGAAAACCTTTGTTTTTCAGATTTCCTTTTAAAAAATTTCCTGATTAAATTACGTAACAATGTTGATATCAAGTTGATAAAAAAATTAAAGACAAGCAAATGCTTATATTATATTCACGAAATAAAAAAATCTTAAGGGAAGAGAAAGAAAAAATATCAGTTACCTTTTCAAATGAACTAAATCTTCTTTCATTTCCTCATTGTATTATTTATAGTATTTTTGTGACTGTTACGAACATAATGCAAACTTTTCTTGTGCTAGAGTTTTTGTTTTCTCAAAGAATGACGTCATAAAATCCTTTACGTCCCTTCATTATTTCTAGCTAAGTATTTATCCTTACTTTTAGTGTTTTAAAAACAAAACAAAAAATACATATAAGCGCATTTATAGCAAATTGTATACATTTCACGATTATTAAATTATTATTGGATTTGCTCTAGTTTAAAAGCCTGTATTACACAATACAATTTTGCATACAATTTTTTCCTTACAAGAATACTTAAATGGGTGCGATACAAGAAGCAGTTACCCAGGTTTCAAACCACGTTTAGCTTAACCACGTTTAACTATAACTACATGCCTAACTGCTTCGTGAATCGCTCCAATTCGTCATTTGTTTGTAGGGAGATGAAATTTTCTTGTAAGGAAAAATTGTATGCAAAATTCTATCGTTTATTACAGGCTTTAAGAAGAAATTTTTAAAAATTTAGAAAAAAATAATTTAATTGACATCATCTTTCCAAATTCACAATTAAAAAATCTTGATACATAATATCCATTAAGCTGTTTTTAATGAACTCTTATTGGCATATCAATTAATTGACTTGTTCCTTTTTTTGACACTTGATACTGTTATCACGTTTGATCGATAATTTGATTATAAAATATGATATTTATTATAAAAAGTTTCATGTGGGAACGTGATTTGCCGCACGAGCGCTTCGACTGAGCACGTGTTTGTAAGGTCATCAGATCAGCTGAGAGAGGTCACTGAGGTCGAATGTGATAGGTCAATAAACCCTTGGAGAACTACGTATAATCACGTCCTAGTAACTTGAGCAGGCCAAGGGTAATTAATTTACTATATACACAATTGCTTATATAATTAAAATATTTATTACAATACCACGTGATTTTTTTAAAGCTAATTGAATTGTAATAATGATAATTTTATAATATAATTAGATTTTTATTTAATCTCTATGGACATTATTTACCAATTTTTAATAATGTTGTGTATTTTTCTATCAATGATAATTTTATATTATTAAATATATTTGAATTTTAATCCCCATAGACATTATATGCCAATGGTCATGCCAATTTTTAATTACGTTGAGTAATTTTGGATTTAAATTGAGAAATAAAAGACCTTGCAGTAAAGCTCAGAAGAAGACTGAGTTATGACAAAATACTTGGAAATCAATTGCTTAATGATTTTTGTTGACCTCAAAAAAGGCTAATCAATTTATAATATATTTTTGTCACAACGAGTCAGTTTTTTTTTCTGATATAAATAATTCAATATAGCTCTAAATTACATCATGTATAGTACTTTTGGTTGAAAAATTCAAAGGAATTTTTTTTTTCAAAATTAGTCTACAGACGTTTTTTGTTCAGAAATTCAATTTTAATAATTTTTTTTAACAAATTATTAACTTTAATAATTATAATGCCAGTTAGTGTAATTGTATAGATCAATAATTAATGACGGTGTTTATAGTACCTATATAAGATCTTGATTGACTAATTAACCTTATTTATATTTTTGATTAAACTAGAAACTAATTTACGAAAACGAATTTCATTTATTCTTAAAATTGTGTAAAAATATCGTCTTCTCAGAATGCAAGTGGTGTAAGTACAAAAGTTGTTGACGAAATTCTGAATGTTAAATTAATAACTGGTTAATTAAGTTGCTTCAAATTTTTTGTACTTGCATTCTGAGACTACGAAAATGCTGCTGAAAACATCCAAATTAGATTTACTTACCGAGGAAGGTCGAACAAATGTACTCTGAGATTTGGTTTCCAGATTTGCTCGACTCAGAGAAGTGACTAAGTTCTTTGTTGAGCATACGTTTGAACTGAAACAGAAGAAGTCAAAATATTTCGTCAGCAAAAATTATTAATTTGCATGTAACCGTGATTTAAGTAAAGTTTTTTAATTCCTGTAAAATAACCAATTTAATAAGAGAAAGAAAGACCAGAAGACTAATGATTTACTGTTATACAAAACAATCGATAGAATATATGGTTGACAATTTTTTAAAAATAATATATTGAAACTGTTAGGATATTTTAACTTTTAAATTACAAAAAATTGACACAAATGTCATGTAAATAATGGAGGCGATTTACAAAAGAGTTATCGATATCCAGGTTTTCTTAGCTTAACCACGTTTAGCCAGGTGATTTAACACGTAGCACGTAAAACAGGTATAGCTTAAACGTGGTTATAACCTGGCTAACTGCTTCGTGAATCGCGCCCATTTATTTTCTTAAAAAGTTTATATAAAAGCAAATCACAAAAAATTAATAAAAAATTAATATCTAATCTAAATAAATATATTTTTTATTAATATTAATTTTTTTATTTAACCATGGGAATTATTGCTCAGTCAAAGCTTTAATCATTTAAAATGCAGTTCAATTAAAATAATAATTTAAGCATGTTTTAACCGGATTTCAAATCAACAAAACTGGATCAGTTCAGTTTAACGCGCTAATTATCGACCATTTGCTCTCGTTTATAGCGATGAATAATTGATGGAATATTTACTCTGTCGCGAGGAGAGCGAGTCTTGTTGAAAAAATCTTCCGAAAAATCCCTAGAGAGCTGCATGTTTCTGATATACACGTTACTTTGAATTCAGAGTTTGCTGTCACCAAAATTTTATACAGAGATTAAATTAAATTGTTTTCCTTTAAGCCGGTATTACACGATACAATTTTTCTTACTATTGCATACAATTTTTCCTTGCAAGAAAACTTGAACTCCATTTGTTTGTATGGAGATGAAATTTTCTTGCAAGGAAAGATTGTAAGCTAAATTATATGGTGTAATACAGGCTTTAAATTCAAACATTTTTGGCATTCAATTCCTTTAATAAAGATAAAAAATAAGTATAATTGAAAAGTGCAATGAATGCATTTTTAAAAATACATTTCTTCATATGCGCTCTTTAACAAATTGTGTATCATTTCTAATATATATTACAAATAAAATGAATACACCTAAAAACACTACTATTCTTCTAGCATTCAAATTTTAAATTATGAATACATGTAAATCTGAGTTGAAATAAATTTCATATTTTCTTCGCTATTAAACTCTCCTCTCGTCTTTTCTCCTCTTATTTTGCACCATTTTAGAGGAAAAAAGAAGTGAAAAGACGAGATTACGTATTTTTTCCTCTTCTTGGACATAAAATGTTAAAAATATCATCTACATTTCATCCTCACTTTGAGCGAAGAAGAAATAAGATGTGTTTTAGAGGTAAAAAAATTAGGTTTAGACGTGTAAAAGATGAGTTGAAGATGTAATTTTTCAACTAGGGAAGTGCACGTGTTTCGCTCTTAATTTCCTTACATAAAGTGACGTCATATGTTAAAGAGTATATGAACTATGCAGGTCCTAATTATATGACGCAGATATCTACGTATTAAACCACCTGTATGGACACGTGGATGAGCGTGTTAATTATCGGCCATTCGCTCTCGTTTTTTTAGACATGCACGAGTTGTTATATGTACTTTGTAAAATGGAGCGACAAGACAAGCACTTAAAAAGTCGTCGTCAAATTACTAGGTAAATAAAACTAATACTGTTCTAATTTAAAATTCTTTGCATAATAATGGTAACCGTGTGTCTACAATTTTAGGATAATTTAGTATACTGATTTAAATCAAACCTAGTAAAAAAAATATATATATGGTAACATAAGAAGAGTATTCATGAAGAATTTTGCATAATAGCCTAGAAGTTTTTAGTTCACGTTTTAGTACTGTTAAGGTGGATTCACATGGCGATTTTTATTATGCGACGCGACGCGAATAATGCGCACTTGCTGTAACATTCATTGGCGGCCATATTTGGCGATTAAAAGAAAAAGAGCATCGTAATTAACGCGAGTCCCTGCGAATTCGCCGCCGCATAGGATATCACAGCTTTTACGTTAAAATCGCGTCGCATCGCCGTTGTCGCCATCTGAATCCACCTTTATTTGATGTTTTAGTACTAATGGCGCGATTCACGAAGCAGTTAGCCAGGTTTCTAACCATGCACGTTTAGCTTGACAACTTTTAACTAAGGTCGTTTAACACGTAAAACAGGTATAGTTAAACGTGGTTAAGCTAAACGTGGTTAAGAAATCTGGCTAACTGCTTCGTGAATCGCACCCAATTTTTAGGCTAAAATCTATGGCAAGTCATTTTTATCCTCTATAATGTTTTGATGAACTTTCATCTAAAAAACATTTTATTTTTTGCTAAAAATGAGAGTAAAATACTTAATTTTCAAAGACGTAATTTTGTCATCCAAAAAAATAAGGAAAATTTCCATGGGTAAGATATAGTGACAAAATTTAGAGCCATTTCATTACTAAATTGAAGTACTAAAGAGTATCGAGACTAAAATTTGCTGCCTTTCTTAAATTGATTTAAAATTATTTCTAAATACTAACTTTCTTTTAGTAATAAATTTTGCTATAAATTAATTTACAATATTGTAAGTTCGAATATTAAAAAATTTAGACATACAACTTCCTATTATTATTATTTTAAAATTAACACATTATTTATTACTTTATTTTTCAACCTAGTAAGAGTTCACAGGAGTCTTTTAAAAGATAAGAAAAGAATTTTTACAACCTTTATCGATTTATTTACTTTGCCACTTTATTTTATTGCAATTTATATATAAACAATTAGTCATAAGAAAATGCATCATCTTCCTTATATCGCATTATAAGTGCAAATAATGCATTTGTATACGTTTCTTATCATTATGTCTGCATTTCGCAAAATCAATTTCATGTTAGTTTTTTTTTATTCAGGCCGTATAAAGGAAATGACGTCATTACCTACGTAATAATACGGGACTTATATATTCAGTACGAACCGCGTTTAAAAAACTTCATCATAAATAATTAATGTTATTGTATAATAATAATATGTATTCAAAACCTGTCAATTTAAGCAACAATGCATTATATTATAGTCTGTCAACGATTGAAAATTTAAAGCCGGTATTGCACGGTTAATTATTACATTCAATTTTGATTTACAAGAAAATTTCAACATTTAGAAAATAAATTTTTAGTAATGCAACATAAAATTGTATTTATAATTTTAATACCGACTTTATTGTTTAAATTTTTTTAAATTAAATATATTATATTTAAACAATATTTTTGTAATTAAAAATATTTGTATGTGTATTGTAAGAAATAATACTACAATACGTAATAATACTATTATAAATTTATAACCCAAATTAAAAAAAATTTTATTAACAAAAAGTTGAACAAATGTAGCAGTCCAATCGTGTAAAATCATAAATAGAATGTAGGGATCGTGGCAAGTAAAAATTCTTGCCCATTACTCAAATTTGAAGTGCAAAAAGTTACTAGTTAAAATGTTAATAATTATACGAACAAAATACAATCTTAAAATAAGTAATATATATTTATGTTCTGCATGTATTTGCAAAATATCCATTAAAATCATAAAAAAAACAAAACCAGCACCAAAAAATATAAAAAACCCAAAAAAATAAAAACAAAAAACAAACCTGATAAGTAAAAAATGCAATTACCATTGTTACATCAACAAATACACTGAGCCACGTTAAATCACTAATTGTCTCGTTGTTGAACGGCATTGTTGATAATGTATCACACTAAGACAACATAAAGCAACTTGTTGAATATACGTCTGAATTGTTGCACGTTAAAAAACACACTGACGATTTCTAGCGAGCTCTGAGTGGAGCACGCCTACTTTAGATTTGACCGTGGGTTGCGCGCGCACTCAAAAAGAAACTCCCGTGCATACGTGATCAAGATAACATAGTAGTGGGAAAAAAGTGCAAGTTTAACTAAAAAAAATTATGAGGAAAAATGGATGAATAATATTTTTTATTTGTCATGTTTTTTAAGCTTTAAAAAAAAAGCTCTACAAAATACTTTGAGCTTTAATAAAGAATTATATTAATAGAATTAAAAGAACTTTAATATTTCCCATAAAGTTTTCCGCAGGTTTCTCACTTAACCACGTTTATAGATTGAGTCAAACTAAACGTGGTTAGCAAGAAACCTCCCATCTAAATTCTAATATTTCTATAGCTTTTAGGATAATTTCAGTTCAAGTAATATAAATAAAAAAAAAATCTGTGGCATGCAAATTTATGCATGAATCATTATTAAATTAATCTAATATATAGATAACATACGTCAAACCTTGATTATTTTAATAACTTTATTATTAACTTTTATAACACGTTGTGTAATCTTCAAATTGATAATAATGCATATCTCTTAAATGTACCCTATTACATTGCTTGTTCTATAAAAAAAATTAACACGTACTTCAATAATATATATTGCGAAGAATTAAATATTAATTTGATCAATAATGCTTGATTCTGAAAAAAGAAATTAATTTTACTAATGAATTGGTAATAATAATAATAATCAAAAATTTATTTTACATCAAATTATTATTTTTATTTTTACATTCTTTCAAAATTCAATAATTAATTTTCATACTTGGGTTGTATTAATTAAAATCATATATTTTTATTATTACTACATTTGTTGTAATAATTATTATAAAATTTAAAAAATACTTAATGGGCCCTCATTTTCCATGGTTCAAAAAACGAAATCGACCATGTCGTTTCCATTCCCCAGCATTAGCGAAAAAAAGTAACGAGATTCATCCATGTACGAAAATAAAATAAATAATTAACCTGTCTCCAAATTAATCAAATTTAGGTCATCCACATTTAAAAGACAATTGAATAATAAAAAATCAACATAATCGTTAATAGTTCCATCAGATTGAAGGCTAGACGTACGTACGGAGACGACCACAATGAAGTTACCTTATATGCAAACCTTGAGTGGTAAATTACTCTTTATTGTGTTACATCATTCCTAATAGACCTGTCTTCACTCTGATTATGAAGTAAGATTATTTCTTCAATACTCTCGTTACTTTGTATGCACAAGAAAAAGTTAAGTGAAATTTTCTTTAAAATGAAGCTAATATTAAGATTAATTGTAATGTTCCTACAGTATTTACATTTAGTATAAATGATGACATACAAAAATATAAAACAAAAATATTATCATATGCAATCCATAATATTTAAATTTATATTTGGCAATAATGGACTGGCCTTTAAATATCCAGAGTTCTTTTTTAGGTTATAGTAAGTACGAATTATTATCATACAATCTGTTGAGGTATTAGAATCTTACCGGACTATTTCCACTCGTCGATTATGTTGTAGTACGTCGAGAAACTTGAGCACTTAATTTTATAATGAACTTTCGTCAGAAAACCTTCTTTAATACAATCTGTTGAGTTAAATAATATAATATTTTTTTGGTTAAGCATCAAAATTTTCCTCTACAAATGTTGTATTACATTCTGAATTTTACGAGATGTACTTAAAAGTCTCGTAGATAAAATGAGTACTGCATTGTCGTCAATTAAATATGTGCTTGATATGTTTTCTTGCTACCACCTTCAGTGTTAAAATCGAGGTGACTATCTCTACTGCCTACATTACCGATGACTCATTACAAGTAGTACAACTTATTTGAACTACGTCAATGATTCATTCAAGCATGTCATGCAGGTATCTGAGAAAAGGGGATTTTATTTTGATGTAATCACTAAATACGGACATGCATATTTTACAATTGAATATTTTTTGTTATATCCAAAATTTTATAAACTGACTCATTTACTTTTATAATTTTCAAAATAAAGTGATTAAAGTATCCTAATTCGGATTCACATGGCGATTTTTATCATGCGACATAAAGCGAATGATGCGCACTTGTATCTATTGACAGCCATATTTGGTGATAAAAAAAGAGCATCGTTAACGCGATTTTCGCCCGCAACGGCGAATTCACTCGCTGCATAGGATTTCACAGCTTTTGTGACAAAATCGCGTCGCATCGCCGTTGTCGCCATCTGAATCCGCCTTAAAATGATTATACATAAAAATGAATTGTTCACAACACTATTTCTCGCATTACAACAAGTAACTTTACTATAATTTCTCAAAACTGCAATATTTTTAATAAATCTACCATATGCAAATATGCTCATTTTTTATTTATTTTTTTTACTTGATGTTAATTTAATTAAACAATTTATCAAACTCTCCAATTGAATCATTATTACAGTTCTCTAAGATATATTAAAAATGTAAGTAAGGAATTTTCAACATATCTATTATGAGTATTATTATAATATCTATTGGACTGGATACTTTTGTGAATGGGATATCCTTTTTCACGTCACCCATTGAGTTGTTGTACTGTGTTTTATTCTGTACTGATATTCAATAAACAACTATTATTATTATTATTATTATTATATAATATAATTATATATTTTTTCTTTTAAATTTTAGTAAACAAAGATTTACCATATTTTCTTTAAAGGCGGATTCAGATGGCTACAACGGCGATGCGACGCAATTTTGACGTAAAAGCTGTGAAATCCTATGCGGCGGCGAATTCGTCGGTAATCGCGTTAATTACGATGCTCTTTTTCTTTTAATCGCCCAATATGGCCGCCAATGGATGTTACAGCATCAAATGCGCATTATTCGCGTCGCATGGTAAAAATCGCCATGTGAACCCACCTTAATGTTTACAGTTCATTAAACTCCCTTTTGAAATATATGAGGTAACTTTAAAGATCATTTAAAGTATTTGCAACGTTCAGAAGAGTATGACGAAATCTGAGGTGTGAGTTTCGTTTGTATCGTCAATGTTTAACTAACTTGTTATATAAAAATTTCCTTATTTAGAGAAGGAGAATTAACTTACTCAACTTCCTACGAAGAAAAATACTCTATGACGTACGAACTGTAATTTGATTAACAGAAAAATGCCATCAAAATTGTCCTTAATTTAACACAATTTGGGTCTTTTTCTATACAAAATTACTCTTATCATTTAATTATATTTTAGGTCAATGTGTCTATTTTTAAACAAAATTTGATTTATTGTAAGATTTCTTATAAAATTACAGTGGCGTAGCCACGGGGGGGGTTTTCGGGGTTTAAACCCCCCCCATGAAGATCGAGTAATGACTGGATATAAGAAGAAAAAAGGAAAAATTATATAAATTTGAAAAAATAAGTTAAATAAAAAATTGAAATTTAGGGGTATCAAGTATCAAGTAGTCTTTTCTTTAAAATAAACAAATTATAAGTTAGTTTCTAATTTTAACAGGAAAAAGTGCGACTCATAAATAAATGTTTTATTTCCCTTACAAACTGCATGTGCATATAACTACTATTGTATAAATTAAAACGCTCTCACGGGTGCCGCACTTTCATTTAATTGGCTGCTCCACGCGCCCGGTGCAGACAAAATTTAACAAAAATAAGAGAAGCAATTCCCTTTTTTATTTTTTTATTTATTTTTTACAATATCTTAATGATGTGAACTTGGATTATTAAATAAATTTTAAAAATCAAATTCAATTAAATGACACGTACACTGACTCTATAAAAATAATATAAAAGTGGTTACATAAATTACTTGATTTAATTAAAATGATTTACTCAAAGCTTTATTTATTATACGCACGTATTCAAAAGAAATTGAAAAATGGGGTGAAAAAAAATATAAACTGTTAAAAAAAATTGCATCAGGCCATATATTTTATCCTAGCTCTAATATAATAGTATTTTTCCATTATTTTACCCTAAAAAGGGGGCGTGTCCTTAAAAAAATCGCGCCTGCGGCGGGCTATTGGGGGGCTTCGCCCCCCAAACCCCCCAGTGAGCTGTTCTCAATATTTATCCTGAAGAACCCCCCCCTTGGGCAAATCCTGGCTACGCCACTGAAAATTAACCATAAATTTTTGAAATTATAATTTACAGCACTTGACCATTAAAATGTACATGACCAAGAGAAAGGGGTAACATTGATGCATTACCTTAACTATAGCCATTTAAAGAGAAATTTTAAATTTTCCAATGGATGTAACTCTTCGCCATAAAAACATTATGACAGTATATTGATTCCAGCACACATCGACACTAATGCCATCTGTTAGTAAAAGAAATTTTCCGCAAAACATTATAAAACAATACAATTTTCTAACTTTCCGTGTAATGGAACATATTATAAAGAAAACAGGATGGAAAACAGGCTTAGTGTGGATATAGATTTTGAAATGTCAGGTACATAAAATTATGTTATTTAAGATGTTCCTGATTTCTTGTCACGTAAGATTTGATATTGAAATATTTGAAGAGTAAACCAATAGCATCCTATAATACAGACTATTGATAAAAAAATACTCTATAATTATTTAAAACTCCCTGATTTGTAATATAAAGGACAGAATTAAACAGAGTAGGGTTAATCTTTTTACGGACTAGAGCTCACGTGGCTCTTAAAAAGAAATACTACGTTGCAAATTTTGTTAGGGCGTAGTTTTTTTAATGTTTTAATTTATTCTTTTCAACGTATTGCGACTCTTTTATACGATATTTTGCTGTGATGGTGATTAATGGTAAAATAAAAAAGAATATAAAATACAATTGAAGCTAGTTAAAACCTATCAGTGATCACTGATTTGTAAGTAATTAACTATATTTTTGCGAGTTAGATAAATAATGCATAAAATTTAAATGAATAATTTTTTTAATTAAAATTTTCATTTTTTTTATTACTTTAAAAAATACATCAAATTTGCAATTTATTCGTAATTCTTTTTAGTCTTACATCAATTAATATAACATTACTTTTGTAAAAAATTACTACGTTTCCAATATAACATAGGGCTTCATTTAGGGCCTTGGGTGGACTGTATTTGTACACAATTTAATAATAAAAAACTTTAAAAAAAACATAAAAAATAGAGTTGTATATAATTGTAAGCTACCAAAAGCAAAATGTCAATTACTGCTAATAGAAGTAGAAGAATTAATTATTGTGCTTCGATATGTTACGAGATAATCCAAGTAAAGAAATCATAATATTTTTCCACACTCAATTCACAAGTATGCAAATTCTGTTATTGAAGATACACCTTTAATAAGACTTGATATGCCCATTTATGGAAGTGGCGCAAAATTTCTCCAGTGAAGCATTTAGTTTACTCCTTGGGTCTCCTTTTACAGCCGCCGCACGCGATCCAAGTGGGCGAGAGGTGGGAGTCGTGAACAAATGAGAACCCCACCTTCCAAATTAAATTCCTTATTTTGTCATACAGAACAAGGTGACCTTCATTTGGAACTGCGAACATCTTTTTTTATGAAAATCGTCTCTTTTGATTACCATGCTTGCTTGCAAGTAAATATAATAAAACTATTTTTTAAACTAAACAAAATATTTATTTTTTTAAACTAAACAAAATATTAATTTTTTTTTACGATTTGTTCATATAAAGATAATTATTATACAAGAAAATCGTTATAGTTTTTTTAATTGTTTTTATTTAATTTAAAAATTTTAAAATAATTATATTTTGAGTTTATTAAAAAAGAAGCACATAATCAAAAATATATTGAATTAAATATAGTACACTATATTAAAAAAAATCAAATTTAATGTAAATAAATGTTATGCTACTGCTTATTTAAATACAGGAAATTTCTGCTTAAAGCTTATTGAAAACATGCAGCATAAATGCAACTGTTACTACTTTTTTTAGATTTTGCTTTCCCTGAGCGATTATACTTGGCAACCTAAATTATATATTTGATACAGAGGCTTCAAGTCAGCTGATTTTTCGGTGATCCCACCCGCTATACCAAACCTATGTAAAAAAAAACGTGAATTCGTTTTTTCACCAAGAATAAGATTTTTCAGGGATAATTCCTTTACACAACTTTGGTCCAAACTGAAAAATAAAGTAGATAATTCAAGATTTAGATTTTTTACTTGATTTATAACCGAGAAAAGTAAAAAAAACACTTTGCTTCATTTTCAAGTGCAAGATGGACCTTAGCGACAAACAGTAGCGCAGCGAAAGCGCATCACTTGAAGCCTCCATTACATGCACTGTCAAAAGTGTCAGTAATAGTGAGATCTCTTCTCAGTAGAACGCAATACAGTCAATACACCGATAGCTCAAAGCTCAACCTATTAATGTTTAAGAACAACTTGGTAGTAAATAAAGTACATATTATTTTGTGAATTCATATAATGTCATGAAGAAATGAATGTCACTATAGAAAAAGGTGCGAAGAACCCCAGCACAAAGAGACTTTTACAAAGTAACAAAGAAAATAAATATTTAAAATAAGGAAAGATTTAACGAGAGTTTCAGGAAAAAAGTTAAGCCAAATTCCATTCTTTCTAGAAAAAAAAAATGTCTATTTATATTTTTGAGGAAACTGAGTTTATATTATTATTTTCTTTCAATAAGCGTTTGAGGAAAATGTCCCCAAACTTTTCGTCGTATATAAATAATTGTACACAAAAAATGTGAACTTCCTTTGTCATTTCTTGATTTAATAACTTGGGACTTCATGACGTAAATAAAAGTTTACCTGAAGATCTATCTTGTTGTTATAATAACAAGGAAAAATAGAGTGGTTTATCATGTTATACATACTTTTTCTTCAGCAACTTTTTAAAGGTATAAGTATTTATTAAAACAAAAAATATGGCCATTATATTTGACAGGGAAATAAATTGGAATACTGGAATTTATACTGTAATAAACAATGGTTAAGAACTCAATTAAAAATTAATAGTAACTCTTTTAAGAGTTATTGAAAACAGTAAAATGTGATTGATTTAAATAAATAGCACATTAATTAAATTACAAATTGTTGTATATTTATTTTTGACTATCAGATCTTAGTTTCCTTGGAGTCAAAAGATATTTCTGTTAGACGGAATTCAAATAAAATAAATTTATGACAATTATCTGAATTTGAATAGCTTGATATGGTTTTTAAGCAAATTCAAGTGAGCGGTTTTCTCACAAGAGCTCCACTTTCAGTTTCCGTCCATAAGGCTTCATGTTAAACTTCTACCTCAAATTTTACAAAACTGATCAGACATATCCACTTCAAAATTTGTATATCATCTATTGATAGGGAGTTTAATATCCCCTGCAAATCTTGTTGAATTCCGAGATAAACCGAGATTAATTTATTCTATATCATATGTACATAATGGGCGCGATTCACGAAGCAGTTAGCCAGGTTTCTAACCACGTTTAGCTTAACCACTTAGGTGGTTTAACACGTAAAACAGAAATAGTTAAACGTGGTTAAGCTAAACATGGTTAGAAACCTGGCTAACTGCTTCGTGAATCGCACCCAATATATTCATACATTTAGCAAACCGGATGAAGTATTGCAGATTTAAAATTTCATTTGAAATTTATACTAAAGATTAAAATTTGTGTTTTAATTTTAGTTTACAAAAAGCATACTTTTAAATAAATGAAAATAGATATTCTTGGATATAAAAAGTTTATTTTAGAGACTGAACATGTAAATAAAAATATTTTTGTAATTTGATCTGTTTACACATTACTAAAAATTAAAATTAATATGACACATAAATAATTAAGTTTAAAATATAGGTAGACATTGTAAAAAATATCTTCTCAAATTATGTTGATAGAAAAGCCGGCGCCAGTAGTCTTACAAGCGTAGGAGTTTTGAAAAGGATGTTGTGAGTTATATTTAAATTTGAACCCAGAAAATGTTTCAGTTTTATGCCAAAATATACTTATGTACTTCATCAACCACTTGACATGACTTAAAACATAACTAATAAATTTATTATCGTATTAAACTTAAGCTTAAACGAGGTACTTAAATGTGCAACAGTTTGAAAATACTTACACTAGTATACAAAAAAATTCAAGATATTTGGTCAATAACTAAAAAGCTGTAAATTATTTGTAGCATTATATAATATTTTTTAACGTAAAATTGAAAAATATATATTTTTTTAAAAATGTTAAAACATAATTTTATTTTTTTTTTATTAAAAAACAGGTTTTAATGTAATTGCTTATGAAATGAAAAAATAAAGTTGATTTGAACTAATTCAGGTTTTCACGGTGCGATTCATGTTCATTTGTTGATTTGTTTTTGTGTTTGCTATTTGTTTATTAATAATTTATAAAAATCTATAAATTAATTTAAAATACCATAAATTTAAGCATTACAGGCAAATAAGTGAAGAAATATAAATGGAATAACTTTTTTACAATGATAAAAGATAGTGTTTAAAATTTAACTAATGAAATTAAATGTGAGGTATAAAGTAATTCGCTGTCATAAAATTTTTATGATAAACATTATTCATAATTATGAAGATTATTTACTCATTTTACTACAATATTTTTGTATAAAGTATTTAAAAATGTATTCACGTTTTAAATCACTCAATCCATTATGTTAACTAAATTTTATTTTACAAGCATGAGCTAGTAAATATTCTTATGAAATTTCAAACTGAAATAGAATTATACACCACGTGTTATAGTTAATAATATGTACTAATTTTGTATCACTACAAAAGCTAACAATATCATAAATTTCCTTGTTAAAATCATATTAGCAGTAAATGACGCCGAAGTTACTAAAAGTAAAACTAAACAAGAATTTAAAATAGATTTCAGTGGAAACATTACGTTTCTTTGAGCTAATTTTAAACCAAGAAATAACCAATATTCCTCCTGCATGCTCAATAACTGAGAATAAAAACATTTAGTGAGAAAACATCATTAAAATTATTTTATAAACAGTTTTAAAATAGAATACTCAATAATTCAATGTTTTTGAAATTATAAATTTTACTTTTTCTTTAATAAATATTTCAATCATGTATAAAGATGTGATTTTATTGGTGAAAGATGAATGAAAAAAAAAAAATCATCCTAACATGTTTTTAAATCCAAGGTTACAAAATACTTGGATATCGTGCAAAAATTTGAGTTGAGAATTTAAAGCAGTCACATGATGTTTTGAAAAAGAGGAGAGGGAGAGAGAGAGAGAGAGAGAGAGAGAGAGAGAGAGAGAGAGAGAGAGAGAGAGAGAGAGAGAGAGAGAGAGAGAGAGAGAGAGAGAGAGAGAGAGAGAGAGAGAGAGAGAGAGAGAGAGAGAAGGAGAGAGAGAGAGACAGACATTCCAAGCACCCGCCTACTCGTGACATGTATCTTTACTACAGACTGGCTTTACATAAATTTCACACCTCTGTAGGCGTGACACCTTTTTTGTATATCATAGTTTGGACGTAATAATATTGTAATTAGTCTTTATGTCTTTAGGATATTACCAGTCAGAAAAAGTCCATCAATGGGCTTGTCTCAGTGAGTTCATATTATGTACTGATTTTGTACAAGGTGGGTAAAGGTAGATTTACCCACCTTGATTTTGTACTACAAAGTACAAACTCTAACATTATCATAAAAATTTCCTTATTAAAATCAAATCATTGAATATATACATTAAGATTTTATTCGATTTTTTTTTTTTTTCAGTATCAAAGTTATATAGGCAATATATTTTTACATATTACTTACGTTAGATCGCTTTATTTGAAATAAAAATTTTCCACTGACCCAAATTCCCTGATATATTTTATTTAAAAATATTCAAAGGGGACGCCATTAGTGTTTCCATTGTTGAAATAAAGTGTAGCAATTTCATGTAACAATATTGACGGAAGAAAATTAAGGACAGTCAATAGAATATATACCAACATGCAATCGATGAATCGATATTTTATGAATACAATAATAGTCAATTATGTCAAAACATATAATACAGTTGCAAACTTGTATCAATTTCATCTTAAATATTTTACATCGATGTTAAAAGAAACATAATTACCATTTCATTAAAAAAATCTAATTAATTATCAATGTAGAATGAAAATTACTAGCTTTTTAATTGATGGTGTTTTTTCCTTGGCTATAATTGCTCTATAACTATCGCAGTTGATGTTTAGTTGTATATAAAGTGGCATCATAATAAATGTTTTCAGAAAAGAGCATTGATAATTGCATTGATTTACTCATTCAAAGTTTCTTATTTTTATTAAGAAAACGTGGAAACCTTATTTAAAATTGTCATTAGCAAAGACGTACGTTTGTTTATCTATAATTTATTTGTTGTTTTTCGATTGTACATTACAATATAAGCATATCACATCAGTATTATTAACAAATCCACATCAGTGTTTATCGTAAAATGTATTAACAAGTAAACTTAAAAACTTATACATCTGCTTCGATAATAACCCAGCACTGACATTCTTCCCAAAATGACAAACTGTACTCGTGTATTTAAAACTAGTGCGAATTAAACCATGGACCTTGGCCTTTTTTTCGTATAAAATTTATATTAAAAATTCTCAATTTATTTTTATTCCTTGGCGAAATTAGAGAGCTTTAATTTTGCACTGTAAGATCACTGGCAATATTTAGTACACTAGAAATAAAGATATTTGCTATTTCTCTTCTCTATATTTTCGTTCAACAAAATGTTTTTTTGTTTTGCCATTGACCTATTTAAACTTTAAACATATTTACTAACTAACAAAAATGAGAAAATCTTTAAAAAGAAAGAAAAAGTTTTCTACGTCGCAAAAGTCTACACTTTTTTTTATATATAATCTGGCATTTATTTTGATAACAAAATATGCACTTATATATTAAAGGACTAGGTCAACCATTAGTATATTTTGAAAAGGAAAAAATATTGATGCTTTCTGGCCTATATATAACAATGGATAATAACATAACCCTGGGGAAATTTCGTCTATTTTCGCTTGTCTATGTTTAACCTCATTTTATTATATAACAATTATTATTTGTCCTAAATTTTATTTATGGGCGTGTATAATTAAAATATAGGTACTTATTATTTATACATATAGGTATTAAGTGGGTATTACATACGTCACTTAGCTTGTCTAGACAACATTATTAAGTAATGTATTTAATATGCTTGTCCTTTTAAAGTAATGATAATTATGTTTACCTAATATGTTTTATTGTTAAGCCAGTATTACACGATACAATTTTTCTAACTATTGAATACAATTTTTACTTACAAGAAAATTTCATCTCCATACAAACAAATGGAGTTCAAATTTTCTTGTAATGAAAAATTGTATTCAATAGTTAGAAAAATTGTATCGTGTAATACCAGCTTTATACTGATAATTAAAATTGACTGCGAATAAATTATATTGTTTTACAATTTTTCAACTAAATTAAAAAATAATAAATGGATATTTATTTTATAGTCAATATTTCAAATTTCAGTTATTTGACTTTTTATACACATTTCTAAACAAAACGCATACATTTATATAATATTCTTTTTGTATAAGCTAGATGGATGTTAAAAAATACTTTGTAAAATCGAAATGTATACATTGCCATCACTTCATTGGTCAATTCTTTTAGGGCTATCGCACACAGAATCGTATGATTTCGCAGCGTATATGATAAATAATTAAGAACCTGTAATCAGGTGTACACCATGTACACCACTTCGTTTTGTATATAAGCATCGCATATGATCGTGTTTTTCTCATTTAAAATTGGTTCTAAATTTATATCATACAAAGTCAAACAATGCGATTCGAAGGTAGTGTGTGATTCTCCTTACTTCTGATATACCTGTCTGCTTTGACCGATAATATTTTTTTTAGGTCTATTTCAATAAACAATAATCCTATAGAGTTGATTGCGCTGACGTCATGCCCCTGTAAGTTAGGCTGCTCCATGGAGGACCTAAATGCACAGACTATTATATGAACAATTTATATATTGATATTTGTTCACTTTATTATTTATTATACAAAATAAATCAGGTAAAAAGAATTATAAAAATACACCAATAATCACTATAGATAGCATAAAAAAAACACGTCATTAAAGAACAATCAAAAGTGTTTTTTTTTTCTCACTCTCTCTCTTTTTTATTTTTTTCATTTCTCCTATCTAATGAGTTAGTAGTTGGACCTCCACTTTCTCTTTTCTACCCTCCTGACCGTCGTATACTTGCCATGTTGTTTATCCCTCCCTAGTCTCAATTAATTAATTAATTAAACATTAACAGTAAACAACTCAATCCTGCTTAATTAAAGCAAAACAATATTTATAGAATTTGTCAACAATTTTCTTACCTATATATCACTGTACGGTCTAACCAGAAGTAACAATGCCTATATTTACATATTATATGTTGTGATATTTTTAAATAATAGTCCTTATCAGAGATTGCAATTAGCTAGTTTTTTTAAACCAATGTTATTCTGAATGTTTATTTTTACCTGTGTTATCAGTATTCGTTATTTTATGTTTTATTTTCACAAATTTCAACATAAGTTTGTATTTTAGTCTATTTTTAATTACAAGCACGCACGGAGATAAAAAAAATTCCATGCATTTTACCATGTAACTATTTTTAACTGAAATTGTTTTGTTTCTAAAGCAAATACGTTACTGACATAATAGTAAACTATTTCGTACAACTGGTATATTTTTAACTATCTATTTTAAGTTCTATTAAAAATAAACGCACATAATTTATTTCAAAATCAACTGTTTTTAAAGTTTAGTTATTTACTAACAAAAATTATCGTAAAATTATTATAATATATTTAGTTTTATAATTCATTTAAAATTGTATTTAATATACAATAAAAATATATTGTACAACATCAAATATTTTTAATAAATTTTGTACAATAGTTTTAATAAAAATTATAAATGCATTAGTAATTACGCACTGCAATGTTTTCAAACAAATAACTCGGCTGGCTATGCACTACAGATCCATAGTCCGATCAGGAATTCACATTCCACATTGCTTGATAAATAATAAATATGTGTAATGGTAATTGTTAATGTGTTGGAAAATTAACTCTCAAAAGTTCTTAAATATATACGAGAGGCATGTCGAAATGTTGATTAAATTTTAAGAAGTAACTTTTTTCCCACGAAAAGTTGACGCAATTTTAAGATGCGACAAAATCAAAACATATCACTAAAAATGTAATCATTTTTCAATTTAAATTTGGCACAAGGATTGTTTGTACACAATATTACAGCACGCCCTCTGGCATTGAAAGATAGGAATACTGATAACAATACGTTTTCATTCACAAATTGATTTGATAAGACAATAAGGAAAAGGTTATCATATTCATTGTATTAATTTTTGCTTCAAATTAGTACGAAAAAATAAGAGAATTAAACTTTTGACTTATAATTTGTGAAATTTTAGTGCCATTTTTTTTTTCTTCATAACTAAACCAATGCGATCTTGAATTTGAAATTCGAGTTCGCTTTGACTAAACCCTGTTTTAGGATACTAAAATAACTGTATTACAATATTATTATGCAGCATACAATTATATGGGTGAAGTAGACTTGAACTACTTTTTTTTTTTAGTAGCGTTGCTATTGTAATTTTGAGAATGCTTTCCAAACCTGGGTGTCCATGATATAGTTGTGACTTAAAGGACCGTGGAAACCTCAGTTAGAAAGGTCGGTCATTTCCTGGCTGCATGAATCTTTGGCAAGCACATTTGGATGATATCTTATGGATACGAGCATTACGAGTCAAATGTCAATTTGATGATAAAATAACTTAAGATTTTTCTTATTTATAAGTGTCATATTTATTTTATGACTGGAGTTAGAAATTCAAAGTTAGCCTATATCCCCTCCCTTCCTTCTAAAATAGACCCACCCCCTCTACCGTGGTGGGTCTTTACCACCCCCTGGCCGACCGCCAAAGAATTAGTCACCAAAAGTCTGCATGCTTGGTTAACTACTTTATAATTTATTAATACAAATGACAGGAAAAGAAAAATATTTATAGACTGATATTGAAATTAACCCATTGTTAAATTGATAACGCGCATTACTTCTCTGTTATTTGTAACGATTGTTGAGAAAGTATTGTTGGCATGTTTGTTGGCACGTATGTACTGATGACGTCACTCCCAAGGTCATTGTCCTCACGTCCTATCCACCCCCCGACGTGACTAAGTGTCCGTCGAGCCATTAAAGTCGTTGATAAGAAGCAGAGTTTTAATTACTGGATGTCATATTATGTTGAAATATTATAATTTTTTAATTATGATTTAATTTTTCATATATATTTTTGTTTATTTTTTGTTTAATATAAGTTAATATTTGTTGGGAGTGACGTGATTTAATTATGCTGTAATTTTAACTCTTTCAAGTTTTGAATATTATTCTATTATAGTAAAAAGAATATAATCAAATATACGATAAAGGTATGAAATAGAAAAAAAAAAAGGCTCTGAAGATAAAGTAAGAATTGTCTGGTTTTGGATCTTGATATCCCATCCATATGCAGTATATATTAATAATATAATGCACTTTCTAGGTAACATGATAACACCGACAGATATATGTATTTTGAATTTTTTAGAATAAATATTTTTTATATAACTTCTAATTTAGATAACACAATTTTATTAAAAATTTGTAATTCTTTATCAATTAAGTGCATACATATATAACCGTCAGTGATGAAGAATGTGAAATTTTCCCATGACTATTAAGTTACAAATTTAATTGTATAAAATTTCAAACATTTAAACAAATCAATATTATATTAAACTCTTTAAAGTAATATGTTATTTGCAATAGAATATTTAAAATTACATTAATAATGCACACAACAAATAACTAAAATTTTAATTTTTTAAAATTAATACTTTTTTAAATTGTTTATTAAATACAATTAAATTAAAAACTGTTACAATATTATAGCAATGAACAAAGAGTGTAGCTGTTGTTAAGCACGTCAACAGGGAAAGCAAAATTAACTGTTCATCGACCAAACCAATCAGTGCAATGAGTCATTTAAGTAAAGAGCTTCTTACGTCTGCAGCTTAATTAGCGCTTAACAAATAAGTGTTACTTGAATATGTCTGCATTTAGTTTCGTAAAAAAATGTTCTTGCCAATCAAATAGTATATTCACAATTTTATTATTTATTTAATATTTTGTGATTAATTTTTAATGGGTGCGATTCACAAAGAAGTTAGCCAGGTTTCTAACCACGTTTAACTATACCTGTTCTACGTGTTAAATCACCTAGTTAAACGTGGTTAAGTTAAACTTGGTTAGAAACCTGACTAACTGCTTCGTGAATCGCACCAATATGTCAGCAATTAGTTGTATTAATATTGAAATGATTCATGAAAATTATTGAAGGGTGTTTTTAATTTTGTATGATTCCGCGGCCGTTAGCAAAGCAGAAAATTGTCATTAGCGCCAAAGGTTGTTTTGCAAATGTGAAATATGTATCTCAACATAAACTATAAGAATCTATAATTTTTATCCCGCGGCATCATAAAATATATGCCATATTATACTATAATAAATTGATTATTGAATAAAATTTTTATCATTTCTACTATTGTTATATTGAGATTTATGCCAAATTATATTCATAGAAAATAACATTATTCATTTAGTATAGATAGAAAATTCAGGAAAATATAATTTTAAAATATAATTTTAAAATATAATTTATAGCTACGTCAAAATGCTCATAATTAATTTGTCAAGACTACGTGAACCCTGAAACAACGGGATTAAATTTTAGCTTGCCTTCTGCAATTTTAATTTATGAAACATTCAAAATCAAATTGTTTAAATTCATCAAAATTTTAAGAATAATATATAACTTTCATGTAACAACAAATTTAATGTATTAAAAACCAAAATAAATTTTAAATATAATCGTAGTATAAATAATTTACAATGAATTAGTTTACACATTTTCACATTAAAAATTTCTAGAACATATTAGCAATGGACAGTGATGTAGCTGTGTCTTAGCACCACGTCAGCAAGGAAAGCTCTATTAACTGTTTCTCACAAGTCGCCAGACTAACCAGTCATTTAAGTAAAGAACTTATTGTTTTTTACAATTAGTAGAAATATTTTAAGGCTTAACAAACTGCAGATTTGTTATATTGAGATTTATTGAGCTTTAAGAATTTTGACGTGATTCGTTCTGTAAATTTAACTGGTTTATTGAAATTTTGAATATTATACAGTTAGTAAATCAAATAATTTTACGTTGACGGTATGAAATAGTAAAAATACCCCTGAAGGTATTGGTTTATCCTATAATTTTTTGGTATTGTGGTATGTTGATATATATACACCATCACAATATATTCTAATTAACGATGAATCTCAGTAGGTTGATATCTCGTAATCGTACCGCCTGAATGCAACAAGACTTGCAGGGGACTTAGAACTCCCCATCCAAATTACAAATTTGGCATACAAATTTTGAAACAAATCTGTCTTATCAGTTTTGTGAAAACTGAGGTAGAAGTTTAACATTGGCCTTATGGACGAAAACCAGAAATGGAGCTGTTGTAAGAAAACTCCCTGACCGAATTTGCTCAAACCATAAGCGATTAAGTTTTAGAACATTATTGATTTTTTAAAATTTATTTCATTCGATTCGTTTTGCAGGGAAATATTCTTTGACTCCAGCAGTAACTGAGATTAATCGTTAATCAATTTTTATAAATTAAATATACTAACATTGGATGACGGTATTTAGATAATATTATAGATATATACTTCATAAGTCATAAGTATATATCAAATTATTATTTATTTTATTATTATTTTTTTTTTCGAAGTTAAAGGTTGCCATGGCAACATACATAATTTAATACAGCTTCAAAGCAACTTGGATTTTTTTTTTTTTTTTTTTTTTTTTTGTAATAATACGATTTCATACAGATCAGATGTGCAAGTCGCATTAAAATTTTTCTCATCCTACAGCTTTGCAAATTTAATTTTATTAAAATCAAAAGTTTTTAAATTAATTCGTATTGTTAGACTCGTTAAATTAATATTTTATTAATATGTGAAAAAAATTATAATTAATTTATAAATTGCTAAAAATATAACATTTTTAAAATAAAATTTAAAAGAATCTTGAAAATAATTTATTAATTGCGACTATGCATTAAAAGCTTCTAGTACATACCTAAATTAGCAAAAGCAAAAGTGTAGCTGCGTTTATGCACGTCAGCCGATTAACTGTTCCTCATCAGCTGAACAACCAGTGCAATGAGTCACTTAAGTAAAGAACTGATTGCGTTTTCACACAATTAGTAGCAACAATCAACAAATAGAAATTACTTGGAATATATCTGCATGTATATTGTATGGTACAAAACCTATTCTTGCAAAATAACTCCCTATCTGCTCGATATAACAATACTTAATTTTTAAACACAGTATTGTTGAAAGTATAGTTATGGAGAATTACCATTGCTATAAAAAAGGTGTGTTACAACTAGCGCCAATAATGCCATAACGTTCTGTGCTCTGGTGGGCGAAATAAGGAACTAAATGGGTCCACGGTTTACATGGAAAGATTTCATCTGATGGACATTATAAACAATGGTTTGCTACAACCATTGACTTTGACACATGAACACGGTAACTAAGATTAATCTAACGTTGCTTTCCTTACAAGATGGTGGTCTTCATTTAAAATAAATATATTGCAAGAGACCAATAAATTAATCAAATTAATTAATGGACAACATACATGAAAAATTTTTATTGCAAAAATGAATAGAGGGTACCAAATTATGCTACTCTGAATTTTTTCAGATTTTTTTGAAACCCAGAACTATTTTTAAATAATTATTGAAAGTGCGGCCACGCCCCCTGGAGGCGTCAATAGGCGTCCAGTCTCTATCCTTTTTATTAAGAATTCAGAGGTGCCAACGGAAGTCACAGGACTTTCAATAATTATTTAAAAATAGTTCCGGGTCTCAAAAAAATCTGAAAAAATTCAGAGTAGCATAATTTGGGCCCTCTATTTATTTCTGCAATAAAAAATTTTCATGTATGTTGTCCATTGTGAGTTATTAGTTGAAAATGTTCTCAGGTAAAAATTTCTGTTCCAGCTGATTAAAATGCAGGACTATTAATGACTATACCTTCATGAAGCTGGATTTTGATACAAGGGAAAGATGAATTAGCAGGTAATTTTTCACCTGGATTATTATTTAAAACAGCCCATGCTAAGAAGAAGCTAAAATTTTAAAGATTTTTTTGTTTAAAAATATTTTTTAATGCCTTGTGTTATTTATAGTGGGGGGCATTCACAAAGCACTTTAACCCCAACTTTCACCCCAAGTTTTATCCCTGGTACTATGGTGCTAAACCTAGGACCTATATCTAGGAGCTAGATATAGTTATAGCCCCTGGTTTAGCACCATGTTTAGTACCAGGGATAAAACTTGGGGTTAAAGTGCTTTGTGAATGTCCCCCAGTGTTTCTAATGTTTAGTTCCAAGTTTGTCTATATTATGTAAATTGTCAAAAATTCACAGAATCTTTTATATTGCAAAGAATTTATATCTTATATTGATAAACTATACAAAAGCATGACATATAAAAAAATATTTTTTAGAAAACAAAAAAATCAAGAAACAGAAATTTGTACTAAATTTTATCATGTCATATAGCAAGCCTCGCTATTAACTGAGAGGCTTATGTTGTTATTAATAATATTATATCGTAACAATCTGCACTAGTTAACAATATTCAGGTGAGAATGCCACGCCCATCACATCACGTGACCATAATATCCACCAATCACAATTCGTCGTCGATGTTATTTGAGTCTATTGACTCTCCCGTCATCAGCTGAGATATTTCTTCTGTGAAGCCTTTTTTGTCATCGCGTCACATATTTTCTGTCACCAATATATGTTATATTTACACTCTAAGATATATGAATTAGGCCATACAAATATTTTGTTTGGAACATACAAATACACTGTAAAATATTGTAAGTATTCCCTAGTTGAAAAATTACGTCTTCAACTCATCTTTTACACGTCTAAACCTAATCTTTTTACCTCTAAAACACATCTTATTTCATCTTCGTTCAAAGTGAGGATGAAATGAAGACAATATTTTTAACATTTTATGCTCAAAAAGAGAAAAAAAAATACGTAATCTCATCTTTTTCACCTATTTTTCTCTCTAAAATGGTGCAAAATAATAGGAGAAAAGACGAGAGGAGAGTTTAATAGCGAAGAAAAGATGAAATTTGTTTCAACTCGGGTTAGGATTACCATTGACATTTCAATTTATGAATTTATTGTTATATAGCTAGTATTATTTTTTTAAAGCGAAATGTAAGGAAACGAATTAAAAATAAGCAACTATTATCATTTAATTAAATTTAGGTAATTAATTTGAGTGATTACGTAGAAAACCTATTATCAACAGATCTTATATAAGAGGACTCCAGTCAGCTGATTTTGCGGTGTTCCCACCGTCCTAACTAAAACTAAAAAAAATATTTGAAACTGCTTTATGTGTCATATAGTTTTTTTTAGAGGAAAATAATTTATGGATTCACTATCGAAAGATTACTGAATGTAGGACTTTCAAATCAACAGCATTAAAAGTTAAATTTTCTAGCATGTTGACTTATGGAGAAAATTTTCCCGCCGGAGAACAATTGAAGCCTCTATAGTGACCAGCGGTTTTCAAACTTTATGACTCGAGTCCCGGATAATATTCAATTCAAAAATGGTGTCCCATTTTTACTTCCCCACTGCTTTCCTATTTTCCTACCGTATTAACCATCTAGCCTTGGTCGCCATTACCCGATTTTCATGAAATCCCAGACGAAAAATCTTACTGTCCCAAATTTGGGACGCGTCCCATAGTTTGAAAACCGATATTCTATTGGAACAATATACATTTAGTCCAGAAATTTGAATATAATATTTTATATTCAATTCCACCAAATCTATAATATAATACCTGTTCGTAAACTCTGTTCTGTGTACACTTTCTACACCCAATCGACCTTGGGTGCAGAAAGTGTATACACCGAACAGGGTTTACCGAACAGACCTATAATTTTAAAACTTTCTAGGCTAAATTTCTCACGGGTAGCTCCTGCAATAAATAAGTTTTATTTATTTATTTATTTATTTATTTATTTATTTATTTATTTATTTATTTATTTATTTATTTATTTATTTATTTATTTATTTATTTATTTATTTATTTATTTATTTATTTATTTATTTATTTATTTATTTATTTATTTATTTATTTATTTATTTATTTATTTATTTATTTATTTATTTATTTATTTATTTATTTATTTATTTATTTATTTATTTATTTATTTATTTATTTATTTATTTATTTATTTATTTATTTATTTATTCATTTATTTATTTATTCATTCGACTTACATGGCGTGGGTAAGGCAATAATGCCTTTTCTTACTCCTGACCAATTGATTACATTAATATTACATATTTTGTTTGAGCAACTCCCTGACTATGATTTATATACTAAGAATTTATGATAAACAATAATGATTAAGCTCAAATATAGAACATTTAGAACAATACTAGTCCAAATCAACTTATCAACTTACAATAATTTAAAACATATTTTCTCGAACAATTATGATCCAAAATAAAAAATAATTTAAAATACAAAATTAATTACTTATGTATTAACACTTACATTTTAGACATTATTATAATTCAGTTGAAAATGAAACAAACAATATTTAGCAATATTTTACTAAGTGTTATATTTTAAACTTGCCAAAAATTTGGAATTCCAAATTATGTCAAGTTATTTTTAAATCATTTAAAGAGCTGTTGAGTGAATAACTGTTCGCAAAAATTAGTGTCAAGGTTACCAATTTTTGCATCACTGATATTGCCAATTTTGGTTGCATCTGGTAAGCAGGATAGTATTATTTATCTGAAATTAGAATTATTTTTTATTGTGTTCACAGAGTCATATTGTAAAATTAGAAATATGTTTTAGCCTCGATAACATATGACCTTACAGTAAGGAATTTCTTAGTGCAAACAAAAAAGTGGAATTAAATTACAAAAATAGTTTGTTTTAATTTTTGAAAGAAATAAAGTAAATAAAAACTTTTTTATAAAAATTACCTCTGAATTGTTTGTAAATACATTTGTAAGCAAAAATTAATGTAACAAAAAATAAAAAATTATAAAAATATTTTATGAATTGTTACTTATTTTAGTGTACATTTTTAAAGCTATTTAATTAAAATAACAAAAAACCATTTTATTTTTATATTGTTATTGGTAATTATAATACAATCTACTTTCATTCTACTTTTATTCTAATAATGCAGTAGCATATTCTAAATTATATAATATTAACTGAAGAATCAGCTTAAATAAGTTGGGTAAAGTCTATTATAATTCAATTTGTGTGAATTTCATTACCTTCAATTAAAATGGTTCTTTTTTTTATCGCTAAATTCTGTATTGATTTATTCATATATTTACTTTAATTTAATTCACAGATTCCTACAAGGTCTTCTAAGAATCCTGGGATTTGATTGTACAAATAATTGCAAAGAAGGTCAAACTAATGCAAAATAATTTTGGAGTTCAAATTCAAAGTGCACACAGGAAGCTCTGATAACATACATTATACATAGACTATTTGTCGCGACACTTATAAATTAATGACGCCGCAAGATATTTAATTCCTTTTCCAGACAAATGCAATAAATTTAACAAGCACGTGTGAAACAATGTATAACTTGGACTTTGTATTCGTACTAAGAACATGCATGGCATTTGATATTTCTTCCTGATGTAGATTGATAATATTGCTTCTATTTCCTGTTTTTTTTTCAGTAAAATGTGGAATTGTAGTGTTCTAATACGAATTTGAAATTTCTTCTCACTAAGTCAATCCTGTATCATTTCAACGATATATTAATAATAATAATTTAAATTTCTCAAAAGTTGTACTGTTGTACCAAAATTATTCTTATTTTTAGTTAAAATTTACTTCATTACAACAAATTTTATTTTTATAATTTAAAAATTATTTATTTTAATAAATAATTGTAATTAAGATTTATAAAAAATTTAAATAGTTTTTATTTAACGTTCGAAAAAACTATCGGCATTTAGCTATTTAAATTATACATTTTTTTTTTATTAAATTATGGTTAAATTTATTAACATTAATTAAATAATATAAATATTTTAATTCAATATTTTAAAGATAAATAACAAATTAGACAAAAATAATTGTATATACGCAGTATTTGATTTTGCTCCCTAAAATGTGAAGTATGCAGCGTGATTTTTCCTCGGTCAGCGATATTGAAGATGCTTGGCTTGCAGAATCGTGAAGCACTTCATCTCTGTACTCAGAGGGAGAGACAAAACGTATCGATCTTCTCGCTCCTTCAAACTTTATAATAATTAAGTTGACCGAGTCACTATCCTCCTTAATCCAGTTTGAGTTTAAAATTTTCATCTTCAACTCATCCTTTACACGTCTAACCCTATTTTTTTTACCTCTAAAACACATCTTATTTCCTCTTCGCTCAAAGTAAGGATGAAATGAAGATAATATTTCTAACATTTTATCAGAGAAAAGATGGTATTCCTTGATCTTATGTTCAAGAAGAGGAAAAAAATACGTAATCTCATCTTTTTTCCACTAAAAATGGTGCAAAATAAGAGGAAAGAGGAAAAAAGACGAGAGGAGAGTTTAATAGCGAAGAAAATATGAAATTTATTTGCCTCGTCTAATTCCATTCTATTTTGCACAATTTTAGAAGAAAAAAGACGAAATTACGCCTTCTTTCCTCTTATTAAGCATAAAATGTTAGAAATATTGTCTCTATTTTATCCTCACTTTGAACGAAGAGGAAACAAGATGTGTTTTTTCAGGTAAAAAGATTAGGTTTGTACGAGTAAAAGATAAATTTTACCCAATTGCATAGAGAAGTTTAAACACAAAGATAGGCTTAATTTTGTTAATTTTAATTATTGCAACAGTCAAAATCAACTAAGTAAGTCTGGATAGACCTCATCTATGCAATTGGTTGGTAATTTTTCAACTATGGTACAGACGTCAGTATATTAGAGTTATATTAGATTATAAAACCATTTGGACGTTTCATATGGTCTCTATTGAGATATTAGAATGTGAAAATTTTAGTGGCTTAATCGAAAGAAGGGGTAAAAATATGGTACTGTGAATTTTTTCAGATTTTTCTCAGACCGGGAAGTATTTTTAAAAAAATATTGAAAGTCTATTTTGATGACGTCACGGGCGGCACTCCTTAAGGCAGATTCACATGGCGATTTCCAGGCTGCGACGCGACGCGAATAATGCGCACTTGCTGTAACATCCATTGGCGGCCATATTTGGCGATTAAAAGAAAAAGAGCATCGTAATTAACGCGATTCCCAGCGAATTCGGTGCCGCATAGGATTTCACAGCTTTTACGTCAAAATCGCGTCGCATCGCCGTTGTTGCCATCTGAATCTGCCTTTAAGAAAAAGGATAGGGCAGTGCCGCCCGTGACGTCATGAAATAGACTTTCAATAATTTTTTAAAAATAGTTCCTGGTCTAAGAAAAATCTGAAAAAATTCACAATACCATATTTTTATCCCTTCTTTCGATTAAGCCACTAAAATTTTCACATTCTAATATGGTGATATTATATACACAGGTCTAAGGTATTCAGTTTCTGAATCTCAAAGCTTTGTTCTCATTCAAAGATTATCTAATTAATATCAATAATTCGATAGTTTTTTTTAACCAAATAGAAACTTTTTGACCAGGGTGTTTTAGGTCTACATAAGAGAGTTTGCATTTTACTATTTGTAATTCCGTATAAACAAACCTACAACTTAATTTGCATAGTGTGGATAATTATGTCAGATATCTCACTTTGTGACCATTGTACTGCATCAATTAATTCAATTAAATTGTAATATAAAATAATTGTTAAGATATTAAGATATTCGGCCATATTTTTTTAAAATTTTTTTTTTAATAAATAACTAAATATAATAAAATAAAAAAAATACATTTTAATAAACAAATTTATTTATTTTTTAATGTCATTATTAAAATTTTAAATTTAATTAATAAAATATTAGTAAAATTAAGATTTAATGTTTTCATCTGTTATATAAATAAAAAATTAAAAACTAAGTAAAAAATTGAACTTAATAATTATAAATACAAAAAACAGTAGGTGCGAGGTATGTTTCATAATACGAAAATATTTCACTGAAATCTTTGTCTGTTCACCTTTAGGCGCATGATAAACGATTTATATTGTTTGAAAATAATGTAATTTGTAATTTGATGATTTTGATGTGTCAATTATGTCCAATGTCAAATGTCCAATATAGACTATTTGTGAATGTTACGAATATAACCACAAGTCCCAAAACTGATATATTTGGTGTCTCAAGATATTTTTCGGCTCTTAATTATTAAATATCACATACTTGTGTGTAAAGCCGGTATTGCACGATATAATTTTGCAAACAATTTTTTCTTAAGCGTATATTTTACACGTTACAATTTTTCTGATTATTGTATACAAATTTTCCTTGCAAGAAAATTTCCTCTCCATACAAACAAATGGTGATTATGTTTTCTTGTAAGGAAAAATTGTATACGATAGTTAGAAAAATTGTATCGTGTAATACCGGTTTTACTTTTAAACTCCATTTGTTTTCATTGAGAATGATTGAGATGACATTTTCTTGTAAGGAAAAATTGTATACAAAATAGTATCATGTAATAATGGCTTTAGGGATACTTTGACACTATCCTCATTGAATAAGTTAACTTAAAGAATCAAGAAAAATTTGACAAGTTTTACTTTTTTTTTTAATTGGGTTCATATAAACTTCGATAGTTTTCATGTGGAAAATTAAATTGAGAAACTATCTCTTGTTTCATTAATTATGAAATATCGACTTGACTTTATAATTAATTAACGAAGATGAACTTCAAAGAATCCTTACGTATTTATTGGTAAGAAAATACTTCACATTCTTAATAAACTATGATACTTGTGTTACTGGGGAATGTAAAATTATTATAACAAAAATATTACCATAAGAATTTTAACTGTAGCATTAACAAAGGTGGGGGGAGGGGGATTAATTAAAAACAATTTTTTTAGTCTTCTTCACCAAAGTCTTCTACTCGCAATGGTTGTAACAAACCATTGTTTATAATATCTGTCGCATGAAGCCTTTTTCATTGTTAAAAATGGGACGACGTAGTGCCTGATTTTGCCACCAGAGCACAGAACGTAATGGCATTGTTGGCGCTAGTAGACACTTCCAACTTCATAATTAACAGTCATTTTCCATAAGTTAACATTTAAATCAACAACTGTCCCATGTTTTTCCCTCCACGCGACAGACATTACACAACAATACATTGTTTACTAACAACGAGCAGAAGACTACACATTGAAATTCACTTTTATGCCAAAAATAGTCTACGCAAGATCTAAACATTTTATAATGTTAAATATTATAGCATAATTTATAACATTCCATTTAACACACTTTGTAATATGTCTTAATTCCGTGTAAATATTATGTGTACGCGAGACATTGTAAGTGTTAATCTGGTAATTTATCTTTATTTAATTAGAGACAAGTCGTTACTCACTTTACTAATTAACCAGTACACGTGAGATGCTAGTTAATGACTTTCATTCGTTCATAGTACGTGGTGTACTTGCAGCACTAAATTACGAGGATTTCAATTTATTTTAGAACATCAGAAAAGGTAGGTCAGTATTTATTTTTTTATGGTCTTTAAAAAATATTAATTTATTAATAATTATATAACCTTTGTACTCAATATAATGAATAAATCAGGGAAACTTTGGTAAAAATTCAAACAAATTTGTTACTATTATTTATTAAAACATTCGCTCTTTTATTATTTTCTCTAATTCATCGTTACTACAATTTAAGATTTTTTTCCTTCATTGTGCATTCACTTTAAAAATGTTATTTAAAAATATTCGATACTGTAAGTGGTTTATATTATTGTCAAAATTGCATTCATAATTATTAATAATAAGGGAGGACCGCCTACCAATTCTGTGACATCTTTTATTTCAAGATATCTTACACAGGTAGTATTTTTTTTATATATTTATAATATAATATTTAATAATTATAATAACAAAAAAGAAATTAAAACAATAATAACATAAAAAATATTATTGGTCGTAAAATAAATTATTACATTTTATTAAATACTGTTAAAAAATTTAACTAGTTTAAGTTCTAATGTGTCATCTGGAATTTTCAATATGTGCGTATGACTTAAGGGGTTTTTTAAATAGAAATTTATTACGCACGTCACTACGCGATGACGTGAATATATACGCATATACGAACAGTATACATATATGTAATAATAATTATAGACAGCATTAATAAGCGTGCGTAATATTTTCATATTGGAGGGACTGCATACATTTTTGCTTACAAATTTATAGTGCCATGCTACTCGATTTTTAAATTTGATATAAAATAAAAAATGAATCTATGATAGGTTTTCTTCAATGCTTCATATATTTATAATATGCTTTCCCATGCAGCTGAAAATTTTCGTCTTAAATTCATTTTTAACACTTCTAAACCTAATCTTATACCGTCTTTTTACTTTAAAAATAATAATAATAATTACACCATAACTGGCATTGGGTACTTCTACTCACTAATTACTCACTAAGTTTGAAACCCCGAACCTTCTAAAACCCTAACTTAGCGTTTCGCAGGTTCTTCTTAAACGGGGGCGGCCTCAGTCTTACAATCTATCCCGGCATTTGCCTGCGACTGAGGGAAACGTGGAAAACTCAGCCAGGATGGACGCTACAACTTTTGTCAATGAATCGGAAGTACGATGGACAAAGCCAAAGGATATAGTGGAAAAACGCAGCGATTTACCCCTGCATGGGTGGGAAACGTGTTTTTTTGTTGAAAATGGTCACCCATCCAACTACTAACTACGCTCGGCGTTGCTTCACTTCGGTGATCTGATGACTGATGAGGCCCGGTCAAACACACTGCGCCACACACAAATTCCTTTTTTACTGCAAGTGAGTGAAACTGAGACAAATTTATATTATTTTATGCTGAATAAAAGGAGAGAAAATGTAATTTCATTTTTTCCCTCTTTTGTTCTTCGGAAATTTAGGATAAAAATACGAGGGGAAACGTTAAAAGTAATAGAAATTTATTTGAACTCTACGAAAGTAATACGCATTAATCGATTGAAATAATTAATACATCAGAGCCTACAAAGATTTCCTTGTTTGTCCTCTCTGTTGTGCGTACTTGAAAAATATTTCTTGACTCAAACAATTCCAGCATGCAGTACTTTTCCATACCAAATCATGTGTACATATTTTTGTATACGCAATTAATTACAGCTTTTCACAGAGTCGAATGATTTACACTGAATATTTGTCAAACTAATTTCAAATTTTCTTTCTCTAATATATATAACATAGTGTTAACGTAAAAAGATCACAAAAACTGTGTTAGAATGTTATAAAGGTAAAATTAATTTGTTTTGAGATAGGATATTCAACTTTATTAACTTAGAACGCACACCCGTAATATAAAAAAGCATTTTTTTTTCTACATAACAAATATAGTTTTGTAAACCTCTAGAATGACGCATTTGTGTTCAAATTTAAAAAAAAAAATATTAATTTCTATGTTATTACCTCCCGAGTTGAAATGAATGTCATCTTTTCTTCGATATTAAACTCTCCTCTCGTCTTTTCTCCTCCTATTTTGTACCATTTTAGAGAAAAAAAGAGGAAAAAAAGACGAGATTACGTCTTTTTTCCTCTTCCTGAATATAAAATATTAGAAATATTGTCTTCATTTCATCCCCACTTTGAGCGAAGAGGAAATAAAATGTGTTTTAGAGGAAAAAATATTAAGGGGCATTCACAAAGTCTTAAGGCCACATTTAACTCTCAATAATTTAAAGCTTGATTTTAGACGTGTTTTTTAAGACTCAAAATTTCTGGTCTTAAATTATTGAGCCATAAATGTGGCCTTAAGGCTTTGTGAATCCCCCTTATTAATATAGGTTTAAACTTATAACAGATGAGTTGAAGACGTAATTTTTAAACATGAACTCTAGGTTGATATTCTTGTGGACATATTTCTTTTTACAATTACATTATCAATGGAGATGTGCCAAATTACCATGACAATAACATCAATAAATTAATCAGCACAAAACTTTCCAAATGTCGCGAGATGTACGTTTTATGATTTACAATGACATGGCTATGACGTCAAGCAACGTGAAGTACTTTAAGATTATGCGAGGACAGCTCTGTGTATTATGGCTGGGTAATTGTTTTGTCAAGCTGGAGTTGACACAACGGATTTATCAAGGGGCCGTTAATTACATCTCAAAATAAGCCTTTGACTTTGTCTTCAACAATTAAACGAGGGTCAGCTACGATTTCCGGGAAAATTGTGTTGGTATGTCAGATAAAATATGTTAGGAATCATATAGTGAAATATTTTTGACCCTATATAAGTGCTATAGTTGAAAAATTACGTCTTCAACTCATCTTTTAGATGTCTAAATCTAATCTTTTTACCTCTAAAACACATCTTATTTCCTCTTCGCTCAAAGTGAGGATGAAATGAAGACAATATTTCTAACATGCTCAAAAAGAGAAAAAAAAAAAAAAAAAATACGTAATCTCGTCTTTCCCCCTCTTTTTTCCTCTTAAATGGTGCAAAATAAGAGGACAAAAGACGACAGGAGAGCTTAATAGTGAAGAAAAGATGAAATTTATTTCAACTCGGGAGGAATGTATCAAATAAGATCGCATGATTTCGCAGCACTTGATTTAAAAAGTAAGAATCTATATGATCAGATGTAGCCGCGTACACAGCTTCGTATCGTATGCCTTCGTATACGAAAAATAAATTTAGAACCGCTTCTAAATGATAAACGTACGCTCGCCCGAAGAAATTAAAGTCTGTGCATCACTTAACTGTTCATTGTTAATATCTAAGGAGATTAATGAAATAGTTTTTAAAAAAATGGATTATATTTGTCAAAAATCGTCCTAAAATTTATGTTGAATAATTTATTTCTAACCCAATATTTCTTAAGACTAAGGAAATGAAAATTACAATAAATGTTATTCAATCAAATTAAAATTTTGATTACATACAGCGCTTTTACTTATAATGTTTGAAAATTGAATTTTCATGTATTTTAATTGTATATCTGTGCGTTGTGCGTCTCCTACAGTGCTGAGTTTGTATTTGAAAATGCTTCATACTTGATAGAAAAATTCTATTAAATATAAAGCTAAATATTTTAAAGTTTTTAATTAACATGTTAATTTTTTACTTGAAGTTTTTTAAAAAAGAAATACAAATTAAACAATTTATGGCATTCAAATATTCAAAATTAATAAAATAAAACAAAATAATTAATTAATAAAAATAAAAATCATACATTACCTTTCTTTTTTTGAGATATCTAAAAAAGAATGACATATTTCTATTTCTTTTTTCACTAATAATATCTGTAGTATTTAGATGACAATGTTGTTTATTATTTATTAAATTGTACTTCATGGCAATTTAAAAAAATTATTATATTAAATTAATTTAAAAATAAAACACATTACATTTAGCACAGTTAATTAATAAGAGACAAGAGAACGACTTTGTGTTTTGAAGAAAAGTCACATTATAGTGCGACTATCAGCATTTTTCTTTTTAGAAAAAGAGTCTGCGCCCTGGAGAACTCCTTATACTTGAGTCTTATGGACCAATATCCTTTAGCCGTGATGACGTCACTACCCTCTGACGTCAATATCGACTACCCCTCTAGGGGGTTCAAGTTAACTCTTAGAATATAAATGTATATATCACATGCGAATTTCGAATGCATTAATAATGTATATAAATAGTATTTTTACTATATACTATATAATATTTCTAAATCAGTTTTATACATAATTTAATAGTATTATTAAATATTAAAGTATAATATAAAAGTAGTTTTGTTTAAATAAAAAAAGTTATTAAAAGTTTTGTAAAAAATGCATTTTTGAAATTTTTAATTGTGTGTATAATGCAGGATTTAATTTACTTATTTTAATTTTTAAAACTGCAGTAAAATGTCATATGCAACAAATGAAGATTTTACAGATAAATTAATGCTGTAATTTATTATACGTAAAATAAAAAATAATTTCATTATTTGTGGTATTAAAAATCAAAAAGTTATTTAACACTTAATACCACGGTAGTAAAGGTTAACTTCTTATCTCTTGTACTGTAATAACGACCTTTAAAGCGTAAGAGAATAGCAACCTTTCTAATTCATAAAATTTATTATTCCAGTAAAGTAAAAACAAAATACCCTTTTATCATTAAATAGTAATAATATATATTAGTGTTGTATCTTCTGCAAAATCTAATAAATAAAAAACATCTCAATTTTTAGAAAAAAGAAAATTATATAATTTTTTTCTTTACTGCAATTGAGTTTACTTTGCCATACAAATAATGCAAGCAAAGTATAACTATTATAAAAAATGCAATGCAGAGAGCTTAATAAAGGTAATTGTAGGATTATTATTTGACAGCCATGCTCATCTATTTTATTGATTTTGTCCGATAAAGTTAATCCGATCACGAAGTTATACATTGTAAATAATGTATCAAATAGCATCATATAGAGATATGAATTAAGCTAGGAATTATTTTATATAACAGATAATACAGTCGACCCTAGCTTACTAGTGAACTCATAAAAGGTTTGTCAATAATTAAATCAGGCGTGACAAATGACAATTTGTTTAACAAAAGAGCTTAATGAATGGTGTTTAATTTTATGTTTATTAACTAAATAACAAATGTCAGTAGATTACTAATTTAATTTATTTTTGTGTAAGAAAAAATATGTACAGTGAGAAGGGAGAGAAAGTAAAATTAAAAACATATTCAGCATTTAATTTTTGTTCATCTTATGCTCAGAGTATGAAATAAACAAGTTGTAAATTGTAACCATAAAGCGTGCGTGAGAATTAATATATGATTTCGAAAGTATTAGAAATTTATTACAGAGAGATAGATACAGCATAATTCGCAAGCTATATGATATATAATATTCAATTAAAAATATAATTCTTCATTTACAATATAACATTGCATGCCGCATGGTATTAAAATACTGATGCATTGTGGTATATAACATTAAAAAAAATCGAGAATTAAAAAAGTCATAGCATACAACGAAAGAGTATTTTCATAAAAAATACACGCTTACTGTTAATTCAAATTTAAGAAGTCATTCTTTAATTTTCCTGGATATGTATTATCATTTAACACTTCAAAACCTACATTTTATCAAAATCATTGTTTGTCTTACATAAAATTTCTGATTTTAATAAAACTTTATTATGTTTTTATCAAAAAATTAAAGTATGAATTACATATTTCGAAGATAAACGATAATAAAGATGATATGTGATATCTATTGAAAATTCGCCATAAATGACATATTTTCTAAAAGACTGTCGTATGTTTTTTTATCGTTGGACGGTAGGGGGTGTCTAAAAGTCGATGTTCATGACGTCATACTAAGACGAGACTGCCGCATTACACCACCATATAGTCGGACTGACGACACTTTCAACTTCCGGTACAGTGCGAACGTTATAATTCATCAATACTTTTGTAGCTACCCTAGTTGAAAAATTACGTCTTCAGTTCATCCTTTACATGTCTAAACCTAATCTTTTTACCTCTAAAACATATCTTATCTCAAAGTGAGGATGAAATGAAGACAATATTTTTAACATTTTATGCTCAAGAAGAGGAAAAAAGACGTAATCTCCCCTTTTTTTCCCTCTAAAATGGTGCAAAAGAAGAGGAAATTAGATAAGAGGAGAGCTTAATAGCGAAGAAAATATGAAATTTAGTTCAATTCGGGTAGATTGCTTTTTTACTAAAACCTGTTAGTAAATTTTAAACGGATTAGTTTCAAAAAAACTCAAATTTTGTATGATTTTTATAATTGATTTAATGAAAACCAATAAATATAGAATCTTTGTAAAGCTTAATATATTAGAATGAATTTTACCTCTATCTCTCTTACAATTAATTAGTGTTGTATTAGTTCCGAGGCATTAAGAAAATAGCACCGTATCCTTGAAAAAAATCCTATCATGCCTTTATATTTTACGTAAAATATAATAACGTGTATTTAAATAGACAAAGGATATATTGTCCATAGTCCGGAATAATGAGCTATATATCAGCCTACCATGATATCATTGCAATATTGAGCTATCTGCTATTACAAGTAAGCGCAATATGAGCTGTAAATCGGTACAAAATAAAGCTAATTTAAATACACGCTATATTACAAGAAGCAAATACTCTTTCGTTGTATGCTATGACATTTTTAATTCTCGATTTTTTTAATGTTATATACCACAATGCATCAGTATTTTAATACCATGCAATGTTATATTGTACATGAAGAATTATATTTTTAATTGTATATTATATATCATATAGCTTGCGAATTATGCTGGGATTTATTATTATTATTATTATTTTTATGAATAGGGTGCAGTCTGGGTGCTATTTTTCTTAATGCCCCTGAACTAATACAATACAATTAAGACAAAGGTAAAATTCATGCTAATATAATAATATAGAGCTTTACAAGAATTCTAAAATCTATTGGTTTTCATGAGGTCTGTTCGTAAATACACAATCAGAAAGAATCGATTATTTGTGATGAACCTTATTTTTCATGTACAGAAGGTTCATCACAAATCATCGATTCTTTTTGATTGTGTATTTACGGACAGACCTATTATCTATAAAAAAAATTATGTACTGATAATCATTGAAAAATTTTAAGAAAATGAATTTTTGTAACGTACTATCCCTTTAAAAATTACTCACAGGTTTTAGGTATCATTAATATAAAGACATTGCAGAATTAGCTGCAGAAGTATGTAAAAAATATATTTTACGTAAATAATTGTGTAATTCGGTCATCATATTCAAGGTTGTTAAATGACATAATGTCACATACAAAATGACGTTGCAAGTAAGACTGCAGTTTTTATTTATTTTTCATCACGGTGAAAGTTGAGATTAGAATTTTTTGATGAGAATCACAGTTACGATGCATTACCCAAATATTTTGTCATTACATGTGACGCTTTTCCATTTAAATGTATTAAATACCTAATGAAATCCAGAATGAATTAAGATTTTTATTTCCTATTTCAAATTTATGGCAGTGCCGAATTTTTTTATAATAATTAATAATTGATTTGAACAATACTTAAATAAAAAATGTAATTTATTTAAAAATTAAATTCAAAATATTAAATATTAAAAATTAGATAATTCAAAATTTTAAAATACTTTTAAATATTTAATACATAATATTTTTCATTAAAAGTTAAAAAAATGTGTATGAAGGACTTGATAAAAATAATAAGAAATTTTATTTTTGACATGCAGAGACATCTATGGAGCAAAGTAAGAACGTTTCAAGAAGCTTTGTCGTGTAATCGCTAGAGGCAAATAATAATAATAGTGTTTTCACGACACAAAATGAGCGACTTTAAGCCAAGGTAACTAAAACTAGGAGCTTGGTCAAATTATAATTCATAAATGAAATGAATAAAATATTAAAAACAGCTGTATTTTTTTCTTTAGCTGAACCCTGTTGTAGTTTTTTTTTTTTTTATATTAAGGATATAACACCCCTGAGCTCGCGGTGGGGTAATGGGTAGAGATAAGGTAAGGAACGGATAGTGGCCACGGCCTGTTACGCGTCCCAACATTCGCTGAGGTGAGACTGAGGGAACCGTAGAAAACCTCAGTCAGGACGGACACCTCTACTTTTTACTTACACGAGGGATATTTGACTCACAGTCCCACACAGAGTTCCACCTACTTATTTTAAAAAGGCCTTAGCAAGTTGAATTCTGTGGTGTGACTAAATTCCAGCTCTTTTTTGATCCGACCTTTAGCTATCATATTGCTTAGAATTGTGTGGGTCCCTTCCACACGGGGACAACCATGGCCTTTAGCATTACATCTCAGCATTCGACTGACTGAGGGAACCATGGAAACCTTAATCTCATTTATATTTTTGTATATTTTTATTAAATCTACTTCAATATATTTTTTAATTAAAAAATATCATATTCAACTCATCCTTATAGCCTAAATTTATTACGTATATTTTCCTCAATATTTATATTTTATTTCCTCCTTGCTCAAACTTAGTATGAAATGGAAACAATATTTCTAACATTTCGTGCTCAATAAGATAATAATCTCGTATATTTTCCTTGAAAATTGTGCAAAATAGGACGAGGAGAGACTTAACTTGAGTTGAAATAAATTTCATATTATATTCGCTGTTAAGCTCTCCTCGTCTTTTCTCCTCTTATTTTGCACCATTTTAAAGTAAAAAAAGTGAGATTACGTATTTTTTCCTCTTCTTGATCAAAAAATGTTGAAAATATTGTCTTCATTTCATCCTCACTTTGAACGAAGAGAAAATAAGATGTATTTTAGAGGAAAAAAGATTAGGTTTAGACGTGTAAAGGATGAGTTGAAGACGTAATTTTTCGACTAGGGAAGATTAAATTTATTTCAACTCTGCTACCTCATTATTTTACTATCTTGGTTTGTTCATACGCCAAAAAGACAATTGAAAAGTTTGTTTAGCTCAGGGGATGAAGGAAGAGAAATGGATATATTTGAGACTCTATACATCAGACAAATGAAATTTGCTCTCTGTGACATCGGCTTAAAATCCTTTGTGTCTCTTCCTTAGATTTTAGTTAGAAAATAATACATCTGATATTATGTCATTTTCTTTTATAATTTAATTTTTACTTATTAATATTTTTGTTTAGTTAATCATTAAATGTTATAATTAAGAGAATTTTAGTGTCGTAATTATGTTTTAATTAATATTTCATATCTACATGTTTTTCAATTCAATTTTGAAATTAAAATTTAACATAACTTTGTCAAAGACTTATATAATTATCACAAATTTTTGATAATATATTCTGTAAATTCATGTAAATTATATTCGATAATTATGAAATTTATTCTGTGAAGATGTATTTTAGTAATAAGATGCCTGAAAATATTTTATCAAATGTTATTTTGTTATAGCTTCAATTTATTAGGAAGTGCTTTTGTTGGTTAATTGTGTTTATGTTTTATTGTCTTGTTGTAACTTGTAACTGTTTTTTTTTTAAATGACGTAACCCATGGTTTTGTACTTGTACAACCAGTGGTTAAATAAAAGAATTGAATAGAATTGAATTTATATATGAATTAACGCGAAATTATCATAATCTAAAAACAATATACAGGACATTAATCATACATACTTTATATATTATGATAATCTTGGGCGCGATTCACGAAGCAGGTAGCCAGGTTTATAACCACGTTTAGCTTAACCATGTTTAACTATACCGGTTTTACGTGTTAAACCATCTAGTTAAACGTGGTTAAGAAACCTGGCTAACTCCTTCGTGAATCGCGCCCCTTATCTTTAACGTATAATAAAATGCATTGCTTACAATGTTATTTTTACGGAAGTAGTTGCATTTAATGTGTAATGAAATTGATTTATTTCAATCTTGTATTGACATATCAACTTCAAATCATCAATACTTTAAAATTTGGTCACGTGCATTGTTTGAAAATAGTTCCTATAGTCAGATTCAAATTTGTGTGACTTGAATAATATGCTCGGATTTATTATTGTAAACAAACTATTTCTATCTTCATTTCACTGCATTTTATCATCTTTGAAAACAATGTAAATGAAAAGAAACCTAACTCTTAAGTTATATTATATAAAAAACATGTCAACAATATCATTTGAAATTTCATAGTATTTTCTTGAAAGGTTACATTGTGTGTGTTTAAAAAACTGTGAATTCTTTGCAATTACATGATTATATCACAGCATTTTTTATAATTATTAAATTCAAAATAGGGCAATTATCTATCTGACCTACCCCCTTTTTTTTTTTAGCACCAATGCTTTTTTATATTGGATGGAAGAGAGGGCCTAATAGCCTAAATCCCGCCCTCAATAAAGACGATTTTATTTATTTATAATATATATAATAAAATGTTGTAAATTTTTGGTTCAATATTTTATGACGTCGATTGTACAGTATATGTTATATAGGGTAGAAATTTAATCATGTTTTCTACTGAAACGGAAGTTACGCCACATATGACATCTAAATGCAATTAGTAGCATTAAGTTGAGTGCATAATGAATTTAGTGCATTCAACCTTATTATATATAGAAGAAGTCATCATAGAAGCTACAGTGTCAGTTCAGTTGAATCCTGATGACAAGTTGGTTCTTTCTTCTGAACCTGAATATTGGAAAATTACATCTCCAAATCATTCCACGTCTAAATCTAATCTGCCCCGAGTTGAAATAAATTTCAACTTTTCTTCGCTATTAATTAAACTCTCCTCTAGTCTTTTGTATTCTTATTTTGCACCATTTTAGAGGAAAAAAGACGAGATTACGTATTTTTTCCTCTTCTTGAGCATAAAATGTTAGAAATATTGTCTTCATTTCATCCTCACTTTGAGCGAAGAGGAAATAAGATGTGTTTTAGAGGTAAAAAGATTATGTTTAGACGTGTAAAGGATGAGTTGAAGACGTAATTTTTCAACTAGGGGTGTCTTTATACCTCAAAAACATCTTATTTCTTCCTCGCTTTAAGTGAGGATGAAATGGAGACATTTTTTTTTTAATTTTATGCTCAAGAAGAGGAAAGAAGACGTAATCTCGTCCTTTTCACACTTTTTTCCTCAAAAATAGGTGAAAATTAGAAAAGCAGAGACTTTAAAATATGAAAATTATTTAAACTCTGAGTCCTAAATGACAAAATAAAATATTTAAAATCGCATTTCTTGTTACGGTGATTGTACTATAGATTTTCATGTAAACAAGTTTGGTTATATTTGCATGGGACTGTACCTTTAATGACGCCATATCCGAGACAGAGCGGTGAGTTTGGATGGTTTCCAACTGATCCAAGCACCAATCCAATTCCTCCATAGTTTCTACGGCCATTTTCATGTAAGCATCATCTGGAATGTACACAAAAAATTGTTGTTACTTTACAATATTACACATAAGATTTATTATGACATTCGAATAAAATACGTCATGCTTTCATATACTAATGTCCTGAGAAGCTAGGATTATGTGTTATAAATATAAACAGACCCTGATTTATTACAAAATGATTATTTATGTATAATTACAAACCTTGCACTGTGGTTAAAACAAGGGAAATTGAATAAAATAACAGCTGAATGAATATTAACATTGTCACTTTATACCCCAGAGAGATAAATGTATTTTTATTTACAATAATTATGAAAGAATATTTTAATATATAATTTAAAATTATACTTTTTCTATCATTAATTTAAATTTTAATTGTGTGTTTATATTAAATCTGACTAGCGATTATAAGATGTAATTGTAAATAATGTAAAGGTAGAGATAATACGGATCAGCTGGCCCAATGCTAAAAAAATTTCATCCATAAAAATTATGAAAAAATTTAGAATGTTCTCCTCAACATACCTTATAAGCAGGTAAAATATCAGGTGTACAAAAATGAGGGAGTTTTCGAGTTATGAATTTTTAAAGTTGACTAATTTAACACGGAAGTTTCATTTCTTCATGTTAAAATAGAGAACTTTAAAAATTAATTACTCGAAAACTAGCTCGTTTTTGTATACCTGATATTTTACCTACTGATAGGGGATGTAGAGGAGAAAATTTTAAATTTTTTTCATAATTTTTTTTTATGAATGGGATTTTTTTAGCATTGGGCCAGCTGATCCGTATTATCTCTACCTTAAGTAAACTATTTTTATATTGCTCTAAGAATAAAATAAAATATTGAATTTAAAGTGCTATAATTATTAAGATTTTAATGCTCAATTATTATGTAATATAAGATATTATTAAAAAATTATAGATTAAATGTCATACAATTGTAATTTGTGTACTAAATAAAACAGGAAACAATATAAATTAATATTGTTTCACGATGTTTGAATTAATTTAACATTATTTGTTTTGTGTTAAACAAAATAAATGTTCTCCATAACATCTCGCCTGGAGGTTAGACAACTTGTTCAGCATCAAAATAAAGCAGGTTGCATATTCATCAGGGGTATGTTTAGTTAAGACTTCACGTAGAACAAGTTCCATAACTTCACGGACAAATAATTAGACATTTCAATTGTTTAAATTACACCTCGGGATTCCACGAACTGACTTACTAGAGCTGCAGCCCCAGACAGATTTTAAATTTTGGGAGATGTAAGAAGAGCTACCAATATCAAAAGAGTTTTGGTTCACCACGCCTACATAAACTGCGTGTTAATATTTAAAAATAAAGTAGGAATAAATTTCGTGGTATCCAAAGGTGTACAAGTATGCATTACTGTATACCTAATGACTAATGACATATATATACTGTACGTAATGTATATTGTAATGAAAATTTAGAATATTCTGTATTTTTTTTCAATAACTCTAGTTAAAAAATTACGTCTTCAACTCATCCATTACACGTCCAAACCAAATCTTTTTACCTCTAAAACACATCTTATTTCCTCTTCATTCAAAGTGAGGATGAAAGGAAGACAATATTTCTAACATTTTATGTTTAAGAAGAGGAAAAAAGACGTAATCTCGTATTTTTCACCTCTTTTTTTCTCTAAAATGATGCAAAATAAGAGGAGAAAATTCGAGAGGAGAGTTTAATAGCGAAGAAAAAATGAAATTTATTTTAACTCAGGAAATAAGTCTGTTCGTAAATACACAATTGATTCACAAAAATTACATGAACTATCTATACAGATAGCATAGAGGGAGTTTTATAATTATTATCTAATTATGTATTTACGAACAGAGCTATATTGTCTATGAAATATAATTTTAGAATAAGCATTTGCATTTTATAAACAATAAAAGTTTTTTTTTCCATTCTTCTTATACGGCTATAATATTTCCTAGCAATTGTTATTCAAATCAAGATCAAATATATTTATCAAATATAAAGAAGAAAATTTTAAATTTACAATTTTATATTGGAAAATTAGATGGTGTAAGTAAAAATGTAATCAATTTTACAACATGTAAAAACAATTCTACAAAACGTGCAATATGAATCACAAAGCAATATCATATTTTATTGAAATTTAGTTAGAAAATTTATCATCCTGATCGATTTTCATCAAAATCCAATAAAGTATATAAAAAGTTTGTAGGAAAAAAGTTCTCAATTTTTAGTTGATAAAAAAAGGGTAAAGAAAGAATGGAGGGTTTGAAATTTTTGTTCTTGTAAAAAAGTTAGAAGCATCACTTTGTAACAGAAGGCAACCATGTTGAATAAAATTCAGAAATGTATTCGCTGATTAGAAATGTAACTCAGAATTTTAATGAACCTTTCCTTTAAGATTTAGAGGGATGTTTTTTTTCTGGATGGCTGATTTCTTTTTTAAAATGAAAATTTATCTTCTTTATCACTAATTAATTTGATGAAATAACCCACTTTTTTTATCTACCTTGTCTACTTATATCCAAAGAATGTGGATTATAATAATTGCAAGAACTATTTATTAAGAGGACGGCCTAACTTTTTTGCCGCCAACTGGCTGATATTTTTATAACCCAGTGACGTCACGACGTTGACTTTTCTAGCACATTTGATTGGCCTAGAGTCAGCTACAAAGATCACCGCGGTCAAAAATGCCGCTTTATTAGCCATCTGTCAAGCTGTCAAATCTTTGAAGTCTTCAAAGAAACCGCCCGAGCACGTGGCTCATTTAGCGGACTTCCCCGAAGGTTGGCGAGAATTGTCGAGTATCGAGGTTCTTCAATAAGTTGTTCTAGGCCGTCCTCCAGTATATAGTCGTTGTAATAATTGGAGTCTCAAATATTAAAAGATTATTCTGAAAGCTTTTCACCACCGATTTAGCACGTCAATTTTTTAGCAACTTCTGAGAAAAATATTTATCTAAATAAATTAAACTCATTATGTTAGTGCTAACTGATAATTTAAATATGTAAATACTTATTTATCATTAAAGTGATGCATGTAAATTTTGAGTAATTAGTCTAATTACTAATAATAATCGTATCAGTTTCATTACTAAATAATATACTGACAATCTAGCAGTATAAAAATATATATATATTACACTAAATGTATTAATTTCATTTTAATTATATACTACATACATTAGATAGAATTATTCTTTTTTATGATTTTATCAGAGCTTTCATTTGTACTACATTGAAGCACTGATTTGAGATAGGTGAAATTCTCATATATTGTCAAAATAATTATGACATATTTCATGGTTTTTGAGTTTAATATTAGTCAATGTCTTCTACTCGCAATGGTTGTAACAAACCATTGTTTATAATGTCTGTCGCATGAAGCCTTTTTCATTGTTAAACATGGGACGACGTAGTGCCTAATTTTACCACCAGAGCAAAGAACGTAATGTCAATGTTGGCGCTAGGTAACCGTTTCAACTTCATAATTAACCGTCATTTTCCATAAGTTAACGTGTAAATCAACAACCGTCCCATGTTTTTTCCCTTCACGTGACAGACACTACACAACAATACTTTGTTTACTAACAACGAGCAGAAGACTTTGATATTAGTAATGTCATGATTGCCCCAAATTTAGTCCAGGAATTTCAACAGAGTGTCGTCAATAACATTTTAGAACTGGGATACAAAAATTATCATGGAAAAAAATTGACATAAAGGCAGACATGTTAAAGGGTCGTTGTATGGAATAGTTCATGATCTCACCTCCAGGGGTCAGGTTTTTCGCTTGTGGGGTCGCTCCGCCCTGCGCTGCTGAAGATCTTCTCGACCTGAGGAAAAAAGGTAAAAATTAAAAGATCGTTGTTTTTAGGGATTCGAAGTACAAATTAGTCAGTTGTTTTTCACACTTTATATAAAGTGATATTATGGATGAAAGCTGAAAATTATCTTATATAAATATAATGCAACAAATAATACGTAACGTAATTCTGCTATCCGTGAACGATCAGCTTGATTTGTAATATGTATGAGGTCAGATACTCCTTTAATATAGTATAGGGAGTTTTTCAGAAGTTTGAAAATAATTAAAAAATAAATAAGTAAATTTCTGGATGGCAGCCCTCAAATCCTTCTTCAACCAAACAATATTGGCTGCATTTTGGCTATACAGTTATATTGGTTTGGAATGCCAATATAACTAATATTATTTACCTGTATAGCATTTATAAATGTACATTCTAATATTATATTATATAATAAACTAATTATGAAAAGTACAAACATGGAAAGAAAAATACTATTTAGTTAAAAAAAATAAATTCTACTGTAGTTAATAAAGAATTGTATTTTAAAATTTTAGTAATTTATTTTCTTGTAAAACATTTATTATCCGAATTAAATTAAATTTTCTAAGAAAATTAATATTAAACAGAACCTTATAAAGAATAATAATAATAATAAAAAACTAGATGCAATGAACGTCCATTACCCCTGCAATAAATTTAGTATAGGCAACCATTTGAACGTAATTGTATGACCGGTTGCGTGAATAGGGGCTTAAGTTTTTTAATCGATAACGCGGAATAAATTTCTATTTTCAGAAATGTGAATTAGTCGGCAAAGACCGTGAATTGAATTTGATTGAAAAGGTCAAAAGTTAATATATTAAAGGCACTGTAATTAAATGTTAATGACAGTTACTATAATTAGTTGACGACGGTAAATTATATAAAATGTTACAGATTTCGTAAAATATCATCTGTATATAGTACAGGGAATATCTAAATATACGTGAGATTAAAATTTAATTGATATAGCTTAATTAGAGAGTTTAATTATTATGAATATAACCAATATAATGTACTTGAAATTAGATTTGTAAATCTTCATAATTATGTTTAAAATCTACCTCATTGATTTTAATTTGTTTATAATATTACATATTATCAATTAATTAGTAGATATTTTTCTTTATAAATAAATAAATATTTAATTTTTTTATTAATAAATAATATATTTTTAAGAATTTAGAAAATTTGCAAAATATTTGTATATTTTTGTCAACCAATTTTATAATTTTAAAATAAATTAAAATTTAAAAGTTGAATTTTTTATTTTATAAATAAAATTTGAATATTCTATGAATTATGGACACTAAATCAGTGCCAATTCATCTTTCATGGTCGCATCATATCTATGATATATAAGTAATTAAAATAATTTCAAATATTTATATACGTGTGAAAATATAAATTATTTACGATTTTTAATCTCTAATAATAGTAAACTATACTCATTATAAAAAAAGAATTCAAACCCAATGAATTCTAGATAATTAATAAACTCTTCTACTTCCAATGATGGTTGTAACAAACCATTGTTAAAGTTATACCGGGCATCCTGTTACTGGTTTCCATGGTTCCCTGTAGCTAATAAAGGGAGGTTTTAATTAGACCATAGCTACTTGTAGTCAAACGAGTTTGTTTTACTTTTAGGGAATATGATTGCCGTGATGTTGTATTAACATTGTAAAATATTAATATAGTGACTACCTTACTGGTTGAATATTAACATTCTGTATTTTTTATTTTATTTTTTTATATTATTATCTCTTTAACTATTAATGCAAATTGTTGTAAATCCTTTAGCACTTCTCTTGTCTTAACTCTTATTTTAACTTTCAATTGATTAATAATAAATGAGGGACATTCACAAAGCACTTTAACCCCCACTTTAGCCTCAATTTTTATCCCTAGTGCTAAACCAGAGGCTAACCATGTTAAGCTCCTAGTTTATATAGCACCATGTTTAGCACCAGGGATAAAAATTGAGACTAAAGTGGGGGGTTAAAGTGCTGTGTAAATGCCCCCCAATATTTTTAAATATGAATTTGAATTTGTAAATAAAAGAATGAAACAAAATTGTAAATATTTTTGCTGGTACCAAATTATAAAAATGTGAACAAAATTAGCAGAGCGTTTAAAGTCATTCTAATCAAGATTGTGCGTGCGTTATTATTAAAAAGTATTAGTGGTTCATTGAAATGATTTATTTTTGTGATTCTCCCAATACTATAGGTATTAGTGTATCCTCGTTTAAAACAGCCAAAACAACGTTCTTTATACACGCGTGAATTTCGTGAGTCAATTTTTTTGCACACATTGTACCCCAAAATTTAATAAATAGCATTGCATGATGGACATATTCAAAATTTCGAGGTACGATAAGTCTTGAAATGCTTGAATCTAATTGGCTGAACACTTTAACATTGGTCAAATTGGTGGCGTGGTATAAAAGAACATTAGTTCTGTTCGTAAATACAGAATCATAAAGAATCAATTATTTGTGATGAACCTTATGTCTCATTTACAGAATAAGTATTTCTGAACAAACCTATTGAGCCAAAATTCGTGCGCACAGAGCCATCTACTGGTCGTCAAAAGTGACAATACTTACTTGCTGGTGGGCACATTGGTGAGGTTGAGAAAGTTGTTGCGGACACTTCGCAAACTCGCGAGAATCTGGGCGAACGGTGTAACAATGAGGTCCTCGCCGTGACTGCAACAATACAAAATCAATTGTTAGAAAATATATCATCTGTCATTGAAAATATGAAGTAAAAATATGGACCTTTACTATTTGTGATATTTATTACAAAATAATATTCCATAAATACATTTTGTTAGAGACATTGTATATGAGTATAGATAAGATACTCTTTATATTATTCAAAATTTATTTCTTATTAAATCATAATTTTCTAACTCCATATTTTTATATTTCTACATAATACATTAATGGTTGTAACTTAAAAGGTGAAAGAGGTTTCAAAATACAAATTAAACAGCACGTAAAAATAAAGGAAAAGTTAATTTTTTTGCAACTTAAACGGCCTAATTTGTAATTTTACACCCATATACTTTTAATATAGAAATTTAATGAAGTTTCAATTAATTATCCAATTCACATTTAATTTTTAAACAAAAAATTTCAAGTTCTGTAAAACAATATTAAATTGACAAAAACTGTTAATTGAAATTAGGAATTAGAATTATAAACGGAGGCTTTTGATGTTATTGTATTTTGCATGTTATATATATATATATATAGATAGCAATCACTCTTGTGATAAAGTGCCGTTGGTGCTATGTTGCTATCCCAACACAGTGTTATTATATCTTGTATGTACTGAGGTGAAATATTAAGTTAATTAACATTAATTGCTACATAGAAAATTACAGAAAAAACATATGTTACGTTTTGCAACTAAATTATCCTTAGAGGATATCAGACCAAGATCGGGCTTTAAATTAGACAGTCACTGTAAATTTGCTGCACCTCTAATGAATAAAAATAATACAACTATTAATAAATTTTAATGACTCTTAAAGGGTCCTTAATATAATAATTTTCCTCTATTTGAACATAGCTATTTCCCTGGTTAAAAAATAACGTCTTCAACTCATCCTTTACACGTCTAAACCTAATTTTAAAACATCTTTTTACCTCAAAAACACATTTTCTTCTCGCTTTAAGTGAGGATGAAATGGAGACAATGCCGAAGCAGTTAGCCAGGTTTCTAACCACGTTTAACTATACCTGTTTTACGTGTTAAACTACCTAGTTAAACGTGGTTAAGCTAAACGTGGTTATAGCTGCTTTGTAAATCGAATCCAATATTTCTATCAGTTTGTGCTCAATAAGAGAAAAGAAGACGTAATATATATATATATAATAATATTTTATATCACTTATATAAAGGAAAATATATTTATTATTTTATTAAACCCTTCAATAATACACTTGACTATGTTGTGGTAAATTAATTAACACTAATTGCTACATAGAAGCTTGCAAACTACAAAGAGAAAAACAATACATGTTAGTGATCATTGTTAAGTTTTACAAACTCTTCTTTATAAATTCAAACAAAAGACTTCAGATTTTCTATAAAAGCAGCCACAAGAAAATAAAATGGCTTCGTCAGATTCAACAATCATCACAACAAAGGTATAATCAAGTATAAACAACATAGAAAACATAAAAATGCAACAAAAAAAATGGTTTTATGTTGTAATATTGTTATGAAATAAACTTGTTGTTTACAAGTAAAAATAAATGTCAATTTTTTTTATAGTCTTTCTTGTACAAAGCATCGTAGTATTTTATCTATCGTCAAGAATATTAAAGGCAACGTTACATTAGTTCCTTTCTAGATTTTTAACTAATGCTGAAATTCATTGAATATTATTGAAGCTAATTTCTATTATAATAAATGCTTAAAGATGAATCTCACAGCAAGTAGATTGATACCTCGCAATTGTAGCGCCTGAATGCAACAAGACTTGCAGGGGACTTACAACTCACCATCAATAGGTGGCATACAAATTTTGAAGCAAATCTGTCTTATCAGTTTTGTGAAAACTGAGGTAGAAGTTTAACATTGGCCTTATGGACGAAAACCGGAAATGGAGCTGTTGTAAGAAAACTACAAGACTGAATTTGCTCAAACCATAAGCGATTAAGTTTTAGAACATTCTCGATTTTTTTAAAATTAATTTCATTCGATTCATTTGCAGGAAAATAAATATTCTTTGACTCCAGCAATAACTGAGATTAATCTATAAAATGTCATAAAACATACTGTAATTTATAAAATATATTTAAAATAAATAACATGATTTTAAATTATATATTATTATGCAATTAAAAAACATTATAAACACAATATTTGTTTTGACATTTTTTCTTTCAATCAAATGTAACAAAGTAAATATATTTACCTTGCAAACATACCAACAAATGATTAAAACCAGCCAGCGATGTAATACATTCCACGAATGGAAAATCAATTTGTACATTTATAATGTAATTTGTATGTACCAGGAATAATACTTGTACCAGTGGAGTGAAAATTACAAACTATTTGTACTCTTCAAATCAACGTAACATTACAATGTTCGACAATTCAATTGCTGTCACTTCGTATACATTTTTTAAAATACAAATAATTTTAGTTGAAACACACGATTTCAAACAATTTTTCAGGAAAAAAAGGAATGGAGTATCGACCTCAAATTTTTTTTATTGCAGAAATGGATAGAGCGTGCAAAGTTATGCTACCCTGATTTTTTTCAGACTCTTTAGAGCCCGGGAACTATAATATTTTTAAAAATTCATTGAAAGTCCTTTTTGTGACGTCACGAGGCGGCAAGTCCTATCTTTTTGTTAAGGAGCGGCGTCTCGTGACGTCACAAAAAGAACTTTCAACAAATTTTTAAAAAAACTTCCCGGGCTCTAAAAAAATCTGAAAAAATCAGGGTAGTTAACTTTGCATGCTCTATCCATTTCTGCAATAAAAAAATTGAGGTCGATACTCCATTACGATATTTATGTTTACTAATTAACTTTACAACTAAAATGGAACTTAATGAAACTGTAACTTAAGTGTTTCGATGGCTCACGGCCTTGCAATTCATCCTGGCATTTACCTTTGACTGAGGGAAATGTATAAGAAACTTCAGTTCGGATAGACGCTACAGCTTTTGTCAATGAAACGGAAATGCAATGGTACGAACCCATTGGAACCACAGAGTGAAAAGAGCAGTACCCCTGGATGGGAAAATCATGATTTTTGTTAAAAATAGTTACCCATATTACCCATAATATCAAATTAGATAAGAACAAACTTAATTTACTTTCCTAAATAGTTTTATTTTGTATTAATACATCCCTTTAAAATTGATGGAAAATAATTTTCCTCGCGCATTTTTATGATTTTACCTTTTATACATTTATTCATATTTAATATTTTTGTTATATTTAGTTTACAAAATTTGTTTTAAAAAAACTTCTCTCAGAAGATAAATTAACAAAACATTCGAGAATATAATCTGTTCAAACAAAATTCTGTTTCTTTTGGTTCTTTATTGATAATTCCCTTTCCTTATACTAAAATATCAAAGACAGAATTACACTCAGATTTTAGAGTGTAACAGAAACCACGCTGTAATATATTTCTATGTAAAGAATTTAACGTTTGTCTAAAAGCTATTCATGCATCTAACGTAGACTCCCTTCAAAATTTTCCTTTATGTTTAAACTCCAAGGTAAGTACAAAGTTAAGGTAGAATCAAAGTCTTGTACTCGCAATGGTCGCATGCAGCCTTTTTAAACATGGGACGATGTAGTGCCTAATTTTGCCACCAGAGCAGAGAACGTAATGACGTTGTTGGCGCTAGGCAACCGTTTCAACCTTCATAATTAACGGTCATTTTCCATAAGTTAACATGTAAATCAACAACCGTCCCATATTTTTACTTTAACGCGACAGACATTACACAACAATTACTACGTTCATATGACGGTGTTTAATGCGTATTCGTTGACGATGGATAATGTTATTCTTATGAGGTGTTGTCAACAAATACGCATCAAACACCGTCATGTAAGCGTAGTGAATACTTTGTTTACTAACAACGAGCAGAAGACTTTGGGTGGATTCTAAATAATTTTGAAGACAAAAAAGGCTTTTCATTTTCATCAAACACCATAAATTATTTTAGATTTATCGATTTACCAGTGCTATATTATAACAAGCTAAGCATTCATTTTCTTAAATACAAGAATTTAAAGCTAAAAAAAATATACTTATCAGTATAATATATGACTGAGAGGCATTAGCTTCAATTCTCTATAAAGAAATTTTTGATAAAAAAATTCAACTTCTACATTCGAAGCTGTGATAATTTTCTTCACATCTAAAAAAAAATATAGTTGTAAAAAACAATAAACTCAAATGCAACTCAGAAAAAGGATTAAGATTGATGAATTTCATCAACAATTTTGTTACTGTGTTATTTACCATAAATACTTTTCTCTGAGAAAATTTAAATTTTTTAAAAAATATTTGCATTGTTTTTTAATTAATTAATGAAAATATGACTTAACAAATAATACAAAGACTTTAAAATAGAAGATGAATTCATCGTTTCATAATTATTAATATATATTCCTTGGTTTCATAACATCATATAATCCCTGGTATATAATATCAATCGATTTGTTTGAGTGGACTGCTTTTATGTTCAATTCCAACTTGATTCTACGAAAATGTATTTCTGTCAAGGATGAATTTACATTATGTTAATCATTATAAAAGATCAGTGGAGCGTTCAACTGAAATGCTAACAAGATCGACGACGTGTTATATGGAAGAGATATATTTAACTCATTGACTGAATTTAGAGTCAAAGTAGTACAAATAAGGAAAATGAAATATTAATATCACACTGAGAAAATTTAATATCAACATATTTGAGAATAATATTAAAATGGAATATGAATAAAGAAATTGAACAGATTTTAAAAAATTATGAACTATTTAGTGAATTTCAATATAAAATTAATATTAGTTATATCAATATTAAATTTCTAGTACTAAAATCGAAGTAAATTGATTTTATTATATTATTATAAAATTTATTAATTTATGTATTTTAAATGTAATTTAAATTTCATTAATTAATTCAAATTTAGCCTAAATTTTAGGCAAGAAACATTACTATTATCGGATTAAAAAGGAAAAGCAATACTGTTAGAAATAAAAAAAATGGGTGCGATTCACGAAGCAGTTAGCCAGGTTTCTAACCACATTTAGCTTAACCACGTTTATCTATACTTGTTTTACGTGTTAAACCACCCTAGTTAAACGTGGTTAAGTTAAACGTGGTTAGAAACCTGGCTAACTGCTTCGTGAATCGCACCCATTATTGTTTACTAAAATTGTGGGTATATTTTTTATCCATTTTCTTTAAAATATTGGGGTTAGGATACAAATAATAATTGTAATTTTTTTCCTTAAATTTTGAGAAATAATGATATTTATAATTTACTCTCTAATTAATTTATATTATTATTATTATTATTGACATATGGAAATGAAATGTCTATCAAATTAAAAAATGAGTAATATAATATAACACCCTCTATTTTAAAAAAGGTTAAATCTATTTAAAGTTAATTGATAAAGTTAATATAGAAACTATTATGAAATAACACAATATACTTTATCTAATGTATATGACTTATTGTCTAGGAAGATTATTAAATGATTTTGATTTGAATAACTTAAAATCATATTTCAAACTATGAATATTATTAAGTTTTCCTAATCAAAACTTTGAATTGTAAAGACAATAATGATGATTTTGTAATATATAAACATGAAGGGAATTGTATAAAGTTTGTTGCTTTATAGTTTTGATATAGGTAAATATATATAGAGTTAGATATTATTGCTTAGCTGGATAGATGGTGTTTTCTATTTATGTTTTCTGTGTTGTCGTGGCAATGATTCTGGGTGAATTGAATAGAGAGAGAAAGTGGAGAGAGGAGAGAGGAAATGTTTCTCATAAAGGTCAAAGGTCGAAATCAAATTTCTGTTTCATCTCCTGAGCTCTACAAGCGATGAAAAGTGAGAAATGAACACCCTCTCTCTATATACATAAAAAAACTTCTTGCAACAATTTCTTTCTGCTCTTTCATACCAGAGAGAGAGAGAGAGGTATGATTCATACCTCTCTCTCTCTCTCTCTCTCTCTCTCTCTCTCTCTCTCTCTCTCTCTCTCTCTCTCTCTCTCTCTCTCTCTCTCTCTCTCATTGATTCTCCTTTTTCAATGACTTCCTATATATTTTCAATCTTACTTGCAGATTACAAAAAAGAAACTTGTGATATATAATATTTTCACAGAACAATGTAAATAATGATAAAAAAAAATTGAATACATACTTCTTTTTTTATATAATACACTATAGTGGAATATAAAATATTGTGATAATATATTATATGCTATAAAAAATAATGAAAAATGATTTTTTAGGCTTACACAAATCCGTAACTCTTATATGGTCAGAATTTTCATGCTAAATAAATTGCTGTATTATTTTATTTAAATTTGCTATATATAAAGTATATACACTAAATTTATTATGTGTAATATGTATATAATATTAGTATAAGATTAATTTACACATTTTGGTTATGTATGCACTCTTGCCTTAAATTGATTAAACTTTAATCAATTTAAGGCAAGGGGGCATACAAAACAAAAATTTGTCAATTGCCCCAAAATTGAAACCAAATAATCAATTTAAGGTAAAATTGAAGCTATTGCTCTGATTAACATAAATTAGGGCCCCTTAATTTTCTTTAGAAAATAAATTATTCTACTATATTCGCTTTCAATTTACGCTTGAAGTCAACTAATTTTACATGCAAAGTTCTCAAGCATCTTATCTAATACTATGTAAATAAATAAACACATAATTGCTGCTCCACCGTTAAAGGAATTTTTTTAGAGGAAAATGAGTATTTAATTCTTCATCAGAATTTAATACACCTAAATTGAGTTAGGGTATAGGGGATGTTTAAAAATTAATAGCTTCTATACTAAACTTACTGAGAAGAAAATAATAATAATAAAGTAACGATGTTGATTATTGTGATAATTTTCTCTTTGGGGATATATACATTTTTAATTAATTGACAAATTGTATCTTGTATCAAAAATAATAATTTTATTTGTAAACACATTTTTATCTATATAGGTTTTCAGTTTGATGAATTTATTTAAGGATGAATCTCAGTAGATTGATATCTCGTAATCGTACCGCCTGAATGCAACAAGACTTGCAGGGGACTTAATAGAACTCACCATCAATAGGTGGCGTACAAATTTTGAAGCGAATCTGTCTTATCAATTTTGTGAAAACTGAGATAGAAGTTTAACATTGGCCTTATGGACGGAAACCGGAAATGGAGCTGTTGTAAAAAAACTCCCTGACTGAATTTGCTCAAACCATAAGCGTTTAGGTTTTAGAACATTCTAGATTTTTTAAAATTTATTATATTCGATTCTGTCGTAGAAAAATATTCTCTGACTCCAGCAGTAACTGAGATTAATCGTTAAGTTGCGAACACATTTTGACACGGATGCAGATTTTTAGTATATAAAGAGAACGAAAAGCTAACTAATTTCAGATAGGGAGTTTGTGTGAAATATTTCTTCCATGTTAACTTCATTTTGTTTTCATGTCAGAATTTGCTAACTTTACTGAAACTTTTCCTCCTACGTATAAAACTAAGAAAACTTGTTTTTAAAATGCTACTTATGTACACAAATTTTAAACGTATAAAATTTTAATTAATTTTTGAAGTTTAATTTATAATATAAATGGGTTTTATAGTAAAAAAGTAATAAAATTAAATTATGTATGTATTTACATCATAAAATGTTAATATTTAATTTGTTTTAATTCTATAAATTAATTTATATACTTATGTATAGAATTTAAATTCAAAAGACTTAAATAATTTGTATGAGTGAAAATTATGTCATGTAATTGAAAATTACACTTACATATAGAAGCCTTTGTCAAATATTTTAAGTTTAAAATGAAAAGTGGAATGTGTATGAAAGGCCTAAATTAAAAATGAGTTCTATAACATGCCAAGACCTAATAACATGTGAATTAATTTAATTTGAATTTATGCGCTGGATTTGTAGTGTTCCGAGATTTGTCTCGTCGATCACTACAAATTAACTCCTTGCCTAATATTTAATATTGGCCATATTTTAATAAACTTACACTAGCCAAACGTTCCATATATCCTATTTTTACTGCCACCACAAATAATAAAAATATATTTTTTCCACATTGAAAAATTGTCTACTTTTCTAATAATAGCCTCCACCTTTCAATATATATAAAATGTGCATTTCCTTGTAATTTGGAGCCCCTCTCTCTACCCTCCAATTTCTTTATTATTGATTTGAAATTTGAAGACTTTCTCTACTAATTAAATAATAACAATTTTCTGCCATATCGTATTAACAGTTATTATAAAAAAGATCCAGAATGAAGCTCTATACTGTTTCTAAAATTTTCAAGCTATATATTCTTTGTTTTGTGTAAGTGTTGAAATAAAAAACAACAAAAAAACTCTCTTTACTTTTTATTACAACAATCTGAATATAATCTAATGCATAATCATGTTTAAATTTTTTATTCCCAAGCCCGTATTTTTTAATTTATTTTATTCACTCAAAAGACACCTGCAGGTAAAATTATTAAAGTATAATTTAACAGAATCTGGTCACAATAAATATTTTAAAAAATTTTTAGTTAAAAATTAACATTTGAAAAAAAAAAAAAAAAGGTATTAAAAATTATGAAAATTACAAATGCATAATAAATTATATGTTATGATTTGAATAAAAAATAATTAAAAGATGTAAACCACGAAAATAAAAAAAAGTTTTAAGGGTTATAAGGTAACGCCACCAATGTTAAAAAAAATCCCTGACACAAAAATTCTGAAAAAAAATTTAAAATGTTCTCCTCTACACCCCCTATCAGTAGCTAAAATATCAGATATACAAATTCGATCTAGTTTTTGAGTTATAAATTTTTAAAGTTGACTAATTTAACATGGAAGTTTCATTTCTCCATGTTAAAGTAGTCAACTTTAAAAATTTATAACTCAAAAACTAGATCGAATTTGTATACCTGATATTTTAGCTTTTAGCTACTGATAGGAGGTGTAGAGGAGAACATTTTAAATTTTTTTCAGAATTTTTGTGTGAGGGATTTTTTTTAACATTGGTGGCGTTACGTACCTTACCCTTAAAATTAGATTTTTAGTCTTTTATAGAAAGAGATGTCTTACACGTTTAAAATTAATATTAATTAATAACAAAAATAATGCAGAATAAATATTATTATAATTTCAACTTACTTTGACAAAATTCAGGTTAAAGAAAAACCTGTATATCTTATTTTATTTGCAATGAAAATTGTATTTTTTTATATGAAAGTTCCTCTGTATTTTAATTTTTTGTTATATTTTTCGAACCCAAAAACTTTTTTTTCTTCCTCTCGCATTAATTATTAAAATGATATGAGCAAAGATTTTTTCTCACTCTAAAAAAGTAAAAGGAAGTTTGGTGTAAGTTTTGATTGAAGGAGTTTCAAGCAGGGTGGTTTCTGTCAAGCTTTTGGCTTTATTTTCATATACATCGAGTCTATTTATACAAAATAAGAAAATGATGAGCTTAGTAATATAGGAGAAGTGAGTTTTGAATTTCACGTTCAGAAATTTTGTTCATCATCATCTAGAATAGAGATACTTATAAAACTTTAAATCGGATCAAAATATTGCATGGCGTTCGAATACAAACACTATATACTATATATATAACGTTTATTAGAAGTTATGTATAATTACTTGTAGGGGTATTCATAATAATTAAAAGTTCAAATTAAGGGTACTACTTTCAGACTTGATTTTTGTACACTCGTTGCCTTGGAAAATTTCCCACTAATCACCATACCCTCTGTGTTATTCTTACGGGGCATTAACAAGAAAGCAAAGGGAAATTTTCCGAGGCGACGATTGTACACAAAATTTCGAGTCCTTCATTAAACGCCCTTTGACAAAACTTGAGGATATGACAGTTCCCCTGGGGTTAAATTTTAATGAAGTAAGTATGCCTGGTTGTTTTTCAACTTTGGTTGCACGTACGAGCAAGGAAGATTTAGTTAAAATTTGATGCGCCAACAAGGGGTGGAGAAAGCTAGTAGAATTTTTGTACTATGAAACAGATATTATAATATAATATATGTATAACAAGCCTTTAAGGTAGAGATAACGCCGAACAGCTGTTTGACGTAATCCACTTTGATTAACATGTAAACCTTAGCAAATTGATAAAAATTCTGAAATTTTTTTGAGAGGCAGATTTGATATTAGTGCCTAAAGGCCATAGAAAAAATTTCAAAACAATTTATGGAACCGATTTTTTTTAATTAATTTTTTTTTTTAATTTTCAGCATAAGGCTTTCCCATGGAGAGACAAAAATTAAAAACTTAATTTTAAAAAATCGGCTCGTTAAATTGTTTTGAAATTTTTTCTGTGGCTTTTAGGCACTGATATCTGCCTCAAAAAATTTTCAGAATTTTTTTCAATTTGCTAAGGTTTACATGTTAATCAAAGGGGATTACGTCGAACAGCTATTCGACGTTATCTCTACCTTAAAAATATTAAAGAAAAATTATTTTGGTAAAATGTAACTTACTGTACTTTAAACCATATAATTTTTCTTAAATCATAACATCATAACCATTATTTTTTACATTAATAATAATAATAATAATAATATTTGTTTATTTGGGATAAATTACATTGTAGGGAATAGGGAAAAAAATAAATAATAATAATATAAATTTTATAATTTATAAAAAATTATAAATAATAGTAATACATTGCATTAGAATAGCTACTCATCACTGTCGATTTTATTTAAGCATTTTAAATTTCCCCCCCAACTCTTTTTCCTTTGTTTACTTTTATTTTAAATAACTAAAGATCAAAGAATCACCAATGACGTCATCCCTTTGTCCAACAAAATATAAAATCTATTTTTGTAACAATTAAAATATAGACACAACGTTTTACATTTTTTTTTTTTTATGTCCAAGCTAAAAGAATGTAGGTAAAGATAAGATGTTACGACATATATTGCTCCTAGCGACACTTAAGTGTTAGGTGGCAGAATTTTGTACTATAAAAGGATACTTTGAAGTAGAAAAGAAGACTTATAAGGAGTGCTCTTGAACCTTTTTTTTTCTTTCTGTAAAGAGAGATCTTATTTGAAATCTCTGACATATAGAATGCAAGTAGGACACAAAATGATAAGGATTGGACGGTATAAAACTTTACTACAAGATATATTTTTTAGATATATTATGTACTTTAAAAAGTAATGGCTATTTTAATATAAAACTGTGGCTCTGCATGGTACTATCTATGTTTATTTATGTTCATATTCATAATAGAAGTAAGAGAGAGAGAGAGAGAGAGAGAGAGAGAGAGAGAGAGAGAGAGAGAGAGAGAGAATAAATGGGGGCGATTCAAGAAAGAGTTATCATAATTCATAATATTTTATTAAAATTGCTTTTCAACTATACATAACAACATAAGCAAGTCAAATTACATCATCACACATCAACAAAAATAGTGTGTATGTTAATAGTATCAACAAAAATATGAAATATAACAGAAATATGCCCAGGTTTCTCACTAACTGCGGTTAGCGCCAGTAATTCAATGACACAAGTGAAAACCTATAAGACATCCTAGTTGAAAAATTACATCTTCAACTCATCCTTTACACGTCTAAACCTAATCTTTTTACATCTAAAACACATCTTATTTCCTCTTCGCTCAAAGTGAGGATAAAATGAAGACAATATTTTTAACATTTTATGCTCAAAAAGAGGAAAAAAGACGTAATCTCATATTTTTCTCTCTTTTTTCCTCTAAAATGGTGCAAAAGAAGAAAAAATTAGACGAGAGGAGAGCTTAATAGCGAAGAAAAGATGAAATTTATTTCAATTCGGGTTAAAGTTCCATTGCAGGCCATACATTAATTGTAGCATATAACAGGTCAAGCACGTAAAATAATAATAAACAATACAAAAAAAAAAAAGAGGTACGTGTGTTCATTATGAATTGAAACGATAATCTGATAGAGTGCTAGATGATTTCATGTAATCCAGAAACATATGACAGTTTGACATACTGTCATGTAGCTACTGTTGATTCACTAACACTTTAAGCACTATGTGTTACATTGATACCTTGTATTATATACTAAAAACCAGAGATGGATTAATCCAGATCAGTTGTAAATGTATTTTTCATTGTAATTTTAATATGATTGCAATAAATAATTATTATGAGATTAAAATTTAAACCTTTGGACAATATGTTTTACCAGATTATTACTTGAAATAAGAGAAAAAGTGATGTAGGTTAGCAATTTGGAGACAAAAAATGAGCACAAGTTTCAAATTTTTTTCCCCACGCCTCCATATATTATAATGTATAACCATCATTATCAAAAACAGTAGTGTTGTAAAATTGAGTACAACTTTGAATAGCTTTAACGTTCCTTAATTGCAACCCTTGTATGAATTTGATGGTGGTATTTATGAATTTAAATCTACTATTTTTCTGGAGTTTTCTGATTCCAAAAAAATATAATTTAAAGGGGCTATTCAAACAGCACAGACTTTATCCGAATTTACACAGTATAGTTTTATGGTATCAAATTTCAATAAAAAAATGTAAAAAAATGACTGGTAAATAAGTGTTTCTATATTAGTGTACAAAACTACATGGGCTATGAATGACTTCAAGTAATGTTAATTGACTTTATTACTTAGCTTTAGATTGACTTGTCCTATAAACCTCAACATATATCATGTATTATATTATATCATATATTTTTGGGGCATACATGACCAAAATGTGTCAATTGCCCCAAAATACCAATCAATCAACCAACCATATCATGTATTGTATAAATGAAAATATAATTGTATATACGAACAAATGGAATTAATAAAAGAATTTTGAATTTTAATATTAAATCTGCTAATAAAAATTTCTATGCCAAATTTTTTGTGAAAAATGTAAATAAATAAAATTTGAAGAATTTAAAGAACATGCATGTCTCTTAAAAAAATTTGGCTGAATTTTTGACATCTTATAATCAGTATATTTTTAACGCCTTAAATCATGATTTTTCAGGTGTTTCTTTGCGTATTTTTAATAGTCAGTATAAGCTATATACTGACAGTATAAATATATATGCTTACTACTGAATACTGGCTACGAAACACCTGAAAAATCATGATTTAAGGCGTTAAAAATATACTGATTATAAGATGTCAAAAATTCAGCCAAATTTTTTTTAAGAATATATGCACTTAACGTACGTATCTGATTAAAAAATAACGTTTGTTCTGAGTGTAAAAATAAAGCCAAGTCAACAATTTTTCAGTGTGCATGGGTCGTCAATAGACTTATTAAAAAACATTATCTTTGATTATAACACACGTTGAAAAATTGAAAAGTATTGATCGTGCGAGTACGTCACATGATGTTCAGATATTTATTAAAACGTTCAGCGACGCAGAAATACGCTGCGAGTTAGAGCAAGTGGGTGCTCTATGTGAACTGGCCTGTGGCTAAATTAATTGATCTGTTACACCAAAGCAAGTGAGCAGAGAGGGTAACCAAAAATATGTGTAAATGAACATCATTAATAAAAAAAAAAAGTAATTTGAACAGAATTTCACAAATTATATAAAAAGCAATGTTCAGAACTATTTTAGAATCTCGATTAATCAGAATATTCAAACTACGATTTACTTGTAAAATTCTAATAAATGGAAATTTAGAATTTTGTAATATGTCGAGAGATTTTTTCTTTTCCGATTTCGAAACACTTTTGAAGAGTGCTTAAAAAATTACAAGTTACAAGGCTGAAAAAATTAAAAAAAAAATTTCTTTTTCAAATAGGTTCGTGATACATTTAGTTCTAACTTTCTTGTTTATACTGATGATGTTATTGAAGCATATTTATTGTTTATTATCAAAGAATTAATCACTTGAATGATACCCAGTTTATGAAATACATGATAAAGTCAATTAGTATTTATATTTACAATATTTTAAATATTGATATAATATATTATTAAAGGCTTCGAATAAAAATATTTGGCACCATGTATTTTCTATTTCTATATATTTGATGGAAATTATTTTGAAAATTAAATTTTGTTTATCAATATTTTTATTCTATTATGAACCTATATAAAGTATAATAATACAATAATATGAACACTATGAAATTGTGTTGCTTGTTTTTTTAAAAAAAAATAATTATACCTTAATTAACTATTAATTGTAAGTTATATTTGCATGGTAGTTACCACTGAGTTTTTGTATGCTGAATATTAGGCAGTATATACAACTTGCTTGTGACGTGAACGGTCAGGTTAATTATTGTTAAAGATCACAAAAAATGAAGAAAAAATAAACAAAAATTATTCTACATTTCAATTTGTAGTCGCAATTTTTTAAAGAGTTTGCTAATTTGAAAATTTTACGTCAATGGATAGTTAACAATGTAAAAGTAATTTCTTTATTATTATTTATAAATACAAAATTAAATTTACAATGAAAAAAATTATAATGTAACATGAATACAAATTAATCTATTGTGAACCAGAATATAAGGCTTTGTCTTTTAGATACACAATAAAGGCTTCAAGTCAGCTGATTTTAAGGTGTTCCCACTCTCCTATATATATATATCCAAGCCTATATGTAAAAAAAACAACTTGATATTGTTTTTGGGCATAATTTTTTAGGGGAAAATAAATTCTTGGTCATTATCAGAAGAATGGGGGAGGGGGGGGGGATGGAGATGTTTTCAAATTAATAGCTTTAATATTTTACTGAGAAAAAATTCAAATTTTCTAACATGGTGGCTTATGGAGAATATTTTCTCAATGGGGAACACTTGAAGCCCCTATTGTACCATTTAATGTCAATAAGAAATCGCTTTCACTGCCAATACATTGTTTACTTTCTTGAGTTGCGATACATGTCTACTCTTTGACTTATTGAATACAACATCGATTCTGTTTTATAGAGGTTGAGCGTAGCGCTGTGCATTGACCGATTCTCATTGGATTGAGCTACGTCGATCGTGGTTAGTATACTTGGATGGGTGACCATTTCAAGTAAAAATTACGTTGCTCCCTCCCTAAGGTAAATTCGTCTCGCTTTCCACCCAGTGCAGTGATGCACTTGTGTGTATTCCCCAGGCTTTGGACATCGCTTTGGTCCATTGAAGTAGAGCTGTCAGTCCTGACTGAGGTTTTCCACGGTTCCCTCAGTCTCACCTCAGCAAATACTGGGACGCATAACAGGCCGTGGGCCGCCATCATCCTTTCCATCCTATATCCTTACCCATTAACTCGCCTCGAGCTCATAGGGGTGTAACATTCAGTACGTTTTCATGAGTTTTCTGATTTATTTTGTATTAGACGAACACGTATTTAATAGATGGGTATTAAAGACTCATGGATACAGGTATTTGATGCGTATTCATCCAATGTGCTTTAATTATTCACGACGATTGTTTCAAGTGTATGCAACGTTCAATAAGGATTGAAAATTATCATGTATAAAACAGTTGATAAAAACGGTTTTGTTGAAAACGCATCCATCGAATATGGATCCAAGAATATCATCATGGGGAATAGATCATCTTATGGTATTCCCTGACATCATGCGTAAACGTACTGATTGTAAAAAAATGAAAAATGAAAAAAAACTGTATTAAGAAACTTATTTTTCTAGAAGGATTTGCATTGAAATTGATTTTCTTGATGCAGAAATGCTTTAATAAAATGATTTCCAAGAATAGATTCCACAGGTAAGAAGAGAGGAGATTATGTTTTGATTGGACTCTTGTGTAAATTAGTACACTTAATTAGCTGGAATTAAATTTTAAACCCCAAGATAATATTGAGATGTAGCTTTTATGAAGATTGCTTTCTATTTAAAGAAAATTTTCTTATACACTTCTATATTTAAAACTTTTTAATTAATATTAATAAAATTTGTTAGTTTTTAAATTATTTTTAATTATAAACAAATTTTAATTTTTCAAAAAAATACACTTAAGGATGAATCTCAGTAGGTTGAGATCTCGCAATTGTAGCGCCTGAATGCAAAAAGACTTGCAGGGGACTTAGAACTCACCATCAATAGGTGGTATACAAATTTTGAAGCGAATCTGTCTTATCAGTTTTGTAAAAACTGAGGTGGAAGTTTAACATTGGCCTTATGGACGGAAACCGGAAATGGAGCTGTCGTAAGAAAACTGCAAGACTGAATTTGCTCAAACCATAAGCGATTAAGTTTTAGAACATAATTGATTTTTTAAAATATATTCAATCGATTCGTTTTCAGGGAAATATTCTTTGATTCCGAAGTAATTCCATTTCATCCTGACTTTAAGGTAGAGATAATACGCCCAATATTTATAATAAAAATCCCATTCATAAAAATTTTGAAAAAAAAAATTGAATATTCTCCTTTATATACCTTATCTGTATATAGGTAAAATATCAGGTATACAAAAACGAGCTAGTTATCGAGTTATTAAAATTTAAAGTTGGCTAATTTAACATGGAAATTACATTTCTCCATGTTAAATTCGTTAACTTTAAAAATTAATAACTAGAAAACTCCCTGTTTTTTGTATACCTGATATTTTACCTATATACAGAAAAGGTATATAAAGGAGAATATTCTAAATTTTTATCAAAATTTTTATGAATGGGATTTTTATTATAAATATTGGGCGTATTATCTCTACCTTAAGCGAGGAAGAAATGTGTTTTAGAGGTAAAAATACGTAATAAGATTTGGTTAAGACGTATAAAGGATGAGTTGAAGGCGTAATTTTTTTACTAGGGTCATTATAATATAAAGTAAATAATATTTGTGATGTTATTAATATATTTAGTACTAAAAGGGAGTTGCCTCAAAAAAATTATTATTAGTAAATCTAATATGACATTACTAATTTATATTTGAGGTTATGTATGTCAGGGCAAACATCAACTAAAAAAAAAAACTTCTCTTGTTTTATATGTTCATGTCTCAGAAAAAAAGAGCAATGAGGTGAAATTATTATCGAACATAGAAATGCAGACAAAGGCTGAAAAAATAACTTTTGAATCATCAATCATATAAAAAATAATGATTGCGACTGTATATTCTTTTTTATATATTATTATTTATAAAGTTCAACATATAATAAAGTAGACTATATAGTATAATTATACTAGCTAGACACGTATAGTATTAAAATAATGAGTAAAAAAAAATATATATAAATGAAATTTGATAATATAAAAACCCACAGGCAATAATTATATATTATATTTTTATACATAATATTTTCTCCTTCATTTTTTAAATACGTCTATCAAATTTCTTGATTGTTACTATAATTAGCATGCAGAAGAAGTAGTCTGTTTATAACATTGAACGAGTAAAAACGTAATTATCAGAATGACAGGAACACAATTTTGTAGACTTGATGAGAGGGAAGAGAAAAAAAAAAGAAGTGTGGTTGGTGAGGAAAGAGAAAGTCACGCAAGGAGAATCGAAATAAGTGAGACGAGAGAGAGACTAGAGTGAGAGAGGGAGAGGGAGGGAGAGAGAGAAAGAGAGACAGGGAGAGAGAGAGAAAGAGAGGGAGAGGGAGAGAGAGAGGGGAGAAAGAGGAAGGAGAGAGGAAAAAGAGGGAGAGAAAGAGAGAGAGAGAGAGAGAGAGAGAGAGAGAGAGAGAGAGAGAGAGAGAGAGAGAGAGAGAGAGAGGAAAGAGTTGAGCTAAAGTTGAGTTTCCAGCGCTATATTTTCGTATATTTTGCCATGCAGCAGCACCGCAGCAAAGGCAGTAGCGCAGAGGTTTGTTGGTTACCATGGTTACCAACACTAACACGCCGGGATATTACTGAGGACGAGTCTTACGCCTACACTAAAAAATTTCCCATATAAAAAAATAAACTCAGAAACTTTATGGTATACAAGTAAATATAAAATATAGTAAAATATATTTTAATCTTTTTTTCTACAAATTTTATAATGTTATTGCTAAAAGTCTATAGTGGAAAAGCATATTGATGTAAACAATTTTTTTATCCTTTAACAGAAAAAAAAAATTATTAAAATACGTAGAAAATATAAGAAAATAGGATTATGATTTTTAGAAAATATTTAAATAATAAATAATCCATCATGTTTAGAATAAAAATGAAAAGTTTACTATTCGTCGTATTGTCAAAAAGATTGTAACAGTTGTGGTAATCATTGAACCTGAATCTTCCACACGTGTCGTAAATAATCAGAAAGTTCGATTCCTATAGGCATCACTGTTTTTTTTTATCCAATATAGGAAGTAAAGAAAGATTCGCTCATATGGAAAATGATGTTTGTAAATATTCTGATAAGATTTTCATGGTTTCCTCAGTTACAGCTAGGCAAATGCTGGGATGCATGTTACGGCTAAATTCTTTGTTACTTTATACATGAAAAAATAGAAAATTTAACATTTATTACGTGACCTATTTAGTTCTCTATAATATAAGAAGAGAAATGTTAATATATAAAAAATAACATTAAAAATGTGAAAAATTTGTGAGATTTAAGATAAAATTTTATATATAAGCCCATAAATTTAATATTTTTATATTTAATATTATTGTATTTTTTTTTATTATATCGATATGAGTATTCTGAAATATGCTCGTTAACTTTAACATATAAAGGACCAGCATACAATATGCTGACAATACACATTGACCAAAATCATGTTTTGAAAAACTCTCGTTATATGTAAATTGGGCATTATAGCTAGGAGAAGTTTAGAAATTCCCATTTTCAATCAATAGATCTGCCATGTCCAATTACATTAGAGGGAGTAGCAATACGATACATTTAATTTTACTAGAATAAATTCAAATCAAATTATTTTTATTCGTCCAATTTCAAATACATTTATGCATATATTAATGTCAAACAGAAACAAAGCATTATGCATGGGTAAGACACGTCAAAGGGCAAAATACATAACCATTAATTATCCATTAATCAATTTAATTGATAAAAAAACAACATAAGTAGAAATTCTGCATTTGAAAAGCTAACTTTAAAAATTGATAGAGCTGTAATAAAAAATATATCGATGAAATGACGGAATTAATGACTCGAAGAAAATCAATCAAAAGTACATTTATCTTGCTTTAAATCCCTCTCAACTTCAACTTGAAAATAAGCCTATCTGTAAAAAAAATATAATAAAAGAGTAAATAGAGCATAACTAAATAAAATTTTGGAAAACATGAGGTAGATTACAGTTCAGCAAATTTAACCCAAGTTGAAAAATTTTGTCTTCAACTCATCTTTTACACGTCTAAACCTAATCTTTTTTACCTCTCTAAAACACATCTTATTTCCTCTTTGCTCAAAGTGAGGATGAAATGAAGATAATATTTTTAACATTTTATGCTCAAGAAGAGGAAAAAATACGTAATCTCGTCTTTTTCCCCTCTTTCTTCCTCTAAAATGGTACAAAATATAAGGAGAAAAGACGAGAGGAGAGCTTAATAGAGAAGAAAATATGAGATTTATTTCAACTCGGTATGATTTTCCGGAAGTAGGCGGAAGTTAAATATTTATGGATATACGCAGATTAACCATCAATGATGAACCGGTTCATTATGCATGTATAATGTATACTAGTTATTTTTTTATTCTTATATTTTTAATCTGAAACTTAGCACAGAAATTGATAAAAATAACTTTATTTTCAAATAATGTATATTTACCTAATTTCAGCAATTTTATACGCAAAAATAAAATGCAACGTTTAATATAATATATTATGTATGAAATAATGTTTTCTGAAAATTTCCAAAACTTTGAGAAAGTTTAAGCTTTTTAATTAGAACATTTTACTGCAACTTTTGTTCCCCTTTTTCCTTGATTCAGAAAATCTATATCACGATCATTCATGTATAATGATACGAGTGCAATTATGAGCTTTCTGCTTCACAACTCATTATATATTGGATTCACCTGTAATTTGCAAACAAGCCATTGTTGCACTTATCATGTGGGTAAATGATCCATATCATTCCGGGCAAGGATAATTTATTATCTTGTGATATTTTCAGTATCGAATTACTCATAATGGATTTGTGTATTGCTTTTCTGTTATTTAAATATATTGAAGAATATTTCTAAAAACTCTTCTTTTTCATGTATTTATATAGAATTAAGAAAATGAAAACATATTTTTACAGTTTTTATTGCATATTGTTACACTGTCAGAATAAAATAATATACTGAGAAGTTTCTTCTGACCCTGGCCTTACTATTGGTGAATGTTTGGCACTCGTATGGTTTTAACACAAAAAAATACCCACACAAAAAAAAATCATTTTAAGAGATGAAAAATGGAAGTGACTTTTTTGTGTGGCTTCACATTTAAAAGTTTGAAGTAAAAAGTTATTTTCGTTTTCATTTCTAAGAATATTATCTTAACATAAATATTATCAGAGAAATATTAATAAAATATTTATTTTATATTAGTTTTATAAATAATTTAATTTTTGTTTAAAAATTATTAAAAATAAAAATATTCGGTATATATCCCCATTCATTAAATAAATTTATGAAAATTGATAGTAATGACAGCTAGAGCATTATAATCACATAAATATAATACAAACCAATTTCAAATCATTGCATAAGTGGATAATTTAAGAAATAAGAAGTAGTATGACCCTAAAGCCGGTATTACACGTTACAATTTTTCCTAACAAGAAAACTTGATCTCCATTTGTTTGCATGGAGATGAAATTTTGTTGCAAGGAAAAATTGTATACAATAATTAGAAAAATTGTATCGTGTAATACCGGCTTAACTGTCCTGATTCAAGTTAATAAATATAGGAAGAAATCACGCGGTCAAGTTAAAATCTAATTTAAAATGACGCACGTTAACAATAACAAAAGTGACGTCATTGTTTATTATTAGAAAAGTTCGGTAGCTGCAGCAGTATGTGACGTCACAACTATTTGAAGTCGTGTGTTAAACTAGAAACTCTTCCCCCCTACCTAACCACGTCAACTGACATAGTATACGGTACGTACGCAATGCTGGAAATAAACAACCATAAACTTATGTCATTCACTCGTGCATGTTGTTGCTTTTAATAGAATATGTAAGAGAAATATTACGGGGGCGATTCATGAAATATTTATTCAGCTTTCTCACTAACCGTGGTTAGCACCAGTCTAATTCAATGACACTAAACGTGGTTAGTGAGAAACCTGGATAACTTATTCCTTCGTGAATCGTGCACCTATAATGTCCAAATTAATCAAAAGTATATAGGACGTTGGATCAAAAATTAATATTTATTTTTAAAGAAATATTTAAATACGGTGTGATTAACGAAGAAGTTAGCCAGGTTTTTAACAAAATTCTAACCATGCACGTTCAGTTTAATCAACTTTGACTATGCCTGTTTTACACGGTGTTAAACTACCTATAGTTAAACGTGGTTAAGTTAAACGTGGTTAGAAATCTGGCTAACTGCTTCGTGAATCGCACCCTATATAGACGCTTAGCTTTTATAGTCAACGCAATTTTCGTACCAGATTTTTTATACTTATATTACAAAATATGATATTAAATTTTTACAATTTAAAATTCGACTTCTGCTAAAATATTATGCTAAGTTCTTTTTGAATATCCTATAATGTATCTGAAGAGTAATACATTATACTACATTATATAGGCCTGTGCGATTCACTAGTACAGAAAATTATAGAAAATCAAGATATCCAAATTTCTCGCTAACTACGTTTATAGTTTCAGACAAATTCAATAAAACTCCCAGTCATGGATAATGAGAAATGAAAAATTTGGTTATTGTAATGGATTTGTGAATTACCATTATTATATAATACATTTATTTATTATATTTCCTTCTTGAATACATAACATATTATTTTATATGATATATTCATTGACCTATATTACAGTAAAAAAACAATCATACGTACCAAATTATAGGACAATCATTGCAAGGAAAGCTCTGAATATTTAGAAAATATCAACATTTTTTTTATACTATTGAAACATAACGTTCCATTCAACTCAGTATTATATTATATAAATTTTAAACCTTTTTATTGCATCATAATATTATGTAATTCCCATATGAATTATATTCAGAAATAAAATATATATTACATAAGAATATTGTGTTATTTAATCATGGTCATGAAAAATCTATAGGGAGTTTATTTTTAGTTCCAAATCTATTTTGACTCGAGTATATTTCATTCAATCCCGTAGCAACGTGGCATCATTCTATTTACTTTGATTTTGACACGGGTATTCTAAAATGTCGGAAGAACACACTTTATGTGATTAAACTTCAAGTATAGCAACATCACTCACTAAAACAAACATGCAGTAACATGAGTTCTATGTTAACAAACAAATAATAATTATTTCAATTCTTTCTCGGTTTTTGTTAAAATGTAGCAAGTTCATGGGTAAATGTATCTAAAATTATAAGGGGAAAATACACAAATTCACATTTCGGAAGAGAGGAAGATATAATTTTAAAAATTTTATCGCTGTAAATTTGTTGAGAATTTGTGCAAATGTGCATATAAAACGAATTTTATTACAACACTCCACTGTCATGTTTTTATATTTATGACCAATTTTATTCTTTTCAACTAAACCACTGTCAGTATTTTGCAAAGTCTTCTGCTCGTTGTTAGTAAACAAATTTAAGTATTGTTGTGCAATGTCTGTCGCGTGAAGGGGAAAACATGGGACGGTTGTTGATTTACATGTTAACTTATGGAAAATCACCGTTAATTATGAAGTTGACACCGTTGCCTAGCGCCAACAATGCCATTACGTTCTCTGCTCTGGTGGCAAAATTAGGCACTTCGTCGTCCCATGTTTAACAATGAAAAAGGCTTCATGCGACAGACATTATAAACAATGGTTTGTTACAACCATTGCGAGTAGAAGACTTTGGTATTTTGAAGAAAAAAAATATATACACAGACTTTAAAACAGGTAAAAAATTATTATTAATATTAAAGGTACAATATTTTAATAAATATGTCAATTCGTATGATATTACTCATATTACAGTGTTTAAATTATTGCAAATATCAACAAATAATATACATATTAGCCGTAATAATTTTCCAGCTGTAAAATTTCAAGAGTGCTTAATAACAAATTAATTACTGCCCGATTTTTTTGGTTTGTTATCATTTTTATATTATACTAATTAGCTTTTTAATTAAACTTGTATTAATATTACATACAATATTGCAACAATTTCACTGTCGTCATTTGTATTGTTGAGTGTTTCACCACTTAATTCACTACCCCCGCTGCCTCACAAAACAAGACAATGAAATTTAAAAACGATGTCTTTTGGAATTAACATAAAATGCACTATAAATGCATATAAATCTGATAAGAAGAATGCATACTAGACTTTAATAGAAGCTTTCTAAGATATTATACGCTTCTGCAGTTGGGGGGTCTTTTCTTATCTAATAAAATGAATTTACCTAGAAAATATTTAACCTTAAAAGCATTTACAATGTTAAAAAGCCAAAGCGATGTAATTATTTTTAATTTTGTTCCTTCCTAATATCCTGTTATAATTGCATAGCATAAAATAGGGCACTTAGAGGGGGGGGGGGACCAAACCTATTAACAACATACCAACCCTCATTTTTTATATTTTCTTTTAAGAGAATAAAGTTTAAGAAATTGAAATAATTGAAGCAGTATGAAGAATAATTGAAAGTAATTATTTTTTAACCAAATGATGTAATGAGAGATTTAAAAATAACCTTTATCTTTATATGCCAATTTAAATTATCAAGAGCGAAATGAAATTTGAGAGTTTAAACAAATGAATGTTCCTAATCTTAAAAACAAAAATTAAATATTAAATACCTTTATTTTTATTATGCGTGCAGGTTTATCGAATAAATTTTTTTTTGCTTTAAAACGGCTATATATAGAATAGGTGCTCTTGTTACCGCTCCTAAAATTGCAGATATTTCTTTATCTCCAGAAAATTAGTCAAGGATAAATTTTATTCTATTCCATAGTATACACCTCTGGAGAGCACGAACTTTATTCCTGTCTATAACTTGCTAGAGCTGCAGCTCCAATAGACAGAGAAATACTTGCAATTTTAAGGTGAAGATAACACGGATCAACTGGCCCCATGCTAAAAAAAAAATCCAATTTATAAAAATTAAGAAAAAAATTTAAAATGTTCTCTTCTACATCCCTTATCAGTAGGTAAAATATCAGGTATACAAAAACGACTAATTTAGCATGGAAGTTCCATTTCTCCATGCTAAATTAGACAAATTTAAAAATTAATTACTCGAAAACTAGCTCGTTTTTGTATACCTGATATTTTACCTACTGATAAGGGATGTAGAAGAGTACATTTTAAATTTTTTTCATAATTTTTATGAATGGGATTTTTTTAGCTGATCCGTATTATCTCTACCTTAAGTGATGTAAGAAGAGCACTTAGCCTACCCGGCCTTATCAAAAGAGTTTTGGTTCACCACGCCTCCAGCATAGAATGAGTGGTAATGCCTACAGACAAAGTAGGAGTAAAGTTCGTGGTGTCCAGAATTTTACATGCTTAATTATTTTTTTAACAATTTTAATTAATTTTATTGTAAATTGAATATTTTAATGATTATTCATTAATAATCAGAAATCAGTCCATAAAATGATAAAAAGTATCAAAATGCTGACCATGCATATTTTCTCCATTTTCTTTTTTTTTTTCCATTCGTATTTTCTATTTTAATGAATGGTATTATTTAACGATTATTATTTAGCATGTAAAATAATTTTGATTTTCTGAATGAATTTTTTTTTTTATGAAAGAAATCTCATTGTCTATTACAAAATGATTATGAATGTTTTACAATGTAGAAGGTAATGTGCGTAAAATAAAAATTTGAATTTTAAATTTGTTTCTGACTTTTTTTTTTTAACTTCATAAAAATGTAAAAATAAAATAATTATTTATTCAAATGAAACTGAAAGTTCTTTGTATAATATTATTCATATGAGGAAGAAAGAAAACATATTTTTTTATATATAAACGAATCGCAAAATAAAATTTGTCAAACATTCGATTCAAAGATGTTTTTCTCTTTCATCTAGATGTATTAGGGATTTATGAAATATTGTTTCCGTATGTGTAATATTATATATTATAAATACTTAATCTAAAATTTCTATATTATTTATTTTATATTTATTAATTTCATTGAAATATTTTAATTTTAATGTTTTAAAAGATCATTCAATATCAATGGGCGCGATTCACGAAACTAGCCAGGTTTCTAACCACGTTTTATGGCTTAACTATGTTTAACTAGGTAGTTTAACACGTAAAACAGGTATAGTTAAACGTGGTTAAGCTAATCGTGGTTAGTAAGATGGCTAACTTCTTTGTGAATCGCACTTATTATTTTCGACAATGCAATTTCTCGCTCTACAAAAATTCATCTATATAGCTAAATCGTATACAATGCTGCCAGGAAATAAACATAAAATTATGACGTCATTGAAATATTCATGATTTTGACTTTAGATTTAAAAATAGATAAGAGGGTTGCGTGTTTAAGGCTTTCAGGGGCAAGAACATAAACTAAATTTAATAAAAACGGATTATATTTTAATATCGTCCATTTATAAAAAAAATCACTCAGAAAACTTATATAAAAAAAAGAAGTAATCTTGTAGACGGTCATTTTTAATCAAATATTTAGAACAAATGAAAAATATTTCATGACGTCAGAATACACTGTCCAAAAAAACATACTTCTTTTTATTATTTTAATTTCAACATACAGTATGTGACTTCAAATTGTTTGATATTTTCAGAACTAGGAAATAAAGGTTTCTAGTTCTTATTTGAATTTTAAAACGTATACCCAGATGCTCTATATATCATAGTCTTGCTACAAAAACTTAAAATTGAAATCTAAGATTTCCTAGGTATATTCACTAGAAATACGAAATCAATTTTGAAATGTTTACATTTCTATCACTAAAATATATACGACTACTTGAGACTTAATTCATGTTAAATACCTTATTAAAGGGTGTAGACTTATCCTATATATTGAATTAAATCAAATACTAATTTATAATTATGCTAAACATTTTGAATCTGTGTTAAACAATGCTATCCAATTAATGCTAAATAATTCGTTGGTACAGAATCAGCCCATTTTTTTAGTATAACCATAATTAGTCCATGTTTATTAGCTCAATTTATTATCTTTTATCTTTTTTTTTTCTCTAAATTAACCCAATAAACAATTATTTATGTATTAATTTAACCCAGAAGTTATATATATAAAATAATTGCTACAAGATAAATTACTAAAGTTTTATCATTATACTTTTATTTGAGTAACACAAAAGTGGAATTTTTTTTTACCGTGTATAGACAAAGAAAATATAGTGGAGTATAAAGGTTTTTGAAAACGAAAATTCTTTTATAAAATTTCTTTATATACTTTCATTACAAAACATAAGTCAATATTAGGAAATTTTCTATTGAAAATTATAACAAAAGATCTTTTAATACAAAATTTACCCTTTCATAGTATATACTAAATTTATCAAAAACCTAAAATTCCAAGCTCAAAATATCCATTTAAGCTAGTCAATGTTCTATATATAAGGGAACATCTACCACTTAAGTAGATACTTAATACTCTGAGGAAACTAAGCTACGACTTAGCATATCTCAACACCATGTATATTGAATATTATTATGAAAGGGGAATATATTAAATTTGATTTCAATATGACATGTATATTTAACATGTAAAATATGTATAGATTGGATTAAATTCTCTCTAAGGTTGATATTCCAATGTAAATATTCATGAAAATATTCTTAATGTATAACAATTACAACAAGCAATTCTAATAACAAGTATTTATATTTTTTGGAAATATGGGGGGTGGTATTCACGAATAGTTAAGGAGCGTTTTAGGGAGAGATATTTTAAGAAGCGTTTTTCTTACCTGTTACCTGGCATAAAAAACGCTTCTTATAAAATATCTCTCCTTAAAACGCTCCTTAACTCTTCTTGAATACCAACCATGGTATCGTACATAGAAAATTAATTTTTTTTTTTTAATTATGATTTTTATTCATTTATGACATTTAAAGACACTGGACAACATTCATGAAATATTTCGATAAAGGACCTCGAGTATTGTCAGTATTTTTCAGATTTTCTTGAACTCTTTAAAAACGCTGTGACGTCATAGTCATGCAAATATTAAACTCGCAAGCATAGGGAAAGACGTTGCATGACTATGACGTCATAGCGTCTTTCCCCTTGATTTTAAGAGTGTTAGAGGGTTCAAAAGTCTGAAAAAAAAAGACAATACATAACTCGCGTTTCTCTATTCAAATATACAATAAAAAAATCTTGTAGGTAATCCATTAAAGTATTATTATATTAATATCTTCTTCTTTTTTTGCATAAAATATGGTTTTGAAAATTCAATATAGGAAAGGCTGATTTTAAATTTATTATTAAAAAGCTATTATATCTATAATAATAATAGAATGTATAATAGCGCGTAATTGTAATCACATTTTATACGTTTTTTAATTGGATCATTCACAAATCATGAGCATAAAGAGACATTGATTTATCATTCTGGCTAAAATAATTACGTATTTAATTCTAAAAATGTTTTCTCTCTCTCTCTCTCTCTCTCTCTCTCTCTCTCTCTCTCTCTCTCTCTCTCTCTCTCTCTCTCTCTCTCTCTCTCTCTCTCTCTCTCTCTCTCTCTCTCTCTCTCTCTCTCTCTAAAAACTTTTCAATCCTCTTTCCCACTGAAAATTTTAACTTTTATATTTACTTTTTACTAAGGATTGATCTCTGTTGATTGAGATCTCGGAATCGGCCTCCTTAAATTCAACAAGACTTGCAGGGGACTTAAAACTCACCATCAATAGGTGGCATACAAATTTTGAAGTGGATCTGTCCAAGGTGGGTAAAGGTACCTTTACCCACCTTGGATCTGTCTAATAAGTTTTGAGAAAACTGATTGTGAGGTAAAATTTTAACATTGGCCTTATGGACGGAAACCAGAAATAGAGCTATTGTCCGAAAACCGCCCCCTTGAATCTGCTCAAACCAAAAGCGATTAAGTTTTAATTTTAAAATTTATTTCATTCGATTACGTCTGACAGAAATTTCCTTTGACTCACGTAGTAACTGAGGTCAATCGTTTTAAGTTTATTATATAGGTGTAATATTAAAAACAAAATCTCTTTACAAAAAATAACATTCTCTTTTGCTATAAGTTTACTGCATAATTTTGGGACGATTCCTTATAATAAATATTAAAGTGTAAATGTTTGAAATTTATCAGAAACTAAATTAACATAGGTTAAATTAGAGTTGAAACCCTAAACTTCAGAAATATTTACCTCATACAGGCTATAATATTATCTATACATTGAATGCATACTAATAACGCACGTCCAAGCGCAAAATTTAACCATGTCATTAGTTATTAACTTGTGGTATGTAGATAAAGTTTTGTGAACAGATTACTGCACGATGACATCGCATTACTTGCTTTAAACTTTAACTAAACTAATGTTAAACCATTTGAGGTTAAATTTCTAATTCAAAACGTATGTAGATAGTATAATGTATGATGAATCCGACCATGATGTTACTGAAACGCATGAATGTCCTATATTTATAAAGCCCCTATATAACATAATGTTATATAATAAATAATCCTTATCGAGATTAAAATCACTACTATAGAATTTCTCTCTCGTCTCTCGCGTTTATAAAATATTAAATTCCTTAAGTAATGAAATTGTTTATTATTTACATACAATATTATAAAAATGAAGAGAAAATAATATTATATACGTGATTTTATGTGCAGAATGATATTAATATTTTATCCATCTCCTAACTGCGTCACTATATAATATAATATAGTACACGTGTACAAGTACATCACTTAGGATGAAGAATATTGCATAAAGAAAAAATAAGGTTAAGTTGTTTGGAAGGTCATGAGTTCAATTCTCGTCAATAGCATTTTTTTTTTTTCTCTGATGCTATTTACTTAAATGAGCTTTTTTAATTGAATTTTTCTACAGAGTAGTTTTTTTGAATGTTTTTGAAGAGAAATCTTAATTTGCAAAAGACATTAATGAAAAGAAATTAAAAGCACGTTTGTACTCATTACCTCAATAATTTAATTACGTCTTAATTGTACATTTTAATGGATTTTTTTTTATTAGTTTTGTTATAATTATAAAATATTTTTTAATTTAAAATTGTTATTTTATTAAATTACGATGTACACTGGAAAACAAATTAATTGTTCACTAAAGCAATTTAAAAACAAACGTGAATTTTACAATTTTTGTTTGTTCTTTTGTCAAAAGATAAACACAAAATATATAGAGTAAAAAGTAATATATGTTTAAAATGAAAATTTTGCCAAAATGAAAAGTAATTGTTGCCATGATGCAATTCAGAATGCATTAGACACTTCAGACAGTGCTGTGTCCTTGTATATAATATAAAAGCATTGTTTAGCATGCTTCTATTTTTAGTTTTGGTGGCAAGCCCAGTAATATGCTTCTAAACGCATTCGTTTTCATAATTTCTCTAGTCAGAAGTAGTTTCATGCTTAGAATATATTCTAGCTTCTTTTTTTTATTTCATTTTGCTTTAAAGTTTTTTTTAAATAATTACCGGTAGATTCATTAACACAGAAAAGCGACTTGCTTCTGATTGGAATTTTTTCTTAACTGCAAATTCCAGCTTATTATTATATATAATTTTACAAGCACATATTTAAAAAAAATATTGATAATGATAAAATTAAAAAGAATATTTAGAATGAATAAATATAAAAATGAAAAATAATGGGGGGCATTCACAAAGCACTTTAACTCCCACTTCAACCTCAAATTTTATCCCTAGTATACTAAACCAGGGGCTAACCATGTTAAGCTCCTAGTTTAGCACCAAGAATAAAAATCGAGGCTAAAGTGGGGGTTAAAGTGCTTTGTGAATGCCCCCCATTATATATATATTTATTATAAAATAAATAAATATTATAAAATTAATGCTTACGATTTTAAATTTTCTCTTGTAGTAGAACGTTGATCCCAAACTTTATCCCAGAAAGTTGATCGATGTTTAATTCTGAGAACACTTGTACTAAGGGTACGTGGTAATTTATCACGACTTGATCTTCTGGTAGAATTACTAACACCTCCATTAGGGGGTGAACCTGAAGTTGGTAGTTCAGTAGATGCACTTAAAGAACCCCCTAATTTTCTACTCCCTTCTGAATCGTCATCATCGTTATCTGATTGAGATGACATTGCACCTGAACCGAATGTAAGAAGGGAAGGGGATGAGGAAATAGTTAGGCCACTACGAGTTAAAGAATTTCTAGCCAGCGTGAAAGTATTATTTATACACAGCGAAGAGAAATACACAAGTATTTTACTAGCACGCGATGTCCGTACTATACTACCGTGTTGTCTGTTAGAAAATTTCTAACAAGGGGAGAGAGCAAGCAATTTATAATATAACCAATATAAGAATTATTTTTTTTAAAGTGATTTTTAAGTATAATATAATAGAATTTTGAACCTTATAGATAGTAAAATGAATATTGTATATACTATATCTACCGTCATGCCTCCTACTGGGTTTCAACAGAACTCGAGTTTGCGCAGTATTATCTCTCTCTCTCTCCTCTCTCGTGTTTTAAGGGTAGAAAAATAAAAGTTTTTTTTGAGAAAGAAACATCGTGTTCTTTCAATGCTTTAATAATAAAAAAAAAATGTTGTAAGGCTTGATGAGTAATTTAAAAAAAGAAGTTTCATAATGGTTGTATTGATTTCAATTTAACTTTGTTGATAACAAAAAAAGAAATTTATAGATTTTATTTTCATTATAATTAGTTCCATTCAATTAATTTTATTTTATAGTAATAATATTGGTTTTTGTAAAAGTATTCATGTTTATAGAAATTATATATAAATTTGTATTTTTAAATTCTAAACAGTTCGAGCTTAAAATTAAATATAATATACATTCTTGCAATCAGATTTGTATTCTGTTGCAATTGTTTATTTATAATTAATTTACTGTATTACATACCCCTCATGAATGTATATTATAAATAACAGAGGATTGACTTGGTTTGCATACTTTTGCATTACAGTTAAATATTGTTTATTTCATTCAGTTTTATTAAATTAGATCTGTATTCTATAAGTAAAATCTATAATTAAATATTGCTGTTAAAATTCACTATAAGGATAAAATTAGTACTGTAATGTGCATTCCTATGTGCACATGAATTCTAAATATAAATTTATTAACGTAAATAAACATTAAATCAATGCAATGCTAATTGGAATTATAATTGCATATCATGATTTATCGTGCCAATTATTTTATATAGAAATAATTTTTTTGACAAATTTTAACTGGTATATTTTCAGATTATGATAAATTTAAACATGAAATACTAATTTAGAGAATGTACGGAATCATCAAAGCTAAAATTTGTTACCAGATTTATTTGTAATTAGATTTTTAGTACTTGATTTGATTATTTATGTGTGTGTCTATTTTTAAAACAACCCCTCATATTTTTTTCAATTGATTAAAAGAGATTTTTAATTAATTGGATCATTAAATTTTACACATGACCAATATTTATAAAGGTTAATGTTTCAAAAATATATTAATAAGCACGTACGAAATTTTATATTCTGTATTATATTTTCAATTTATTACACAATTAAATTGTTGTAATTATAAATAAAAACTAAGTTCATATATCATCACACCGTGCAATATTATTCTATAAATAATCTTATGTTATTATAAATAAAGACTCATAAATCTCTGGCTTCAACAACTAATTAGATGTAATTATAAATTCTACATGTACGGTAATTAGAGGATATTTCAGCCTCACATCACGAGATGGTTCATCGGTCAGGTAGCATCATTATATTAAGCACACCCACACACTTCCGTGTTAGTATGATACCGAAATTTACATGGAAAATTATTATAAAATTTTGTGTAAAATTTATATTATAAATTTTTGCACACTCTTTTGAGACTACATGAATTTTATCAAAATTCCATTTGCTGGATTTGTTATTCCTAGTTGAAAAATTACGTCTTCAATTCATATTTAACACGTCTAAACCTTAATCTTATTATACCTATATAAAACACATCTTATTTTCTCTTCGCTCAAAGTGAGGATGAAATGAAAACATGGGTGGCATTCACGAAGAGTTAAGGAGCGTTTTAGGGAGAGATATTTTAAGAAGCGTTTTTCTTACCTGTTACCTGGTATAAAAAACGCTTCTTAAAATATCTCTCCCTAAAACGCTCCTTAACTCTTCGTGAATATCAACCAACATTTCTAACATTTTACATTCAAAAAGAGGAAAAAATACGTAATCTCGTCTTTTTCCTTCTAAAATGGTGCAAAATAAGAGGAAATTAGACGAGAGGAGAGCGAAAAAATATATGAAATTTAATTCAATTTGGGATCGTTGAAAAGTTTCATTCTCAACTGAACTTTAACACGTCAACGGTAATAGAGTCAGTAGACTAAACCTAATCTTATTACGTTTTTTTAAATCAAAATGCAAGGCATTTTTCATTGCTTAAAGTGAAGATAAAATGGAGACAATATTTCTAACATTTTCTTAATAAAAAGTAATCTCATTTTCGTCCCTTTTTCTCCCCTCAAAATTTAAAATATATACAGGAGGATAAGAAGAAGAGGGGAGACTTAAAAAATGAATAAATATTATCTCCTCGACTTGGGGAAGGAATACACAAAGAGATGCAAATTTGTAATTTTCGGGGAAGGTAAAAAGAGCACCCCAGGCTAGCTTACTCAAAGAAGCTAAGCTGTCACACCTCCAAGATGATATTGTCAAAACCAGGGGGTAAAGTTAGCACACCTCGAGACATCAGGAACGTTTCTTAAGGTAGAGATAACACGGATCAGCTGGCCCAATGCTAAAAAAATCACATTCATAAAAATTATGAAAAAAAAAATAAAATGTTCTCCTATATACATCCCCTATCAGTAGGTAAAATTTATTTTATTTATTTATTTTATTTATTTTATTATTTCACCCAAGGTACACACAGTATTACAAGTAGTGGGGTGGGGGTAGCAAGCAAGGCACTAGAAGCACCAAAATATCAGGTATACAAAAACGAGCTAGTTTTCGAGTTAATAATTTTTAAATTAGAGAACTTTAAAAATTAATTAATCTAAAACTAGGTAGTTTTTGTATGTTTATACCTGATATTTTACCTACTGATAGGGGGTGTATAGGAGAACATTTTAAAAAAATTTCATAATTTTTATGAATGGGATTTTTTTTAGCATTGGGCCAGCTGATCCGTGTTATCTCCACCTTAATTAATTCTTTGTTCGTGGACGTTGTCATACTTGTCGTACAGTCTTATATTAAGGCCTTGAACGTTTTGGGTTGGCTAGACTAACTTGTAAGTGCTCTATTCTTACTTTGTCCCATGCTACAAATTTTCAAAAATTTTCGTCTCTTGGAGCTGAAGCTTTAACAAATTATTATTATTGATATTATCCCTTGGTGCATATAATCAAACAGCTGGTATCATTTTGCCTTAAGGCAACTTGTTTTAGTTACATAAACGAAAATTACCTGGGCTTATATCTAAGGTATAGCAAAAAAAAAAAAAATGTTTTTCAGCAGGCCTGTTCGTAAACCCTGCTCGGTGTACACTTTCTGCACCCTATCGACCTTATATTCAGGTGCATAAGGTCGATTGGGTGCAAAAAGTGTACACCGAACAGGATTTACGAACAGGCCTAATATTATATATATTCAATTTAAAAACTCCCTATATGTTCTAACATGCAAAAATGGTCAATTAGTGTATTTTCCAACATAACTGACAAATTATAAAAATTAATATATCAACTATTAATTTGTCAATTTAAAGTTAGTTTACGTACATATAGAGTATTAATAATAAACTAACACGATGTTATAAAGTTAATTAAGTGCTATTAACACCCACGCCTAACTTAAGATAATTGATATACCACAACCTTCATGATAATAACAAATTATTAATCTTACTAAAATAGAATTTACCAACTTGGGAATATTTCCTCGAAAAGTCGACTCTAATTGATTGCCTACTCCCACGGTTTAGTGTCCATGGTTTATTAAGATATAAAGAAAGAAAGAAAGCATTTTTTTAAGTTAATAATAGACTGCTAAATCAGCTAAATAAATAAAGTGTATTTTTGTCTGTCACTGCTAGATATCATTGCATGTATAAGCATGCACTAACTGGGAGTTGAGTACAATAACATATCAAATGTTTATTATTAATATATGTATAATTTAAATAAAAAATAGTATTAAAATTTATTATATAAAAAAAATATTAAATATTTAAAGTTTATATGGCCAGTATTACACGATAAAATTTTGCATACAATTTTTTCTTGTAAGAAAATTTCATCTCCATACAAACAAATGGAGTTGAAGTTTTCTTGTAAGGAAAAATTGTATGCAATAGTTAGAAAAATTGTACCGTGTAATACCGGCTTAACACGATTAAGATTTAAATGAAAATATATTCAGAAATTCATGTTTCATACATATAATATTATGGTCATTATTTATTTATTTATTTTTTTTTTAGATCTTTTATTAGCTATACGCTTTTTAAACAAAATAAATGTTAACCAGAACTAAACTATATATAGTGCAATCATTGCAATGTATATTGCATATACAATAAAGCGAAACGAATAATTTTATATTATAATTAACGAATAAATAATATATGCAATATTATTAAATTTACATATAATAAAAAGCAGAACTAATATTTAACTTTAACAATATTGAATTTCAGAAATAAATTAATTACTATAAAATTTCCTACCTGCATTTTACTCTCCATAAGTTAATTTAATGAAATCGTATCACCGTTGCAATATACCACGTGAATGCAGTACAACACGCAAATGATTTTCAATTAAGTTAAATAGGATATTATATTATGTGTGTTGTTAAATAACATTGTTTATTACACCTTGAACTCGACTGACAAGCATGCAGTACAAAAATTAATTAGATTTATATAAACCAAAACTCCCCCTAGCTCTCTCTCTCTCTCTCTCTCTCTCTCTCTCTCTCTCTCTCTCTCTCTCTCTCTCTCTCTCTCTCTCTCTCTCTAATTTAATTCATAATCAAAGTTAAACTATAATGACAATTTATAATTAAATTATATACTGCATTTAACGTTTTTCCTTTCCTATGTCAACATCAATTTTATTTTTTTACTCTGCTGGAGCTCACAGCTCATACAGGACAGAAATTTATAAAATATGTGACTTTCTTAAACTGTAATATTATGTTTATTAATTATGAAAAAAAAATTAATCATGTATTTTTTTAAGCAAATTTTTATTTATTTATTTCTTTTGAGCTTAATGCAATGGTCTTATAATGGATTATTGACCTCAATTTTTTTATTGCAGAAGTAGATAGAAGGTGCAATGTTATGCTACCCTGATTTTTTTTTAGATTTTTTACAGACCAAAAACTATTTTTAAAAAATTATTGAAAGTTCTTTTTGTGGCGTCACGCGGTGGCAAGTCCTATCCTTTTCTTACAAAGGGACGCCACGTGACGTCACAAAGAGGACTTTTAATAATTTTTTAAAATACTTCCAGGACTGTAAAAAATGTAAAAAAAAATCAGGGTAGCATAACTTTGCACCTTCTATCCATTTCTGCAATAAAAAAATTGAGGTCGATACTCCATTGTCCATTATTTAAATTGACTGTAGAAAATATATTATTATTATAGTTGTTAGACAGTAAATAAATTGAGGTACTGTATTATACATTATATTGAAACAAACCTATAGACAAAGAAACTTACATCTTACTGTTAGTATTATAGTAGAGATGGTACTATTATTAGAACTGTATCAACCAGTTTAGAAAATACGACCTACCCCCTCTTTGTTGTAAAGATATTTTGTTGTATGAAAAAAAAAAACATGACTGTGTCCTCCTGCAAAGAACAGCTTGGACTGAACATTTAATATTTGTAGCTTTTGTACGTGTGGTGCTTTGACAGAAAAATATCCGTCAAAAATATTTGTCAAAAAAACGTGTACTGATTAAAAAAAAAAAAAAAAATCGAGTGTTTACTTGAAATATTCAATAAAAAAAATAATGAAGTTCATATATGAAATTGAAAATATGAAGTTAATATTTAATGATATTTGTTGAATACGAAAAAATATAAGTTATTTCTTGTAGGAATTTAGTGATGAAAAAAATTTCGTAAATTAATTAATTCTGTCAAAAACCAAAGCATAATGCTTGATGGAGCGCTATAATACGCAATAGACTACTACGCTTATTTTAGAAAGAATTGCTTTTGTTTATATTTCCTATGGAATTCAATTAAATTATTTAGTCTGATCCATTTTGACAAAATACAACCTTTCATAAATTTTTGCTAAACTGTTAATATTTTAAAATTAATTAATTATATTATAAATTCACATTTTTTTAATTGCAATGCTTAATAATAAAATGTTATCATCAAAGGGTAAATTTTATTCCAAATTTGTTTTTTGATTGAAAAGTAATGTACCTAAATACGTTCTGTTTTAAAAAAAATACGATTTCAATGGAGCTTAGGGAGTTCTGTTATTGCCAACATTTCTTTTATGTTTTATTCTAATAAAATTGAGCATTTTCTCTCATTTTTTATTGGCGAGCATGACGAATTCATGAAAATAAACGAATCATAATTAACTTAATTAAGCATAACACAATGGAAATATATTGTAGATAATATAATCTTACCTGTTGCAGAATGCTATTATGAACATTAAAGACGCAAATTTCATGTTATAACTATAGGAAATACATCTTTATAGTGCTTAAAAATTATTAAAATTTCATTTCTAAATTTATATTATCAATAAAATTGTATTTTAAAAAAATATGAAATCATGAAATTTTAATAAAAAGATTTGAAAATAACGAAACGTTTTTGTTTTAAAAAAAAAGTTCAAACAAGGAAAAGATAAAACAGCACACAACGAAGGGTAAATCAACAAACATGCAAAAACACATCCAATCATTAGTCTATTCTATAATATGTGCGACTAACGCTATAACAGCGAAATAAAAATGCATTTCATCAACAATTTCAGATAAATTTTATGATTAATTTAAGAGTATGGAGTTTTTTTTTTAAATTTGCTAAATTATTAATGGAAAATTATATATCGAATTAAAATAACATTCAAATCCAATTTTTATAATTTTTTACTTGTTTTTTAAATAAAATAGCTTGAGCAGTCCCCCTTAAATGTAGGCAACTTTTTCTACATTAAATCAAAGCATATTGCATTAATAAGGGGTAATACCTTGAAAATACTACCCCTTTAAGGAATTGATTATTTAAATATGATGGAAATTGCCTAAATTTGCCAGTCTTTTTCTTAATTTTTAATGAACTGAATATATTTCTATAATGCTTTACAAATTTATATGTTTTAAAAATAAAAATTGAAAATGAAGTGCATTTTTTTGTTAAGAATTATGCCAACACATAAAGTTGTGCTTGAGAATGATTGAATGGTACATACGACCGCTCTGCAACCTCAGTAGTCTCCTTAAATCTGTAAAAAACAACCAAGCATGTCACAAACGTACAATAACATGGTTGACAAGTTAAAACATCACAAAGCCTTTCAAAAAAAAAAAAAAAATAGATCAAAAGAAATAAATATTTGATTTTGAGTTTATTTTGGATGTATTGGTTTTCTTAGAAATTATATTTTTATTTTATTTGTTGTAAAATATTGTTGGAAAATTCTTCAATGATATTATTTTTTTTTAAAAAAATATACAACGTTCTATAAAATAATAATTTTTATTTTGTTTTTTACCTTCTTTTCACTTTTTATGAACATTGAGTAAAGTATTACAATAAAATCTTTCCTCTTTTGAACGCAATATTAATTTATATTACGGTAATGCAGTAGAAATTTAATAATTATATTAATTGCACTATGCTGAGTAATTCTAAAATTTTATTAGTAGCAACAATATTTTATTTCTCTACCGTAAAGAAATAATAAAATTACGTGCATGATTTTGAGAATTCTTGTTAAAAGTTTGAGTAAGAAAATTCTTTAAAATTATTTCCATATAACCTTTAAAATTGATCAAAAGTTTTCATGAAAATTTTGATTCCATCATGTGTGAATGATTTCATATTTTCACAAATATTATTCTACTTTGAAAATATTCCAATTAATTTTGATTTCGAGCACGAAAACGCTTGGGTGGATATTTTTATACAAAGTTACTGAAATACATAAAAAAAAATGACAAAACCAATTATTTTATTTATTTTGGTTGTCATTAAAATTTAAAACTTTATTTTCAATTTGATCTGAAAATATTAAATATTAATTTGATAAACAGTGTGCATATATAAGTGTTTAATAAAACTGTTTCAAAGATTTAAATATTTTTTATGTAACATCCGATTTATACATTACATTTCTGATCTTGGAAAATTTTTCTCACTAAATATAGATTGTTTAAATATTGCTTAATCATACAGCAATGTTATTACCGTATCTTGTTGAGGTAAATTTTTTATGACAAGAAGCTCGTCTTAATTAAATAACACAATCTGGACACTTAAGGGCATTGGGTGTAGCACCGGTAGTTGACAACACTGACGTATCTTCACCATGTTAATTTTTCAACCTTGCTCCTCGGAGTAATTTTATGCTAGAGCTAAGCTGATTGCTGTAGTATCAAGGTAATTAGTAGCCCAAGTGCACAATTTGGCTAAATATAGCCTGATTTAAAGAAAACTATTTTTTTTTATATTTTAGAAAAATGCATGTAAATTTAAAAAATTACTAAAAAATACTTTTCTTTAAATCAGGCTTTATTTAGCCAAATTGTGCACTTCATGGGCTACTAATTATCTTGATACTACAGCAATCAGCTTACCTCTAGCATAAAAATTACTCCGAGGAGCAAGGATCAAATATTAACATGGTGAAGATACGTCAGTGTTGCCAACTACCGGTGCTACACCCAATGCCCTTAAATCGATGAAAGAATGCGAGCTGAATATTATGTATTCTTATCTATAAAATAGTGCGCGGGCCACTGATGCGGGTCCAAACGCGCAGAGAACTCCGCCGCCCATGGGCATGTGTTAAATTAATTAAGATCATTTTAATTTTATTTGGACGATGTCACCTTTTTTGCCCGGGAAATATAGCCCCGGGCTCATATCCCAGTTATATACACTCTACCGTCATGGGGGCTTGGACGCACGCCTTCGTCCCTGTAAGTAGCACGGAGGGACAAGGTAACTGCGACGAAGAGCTGAATCAGCTGATAATAAATTATAAATATACAGTTAAGGCCAATAATACTGGAAGTTGGCGTGAGGGACCGAGACTACTCAATAGTTCACTTGCAATGCAGAGTGACAACGCTAAAAAAGGATACACCATTCACATATTAAGTGTTCAGCCACCAAACTACACACATTTTTATATACTTTACTGAACTTTGCAATTGGACTATCTGACCTGTCTTGAATAAATATAATAAATAAAAAGGCACAAATCCAGGGGGGGGGGAGGAACTGGGGGGTCCTCCAAAATTTCGGATTTAACATGGGCAGTATATACATTTCCCCCACTTCAAATTTTTGTTTTTTAATATTGGTCTTATGAATTAAGACCCCTCCCCCGATTTTTTTTCGGTATCTGGGGACATTTGAACTGTAACTCGTGGTTACAAGTTACAAGGAAAGCTCTTTCTGAGAAATTTGACTCCATGACAAAGAAGATGATCGCAGGAGAAACGAACGAGCTCAATGTGGTGTAATAAGAGTGGATCACATTTCTCCGAACATATATTTCTTTTTGATACTACTATTAGAGAAAAGGTACCTTTACCTTTTCTCTAATATTATTAAGATTAACCTGGATACATTATTTACACTAATAAACCGATTACAAACTAATAAACTAATAAACTAATAAAAAACCGATTACATCCAATTTCATTCCCCTAGACAAATCCCTTTGAATAGTTATTTGTTGCAATTAGCCGGAAAAACAATTAAAAGAGCAGAGTCTGTTAAGTTTCTTGGTCTACACATTAATGAAAGTTTGGATTGGTCTTTACATGTAAATGCGATTTGTAAGAAGATAAATTCGGCCAATTTTATGTTATATACAATCAGGAATCATGTATCTCATGAAACCTTGCTAACCATATATTATGCGTATGTTTATCCACATTTGGCATATGGCATAATAAATTGGGGATGTAAATCGGAACTATTGAATCGATGTTTTGTTTTGCAAAAGAGAGCACTTAGAACGATTTTAAGAATACCAAAAGGACAGTCGTGTGTTTCACATTTTAAGGCTAATAAAATGTTAACTGTCCCTTGCATTTATATTTTAAATTGTGCCTCATTCAAAAAAAATCATCCAAATTTTTATGTTCAGAATGATGGCTATCATGACTATAATACTAGGAATAAATCGAATGTAGTTACTGAAAGACATAACACACAATTTTTCAAAAACTGTGCAATGTATCAAACAGCAAAATTTTATGAATTTTTACCAGCATGTTTGAAAGAAATAAAAACCAGTAAACTTTTTCGCACAAAATTAAAGAATGTATTGATCAATAAAGAGTTTTACTCTATTAAAGCTTTTGAGAGTAATAAAATGTCTGAAAAAGTATTATCAGGATTATAAAATAAACAAAATTATAAATTTACATATACATTGTATTGACTGATATATATATGTGTATGTATATGTGTATGTATGTGTATGTGTATGTGTGTGTATGTATATATATATATATATATGTATATATATATATATATATATATATATATATATATATATATATATGTATATATATATATATATATATATATATATATATGTATATGTATGTATGTGTGTATATGTATGTATATATGTATATATATGTGTATGTGTGTGTATGTATGTATGTACTATGTATATATATATGTATGTATATATGTATATGTATGTATATATATATGTTCCACATAAACTAAAATTTATCAGTATTAATGGTGACTTTGGCTTGTATTTTGTTTTTATTATTATTGTCAGTGATTGTGTTTGATAGTGTTAAATAACTTATGTAAATGTGTTTAAGTTTGATGTTTTTATGTTGTATTTTGTCCAATTTTGACTTGAACATATGTTTGTCTTGTACAACCAAAAAGAAGTTCCAAAATAAAAAAAAAAAAAAAAAAAAAAAAATAATAATAGCAACAATGGGGAATTCTCTTACAACTCAAATTTTAATTTAACTACTATATTAAGATAGGGTACATATTAAAAATAAGTTTGACTTAAGTTTCAACTTTTTAAACTCAAATTTGGGGACCCTGAAGGGATTATTAGAATAGGGGCAAAGTATGCAACCTGCGCGCAAACCTAAAAATTGTGACGTAGAAACTCCCTAGTTAACACACAACAACTGCCTGATATCATAATTTGAGCGTCAAGGAGTGATTGGCTATAAATTTTAGTAACACGATCGAAATCAGCGGGGTTTTCTACCCTAGTATCAATAGTTTTGTCTCCAATATCAGTTTATTTTAAGAGTGATAATCGAAAATATAAATTTATTGCAGGAAAATTTCGCCTGCTAGGCAGTTTCTACGTCACGTTTTGGCGCTAAATTCAAAAGAAGGAAGATTTTTAAAAAATTCCCTCGTCTCCAATTTTGAAGATTGAAACTTTTTTGTTTTGGGACATTTAATTTCAAGGCATAGAGCATTTGAAAAAAAATTAAAATAAATTTAGGAGAATTCCCCATTGTCAATTTTAAGAGTATTTTTAATTTTTTATATTCTTATTAGGTATTGACTTGCATTTATTAAAATAAATTTTTAATAAACAATATATATAGAAAAAAATTAATATTTTATTTTTTGAAAAATTAAATTAATTAAAATTTAATATTATTTTTATTTTATATTTTCTTTAAATTTGCTTGTAAAATTATTGTTTTTTTAACGTTTTTAATAAAGTAATTTTTGTCATCGTGGAATTACATGAACTCCCCGTCTAGATCATGCTTCATTGTGGTGACCCTCAAAATTTTCCTAATATTATTTAATATGGCCTGATTTTGTGGTAACTTCGGTCAAGAATTTCATCAATTGTGCTGACCTACAAGAAATAAGTGCCCATAAATTCCAAAATTAATTTGCCACACATATCCTCTTATAAAAACGCGTTCAATTATATTTTTGTAATTTTAACGAATTAAGGTTATTTTAAAATTGAAAAAGTAGCCTCTTGAGTAAAAAATTAAATTTTTTCACCATTGTGATGACAAAAATATATTTTTAACCCTATTGTGCTATACATCGAGTTCACAGAAATTCCGCCACACAAAAAATGTCGCTGACTGCAATGTACGCACAATGAGCACTAAAAATAAAGCGTTTAAAGTTTTTTTTATAAGTATTGTCGTGACACTTCATGAAAACCCAAAAAATCGTAATTTTAAGACAAAATATCATTTTGAGTGATAGAAATTAAAGTGATTTTTTTTTTTTTTTTTTTTTCTTCTATTTTAATTTCCTACTAAGGAAATCATACTTTGACACAAAAATTTACATAAAATAAGTTACTTCAGTCTATTTGTGAATTTAGGGGTACTTTTTTTGTATGATTGTGATACCTAAGAATCTTCGCACAACATTCGAGATTGGAACGTAATACAGTGTAACACCAGGTTGCATATTTTCAGATCTAGAATTTCATGTACTTGCGTACCATTAGAAAATATAATATAATTGAAAGACACAGAAGCAAATTAACCAATTTAACGTATACTCTGAAATAACATAATTTTTTTTACTAATTTTTTACAAAATAAATTACACTTCATAACGTTGCAAATGTTAAGTAACCATTAAAAGAATAATTGATAATTTTTTCAACACTCTTTTTTTATGTCTGGTGCAGGTAAATAAAGGATCAGAAAAACTGTATTTGCTATTGTTAACAAATACCACCTGAATTTATTTTAGAATACATTTGTTCTCCATTCAAAGAATTTCAATAGAAAGAAACGTTTGGAAAGTAGTGTTATCACATTTAGCTTATAAAATTAGTCAATTATAATAAAAATATATTTGTATGATTGTGATACCCTAGAGTCACTAAAAATGGTCGGAGAATTGATCATATTTGAATTTTTTTTATTGTTTTTTATTTTTCAAATTCGCTTTTTTTAAAAATTTATCTACCTGCACTAAACATATTAAAAGTTAGCAAAGTCACAAATTAACATTATTTCTTTCATTAGTTAACATTGCCAACGTACTGAAGTGTAAATGTTTTTAAGAGATACAAAAAATAAGTTACTTCAGTGAATTTGGGGGTACTTTTTTTGGATGATTGTGATACCTAAGGTCATCACAAAACATTCGAGATTGGAACGTAATACAGTGTAACACCATGTTGCATATTTTCAGCTCTAGAATTTCATGTACTTGCGTACCATTAGAAAATATAATAATTGAAAGACACAGAAGCAAATAAACCAATTTAACGTATACTCTGAAATTACATAATTTTTTTTACTAATTTTTTACAAAATAAATTACACTTCATAACGTTGCAAATGTTAAGTAACCATTGAAAGAATAATTGATAATTTTTGCAACACTCTTTTTTTATGTCTGGTGCAGGTAAATAATGGATCAGAAAAACTGTATTAGCTATTGTTAACAAATACCACCCGAATTTATTTTAGAATACATTTGTTCTCCATTCAAAGAATTTCAATAGAAAGAAACGTTTGGAAAGTAGAGTCATCACATTGAGCTTATAAAATTAGTCAATTATAATAAAAATATATATGTACGATTGTGATACCCTAGAGTCACTAAAAATGTTCGGAGAATTGAACATATTTGAATTTTTTTTATTGTTTTTTATTTTTCAAATTCGCTTTTTTCAAAAATTTATCTACCAGCACTAAACATATTAAAAGTTAGCAGTGTAACAAATTAACATTATTTCTTTCATTAGATAACATTGCCAACGTACTGAAGTGTAAATGTTTTTAAGAGATACAAAAAATAAGTTACTTCAGTGAATTTGGGGGTACTTTTTTTGGATGATTGTGATACCTAAGGTCATCACAAAACATTCGAGATTGGAACGTAATACAGTGTAACACCATGTTGCATATTTTCAGCTCTAGAATTTCATGTACTTGCGTACCATTAGAAAATATAATAATTGAAAGACACAGAAGCAAATAAACCAATTTAACGTATACTCTGAAATTACATAATTTTTTTTACTAATTTTTTACAAAATAAATTACACTTCATAACGTTGCAAATGTTAAGTAACCATTGAAAGAATAATTGATAACTTTTGCAACACTCTTTTTTTATGTCTGGTGCAAGTAAATAAAGGATCAGAAAAACTGTATTTGCTATTGTTAACAAATACCACCCAAATTTATTTTAGAATACATTTGCTCTCCATTCAAAGAATTTCAATAGAAAGAAACGTTTGGAAAGTAGAGTCATCACATTGTGCTTATAAAATTTGTCAATTACAATAAAAATATATTTGTATGATTGTGATACCCTAGAGTCACTAAAAATGGTCGGAGAATTGAACATATTTGAATTTTTTTTATTGTTTTTTATTCTTCAAATTCGCTTTTTTAAACATTTATCTACCTGCACTAAACATATTAAAAGTTAGCAATGTCACAAATTAACATTATTTCTATCATTAGTTAACATTGCCAACGTACTGAAGTGAAAATGTTTTTAAGAGATACAAAAAATAAGTTACTTCAGTGAATTTGGGGGTACTTTTTTTGGATGATTGTGATACCTAAGGTCATCACAAAACATTCAAGATTGGAACGTAATACAGTGTAACACCAGGTTGCATATTTTCAGATCTAGAATTTCATGTACTTGCGTACCATTAGAAAATATAATATAATTGAAAGACACAGAAGCAAATTAACCAATTTAACGTATATTCTGAAATAACATAATTTTTTTTACTAATTTTTTACAAAATAAATTACACTTCATAACGTTGCAAATGTTAAGTAACCATTAAAAGAATAATTGATAATTTTTTCAACACTCTTTTTTTATGTCTGGTGCAGGTAAATAAAGGATCAGAAAAACTGTATTTGCTATTGTTAACAAATACCACCTGAATTTATTTTAGAATACATTTGTTCTCCATTCAAAGAATTTCAATAGAAAGAAACGTTTGGAAAGTAGTGTTATCACATTTAGCTTATAAAATTAGTCAATTATAATAAAAATATATTTGTATGATTGTGATATCCTAGAGTCACTAAAAATGGTCGGAGAATTGATCATATTTGAATTTTTTTTATTGTTTTTTATTTTTCAAATTCGCTTTTTTTAAAAATTTATCTACCTGCACTAAACATATTAAAAGTTAGCAAAGTCACAAATTAACATTATTTCTTTCATTAGTTAAAATTGCCAACGTACTGAAGTGTAAATGTTTTTAAGAGATACAAAAAATAAGTTACTTCAGTGAATTTGGGGGTACTTTTTTTGGATGATTGTGATACCTAAGGTCATCACAAAACATTCGAGATTGGAACGTAATACAGTGTAACACCATGTTGCATATTTTCAGCTCTAGAATTTCATGTACTTGCGTACCATTAGAAAATATAATAATTGAAAGACACAGAAGCAAATAAACCAATTTAACGTATACTCTGAAATTACATAATTTTTTTTACTAATTTTTTACAAAATAAATTACACTTCATAACGTTGCAAATGTTAAGTAACCATTGAAAGAATAATTGATAATTTTTGCAACACTCTTTTTTTATGTCTGGTGCAGGTAAATAATGGATCAGAAAAACTGTATTAGCTATTGTTAACAAATACCACCCGAATTTATTTTAGAATACATTTGTTCTCCATTCAAAGAATTTCAATAGAAAGAAACGTTTGGAAAGTAGAGTCATCACATTGAGCTTATAAAATTAGTCAATTATAATAAAAATATATATGTATGATTGTGATACCCTAGAGTCACTAAAAATGTTCGGAGAATTGAACATATTTGAATTTTTTTTATTGTTTTTTATTTTTCAAATTCGCTTTTTTCAAAAATTTATCTACCAGCACTAAACATATTTAAAGTTAGCAGTGTAACAAATTAACATTATTTCTTTCATTAGATAACATTGCCAACGTACTGAAGTGTAAATGTTTTTAAGAGATACAAAAAATAAGTTACTTCAGTGAATTTGGGGGTACTTTTTTTGGATGATTGTGATACCTAAGGTCATCACAAAACATTCGAGATTGGAACGTAATACAGTGTAACACCATGTTGCATATTTTCAGCTCTAGAATTTCATGTACTTGCGTACCATTAGAAAATATAATAATTGAAAGACACAGAAGCAAATAAACCAATTTAACGTATACTCTGAAATTACATAATTTTTTTTACTAATTTTTTACAAAATAAATTACACTTCATAACGTTGCAAATGTTAAGTAACCATTAAAAGAATAATTGATAATTTTTGCAACACTCTGTTTATATGTCTGGTGCAGGTAAATAGAGGATCAGAAAAACTGTATTTGCTATTGTTAACAAATACCACCTGAATTTATTTTAGAATACATTTGTTCTCCATTCAAAGAATTTCAATAGAAAGAAACGTTTGGAAAGTAGTGTCATCACATTGAGCTTATAAAATTAGTCAATTATAATAAACATATATTTGTATGATTGTGATACCCTAGAGTCACTAAAAATGGTCGTAGAATTGAACATTATTGAATTTTTTTTTAATTGTTTTTTATTCTTCAAATTCGCTTTTTTAAACATTTATCTACCTGCACTAAACATATTAAAAGTTAGCAAAGTCACAAATTAGCATTATTTCTTTCATTAGTTAACATTGCCAACGTACTGAAGTGTAAATGTTTTTAAGAGATACAAAAAATAAGTTACTTCAGTGAATTTGGGGGTATTTTTGTTGTATGATTGTGATACCTAAGGTCATCACAAAACATTCAAGATTGGAACGTAATACAGTGTAACACCAGGTTGCATATTTTCAGCTCTAGAATTTCATGTACTTGCGTACCATTAGAAAATATAATAATTGAAAGACACAGAAGCAAATAAACCAATTTAACGTATACTCTGAAATAACATAATTTTTTTTACTAATTTTTTACAAAATAAATTACACTTCATAACGTTGCAAATGTTAAGTAACCATTAAAAGAATAATTGATAATTTTTGCAACACTCTGTTTTTATGTCTGGTGCAGGTAAATAAAGGATCAGAAAAACTGTATTTGCTATTGTTAACAAATACCACCTGAATTTATTTTAGAATACATTTGTTCTCCATTCAAAGAATTTCAATAGAAAGAAACGTTTGGAAAGTAGTGTCATCACATGTCATCACATTGAGCTTATAAAATTAGTCAATTATAATAAAAATATATTTGTATGATTGTGATACCCTAGAGTCACTAAAAATGGTCGTAGAATTGAACATATTTGAATTTTTTTTTATTGTTTTTTATTCTTCAAATTCGCTTTTTTAAACATTTATCTACCTGCACTAAACATATTAAAAGTTAGCAATGTCACAAATTAACATTATTTCTTTCATTAGTTAACATTGCCAACGTACTGAAGTGTAAATGTTTTTAAGAGATACAAAAAATAAGTTACTTCAGTGAATTTGGGGGTACTTTTTTTGGATGATTGTGATACCTAAGGTCATCACAAAACATTCGAGATTGGAACGTAATACAGTGTAACACCAGGTTGCATATTTTCAGCTCTAGAATTTTATGTACTTGCGTACCATTAGAAAATATAATAATTGAAAGACACAGAAGCAAATAAACCAATTTAACGTATACTCTGAAATAACATAATTTTTTTTACTAATTTTTTACAAAATAAATTACACTTCATAACGTTGCAAATGTTAAGTAACCATTAAAAGAATAATTGATAATTTTTGCAACACTCTGTTTTTATGTCTGGTGCAGGTAAATAAAGGATCAGAAAAACTGTATTTGCTATTGTTAACAAATACCACCTGAATTTATTTTAGAATACATTTGTTCTCCATTCTCAAAGAATTTCAATAGAAAGAAACGTTTGGAAAGTAGTGTCATCACATTGAGCTTATAAAATTAGTCAATTATAATAAACATATATTTGTATGATTGTGATACCCTAGAGTCACTAAAAATGGTCGTAGAATTGAACATATTTGAATTTTTTTTAATTGTTTTTTATTCTTCAAATTCGCTTTTTTAAACATTTATCTACCTGCACTAAACATATTAAAAGTTAGCAATGTCACAAATTAACATTATTTCTTTCATTAGTTAACATTGCCAACGTACTGAAGTGTAAATGTTTTTAAGAGATACAAAAAATAAGTTACTTCAGTGAATTTGGGGGTACTTTGTTTGTATGATTGTGATACCTAAGGTCATCACAAAACATTCAAGATTGGAACGTAATACAGTGTAACACTAGTTTGCATATTTTCAGATCTAGAATTTTATGTACTTGCGTACCATTAGAAAATATAATAATTGAAAGACACAGAAGCAAATAAACCAATTTAACGTATACTCTGAAATAACATAATTTTTTTTACTAATTTTTTACAAAATAAATTACACTTCATAACGTTGCAAATGTTAAGTAACCATTAAAAGAATAATTGATAATTTTTGCAACACTCTGTTTTTATGTCTGGTGCAGGTAAATAAAGGATCAGAAAAACTGTATTTGCTATTGTTAACAAATACCACCTGAATTTATTTTAGAATACATTTGTTCTCCATTCAAAGAATTTCAATAGAAAGAAACGTTTGGAAAGTAGTGTCATCACATTGAGCTTATAAAATTAGTCAATTATAATAAACATATATTTGTATGATTGTGATACCCTAGAGTCACTAAAAATGGTCGTAGAATTGAACATATTTGAATTTTTTTTTATTGTTTTTTATTCTTCAAATTCGCTTTTTTAAACATTTATCTACCTGCACTAAACATATTAAAAGTTAGCAATGTCACATATTAACATTATTTCTTTCATTAGTTAACATTGCCAACGTACTGAAGTGTAAATGTTTTTAAGAGATACAAAAAATAAGTTACTTCAGTGAATTTGGGGGTACTTTGTTTGTATGATTGTGATACCTAAGGTCATCACAAAACATTCAAGATTGGAACGTAATACAGTGTAACACTAGTTTGCATATTTTCAGATCTAGAATTTTATGTACTTGCGTACCATTAGAAAATATAATAATTGAAAGACACAGAAGCAAATAAACCAATTTAACGTATACTCTGAAATAACATAATTTTTTTTACTAATTTTTTACAAAATAAATTACACTTCATAACGTTGCAAATGTTAAGTAACCATTAAAAGAATAATTGATAATTTTTGCAACACTCTGTTTTTATGTCTGGTGCATTTAAATAAAGGATCAGAAAAACTGTATTTGCTATTGTTAACAAATACCACCTGAATTTATTTTAGAATACATTTGTTCTCCATTCAAAGAATTTCAATAGAAAGAAACGTTTGGAAAGTAGTGTCATCACATGTCATCACATTGAGCTTATAAAATTAGTCAATTATAATAAAAATATATTTGTATGATTGTGATACCCTAGAGTCACTAAAAATGGTCGTAGAATTGAACATATTTGAATTTTTTTTTGTTGTTTTTTATTCTTCAAATTCGCTTTTTTAAACATTTATCTACCTGCACTAAACATATTAAAAGTTAGCAATGTCACAAATTAACATTATTTCTTTCATTAGTTAACATTGCCAACGTACTGAAGTGTAAATGTTTTTAAGGCTTAACCTGAGAAATTTGGACGAAAAATTCGCTACAACAGATTTTCTTCAAATTAATTGGGTGGACTCACAACAATCGTCAAATTAGCTCTGAATTTTTTCGGAATTTTTTAACCGTTGGTTTAATTATAATTAATTTATTTAAATGAGAATTTTGTATCCTTCCAATGTTAAATTTGTTAATTAGCATTGCAAAAAAACTATACAACAGATTCTTTTACTTTTTTTTTTACTAAAGCCTAATTTTTTAGACTATTTTTCTGAATTGTTTTCATATATTTTGAACCGTGGCGATGATCATTTCCTATATGTGATGAAAAATGTGGCAACGTTCTCAAGGACTGTTGTCACCACCCCCTCCTAAAAATTTAAGCTCATTCCAATGCAAACAGTGTTGCCACTATAGCCACGCCTCTTGACCTTGACAGACAAATTCTCAGGTTATACCTTAAGAGATACAAAAAATAAGTTACTTCAGTGAATTTGGGGGTACTTTGTTTGTATGATTGTGATACCTAAGGTCATCACAAAACATTCAAGATTGGAACGTAATACAGTGTAACACTAGGTTGCATATTTTAAGCTCTAGAATTTTATGTACTTGCGTACCATTAGAAAATATAATAATTGAAAGACACAGAAGCAAATAAACCAATTTAACGTATACTCTGAAATAACTTATTTTTTTTTTACTATTTTTTTACAAAATAAATTACACTTCATAACGTTGCAAATGTTAAGTAACCATTAAAAGAATAATTGATAATTTTTGCAACACTCTTTTTTATGTCTGGTGCAGGTAAATAAAGGATCAGAAAAACTGTATTTGGTATTGTTAACAAATACCACCTGAATTTATTTTAGAATACATTTGTTCTCCATTCAAAGAATTTCAATAGAAAGAAACGTTTGGAAAGTAGTGTCATCACATGTCATCACATTGAGCTTATAAAATTAGTCAATTATAATAAAAATATATTTGTATGATTGTGATACCCTAGAGTCACTAAAAATGGTCGTAGAATTGAACATATTTGAATTTTTTTTATTGTTTTTTATTCTTCAAATTCGCTTTTTTTAAAAATTTATCTACCTGCACTAAACATATTAAAAGTTAGCAGTGTCACAAATTAACATTATTTCTTTCATTAGTTAACATTGCCAACGTACTGAAGTGTAAATGTTTTTAAGAGATACAAAAAATAAGTTACTTCAGTGAATTTGGGGGTACTTTGTTTGTATGATTGTGATACCTAAGGTCATCACAAAACATTCAAGATTGGAACGTAATACAGTGTAACACCAGGTTGCATATTTTCAGCTCTAGAATTTCATGTACTTGCGTACCATTAGAAAATATAATAATTGAAAGACACAGAAGCAAATAAACCAATTTAACGTATACTCTGAAATAACATAATTTTTTTTACTAATTTTTTACAAAATAAATTACACTTCATAACGTTGCAAATGTTAAGTAACCATTAAAAGAATAATTGATAATTTTTGCAACCCTCTGTTTTTATGTCTGGTGCAGGTAAATAAAGGATCAGAAAAACTGTATTTGCTATTGTTAACAAATTCCACCTGAATTTGGTATTTGAAATGCACTGGATATTAAAAACGAGAGGTGTAACAAATCTTAATTTTTATTTTTAATTATTAATTTACATTAGCAAAGTAATAAAGTGAAAATATTCGTTGGAAAAAAATAGCGAAACAAAGAAGTTATTTCAGTGTTTAAGTTAAGTGGGTTGACTTGCTTCTATATTTTTCAAATAAAATATTTTCTAGAGGTACATGGAATGCTAGAGCTGGAAATATGCAACCTGGTGTTACACTGTATTACGTTCCAGTCTCGATTGTTTTGTGATGACCCTAAGGTAGAACAATCATACAAAAAAAAAAGTATCCCCGAATTCACAAATACACTGAAATAACTTATTTTTTGTATCTCTTAAAAATCATTTACACATTAGTACTTTGGTAATGTTAACTAATGAAAGAAATAATGTTAATTTGGGACATTGCTAATTTGTAATATCCTTGGTGTAGGTAGATAAACGTTAAAAAAAAGCGAAATTAAAAAATAAAAAATAAAAAATAATAAAAATAATTTAATTTAGTTCAATTCTACGACCTCTTATGGTGACTCTAGGGTATCACAATCATACAAATATATTTTTATTATAATTGACTAATTTTATAAGCTCAATGTGATGACATGTGATGACACTACTTTCCAAACGTTTCTTTCTATTGAAATTCTTTGAATGGAGAACAAATGTATTCTAAAATAAATTCAGGTGGTATTTGTTAACAATACCAAATACAGTTTTTCTGATCCTTTATTTACCTGCACCAGACATAAAAAAGAGTGTTGCAAAAATTATCAATTATTCTTTTAATGGTTACTTAACATTTGCAACGTTATGAAGTGTAATTTATTTTGTAAAAAAATAGTAAAAAAAAAATAAGTTATTTCAGAGTATACGTTAAATTGGTTTATTTGCTTCTGTGTCTTTCAATTATTATATTTTCTAATGGTACGCAAGTACATGAAATTCTAGAGCTGAAAATATGCAACCTGGTGTTACACTGTATTACGTTCCAATCTTGAATGTTTTGTGATGACCTTAGGTATCACAATCATCGAAAAAAAGTACCCCCAAATTCACTGAAGTAACTTATTTTTTGTATCTCTTAAAAACATTTACACTTCAGTACGTTGGCAATGTTAACTAATGAAAGAAATAATGTTAATTTGTGACACTGCTAACTTTTAATATGTTTAGTGCTGGTAGATAAATTTTTGAAAAAAGCGAATTTGAAAAATAAAAAAAAATAAAAAAAATTCAAATATGTTCAATTCTACGACCATTTTTAGTGACTCTAGGGTATCACAATCATACAAATATATTTTTGTTATAATTGACTAATTTTATAAGCTCAATGTGATTACATTTGATGACACTACTTTCCAAACGTTTCTTTCTATTGAAATTCTTTGAATGGAGAACAAATGTATTCTAAAATAAATTCAGGTGGTATTTATTAACAATAGCAAATACAGTTTTTCTGGTCCTTTATTTACCTGCACCAGACATAAAAACAGAGTGTTGCAAAAATTATCAATTATTCTTTTAATGGTTACTTAACATTTGCAACGTTATGAAGTGTAATTTATTTTGTAAAAAATTAGTAAAAAAAATTATGTTATTTCAGAGTATACGTTAAATTGGTTTATCTGCTTCTGTGTCTTTCAATTATTATATTTTCTAATGGTACGCAAGTACATGAAATTCTAGAGCTGAAAATATGCAACCTGGTGTTACACTGTATTACGTTCCAATCTTGAATGTTTTGTGATGACCTTAGGTATCACAATCATACAAAAAAGTACCCCCAAATTCACTGAAGTAACTTATTTTTTGTATCTCTTAAAAACATTTACACTTCAGTACGTTGGAAATGTTAACTAATGAAAGAAATAATGCTAATTTGTGACTTGTTAACTTTTAATATGTTTAGTGCAGGTAGATAAATTTTTAAAAAAAGCGAATTTGAAGAATAAAAAACAATAAAAAAAATTCAAATATGTTCAATTCTCCAACCATTTTTAGTGACTCTAGAATATCACAATCATACAAATATATTTTTATTATAATTGACTAATTTTATAAGCTCAATGTGATGACATGTGATGACACTACTTTCCAAACGTTTCTTTCTATTGATATTCTTTGAATGGAGAACAAATGTATTCTAAAATAAATTCAGGTGGTATTTGTTAACAATAGCAAATACAATTTTTCTGATCCTTTATTTACCTGCACCAGACATAAAAACAGAGTGTTGCAAAAATTATCAATTATTCTTTTAATGGTTACTTAACATTTGCAGCGTTATGAAGTGTAATTTATTTTGTAAAAAATTAGTAAAAAAATTATGTTATTTCAGAGTATACGTTAAATTGGTTTATTTGCTTCTGTGTCTTTCAATTATTATATTTTCTAATGGTACGCAAGTACATGAAATTCTAGAGCTGAAAATATGCAACCTGGTGTTACACTGTATTACGTTCCAATCTCGAATGTTTTGTGATGACCTTAGGTATCACAATCATCCAAAAAAGTACCCCCAAATTCACTGAATAATTTATTTTTTGTATCTCTTAAAAACATTTACACTTCAGTACGTTGGCAATGTTAACTAATGAAAGAAATAATGTTAATTTGTGACACTGCTAACTTTTAATATGTTTAGTACAGGTAGATAAATTTTTAAAAAAAGCGAATTTGAAAAATAAAAAACAAAAAAAAAAATTCAAATATGTTCAATTCTACGACCATTTTTAGTGACTCTAGGGTATCACAATCATACAAATATATTTTTATTATAATTGACTAATTTTATAAGCTCAATGTGATGACACGTGATGACACTACTTTCCAAACGTTTCTTTCTATTGATATTCTTTGAATGGAGAACAAATATATTCTAAAATAAATTCAGGTGGTATTTGTTAACAATAGCAAATACAGTTTTTCTGATCCTTTATTTACCTGCACCAGACATAAAAACACAGTGTTGCAAAAATTATCAATTATTCTTTTAATGGTTACTTAACATTTGCAACGTTATGAAGTGTAATTTATTTTGTAAAAAATTAGTAAAAAAAATTATGTTATTTCAGAGTATACGTTAAATTGGTTTATTTGCTTCTGTGTCTTTTAATTATTATATTTTCTAATGGTACGCAAGTACATGAAATTCTAGAGCTGAAAATATGCAACCTGGTGTTACATTGTATTACGTTCCAATCTCGAATATTTTGTGATGACCTTAGGTATCACAATCATCCAAAAAAAGTACCCCCAAATTCACTGAAGTAACTTATTTTTTGTATCTCTTAAAAACATTTACACTTCAGTACGTTGGCAATGTTAACTAATGAAAGAAATAATGTTAATTCGTGACACTGCTAACTTTTAATATGTTAAGTGCAGGTAGATAAACGTTAAAAAAAAGCGAAAATAAAAAATCAAAAATAATAAAAATAATTTAATTCAGTTCAATTCTACGACCTCTTATGGTGACTTTAGGGTATCACAATCAAACAAATATATTTTTAATATAAATGACATTTTATTTGCTCAATGTGATGACACTACTTCCCAAACGTGTCTTTCTAATTAAATTCTTTGACTGGAGAACAAATATTTTAAAATAAATTGAGGTGCTAATCTGTTAACAATAGCAAATTCAGAATTTCAAAAATTATGGATATTTTTTTTTAATGGTTGCTTAACATTTGCAATGTAATGAAGTGTAAATATTTTTTGGAAATAATTGGTAAAAGAATTGTTATTTCAGGGATGAAATCGGATGATGGCCACAGCCTGTTACGCATCCCAGCATTCGCTAAAATGTGAGTTAGGGAAACGTGGAAAACCTCAGTAAAAACGGATACCTCTACTTTTTTTCAATGGACCAAAGTGATGTCCAAAGCCTGAGGAACCACACACAAGTGCATCACTGCACTGGGTTGAAAGCGAGACGAATTTACCCCAGGGAGAGAGCAGCGTAATTTTTACTTGAAACTGTAACACATCCAAGTACTAACCACGCTCGATGTAGCTTGACTTCGATGATCTAACGAGAACCTATCAATGCACTGCGCCACGCTCGATAAGAAAACCATTTGAAAATACATAAAATAGCTATCATGAAATGCTTCATAGCTTAACATTTGCAAAGTATACTCTAACAGGATATATTTTGATATCTGGATAAAGTATATTGGGCTTGTTAAATAACTAAACTAGTGGTGGGGTGTAAACTTGCCTAACGCTCGTTTGGTTCCAAGTCTTTTAATTAATTTTGTCAATCATATGTTGCCATCTATATAAGTATTCAGTACGTGATATCATAACGGTATTTTAATGCAAAATGGACAACCTACATGAAAATTTTTTATTACAGAAATAAATTGAAGGTACCAAATTATGCTAATCTGATTTTTTCCAGATTTTTTTGAAACACAGAACTATTTTTAAATAATTATAAAATGGGCTGCCACGCCCCCTGGAGGCGTCAATAGGCGTCTCTGTCGTATCCTTTTTATTAACGATTCAGGGGTGCCAACTTAAATTACAGAACGTTCAATATTTATTTAAAAATAGTTGCAGGACTCATAAAAATCTAAAGAAATTCACTGTTATTCGTTTGTTGCGGCCACCCCGAGGAACCCCCAGGAAAATTTTCGTCGGGTTCCGACGATCCCATACGCTCTCCCAAAGGAAGTGCGTCCCAGCATAGGAAAACGCTGATTAATTTTGGGGTCCCGAAAGTGATGTTTAATAATATAGATAATATGCGCACGAGATATTCTTACGTACTAGATAAAGAATTATTATTAAAATAAATGGCGGAAATAATGAATTATTTGCAGGCTACTTATTCATTAACTTTAATACAAATATGATATTCAGGAAATTTCGTAAGTTAAATTAATTAAAACATGCACGGGAATCAATGATCTTAAACGTAATGCATGTGAAATTTTTTTTGTTTACATATTATAAAACATTATGTAATAATTTAAATGAATTATTGCATTCATTAAATTGGTGTTACGTAAGCATAAGTGAAGTAAAAAAAAAATAATATTAATAAATAATTAATTAATAATAAATTATTATTAATAAATTATTTTTAATAAATTAATATAAATAAATTAAAAAGTGTATGGTGGAAATTGTTTTATGCGATGGGTAAAGGTAAAAAAGGAAAAAAAATAAAAATTGAGCTCGATTGAAAAATTATCAACGAAGTCTTGAATCAGCGCCATCTCTTGTCTGACAATGGCAATATTAGTATTAAATCAGCGCATTCGACCTGCTGCACTTTTTCACAATTGGTACTAACAATGAAGAATTACGACCAAAAAAAGTTCCAGACGGTTGGGAATGCCGAATGTGATGACCTGTCGCAGCAATGCACCATTGACAAAAAAAGGTCAGCACAATGAACGCTCAGGTGGAAAAATGTCGTGTTTTGTGCTGACGGTCACCACAATGTTAAAAACGTCACCACGATTTGTATTTAAAATGGAACTTCGTCACCACAATGAAGCATGAAACAAACCTTACATTCTATTTTAACACAGTGCATTCAAATATGATTTATAGTAAAAAGGATTTATGAATTTGGTAAAATAACTTGTCTGTAGAGCAAGGACTGCATCATCTTGATATTCCGGATGAGAAAGAGTACAAAAAAAAATATACAAAATATGTGGTGTTCTTAATTACTTCTGAGTTAAAGAATATTTCCATGCAAACGAATCGAATGAAATAAATTTTAAAAAGTCGAGAATGTTCTAAAACTTAATCGCTTATGGTTTGAGCAAATTCAGTTTTGCAGTTTTTTTTTACAACAGCTACATAGGGAGTTTTCATCCATAAGGCCAATGTTAAACTTCTACCTCAGTTTTCACAAAACTGATAAGACAGATTGGCTTCAAAATTTGTATGCCACCTATTGATGGTGAGTTCTAAGTCCCCTGCAAGTCTTTTTGCATTCAGGTGGTACGATTGCGAGATATCAATCTACTGAGATTCATCGTTAAGAAAAAAAAATAATAATTCCTGCATTTGTGTGGGTTATGCTATCTTGTTATTCACTGCAGCCTTGTTAACATTACTTTTGTACAACAAGTCAAAACTCCCTGAGGCTTTACATATCGTTGAACATTACAAAGATATACCTAACAATAAATTCAAATGCGGGGCTTCCAATTTATATTAACAAGAAGAAGAAAAACTTTTTAAGGACGAATTTCAGTAGGTTGATACCTCGTAATCGTAGCGTCTGAATGCAACAAGACTTGCAGAGAACTTAGAACTCACCATCAATAGGTGGCATACAAATTTTGAAGCGAATCTGTCTTATCAGTTTTGTAAAAACTGAGGTAGAAGTTGAACATTGGCCTTATGGACCTAAACCGGAAATGGAGCTGTTGTAAGAAAACTCCCCGACTGAATTTGCTCAAACCATAAGTGATTAAGTTTTAGAACATTCTCGATTTTTTAAAATTTATTTCATTCGATTCGTTTGCAGGGAAATATTATTTGACTCCAACAGTAACTGAGATTAATCGTTAACATAAGTGTTCTACATTTGAGTTTTTTCTTTTTTGTAGAAATTTAACCTTGGACATACATGCATGATTATAATACTATGTAAATTAAATAAAAAGAATCCCTTATTTTTTTATTATTTCCAACATATTTCTTCCTCGCTAAAATAATGATGAAATGGAAATATTTCTTCTTCTAACATTTAAAATAATAATAATAATTAATAATAATAATAATAATTTTATTTCGATCGTTGGCTTTATCATGCTCAACATGAAAAAAAGAAGACGTAAGCTCGTCTTTTTTCTTGGAAATTGTGACAAATAGGAGAAAAATAATCTAGTTGTGAAACGTTAAAAATGAATAAAAGTTGACCTTTTCTTTAACTCACTGTAGATTCTTTCCCACGGTTCTGAATGTTGTAATTCTAATAATAATTGAAAAATTGTACGTGAACCAAAATGTTTAGGTAATTAAGTTTGTTAGGTTATCATGATACTACAATTAAAGTTAATTAAATAAATATCAAATATCACAAAATAATTACAGTGATATTAAAACTAATAACAAGTAATGATGATAATTAAATATAACAGTAATGTGATATTATAAAAGGATCATTTACAAATAATTGTTGAGATCTGGTAAGATTTATTTCTAACTTTATCAAAATATCTGTCGTTTGCTATATTAAGATGAAAGATTCAAAGGTAAAATTTATAAGAAGAACTGAAATAACTCCCATATCTAAATGGAAATTTAATAAAATAATATCTAATGGGGGGCATTCACAAAGCACTTTAACCCCAACTTTAGCCCCAAGTTTTATCCCTGGTACTAAACATGGTGCTAAACTAGGAGCTAGACATGGTTAGCCCCTGGTTTAGCACCATGTTTAGTACCAAGGATAAAACTTGGGGCTAAAGTTGGGGTTAAAGTGCTTTGTGAATGCCCCCCAATATTTTTATATTGCTATTATTTTGTTATATTGTGTCAATATGTTAAAGTTTTTTTAAAGCATGTTGACTCCATTGCATTTAGTGCCTTGTATCAGTAACAGATTACTGTTGATAAATAAACAATAATTTGATGTATAAAATGTTATATAATCAATATTTTCATTTGCATATACTTTTAATTAATAATTTTAATGTTATTTAAAAATTAAATTCACTACATTTAGAAGTATTGGGTGCGATTCACGAAGCAGTTAGCCAGGTTTTGAACCACGTTTAGCTTAACCACGTTTAATTATACCTGTTTTACGTGTTAAAAACCGCTTATAGTTAAACGTGGTTAGAAACTTGGCTAACTGCTTTGTGAATCGCGGCCATTTAAAATATCTAATTATTGTGCTTTATTAATCGCTCTTCAAACGATTGTTGAGTAAAAAAATATTTTTATTGGAATTTCAATACTCTAGAACGTTCTGCAGAGCAATCAATTTGAAGAAAGGTGCATGGTATTCTCTACTCCATTCTCAATTTTCTATTGTTTTCAACATTGATGGTAAACATATTATAATTATCTCATCAAAATTTACATAAATTAAATACCATTTAGTAACATGAGTTAAATTGCGTTTTAATTAAAGGGGAGGGAGAAGGAGAGTTAATACTTATAATTTAATTGAGATAATTTAAATATTCTATTTAGCAAGTCAAAGCTATACACATTTGACCACAGTTTACAATAAATCAGTAAATAAAACATTTTGAGCACCATTAACAAAAATAAGAATACCACCCTAGCTGAAAAATTATACGTCATCAACTTTTACACGTCTAAAGACCTAATATTTTTACCTCTAAAATACATTTTATTTCCTCTTCACTCAAAGTGAGGATGAAATGAAGACAATATTTCTAACATTTTATGCTCAAGAAGAGGAAAAAAATACAAAATATATATATATCGTTTTTTCCCATCTTTTATCCTGTAAAATGCTGCAAAATAGGAGAACAAAAAACGAGAGTAGAGCTTAATAATGAATAAAAGATGAAATTTATTTCAACTCGGGCATGCAGTTTTTTTTTTCTAACCACGGTTATTAAATTGTGTATAAATCATTGACATTAAATTAAACGTAGTTAGTGAGAATGCACGGTTATAATTTTGCATAACTCCTTATGTTAATTTTATTGATGTTTTTTTGCTGTAAAATAGCTGTTTACTTACATTTATTTATCAATAAGAAACATTAAATTCTTGATTTTATGACAATGAAACTTCTTAAAACTGTCACTACATTTACATAACGGTGTTTTATACATATTCGTTGAAGACACCGCATGAGAATCAACGACTATATACTGGCCAGTATATAGTATATAGTATATATACTGGCCAGTATATAGTCGTTGCATGAGAATAACATTATCCGTCGTCAACGAATCCGTAGTAAAACACCGTCATGTATACTTCTTAGTGAATGTAATATCTTAGAAGTCTTGTTGTAAAAATGTACGAAATATTCAGTCATTATATTTTGGCAAACTTAAATTCCCTTAACATATTCAGAATTTTTGAAAACTATGGGGGACATTCACAAAGCACTTTAACCCCCACTTTAGCCCCGATTTTTAACCCTGGTGCTAAACATGGTACTAAACCAGGGGCTACCCATGTTAAGCTCATAGTTTAGCACCATGTTTAGCACCAGGGTTAAAAATCGGGGCTAAATTGGGGGTTAAAGTGCTTTGTGAATGTCCCCTTATATATATAATTGATTATAATATAACCTCAACTAATAATTATTTGGAATAGGAATGTACTTTTAAGTCACAAAGAATTTGTAAATATTAATAAAACTTTTTCAAAGGATTAACTTCAGTATTGTAGAAAAAGATCATTCATAAAAATATTAAATAAATCGAAATAATTGTTCAATTTGGCCAAACTTTGAAGTCTGCAAAGTTCTCAAAATGTAATTTATCATTCCATTTATCGAGATTAATTGTTGTAATACTTGGAAAATTTATCTTCATTATTTTTACGAACAATGGGAATTATCTCAATTTAATTTAGAATTCAAACAAATAAACGAATACATATTATTTAAAGTTAAAAAGTTTAAAACTAATATTAAATAATATAAGTAATTAAATAAAATCATAAATAATTTGTTATTTTTTATAATTCAAATGTTTTGCAAAAACTTAAATTAAAATGGAGTTTTTGATATTAATGTAATATATACCTAACAATATAATTAAAAAATTATTAAATATAAATTATTGTCGAATTCAACCCGAATAATTATGAAACATGAATCTATTCGTCTTGTACGCACGCGGCGCAGCGTTGCGATTTAAAATATATTTCATTACAGTTAAAAATTACGACAACGATTCATCTTAAATAATGCGTCTGAATCTAATTTTATTAAATTTTATTACCTGAAGAACGTAATTTAATTATTTTTTACTATAAAATAAAAGAAACAATGGAGATAATATTTTTAACATTTTATCCTCAATAACAGAGAAGAAGACGTAATCTTATATTTTTGCCTCCAAAGTGCAAAATAGGATGAAAAATGCCGGGGAAACGTTAAAACCGAATAAAAAATGAAAATTATTTTGAACTTAAGATTGGAAATCAGAAATATAAAAGTAAATTACTATAAAAAAAAAGCGTACACCAATAATATCTCTCAACAGTATTATATATACAAAAATATGTTTCGAAATAGAAAATTTGCTTTCACTGTTTTTCTTTTTATATTTTGTGACACGATAACAACATTTTGAAAATGTTATATAACAAAACACGAGAGCACATATTGTGGACCCTCCTTCAAGCTATATTGACTTTTGTCTACGCTGAAAGCTACTAGAAAATACTATACTTGATTTGATATTGTTTGTTTAAGAAAGCAAAGATGTATTCATACGTGAGTCCATATAATGTAAACACATTTTAAAATATATTTATATAACGATATTGTAGGTTAAGGTTACACGTGTATTGTTAAAATATGTTTATTTACGTGGCTTCTTAAAGATTTTCTCACTTTAAATTATTTAAAAATTTTGTAAAATTATTAGGAAATTTTTAATATCGGTTAATATCCAGAGGTTCTTTCTGCAGTGATGATACATTTTTAAAAACTTACTTTTTATTGCATCCGGAGGTTTATTTTCTTATTTACCCAAGTTATATAGTTCAGTGACCCAATTACATATATTATATACTACTTACATAATATATAATATGACAAACAATTGAGGTGAAAAGGATTCAATACACGGCACAAGTAGCACAATAACGTATTTGAATAAAGCTGATTTTTTCAGTATATTTTTTATCGGAGTTGTTTATTTACTATGTTTTAAATTTATCAGTAAATGTAGTAAAATTTAAAAATTATTAATAGATACAACATGAAATCAACAATACCTGTCAATGTGTTTGATATTTAATAATAACAGTAATAAATGCTTTTTGTGAAAAAGAAAATAATACTAACAATACTGAGATATTCGATTATAAAAAAAAATAATTTGAAGAATATCAATTTCATATTTTTTACATAAAAAGTCTAAAATCTCTTATGTAACATAATATTATCGACCTTTTATATCGATATATCGATGACAATAATATTGACGTAAAGTGATAGGTATAGTTTGATATATTCAATTTTTTTGACAAAAACGATATCCATGCAGAATTTCAGGTAAGAAAATACATAACAAGATGTCGAAATTTTGATTTTATGTCACTTTCCATCAGATTTATATACGGAAATAAAATTGTATTGAAAACCTATACTTATTTCTTATAGAAAAAATCTAGTTAATGGAAATATATAGTAAATATAACACAACATTGAAGTTAAAAATACGAGCATAATTTCAATTTTTTAAATTTGTAAGCGCAGTGAGATAAATTGACGGCTATAAATATCTTAAAGTAAATTCTGTGAGCACCGTATGCAGACTTTTGGTCATTTTATTAAAGTTAGTATTTATCAATATTCTCAAATTATTTCTATTCAATAAATTTTCAAGAATTCCAAATATTTTATTATGGTTATATATTTATGTAAATTGATATTATAATTATAAATTGGGGAATTTAGAGTGAGAGAGAGAGAGAGAGAGAGAGAGAGAGAGAGAGAGAGAGAGAGAATGAAGCTTTGAAATACAATGACGAACAATTCGTTCATTAATTTCATTATGAAATGGTACCATGTAACTAAAGAGAAAATAACCACAATTGCTTATTTATTTTTGAACAATATTTATCATCCCCAACACTAAATTAAATGCCCATCAATTGACTCGACTATAAAATTGTACCGTGTAGCTGTGGCAATGACAGGATATCGAGGAGGTATACGAGAAGAGATGGATCAATGAAACGGCGCCCGCGGTGCAAGCCATTCTGCTAGGGGTAGTGCCCTAGGGAAGGGAAGGGTGCAGGGGGTCACATCCCCGGGCTTACTTTGATACTGACAACAAGTTAATGTGTAAGCAATTCTCGTAGGGGTTGTTTCTTGGTTAAATCTCTCGGCTCAAAATAATAGTATATTAAGGGCATTGGGTGTAGCACCGGTAGTTGGCAACACTGACGTATCTTCACCATGTTAATTTTTTATCCTTGCTCCTCGGAGTAATTTTTATGCTAGAGCTAAGCTGATTGCTGTTGTATCAAGATAATTAGTAGCCCAAGTGCACAATTTGGCTAAATAAAGCCTGATTTAAAGAAAAGTATTTTTTTATATTTTAGAAAAATGCATGTAAATTTAAAAAATTACTAAAAAATAATTTTCTTTAAATCAGGCTTTATTTAGCCAAATTGTGCAATTGGTCTACTAATTATCTTGATACTACAGCAATCAGCTTAGCTCTGGCATAAAAATTACTCCGAGGAGCAATGATCAAAAATTAACATGGTGAAAATACGTCAGTGTTGCCAACTATCGGTGCTACACCCAATGCCCTTAAATAACAACAATTAAATGTTGAGAAGTCTTTTTGGTATTACTGCACGATGAATTTCACTCTCATATCACGTTCTTTATTATTTTCTTCTTTTTTTTTTTAGCCTAGCATTGTTGCATAGAAAATTATTATTTTTGTTGGCAGTTATTGTTATTTTATCATTAATATTACATATTATTAAGTGACTTGACACTTAGTGAGTGGGATCCCCTTTTTGAGTCACCCATTGAGCATTATGTATTAAAATGTATCACTGTGTATTGTTATTTTGCTCAATAAACATTTATATTATTATTATTAACATAGACTGGGCACTTGATGCAGTGGTATACGCCTCTGATTCGTAATCGGATGGTCGTGAGTTCGATCCCAGCCATGCACCGCCAAACTTTTCACAAGTGCCGGTTGCTAAAGAACACACACTCGTGCATCCGGGAGGTGATTGATGGCATCCTCCATTAATTGCCGACCATCCTGACTGAGGTTTCCATGGTTTCCTCAGTTAAAACCAGGCGAATGCTGAGATGGATTGCTTAGGCCATGGCCGCCCCGGTTTGGAAGGGACCCACAAAATGTAGTCTACGAAGAGCCGGGAGGTTAAATCCAGTCACTTAATTGTGGCCAGTACTCTAAAATAGGGTTCAGTTGATAAGTTAAAAACAAATTAACATATACCCAGATATTTGATAAGTATTCATACATGAAATTTAGATATTAATCTGATTCTTAAAAGACACGAGATAAAAAAAAAAAATATTATAAACCGAATTTAAATATTTCAATTATATTACAAATTTGTTTACAAATAAAAAAATATTTTTTATTTATAATCATATACAAAATTATATTTTGATATAAATATTATTTTTGTAAAAATTAAAAAATAATTTTTAAATAAAATTATACTCTGAATAAAAACAAAATTGTTAAAAAAATTAACACTTAAAAATAACTATAATGTGTATTCTTCCCTTCATCATACAAGTTACAAATGATATTGATTTTAATTCCGTATTATTTATTTTGGCTGTACCATCTCTTACGGCTGCAATCCAGTATATTTTGTCAAAGAGTTGAATTAGCCAATGTTTAATACTGAAATGATACATTTCTTAATTTTTCTATTTAAAAAAAAGTATTATTATCAACATAATATAATTTTTTTTTTAGGATTTGAAATTAAATATTAAGTGCAATTTTTTTTTCAAACATCTTTTGAGGTGGTTTTAGCTTTGAGATGATATATAATAACGCGTGACTGGTTTCTCGTTACAGAGTCTGTGACTTCGTTTGACAAACTTGGAGAACATACTTTAGTTAAAACCACAGTGGATTCTAGGAACATCTTGATCTACCACATAACTAAATATAGCAATGTAATTAATTTATAATGAGCTTGCCATTACTTAGTTTCAATATTAATAAAAAAGCAATGTGCTAATGACAAGCTTCAACTGTGACGACACAATTCTCCCAGCCAATGAAAAACTAGCGCGCGAACTGCGCGCGACTACATGTTCTATCAAGCTTCCTATTATGGACCAAGCGGTACCTGGTTTTTATTTCTTCCGACGGTTCTTATGAAGGGCAAGATTATTAAATCATATGAACCACGGGAAAGATCGCCTTACACGACGCAAAAAATATTCGAGATTTTGTGCAGCATAGAATTTGAATGAAAAAATAAATAAGAATTTTTTCCAACAAATTAATGTATGAATACGGCGCTGCAGTATTTGTATTAAGTTAAAACTTGTCATTAAAAAAAATTATTATTGTTTGAATAATTATTTAATTTAAATTTAAAAATTTTAAATTAACATAAAAAATATTTTGTAAAATTTTTATTTGAAAATTAATGATTGCAAATAAATGAAATTTACGGTTATTTATATTTTTAATTTAAAATAAATAAAAATGTAAAAACACGTGTCATTGTAAAAAAAATAATTGTGCACCAGGCTCTTTCAATCTGTTGATAAACATATTTAATTAATCGTATAATTTGGCGTATATAATTTAGAAAGTAAAAAAAAAAAAAAAAAAAGGATAGGCTAAAATACTATTGAAAATGATAATTTAATATTTAATTTGATTCTGAAGGTAGCTGCATATAAGAACAGCAATTCAAAGATTATACTGCATGAAACTGAATCATATTAGCATCCGTGAATGAGATGGTTGATGGCATTCTTCACGGTTCCCTCAGTCACAGCAAGGCAAATGTTGGGATGGATTGTCAGGCCATGGCCGGTTCAAAGGGACCACAAAATCTTAACCAATGTAAGGTCTATTCGTACTGGATATGAAGATCCGGGAAGTTCAGTTACAGGTTTCATTTGAAGCAAATTAATATTCAAATTACTATTTAATACAGAGCATTTACATTATATTGCATAAATATTTCATAAAACTTGTACATGCCTTTTAATGGAGCACTGGGAGTATCTTTGCATTTTTGTTTTTTATTTTAATCAAGAACAGAAAATGATGGTATAATATCATTTAATACTCAAGATTCATTTATTATTAAAAAAATACTCAAAATAAACAAGAAAGTAGAATTATGCCTGGAATTTTATTTTAAATATAAAAGCTTTTAGCAAATATATTATTTTTAACTTTAGCACTAATGTTTTTTCCTCTTTTAAAACTTAAAAAACTTATTAAAAAAAATAATGGAGTTGAAAGTTCTATACTGCAAAAATGCTTACATAATAACATTGATATCGAATGATAAATTTATGTTTTATGAATCATTTCATATATAAGCAAACAAATGTAGTTTTCAGCTTTGTAATATAAATTAATGGAGGCTTCAAGTCAGCTGATTTTACGGTGTTCCCACCGTCGTATTCAAACCTATGTAAAAAAACTCAAAATTGCTTTTTTTTGTATTAAAGATTTTTTTAAGGGAAAATAAGTTCTTGATTCATTATCAAAATACTTCTAAATGGGTGTTGGTAGGAGATGTTTTTAAATTAATTTAATAGCTTTTATAGTTACTGAGAAAAATTGAAAATTTTTAACATGCTGGCTTATGGAGAAAATTTTCTCGCCGGGGAACACCTTGATGGCGCAGTGCGCTTGACCGGGTCTCGTCAGATCACCGAAGTCAAGCAACGCCGCGCGTGGTTAGTAGTTGGATGGGTGACCATTTTCAACAAAAACCACGTTCCCACCCAGGGGTAAAACGTTGCGCTTTTCCACTATGTGGTTCCCCTGGCTTTGGACCATTGCACTTCCGGTTCATTGACAAAAAGCTGTAGCGTCCATCCTGGCTGAGGTTTCCACGTTTCCCTCAGCCGCAGGCAAATGCCGGGATGGATTTGCAAGGCCGTGGCCGCCCCCGTTCCAGAAGAGCCCGCGAAACGCTCAAGTTAGGGTTTCGGAAGGTTCGGGGTTTCAAAGTAGTATAATGTATAATGTAATTAGTAAATAGAAGTACCCAATAGGGTTTGATTAAAATTTTAAAAAAAATATAGCTCAAATTAACGAGTGAATATCCACTTTTCACTAAAGTTCATTTTCTTATTTCATTTTCATAGATGACAATCTTTAACTCCCATATGTCTCTTGCTTGCAAGCTATCAACTTTAAACTTAACTAACTTTTATTGAATTCCAAATAGAAGTTAAGGATTTACTCAAGTGAAAGCTTGTATGTCGGCTGTCTTGTTTAAGGTGTCTGTATACTTAGGTAAATGCCAGGATAATTTCACACTCCCTTGCCCTGACTAAACCTTTCATCTTTTCTTTCTACAAACATACTCATGGTTGCAGAACGCGTCCTCTCGTGAGCACATCCTAGCTGAAAAATTCACCTTTTACACGTCTAAACCTGATCTTTTTACCTCTAAAACACATCTTGTTTCTTTCTCGATCAAAGTGAGGATGAAATGAAGACATGGGGCGCGATTCACAAAGCAGTTAACCACGTTTAAATTATACCTGTTTTACATGTTAAATCACCTGGCTAAACGTGGTTAAGCTAAACGCAGATAAAAACGTGGATAACTCTTTCGTGAATCGCCCCCAATATTTCTAATATTTTATACTGAAGAAGAGGAAACAAGACGTAATCTCGTCTTTTTCACTATTTTTTCCTCTAAAATGGTGCAAAATAGGAGGAAATTAGACGAGAGAGAGAGGGAGTGAATAGAAGATGAATTTTATTTCAACTCGGGCAACTTCCATAGAGTGTGCAAGCATCTCTCCAACAACGCCTTGGAGAGCTGAAGGCGTTGCCCCCAGCAACGAAAACCTCTGAGGACTATAGGACCCCCTTGAAATACTTCCTACCGACTCTGAACGAGATTCATTTTAGAGTTGCGAACTGCACCATAAATCTGAGGCGATTGATGCTTGACAGTAAAAAAACAAGCTAAAAAAAAGGATACCCAAAACTCTCAGAGTTCCACAAATTCAATTAGTAAATTTTTCTCGATTCACAATGTTAGGGAGTTTATAAGATGGCAGGATATTGTAAGAAAACGATTTCTAAACAAGGAATGTCAAAATAAATTATAATTAGCAGGGAGTTGAGTAGAAGCAAAGCGTATAGGCAAAAATACTATTGTTTATTTTAATTTTTTTTTAATTAAGCTTCCTAAATTAAACACAGTGTGTGTTTGTCATAAACATTATAATCTTGTTTTAATTAAAATTTATAGCAAAATATATCGTTATTGAATGCATTTTTTTTTATCAAGAACAGTCCTTTTCAAGTCCATTGGAAAATTTTAAATCAAATGTTGAAATGTGTGTTGAAAAAGCAAATCCAAATTATGCTACGATTTGCCCCTTTCTGTCGGTACGTATGCAACCAAAAACTCACAATTGCTGAATGGGTTGCATATCGGTAAGGATGAACCAAAATTTGATAGTTTCTTAACTGCAAGCAAACGAGTTTTATCATGAAAAGTGAAAACTGAATTGAGTTAACTTAATTTTAAGTGGGTGTCAATATCAATTACACTATTTTTTTATTTTATATAATTAAACTGGAAATCAAAATAACTTGCTCTACAAAATATTATAAAAATCAATATTTTTGTTATTTATTTTTAACTACTAATTTAATTCATTTTTTAAAATTAAGTCTTTTTGATTTAATGAAACAACATAAATTATAAAAATATGCACACTATAGAAATAAATAAATGTATTCCTTGCATGAAATTCTATATTTTAATGACAAGAACTTGTATTGATAAGTAGTAGGCGTTTAGGTAACTAATATAGGGGGTGCAATTTTTGTATTTTAAGAAACAACATGAAATAGAAAGAGAAATTTTATATTACTTCCATATAAATTTGGAAATCAAATTTAAAATTGTACCAATGAAAGAAGTAGAAATTTCCTTCAATGCATATTTTTGATAAAAAAAAACAAAACAAAAACAAGCCTTTTTTCGTGCTTGGCAGAAGCTCAAAATAAAAGTAGTGAGCAGCTAGAGGTCGCTATATTTTCATCAGTCCTCTCTTCATTTATTGATCTAAAAAGTTGTATGAAATAAGTCACCAGAGACATCTATTGGTAAATATTGTAAGAATTTAAAAGAAAAGAGATTTAAACCCCATCTGGTGGCAAAATGATGTAAACATTTGAACAATTTGGACACCTGTTGTGAGGTACATTAACTCACATACACGTATTTTTTTTTTCATGTTATATGAGAAAAATGAGTAGCTATATGTTTTTATAGTTGTTAACATTATTGTACCTCCTACTATTTGAATGATTTACAAATTATTTTATTGCTCTGGGCTTTAACTTCATAATTATAATATAAACAGGTGAATTAAAATTATACCTGCTGAAAATATAAGTTCTATATATGACACAACGGGCAAGCCCAATAACATGTGATTTAATAGAGATAGATGATTCCATGCGGTGGATTGGTGAACTGTCCTGGGATTTCCCTTGTATAATGTGGGCTACTAAAACCACAGCCTGGACTAGCCGGAGCAACGCATACACACCGATCCTAGCCGTATAATTATCAGCAGCACAGGGAAATGCAAGCGACATCACTCGGAACACGAGCACACACTCGAAGCGCAGAGGCATTTACAATGTAAAAGTCACCTGCACCTGAGAGCGAACCCGAGCCTCCCGAGCGACAGACAAGCACGCATCCACTGCGCCACCGACCAACTTCAATGTTGCATGAGCTTTGCATGAAAATTCTTGCACTGAATATTCCAACTGAATTTTAGTACAAGCTGGAACATGATGATAACATTGATTTTGTGGCAATTGTTTTATGAAAAGTTTTTGTTTTTAGATTTTTTAATGAAAAGGATCTTTTTACCATTTTGTTTGTATTGGTGTTCAATAGCCCTGCTATTTCACCTCATTTTGTCAATATTGTAATTTGTATTAATATTGGTGAAATACAAAAAATTAATATATTTTTCAAGCGGTATGTAATAATGTTATGATTACTACATGTTTTGAAGTATAAATAGTGGATGTGTTAAATGCATCCTAGACTGCATTAAATCAAACATTAAAAGAATGACAAATATATGAAATTATTAAAAATATTTTTAAATGTTACTTAAAAATTAAAAAAAAATAATTATTAAAATTTTTTTTTTTTTTTTAAATATATTTTTTTATAAACAATTTATATTTTTAAATATATATTTTTTTATTTAGTTTAATTAATTAATGTTTGTATTAGCTGTTTTTGCTAAATAAAAACCTATTCTATTCTATTATAAAAATATAAATATAAGAAATAAGTATATTAAACAGTAGCAAATTATACTTAAACAAAAAATATTTCTAATTTTTTTTTCAGTAATTTTTATAAATATATTGTTGAAATTTATTAAGTAATTGTTTCACAATATCAAAATCATTACCTCTGATGAGCTCCATTGTCCGAATTTTCAATGCTACGAAAAATTAAATATTCCGCAGAATGTCATTATAATTGAAAAACAAATAGGGGAAAATTCATATCAAATAAAGAAACAATTTTATTGGTACATTATTCAGGAATTTGAATTTAGTTTATTTAGAAATATCATGAAGAAAAAAATTTTCATCTTTTTGTAGTATATACCGCGTCATCATAAAGTTGGTTTACAATTACAAATGCAGATAAATAGTGTCTAACTCAAAGCAAATTGTACCATAGCAATACCGAATGATTTTTTCAAATCCTCTCTCCTAAACTTACAAATCTGCATCTCTTTGCAATTTCAAATAAGCCAATATTTAAACTTTATTTAATTTTTAAACTAAAAGGTTCAATGAAAAACTTTCACAAAGTAATGCAAATTTAAATCATTTAATTAAAACAATGACGTCATAGAGATGTTACGTTGGTTCCATTGTATAAATATGACGTCACATGAAAGTAACGACAGTTCCAGTGTACATAAATGACGTCACAAGATCGATCGTTTTTGCCAGTGACTTTCAAGATCCTATCCATCCACTCTACATCAAACCTGCTGCTGTGATTTACGGTGCTCAAAATCTACTGACTTTGTCAAAAAAATATGTAGGCTATTTACAAAAGACTTACATTTATAGTACTATAGACTTTGATATTAAAATTTAGTAATAAAAAACTCTGTGATAAAATATAATATTTAATCAGTTTTTTGTAAATAAGTAAAGACAAAAAACCCTCAATACTATCAAAAGCAAGGAAATGACATATTATATGGAAATGATATCTATACACAAACGATTTACACATGTTGGTATCATTGCTCATTGTTTTGTGGATGCTAATAATAATATACAGGTTTAAGAAATTTAATAGTCCCTATAGTCTGTAAAATATAGTGCATAATATATAATGGAGTTTTTTTCAGTACACCTAATCTATTATTTTATGTTAAATATAATGTAATGTATCAAAAAATAAATGTCAACAATCGATATATAGGAAATTTATAGAATATAATTTTATTTTCTTGATATTTAAAGGTCTAATAACTTTGATAGAATATTTATTTTAATTTAATTGACAATATTTTCATATATAAATCAATTTTGAAAGTGAAATGAGTTGCTTACTATTATAATTTTTGTGTACACCTTGGAATTGAGTAACTTTATTTTAATTTATTCTATTTGAGATCATTTTCTGTAAAGAGATTTTTTGGCATATGGTGAACACAATATACTTTGGGAGAGCTAGCATAATAATTATAACCCGAGTTGAAATAAATCTTATATTTTCTTCTCTATTAAGCTCTCAACTAGTCTTTTGTCCTCTCATTTTGTACCATTTTAGAAGAAAAAAGAGGGGACAAGACAAGATTACTTATTTTTTCCTCTTCTTGAGCATAATAAAATGTTAGAAATATTGTCTTCATTTCGTCCTCACTTTTATATTGAGCGAAGAGGAAATAAGATGTGTTTTAGAGGTAAAAAGATTAGGTTTAGACTTGTAAAGGATGAGTTGAAGATGTAATTTTTCAACTAGGGAAATCTCTTGATATATCTACTTGATTTATTTCATTAAAAAGTATTCACTAAATTTTAAAAATGATTATATTAAATTATCGAAAACCCATATTTACTGCATTTCATATAAAATTTATTATTAAATTTCAAATCAATTAATTGAATCTTCATGAAAACAACGAAAACGGAATATATCTTACATAAATTGATTAAAATAATATAAAACATTTCCATGATTTGACTACAAAAACTCCTTCATTTCGATTTCCTTTCTTCATCTGCAGCAAGTGACGTCTGTGATGACGTCATCGCTCCATCATTTTAATAAAAATAGGCAGTTTGACTTCACTGATATTGGAAATAGGCAGATCGATTTATCATCCCCTTGAGGAAGTTGCTAATATTATGACTTCCTGTTTCGTATATTTTAATCTTTGAAAGTTTTGTAAATGAAAACAAAGCTAAAGTAAAGAGTTGAACGAAATAATAATTAAAAAACTAAGTACTTCAATAGATCCAGCGGATATTTAATTTTATTTTACTGTGCAAAGTTCAAGGTTTATGTTCATCTAATAAGCATTTATTTATTCTGAAGTTTTGTAATATGTTAAACTTGGTTTATTTTTAAAAGGACATACACCTTGAATTTGAAATGGGAATCTTCTGAATATAAAGTTAGTTCAGTTGGAATGAAGAATTATGAAGATCTATATGTGTTATGACTTATGAGATATGTGTTAGTGTGACCCGCTCCTTTTTTTTAAAAAAAAAACTAAAAACTTTAAATTTGGAAGTTTGTATTTATTTTGTCAATTTAAGTTTGAATCCTTCAGTAATTAAGTTTACAAACTCATTTTCTTGTTATTTCATTTTAGAGCTGGTTAATTGATTTTATACGTGATTTAAATACGTATAAATTAAATATTTTATCTTCTACTTGTTCTACGTGATTCTGCGATTATATGTGATTATTATGACAATAATTACTTATTGATCAATTGAAAAATGAAAACTACTTCTTATTGAACGCAATTTTGTTATTTTTTTTTTAAATCTGTTTTAGGGTACTCAAGTCGTAGATTTCATGCTTATAAAATAAGACGATGATAAGCAAATGGGCTGCAGCCTTGTTGGTATATTCGTTGCCTTGGAAAATTTCTCACTTGCAGTCTTGTTAATCACCATGCTCTGTGTTATTCTTACGAGGCTTGGTGATCAACAAGTCCACAGAGGGAAATTTTCCGAGGCGATGACAGTACAATAAGTTAGTACGGATGGAGATAGACAATTTTATCAATAGGGCAAACAAATTTTGGTTTTCGTCATATATAACGTCCTTTTCTATTGATAGTTTTTAACGTAGGATCTCACGAGCCGATGTACTTCCGAACATCCACGAAGAAAACCGAGTTAAATAAGACTGCCTTCGTTGCGCTATTTTTAGAATTTTGTGGTAAACCAGGGAGGCAATTTTGAGCCTCAATAAATCAAAATGTCGTGAGTTAAGCTGTTGGAATATTAATTTCTCATTTTACGTCATGTCAGCATTTTCTCGTGATATAAACTCTGAAGTAAACAACATGGCGTCAACAATCCGCTCTTCATCCCAGCTTATTGTATTATAAGCCTGTATTACACCATACAATTTTGCATACAATTTTTTCTTGCAAGAAAATTTCATCTCCATACAAACAAATGGAATTCAAGTTTTCGTGTAAGGCAATATTGTATGCAATAGCTAGAAAAATTGTATCGTGTAATACAGGCTTAAGGTAGAGAGAACGTCGAACAGCTGTTCGACGTAATCCCCTTTGATTAACATGTAAACCTTAGCAAATTGACAAAAATTCTGAAAATTTTTTGAGAGGCAGATATTAGTGCCTAAAAGTCATAGAAAAAGTTTCAAAAACATTTAACGAGACGATTTTTTTAAATTAAGTTTTTAGTTTGGCTCTCCATGGGAAAGCCCTATGCTGAAAATTAAAAAAAAAAAAATCGGCTCGTTAAATTGTTTTGAAATTTTTTCTATGGCCTTTAGGCACTAATATCAAATCTGCCTCTCAAAAAAATTTCAGAATTTTTGTCAATTTGTTAAGGTTTACATGTTAATCAAAGGGGATTACGTCGAACAGCTGTTCGGCGTTACCTTTATCTTAAGAAATGTTATGAAAAATCATAGTTCAAGTTTTCTTAAATTAAAATTTAATATTAATTTAATTTTAAAAAATTAATTTAAATTTAATCTTAAATTTAAAAAATAATATTTTTATATTCATCGATATAATAAAAAATATTGATATTAATAATATATAGTAATTTGATACTTTTACTGCAAATTTTATAATAAATTTATAAAATAGCACTCCCTAATTACGATATTTAGTAAACAACTAAATTTCATGGATCTTGTGCGGGGTGGTGTCATTGACAAAGTGGCATTTCCGAAAAAATGCATATTACACAATTTTTATTGAATAATCTTGTTATTAATGCACAAATATAATATAATTATCAACTCCTAAATTGTTTTGAATTTTTGGAACATTTGAGGAATATTAAAAAATGGCATTTGGAGTGAACAAAAATTAAAATAACTTCCTGTGTATTTTCTATGTCTATCTCTATTCCAATATATAATAAACAATGGATGACCTGCAAGAATTTTTTTATTGCATAATTGGAGAGATGACCTCAAATAATATTTGTTCAAATTTTTTTTCGAGTTCATTAACACCCTTCAAATCAAGGAGGAAGAAGCTGTGACGTCATAAAGTATTCTTTGCGTGTTAAATAATCGCATTACTATATGACGTCACAGCATTTTGCAGCACGATTTTAAGTTTTAAGAATGTTAGAGGGTTTAAAATAATCAGAAAAATTGACAGTACATAAATTTTAAATAAATTATAACGCAAATAATTATACATAATAAAAAAAAGTCTACGAGAATTGACAATAAAATGTTTAAATTCATTCTTCTAAAAAAATTTTTTTAATACAATGTGTAGTAATCATTAGTAAATAAAAAAATTCTAAAATGAGTTTTTCCACATTTAATTAAAGTTTCATGTAAAAATAAATACCATCATTTAAAAAAATTGACCCTTCCTGTTCTGGCAGAACGTTGCAGAAAAACAACTTTATTGTACGCTCTTGCTCTTAATTATATCTTATGGTGCAAAAAATGCTCTACCTTATAAGGAAAAAATGAGAGAAACTACTAGTCATTATTTTCTGTTATTATATTTTGTTCTAAAAAAAGCTCGTCTATTTGACGATTTTTCTATTTTTAGTGAACTCTTTGAAATCAGCTGTGATATACAGTAAGCTTAATTCGATATCACATATTTATATATATAATATATATATATATATATATATATATATATATATATATATATATATATATATATATATATATAAATATGTGATATAAGATATATTTATATATAACAAAAATTGCTTTATATGTTCATTATTTCTAAAAAAAAAAATACTAAAAATAGTTTTTATAAAGCTCAAAACTTTTCTCGCAATTCGTTTATGATTTTCAGTCTTTAATATGTACAATTTAAAAGAAACCTACACACATTTATGATTTAATAGTTAATAAACTCTGCGTACGCAAACAGCTTAAATATAATATTTTTTTTAATCCAGAATAAATTTTTAAGTATTAGTAGAAATTTTGTTGTAAATGTTATTTAAAACAAAATTGGTACTCAAAATTTAAAATAAAACTTTATCAATATGATATTTCATAATAATACCTTATTTCCTATCATTATTTATAATTATAATATATAGGAGATAGCTTCTCTTGGGTGCACATATGTCATATGTCATAGTGAGACTATATCACTTTGACAAAAGTATCTGATTGGTCACTGCAATAACGTCAGCCAATCAGGACGCCTGATTGCCCTTAGTTGAAAATGTCTTCAGAGACCTCTGTGCCTTATGACCAGTAAAATGAAAAAAAAAAATTAATTTTTTCCTTGTTTTCAGGGACATGCTACAGTGGCGCCACCGTCTCGGAAAACAATGGAACTTTTTGAAATTTTGATAAATTTTCTGGACATAAACTAAGGGGCATTCACAAAGCCTTAAGGCCACATTTAGGACTCGATAATTTATAGCCCAATTTTAGGCATGATTTTTAGACCCAAAATTTCTGACTTTAAATTATCGAGCCCTAAATGTGGCCTTAAGGCTTTGTGAATGCCCCCTATAGTCTGTTTGTAAATACACAATCAGATGATAATCAAGAATGAGTTTTCTTATAACGTTCTCTGAATATATCGTTCATCTGCTTAGGGAGTTCTATGAAGATAGTCTACGCAGAGACCAATAGAGAAGTGTCTTATGACCTTCGAATAGTCTGAAAATTTGTGCAAAACTTATGGCCATAAGACACGAAGGTTTCTAATGGTCTCTGCCACTGCCCACTCCACCAAGGCCTGCGCACTGCGAAGCATGCAATGATATAGTCAACCCCATTTGCTATAGCATTGTAAAATTCAAATTTAATTCAATAGAAATAAATTTTTCTTGATATTTTCACACCCCAGGCATAATTTCTAAGCCCCTTATCTTACCGTGTGTGTAGTTTCAAAATTTTAGAATCACTCCTTCCATGGAAATTTCAGGGTTAAATTTGTATACAAATCAATAGATAATTGAAAATCTTGGACTAAAATTTAAAAAAAAAAAAAAAACAATCGAGATCGATTTTACAGTGCGCAGGACTTGATGAACTGCAGGGCAATGTCTCTGCTCCGAGCTGACTCATCAAATTTCAAAATTTTCCCTCCAATAAACAAGGAGAAAGGACTCACCTCTCGCTCGCGATGGACGAGTTTCTGGACATGGACTTTGGCGACATCTCAAAGTCCGAGTCCGAACGGTACAAGAAGGACTCTCTTCTCTGGGGCAGATTTTGGAGAACGAGTCCAGCGGAGGGCGACGCTCCGTCCAGCGGACTGCGGCCCGGAGACGCACCATTCTCAACGTCGAAGCTAGAACAATCAAGAGATCGTGAGTTCGAATCCAGGGGGAGGAACTTTTTTTTAACAGTTTTTTTTTTTTTAAATTTATGTGACGTCACATCAATTTTTGTGGGATCGAGGATAGGTTAGAGAGAGTTGTTAGATAAAATATTTTTTCTAAATAAAGATAATTTGTTTCAGTTCAAATTTTCAGTTTAATAAAAGTGTATACATATTTCGACGTTGAAACATCCTTGTTTATTTTTGTTTATCTTGTTTTTAAAATATTAATTATTATCTTGAAGAATAGTATGTGATCTGTAGCGGCCGACAGGGTTAAATATGTAACCTTGGCAGGTACAAAATTCTGTATTAAATATAACAATAAAAAAAAAAAGAAAAAGAGATAAGGGTTATGAGAATGGGAATGGATTGTTTCTATTTTTTCGATGAATGGAAATCATTATCCACTTGACTTAGTATCATTATCCGTATGGTGGTAGTACTTTATATAATTGTTTTTAAATCAGTTAATTCTTAATTGACGACCACTCTAACTAAGGTTTCCATAGTTATTTTAATCTTAAAAGATATTGTAAAAGAACGTATTGTAATATAATGAGTGCTTTAAAAATATAGTAAAGTTTTATAGGGAGTTTACTATAAAGTGTTTGGTTTTTGTAAGAAAAAAATAATGTAATATTACTTTTAGAAATTATTTTCAATTTTTGTATTTAAAATTTCTTTATTTATGCATTTTTCTACATTTCTTTTTCATATATTTTATTTGTATTATAATTTATTAAAAATTACCAACATATTTTAAGTAAAGAACATGGGAGGTTCAATGGTAGGCTGTACTTCTGCTTTCTCAGTTTGTCTTATTAGAAATATTAATTAAAACTAATAAATACAAAATTAAAAGCCGGAAAAAAATTAATTTACTATATACCCGAATAATGACAATAATTATTATTATGTCCATTGTTTTAATGTGTGTTTCCAGAGTAAATTAATTTAGGCTGTGTATAGTAATAAGTATATATATTAATAATTATTAAATAATATATAAAATATAGCTTAATAGTTTATTTTATTCGATCAATCTATAACGCAATGTTAACTGATAAGGATTTTTGTTTTGTTAAATTTATAACTTATATTCTCATTGACAGCCAAAATTTATAGATAAATTTAATAAATTAATCATCTATTATATTAATTAATAATATATATGACAAGTTTAAGCTAAATCGAACAAATAATATTGATTGATGTGATATTAATCTATTGTTTCAATCAGATACCGGCTATAGATTAATTAACAATCAAGCTAATCAAAACAATATTGAAATTTTTATAATCAGCATTTGAATACATTTTATAAGGTAGCTGTTATAGAGGCTTCAAGTTAGCTTATTTCCCACCGTTCTATCCAAACCTATGTAAAAAAAAACTCGAAATTGCTTTTTTGACACTAAAAAATTTTTTAGAGGAAAATAAAATCTTAATTCATTATCAAAAGAATGGGAGGGAGGGTTGGAGATGGTTTTAAAATGATTGTTTTAATAGTTACGGAAAAAAATTCTAACATGGTGGCTTATGGAGAAAATTTTCCCGTCAGGGAACACTTGAAGCATCTATTGAATAGTGGATACAACATTTATTTAGTAAACTAAAAAGTTTCATAGGAGTATTTAAGGGGCATTCACAAAGCCCTAAGGCCACATTTAGGGCTCGATAATTTAAAGCCCAATTTTAGGCATGCTTTTTAGACCCAAAATTTCTGGTCTTAAATTATCGAGCCCTAAATGTGGCCTTAAGACTTTGTGAATGCCCCTTATTATTTATTGAAGTTGCATTTTATGTTTCATAAAATGTACAGAAATTATTAAAACGCATCTGTGTATAATAATAATTAACTTATTGATCGTTTAGTGCTACAACAGAAATTATTTATGAATGACAATGTATTATATCAACTGATTGACAATCACCAACCATTACACAGAATTATTTCTTCAACTATACTGCATAAAATGATGCTTACAATATTAATAATAATTATTATTAACATTAAATTTGCATTTGTTTTAATTTAATTTAAAAAACAATTAATCTTATACATTTTTGCTCAAATAATAATTATCAATTTCTTGCGTGTAATGAAAGCAAAAAATATTTAATAATTTTAAAAAATATATAGTTAATTTTGATAAATAATTAATTTTTATTTAAACAACTATTTATTTTACTAATATTAATTAAAAGTCTTTCAAACATTATATAAATACAGTGGTAATTTATAAAAAGTAAAACAATTTAATAGCAATTTGTAGAAGGTTATTAAAACATCCCACATTTTATTCTAACACCATTAACCTTTTTATTATATACTCTAGATGTTATCAAAGTATAAATTAATTGGATATTTTTTTGTATGTGTATTAAGTATCGGGGCTGCATTTTTTACTTCTAAATCATTAGTGCCCAAACTCCCTATTTGCTTCACTATTCTCTTCCGGAAGTGGTTACTTTTTGCACTAAATAATGAAACTAATTTCTTGAATTTTGAGATTAAAGTTATTAATTGATAAAATGTACTATAGTTAAAATTTTAGTTTGAAAATTTGATACCAACTCAATTTTATGATTAAATCTTCTAGGAATATTATTAATAATTAAACTATATTTTAGTAAATAATTTATAACTAGATAATAAAAAAAATATTGTAAAATATTAATGACTATAAGCAAGCTTGTGGTTTTTATTAAACTTGTTGTTAAGTAAAATACCGGTTTTATATTTTTGTGGTTAAGCAAAACAATGAAACAAGGAATGATTTAAAAAAAATATAAATCTTTTTATTAAAAAAAAAGGTAGGAGTTTTGAATGTCATTGTAAACATGGAGTCAAGGTCGGTTAAATTGCGGTTTATTATCTGGTGATAAAATCTTAGTCTTAACACTAGTGTGCAAATTGAGTTTTGCTTTTAACATATTCGTTAAATATTGAAATTTTAATTGAATATTAATTAAATTATAATTACTTTGAAACTGATACTTTTCATGGCCTTTTAAATTAAATAAACCTTCCTAAAACATGACTTTAAGGAAGTATAAACGCTTATTATATTAAATTTCTTAAAATATTCATAAAAATTAAATATTTTGCATTTAAATTGAAAAAATGCGTATTATTTTTATATTTTTTACGTTTTTAGATTTTAGACATCTGATAATGTTCCACTCTAATCTTTAAAGGTTAAAATATTATTTATATTATAATAAAATTTGTCCATAAAACCTGAGAACGGTGTACAATTTCTGCACCTATTTTCATGATAATTTTATTGTAAAAAAAACTGTATTACATGATACCATTTTGCACACAAATTTAAAAATTTCCTTACATGAAAATTTCATCCCTTTATAAACAAAATGACATTTAAGTTTTCTTGTAAAAAAAAATTGCATGCAAGAACTTTATCGTGTAATACAGGCTTAAGATATACGACAAACATTGAAATTGTACAAGAAGTATACTATTACGAATGTCATATTTTTACATTATTATTATTTTTTTTTGTTACCTAGCTATAATAGTACTGTATTAATTACTGTGCCGTAAAAAATTATTACATATAATTACAACTTTTAATGCTATCTTAAACATTAATTCGGTAGCGATACATTAACTTCAAATATCTTTCATTTTTGGCTTTAAAACTATATTAATTATTATTAGTATAGTAAAATAGTGACCTTTTTAAATTCCTATCCAGTCCCCTTTTCTGTGAGAAATTAAATTGTTCAAATAGGACTTCCAAGATTATTATAGAAGTCTTTCATGCATATTTTTTGTCCCGATGAATAAAACCTTTATATAGGTACCATTTTTTCGAAAAAAAATTCCTTTTATCCTGAGTCTAAACATTGCCTTTGCTTATTTGAAATGCAAATAGGAAAATATATAATTATTTCTGTCTAGGACTATGAGGTAGTATTAACATTCTTTTTCATTCAGCTATATTATGACTCTTATTAATGAGGGCAATGGAGTGTCAACCTCAGTTTTTTTTATTGCAGAAATGGATAGAGGGTAAAAAGTTATGTTACCTTGATTTTTTTCATATTTTTTAGAGCCCGGGAAGTATTTTTAAAAAATTATTGAAAGTACTTTTTGTGACGTCACGCGGCGGCAAGCCCTATCTTTTTCTTAAGGAGCGGCGTCTCGTGACGTCACAAAAAGAACTTTCAAAAAAATTTTAAAAATACTTCCCTGCCAGTAAAAAATCTGAAAAAAATTAGTGTAGCATAACTTTGCACCCTCTATCCATTTATGCAATAAAAAAAATGAGGTCGATAGTGTCGATACTCTATTCACGAAAGAATTATCCAAAAAGTTATCCAGACTTCTCATTAACCACAGATATAGTGCCAGCCTAATTCAATGACACTAAACGTGATTAGTGAAAAACGTGGATAAATCCCTTCGTGAATTGCACCCATTATCGTGCATTTGTACTGCCAAGCAGGGCAATATTGCCAACATGAATATATCCATTCTTTCAAATAATTTATGCATGTATATTCTCTCCTTGTCGCTTTATATTAGATTGATATTTAACGGTTGTGTAAAAAATCTTGCACGGTTCTGTACAGTTTATTATATAATTATGTTTGGTAATATAGAACGCTTTATGAGTCAATTTTTACAACACACATTAATAAGATAATAATACACTGTAATTTGTTGACTAATTTAGATTAATTTTTGTCATTGTCAAGGCCTTAAATTTCTTTCCGTGTATAATATATTAACAATGAATCATGAACAAATAATTTTATAATATATAATTATAATATATAATTGCCATTACTTGATAACCGCTATAAACATGTAATAAAAAAGTAAAATAATAACTATTACGTTTACATGATGATGTTTAATACGTATTCGTAGATGACAGATAATATTAATACTATGAGGCGTCGTTTTTTCGTATTAAAAACCATCAATGTGAACGTTTATTATAGTGTTTGTAATTATTATTTTATTTTACTTATTTTTTTTTTTTGCAATTATATAAATTAAATCTTGTGTCATAATAAATAGCACTTATAAAAATTTATTAATGTAAATAATTTCACACCTTTTTATTACATTAATAATCGTAATAATGATTATAGGGAGTTTATTTTCATTGACAATATATTTAAAGATTTTATACAGGTATTATATTATATACAGGCAGTATGTACATTATTAAATAAAGCTGTTAATATATAAACATATCTGGTATATAAAAGATGAAAAGCGAATTATACAGTTGAATTCACTTCAAAAAGAAAATAATCAAAGCAAATTATTTAAGCATGAATTATCAATTTTTTTTTTATTCTCACATATTTTGTATAATCCACATGAATAGATATTTAAACAACAATATTATATATTCTATTGTTAAATTTATATTATAGGTACTTAAAAAAAAAACTTGTCCAATTAAAATTCCTAACAAATTACAATGCCATATAAGTAGAACTAATCTTATATAAACTTGTTTAGTAAAAAAAAAAAAAAGAAAAAAGAAATCTTAGTCTTAGGTCTTAGTTAAATAGAAAGATTTTGAAATAAATAAAAAAATATATTTAAGACAAATTACTTTTATATATTCTTTTAGACATGTTACAATCATCTTGTATAAGTTCTAAAGACATAATACAATTTATGAAAGAGAGAGAGAGAGAGAGAGAGAGAGAGAGAGAGAGAGAGAGAGAGAGAGAGAGAGAGAGAGAGAGAGAGAGAGAGAGAGAGAGAGAGAGAGAGAGAGAGAGAGAGAGAGAGAGAGAGAGAGAGAGAGAAGAGAGAGAGAGAGAGAGAGAGAGAGAAAAGACATGATGTATAATAATTGCATATGCTCTTTGATAAAGATTAGATCAAAACAACTGTCGTACTGACATAATAGCCGTAGGTTAACATTTATAATATCAACATGTTAAACTTTATGTACTGTACAGCCACCTGCAAACTAAATTTGAAAACCCTTTGTTAATATTTCTATACATTATAGCTGGAAGGTACATTAGAAAATATCAAAGTTGTTATGAATTTTCTAATTTCTCGTTAGAACCAACAAGAATAAGATAATTAATTACATTTATAGTTTTTAATTAGATATAACTTATTAACAAACAAACACATACGTATATTTATTGAAATAATATACATTATTATATATTTTTTAGTTATACGTACTGCGTATCATGCAATGTAATAATATGAAAATTAATTTTTGCAAATTAATACCCTAGTTGAAAAATTATTACGTCTTCAACTCATCCTTTATACGTCTAAACATAATCTTTTTACCTCTAAAACACATCTTATTTCCTCTTCGCTCAAAGTGAGGATGAAATGAAGACAATATTTATATCAAGAGGAGGAAAAAAGACGTAATATCGTCTTTTTCACCTCTTTTTTTCCTCTAAAATGGTGCAAAATAAGAGGTGAAAAGACGAGAGGAGAGATTAATAGCAAAAAAAATATATGAAATTTATTTCAACTCAGGTAAGGGGAAAAAATTAATATAGCATGAAAATGAAGTGTAAACAACTAATTATAGGGAAAGACTTGAAAAGCACAAAAAAAAAATTGAAGTTAACAATAATTATAGTTCACTTAGGTATGGACGAACATAATAACTGTAATTTTTTTATCAAACCAAAATTAAGTATTTATACTTACTTCTTATAATATAAGTTTATAACCCAAGCCTTCCGAAACTTCTGTGTTTCGTAGTTTCATGAAAACCATGGCCACGACCTTGCAATCTATCCTGGCATTTACCTGTGACTGATGGTTGTATGATATATACAGAATAGCGATGTATAATTTAGGAATTGTTTTAACAACCTTTACACGTCTAATCCTCCCTAGGCATTTCTTCTTCGCTCAAAGTGAAGGTGAAATGGAGACTAAATTCCTAACATTTTATGTTCAAGAAGAGGAAAGAAGACGTAATCTCGTCTTTTTCCCATAAAAAATGGTGAAAACTAGGAGGAAAAAAGAAGAGAAAAGTGAATAAAAGATGAAAATTATTTTAACTTGAGGCATGCATAAACAAAATGCGATGTATAATATTAATAAAGCGAGAATTATTTTATTATTTTATACGACGTAGCTTTAAAGCTCGCTTACAGAAGAAGCAAATACTAGAATAGTTAAAAGAAATAAAACAATAAAGAGATAATCGGATTAAGATGAATCGAGATAGCAAGCATGTGTAAAGAGACAAGCAAAATATTTAGAACGTAGTTTGGGATCTGTTTTAGTGACTGCATGGAAGAAACATATAAAATAAAAATCACAGAACATTATACAGTCAAATTAATTGAACATTCTTTCCGGAAGTGTGAAGTTTGCAGCTCTTCTCTTTGTTATTCATTTTTGAAACTTTAAAAGGTGATTTGTACTAGAGGTATTGACCTATGTGTTAAATTGTAACGCTGAAATATTAATAGGAAGACCAGAAACCTTACACTTCCGGCTTCTTCCGGAGGGAATATCAAGTAAATTTGACTATAGCTCACTGTTAACATATGTTGAGGAATTAACTTCCATACGTGGATGTGTCGGATTTGTAATTATAGCATTGTTTATAAGGATCATTAGAAAAAAAAAAGAAACAGAACGAATTTTTACATATTCGAAGATCGAGTTTTTATGATTATACCAACAGTATATGCTTATAGCTATTATATATATATTATTTCCTTTACTCATGTAATTTTTTACAAGATTAAAATGCACTTATGCTTTCAGGGTTTCACACAAATTTTATATAAAAAAATTGCAAATTTTTTTATATATTATTTATTTTTTAAAAACTAAACTCCCTAACACATAAATGTAAATTTAAAAAAAATATAAATTTATTTAAATTGTAAATTTGTTTGTAAATAAATTAAATTATTTTTATATAATATAATAAAATTATTATTACCCATTAGATATTATGTTATTAATATTGTAATAAATTTTAAATTATAGTCTGAATTTCATATGAATGTGGCATACAAAATGCAACCGTGTGGCATAGAAACTCCCATGGCTAATGACTCTAATGAGTCATATTTACATTATATAGAATTAATTCAAGTGAAAGTTATTATTCAAAACAAGTCAAAGTGAAGCCTCAGTAAGAACTGGAGTCTGAAATGTAAGAGCTCACTTTTCATAAACGTAATTTCATGCAAACACCAAAATATGTTTAATATATCACTGGAGAAAAATGTAATGAACGTCTTGAATTGCGAAGTTTAATTTAAGGCCAAGTACGAACTCCCTAAAAGGACTGAATTTTCCTCATTTGGCTGGATACTTAAATAAAAGTGTTTTTATAAAACATTTTAATGTTTAAAAGGATATTTATTTTTAAATAAATTGTTCCCTAAACAATTTCTCACTTCAGAGAATTTTTTATTTCATTTTGCGTGCATGGTTAACAAAATATTTACGAATAACTTAATATATATTACCTAATTGAAATAAATTTTTAACTCATCCTTAACACGTCTACACCTAACCTTTTTACCTTAAAAACATTACATGTTCCTCGTTAAAAATGAAGATGAAAAGGAGTAATTATTTAACAATTAATTATAATTAACAATATAAAAGGCTTTCGGCCTTGGTAGGACTGTATTGTTGTTTTTTATCAATAAATATAAAATATATACATATGAAAAAACATTTTATGCTTAGTAAGAGGAAAGAAGACGTAATCTCGTCTTTTTCCATATATTTTCCTCACAAAAATGGTACAAAATAGGAGGGAATTAGACGAGAAGATACGTTGAAGCGAATAATAATTGAAATTTTTACAACTGAGTATAACCGTTCGGAATAATGAGCTGTCTGGCTACCAAAATTCATGTACAAATAATGAGCTATCTGCTAATATATCAGGTGAGTGCAATATAGGCAGCGATAAAAAAAGTGAGTTCTTCATGTTTCTCACTATAAACCACATTTATATAGTGGCATGTCATTGAATTAGACTGGCGCTAATAACGATTAGTGAGAAACCTGGATAACTTTCTGGATAGCTCTTTCGTTCATTGCCTCCATATATAATATTATAATGATAAAGCAAGATAGCTCATTATTGCACAAAGTTTGGTAGATCATTATTCCGGACAATATGTGGCTATTTTTTGTCCTTGCATTACATAACATCATATAAAAGTTCTGCTTACCGGACTGCCAATATTGATGACTTTTTACCAACATGTCTGTCTTAGAGAAGTGGAAAATGAAAAACTATTTAAGAAAAAATTAAAAAAATATTCTTACATAAATAACGAAATGTATTCTGTAAAAATATACTTTAATAATAAGTTTCCAGAAGATATATTACTGTCTAATGTTGCTTTTTAATTGATTGTAACAATTAGTGGCAATTGAATTTTATATTTTGATAATTTTATGAACAATTGTTTAATTTTGATGTTGATTTATGTTATGTAATTTTAATGTTATTATTATGAATGACGTAATCCATGTTGTACCTGTACAGCCAGTTGATTGAATAAATGAATTAAATATTAAATATAACTAACGACTTTTTAATGTATTTCTCACCATTCCCTGGCTCTACTGCTCGTCCTACGCCTCGGCACGCGATGAAGTTTGATGTTACGAGTTGAGGACGATGAGGAGGTGCGTCTTCTCTGTAGAACCTCCTCGGGGGTGCTGTGGGAGGCCCTCACCCACCCCCGACCTTGAATCGTCCGAGGAACACCCTCAACGTGTTTAAACTTGAACATCGACGTCGGTGGGTGCCGAATATTTGTCGTGTAGTGTACCATAATAAAGTACATATACTAATCATTATAACATTGTCTAATTACTATATGAAATTTAGATTAATATATTTTAGGAGTACAAAAAAAATAGCATTGATTTTAGTGTAGAAATTTTTAATACCTTTTATTATAGTATCATATTTTTGTACTAAAATCTACGCTTAGTTTTGCATATTTCTACTTATTTTTTTAAGAATATTATCATTAATTAATAAATCGATTTTAATTTTAATAAAAATGCACTTATTTTATAAAAAAATAAATATAAAATTATACCGCACCAAAGCAATTTGCTATAAAATTTTCATGATTTACTTAAATTTATCACACAATACAGTTAATATAAAAATATTATTAATTACTAACACAAATAATACGTATTATTAACACTGCACTAATATTTCACAACAAAATCATGATTGATTGTTCCACAACACGTAATAATTAAGCTCTATTATCACCACATTAAATAAAAAAAATACTTAAGTAATTAAATTAATTAAAAGCGATTAACTACGAGAGGGACTAACGTGTGTTTCGCCACTCGAGTTTAGTATAACAAGAATAACAATTTTATAAAAGGCGGGAGAGCTCTTTAAGAAAAAAATAAAAATAATAAAAAATATAATACTAGTAGTGCGCCCTGGTGTTAAATTATAGAAGTTCTTTTCACGGCCAACATGTGGTTAGGTTACATACAAGGAAAGGAGTATAATGTCAAGTAACAAAAAAATCAAGTTAACTCCATTTCAATCTTTTTCACCTTTTTAGTTACAAGATTAGATTAAAGATAAAAAAGGATATATTTCTTTTTTACTTTACTTTTTGTATGTTATGATGATTTCTAAACGTTTTAATTAGAATTTTAACATAAAAGTACAATTAATATATTCAGTATTTTTACAAAAATATATCATAAAAATTAATTTTTAATTTATATTTAATTATTTTTAAAATTTTGTTAATAAATTTGAAATAATTTATTTTTATATGGTCTTTATTTATTTGATTTTATTAAAAGTAGGTGCAATTATTTTTATTAATTTATAATTTATATATAATATAAATTATACCCTATTAAGAGATGTAATAAACAAAATTGAAATCAGAATGACTTGATATGCCTTTTAGGATTAACATATTAGCAATGAAAGTATGAAATGTTATGTATTTAAAAATCAATAAATCGTGATGGCAACACAGTGCAATACAATTTTCATTTGGCACTCGATTCTAACAACCAAAAGTCAAATACTGACGAAGATAATCATGATATCTACAAAGTACCTCCCTTTTTAATTTTTTTTATTTGTAAATCGTGTATTAATTGGTATATGACGTTTTATAATGAAAGATGCAATATTATGTTTCATCCTTTTTATGTATTATGTTAAAATTAGAGCATCTATATTATGTACACAAATTAATACAAGATTTTTTAAAAAAATAGTAGCACTATTAAATTGGACTATAATGTTCTATCATTTGTACAGCTGAAAAATATAGAAATAGAATGACATAAAAGCATATACCTACCCTGCAAATGAATCATGTCTACTAAATATAATAAACCACAATGGTACCTTTTCAACTCTCAAGAATAAATTACGTACTATTACATCGCAGAGCAAAGCAGAACTAATGATCAAAAATAATCAATTTCAACATACTTATCATTATCAATGCAGTGAGATAAAAAAAAAATAGCTTTACATTATTAGATAGTATTTCCTTATATGGATTAGTATTGGTCTGATAAAATATCACAACTGGCTTTTTAATTTACCTGAAAAACACATCGTAATCACAATTTTATCAAGGTGCAGGTATAATAATAAATCCAATTATTTAATATTGTTTAATCAAACCCTATTGCCGGGTACTTCTAATTACTAATTACTCACTATAAGTTTGAAACCCCGAACCTTCCGAAACCCTAACTTAAGCGTTTCGTGGTCTCTTCCAAAACGGGGGTGGCCACGGCCTTGCAATCCATCCCGGCATTTGCTTGTAACTGAGGGAAACATGGAAACCTCAACCAAGATGGACACTACAGCTTTTGTCAATGAATAAAAAGTGCAACAAAGTGCGGGAATCAAATATTGGAAGAGCGCAACGATTTACTCCTGGATGGGAAATGTTTTTTTGTCAAAAATGGTCACCCATTCAACTGCTAACCACACTCGACCTTGCTTGACTTCGGTGATCTGATGAGACCCGGTCAAACGCACTACGCCACACCTCCCATATATCCATACAATTATGCTGTTATGTTAAACAACACTGCTACACGAGTCATTAATATAATAAGAAAATATACATCAATTCAACAAAAAGGTGGACTATGGAAAACTAACATGAAATATTTTTATTGCAAAATTAAAAGAGGGTATCAAATCATGCCACTCTAAATTTTTTCAGATTTTTTGGAGTGCTGGAACTATTTTTAAATAAATATTGAAATTCTCTAAATTATATTGGCACCCCTGGAGCCTTAATGAAATGAATAGGGCAAAAACGCCTATTGAGTCCTTCAGGGGGCGTGGCCGCACTTTCAATAATTATTTAAAAATAGTTCCAGTACTAAAAAAAAAAATCTGAAAAAATTCAGAGTAGTATAATTTGGTACTTTCTATTCGTTTTTGAAGTTAAAAAATTTCATGTAAGTTGTCCGTTCAATAAAATATACAGAACAATAAGGAGAATGACTCACAGTTTCCTCATTGTAGATCAGAAACTTGAAAATAAACTGATTAACAATATCATTTATTTGCACTACTTGAGAAAATAGTCAAGAATATTCTACTTCTAGATTAGACAAGTTATCAATTAATTGCCTGTGTTAAAACGTAGTTTTACATAAATCAAGTACCCAATTGATTTCAGTAGCTAATTTACAATGGAAAACCTGATGGATTAAAGATAATTAACAGAGATATTATCTAACATAAATAAGGTAATGTAATAATTTTAGTACAATTTAAATCAATTGGAATGCTAAAAAGCAGTGAGTTCTGGTGAGTGAATACCTTTTATTATAATATTGAGTAAAGAAGAATACCTTTAAAATCCAATTTTTTTTTACTGCATATTTGGATAGAAGACCTCGTATATATTAAGTGTATACTGTCAGTTTTTTCATAATACTTTAACCCTTCTTCAAACTTGAAATAATGCAGCTAATTACTAACAGTAAATTATTGTCATGCAAATATTTAAAAACAAGCAAGGGGTGTGTGACTGTGTGATGTCTCACAGTCTTTTCCCTCGATTTTGAAAATGTTTTTTGGTAAAAAATAAAATCTCAATACATAACTTCATAAGTTATGTGCAAATATGTGAAAAATAAAATCATGCAAGTTGTTTTCTATGCTGAATTGATGTAACTTTAATCGTTACAGTAATGCAGACGTGTTAAAAGTTTTGAATGTTAATTAAACAGGCCTTCAAGACGATGCTCTCGAACTATAAGAATAGAAATGTTATTAACCTTTTTTCGTCATTAATTATAGATGATGGAGACACCATTCCAATTTGGTTGCTTATTAATCTTACTCAAATTTGTGTGTTTATAAATTGTTGAATAAATATATTGTAACAATATATTTTATTACTTATTTTAAATTTAAAATTAGTTTTAATTACAATTTTACCAGCAATTTTTTGACTCAATTGTTATGTTGTAATTAATTAAATTTTAAAAAAATCATAATATATTTTTATTAATAAATAAATATTGTATTAAAATTTCTGTGATAAAAATTATTAATAATGGTAAAATAATAATTAATTTAAATTTGGGTTGTTTTAAACATTAAATAACATGCATTATACATTGTCCCAAATTTTCTTAAAATTCCAAGTTTATATTGTGTAACGCATTGTTAAAGATACAAAATAAATGAGTTCTTTATAATATTAAATTCAGGTAATACCAAAATTTAAAACAAACATATATTTACGAATTATTTGAATATATTGGTCTCTGCATGTTAATTCATACCATGTTTTTTTACCCATGCAGGAAAAAAACAAACACAAGAATCAATTAAAAATAATTTTTTTACAATTAATTACAAAGGATTGAAATTTTTCAGTACAATTTTGTCACACTTAACAATTATGAAGTGTATGATATTCATAATATATAATGATGTTGTGAGATGAATTTGACTTTATTTTGAGCTCGGAGCAAGCCAAGCAAGGCTAGCAGGGGACCTGGGAGCCTATTGATTTTTGTGTTGGACCGTTGTTGCTTATATAAAGTTTACCAGGGGACGACTTGATGTGTGTGAGATTTTTATAAAGATTAATTCAATACAAATTATTGTCGTCAATGTACAGTAAAAATATTGTTATTATTGATATAAAAATTAATGTATCTGAAGCAAGTAAAGTATTTATGTAAGAATAAGCTACAGTGGAGGTCTATCTGTGGACAACCGAGGTAATAATGCTGCTGGCTTACCCCGTAAGTCATGTTAGTTGATATAGAAATGAAGTAGATATATTTTACTGCAAGGTTCATATTTAGATAACAAAATACTAAGAATGACTTATGGATGCATTATAAATATACTGTTTTTTTTATGATACAATTTTTTATAATAATTTTAAAAATATCTGAAAAATTTACTGTATGCATGTATATTTTCGTAAGGAACTTAAATTAGATTTTATCCTGAAAAATTTGAAGTACCAGATTAACATTGGAATTTAATACAAAATTTGGTAGTGAAATTTTTCTGAGCTAAATAAAATCTATGCTAAGATCTTTGAGATTTCTTTTACTTTATGAAATAACATTTAAATTTCATTTCATGTAATTTTTTTTACTAAATTCAGTACATCATTATGTTTATTGCGCTTTTTATGTCATATAATATAAAACTATAAAATAGTAATTAATATATATTTGCATAGATTGTTTTAAACAATAGTTATGTATTAAATGCGTTGTCATCAACTTTATTAAATTTTAAAATTCGTAAATCATATGACGAATTTTTAAAGATAAAAAAAAGAAGCAAAATATAAACATTTTTGTTTGAATTGTTTTTGTACTATAATATATAATAATTAAATAAGAATTTAATTATCAATTATGTATTAAATATTATTATTTTATCGGTACTTACTACTTACTAAGTACATAACCCGAGCCATATAATATAATATAATATACTGTAAAATCGTGAGCCTTCCGAAATCCTAACTTCTATCAGAGAACTTTTCTCTTGCTTCTATGCTATTACGAGACAGATAGTATTTTTTTTTTTTTTTTTCATGCAGTTACATGATACGAGGTACAAACTGTTGCTTGAGCGTGTTTGTGACTGATGTTAAATATATTATCCTCCCCTCTCATGTGGCATGCATACAATTTGTCATTCATATTACATAATGTTTCAATTTCAAAAATACTTTTTTATTTTTGTAAAAGTGATATTTTACCAGCTCGCGTGATTTTTTATTACATATTTGTGCCTCGATTTTTTACCGTCAATTCTTTTATATTATTTTTGGAATCCATCTGAAAAATGCTATGACGTCATAGTCATGTACAGTTCTTAAAGTTAAAAATTGGAATTGGAAAGTGTGGCGCAGTGCGCTTTTTTTGACCAGGTCTCGTCAGATCACCGAAGTCAAGCAACGCCAAGCGTGGTTAGTAGTTGCATGCGTGATCATTTTCAACAAAAACCACGTTTCCCATCCAGGGGTAAATCACTGCGCTTTTCCACCATGTGTTGTTCCCATGGCTTTGAACCATTGCACTTCCGGTTCATTGACAAAAGCTGTAGCGTCCATCCTGGCTGAGATTTACACGTTTCCCTCAGTCACAGGCAAATGTCGGGATGGATTGCAAGGCCGTGGCCACCCTCATTCCGGAAGAGCCCGCGAAACGCTCAAGTTAGGGTTTCGTAAGGTTCGGGGTTTTAAACTTAGTAAGTAATTAGTAAGTAGAAGTACCCAATTGAGGTTTGATTAAAAAAAAATGAAAATCATTTGTTAGATTCTAACGCGTGTATTCCAATTTTTAATTTTAAAGAACTTTACACAAATTGAACGTGAAAACAAAGCTAAACGAGTATACTCTACATCGTATTCCACTAAAATTTAGAGGGGTGAAAATCTGAATTGTATTCTTTGAATATAACTCGAGGTTCTCGCATATGCAATAACAAAAAAATCATACAGGTTGGAATTTTTTTTAATAGCATATATGGAGTTTTTATTGGTTATTTCATTGAAATCTCCATCCCCTCATGCATGCATATACCAGAGGGTTATTTTTAATGAAGGCTCCATAGACTTCTATTTCAATGCAAGAATTTTTAATACTTTTTTTTTAATTGAAAAATGATGTTTATATTTTTTAAAATTGTGGTATTTCCCTCATACACTTCGAGACCTACTGAATGTTATTTCAGCTTCATTAATTGTCATTGTTACTCTACAAATATAATGTGATATGTTTTGTTAATATGAACACTTCGTAAATATGTTATTAATTTATTATTGAATAATTATATGCAATTCCATACAGTAATTTGGAATGACAAGCTTCAACTCGTAAATGCCGCAGCACCGCATTCTGACATCGCTCAGGGAGGTTTGTTAGGAGAAAATTTTTATTTATTTTTTCATTCAAATTCTATGCTGTACAAAATCTCAAATATTTTTTTATGTCGTGTAAACTGATTTTTCCCGTGGCTCATATGAATTATTAATCTTGCCCTTCATAAGAGCCGTCGGAAAAAAATAAAAACCAGATACCGCTGGGTTAAAAGATAGGGAGCTTGGTAGAACATGTCGTCGCGCGCAGTTCGCGCGCTAGATTTTCATTGGCTGAGAGAATTGTGTCGTCAGTGTTGAAGCTTCTCATTCTATCGTACTTTTTTTTTTATAAAAAGAAAAGTTTCAAAAATGGATTCATAACCAAAATATACCTGTTTGATTAAATATTTTTCTATTATCGTTGATGCAATATGGAGGAAGTAAAGAAGTCAATGAATTATGAATACTAAAAGACTCCCTAATTTCAATTAAATTTGACGTAGCTTACATTTAGGTTTATCATTTATCATTAATAAAATCTGTTTCTTAAAATGCATATAATGCCACTAGTCCCCTTGTATTATTTGGTCTGTTGTCATAAAGATGTACACGTTTCAATTTATTAATAAAAATTTCATAATTAAAAAATTACTTAAAAAAATATAATAATTTTTTATGCCTTTATTTTTAATAATTTTTTGTATTTTTTTTTAAAAATTTTTTGCATTCCTTTAATTTAATAATGACTAAATTCAAATTTAATTTTTTATAATTTTAAAAATATTTTAAAATTTAAAACGATAATTTACTAACTAATTTTTTTTTAAATTTTAAAATATAATTCATCATATTGAAGAAGTGTTAGTATATTTTTAAGAAATGTTTACTAATTGAATAAACGGCAAAGAATGAGCTTATAATATTACTTTCGCATGCGTACACAAGTGTACGTAGCCATACTTGTGCAGAAGCAGCTAGTATATTGTAACTACTGGTAAACTTAGAACTTATATTTATCTTTGGCAGTGGAATTCTTGGTCAGGGACGAAATTGTAACATTCCGATTCATGAAAATCGTCGTTTACAGCACATTTAATTGTGTTGAAGTTATTTTTAAATTTTGAAAATATGACTATAAAAGTTGAAAATTTCTAAAAAAAAAAAAAAAATATTCAAATACAAATTCTTTTAACTCTTTTACAATGTAATGCATTTTTTTTTTTTTTTTATTACCAACTCCAAAATTTACCGTTTGTTGTTATCAAATAATATAAGTATCTGGTATCCGTATTTCAAAGTTTTGAAAATTAACTCCCTATTGGGGATACCGATTGAGAATTTAATAAAATATTTACTGTAAAATATCGTGTTTTTACTGTACCTATATAAATATATGATAGGTTAACGTATGCATTATTATAACTTTTTAGTATTAGTTAAACTCTAAATTTACATTTATTACTAAAAACAAGATTAATTATTTCATATACTGCCAACATATTTTAATATTTAGGTCATTCTGTTTCAATCAGTATACACTTTTTTTAAAAACGGTTGTAAAGTTTCGTTCTTTTTTCTCTCGAGCGTTTGGATCGATATTGAAGTCTCTTGGCAGGCACCAGTGACGTCATTTTAATTACTGCTAGTCAAGAGATTGCTGCCGAGCCTTCGAGAGGTACATCCACGGACAAAAGTATCTCTAACAATCAAATTAGGAAATGAAGTATTTCTACTTTTCAGATATTCAGGGAGTTATATTTTTCAAGACATCATGATTTGTAATTTGATATTGTAAAACATATAATGAGAAGATAGTTCATTAAATTGTTAAATTTAATTTTAATTATTTTATATACTAAAATAAAAATAAAATATAAATTACACTTTAATTAAAATTTTATATTTATTATTACAATTTTTTCTGTACAGTTTATATAAAATCAAAGTAAAAATTATATGAAAAGTAATGTAAAATGTTAATACGTTATAAAATATGATTTTAATTTAAATAAATACTATTTTTCGGATCATGGAATTGTATGCCGTTGAGGGAAATAGTATTTTGGCACTTGCCCCTGAAGGAAATTGTGTGTTGGCTTCCTTATTTTAAAATCGATATTGAGTGCACAGTAACTTTTTTAAAATGGAGTTCATATTAAGAAAAATTATATTATACAGTAATTGTGCCAGTTGAAATTAAACAGCAGAATACTATATGCTATGAAGAAGAAACAGTTTTCAGTGTACAAATTTACAATTAACTTCTCGTTAACAACTTGTGGTTCACATATGTTATAAACACAGGGACGAGTCCCAAAAGGTTAAATTGGATTAATAAAATATTTTGAGTTACTTCCTAGTCTCCTGAGTCTTATTTTCGTAAATTGACAGTAAAGTTTATGACGGTTTAATTTGTCTCTTGGCTTCTCAAGAAAACTTAACGCCTTATGTTTAAATAATAACAAGGATTTTGCATCCAGAGCATGGAAATTGTCAATGATGTCCCTTACGTGTGATTTACACAGTTTCCTCATCTAGTTCACATTTTAGCTTGTAGCCAAGCTTTCGTATAATATTCATATATTATAATCGAATAAATTATTGGTGATGTATTTATATTCTAAATGAAATTATTATTTATTTATTTTTAATAACTTAATTAATTACTAGAGGTTAATTATGATGACAGCAATCAAAATTGTTGTGGATTTTCTTTTATTAACATATTTAAACTGGTGAGTAGTAAAAGAAATAGCAAGCAGCAAACTTAAAGTGGATTGTTTTATTAAATTACACGTAACATATATGTATAAAAAAACTTGGTCAGTAATAATATTACAAACATAATTTTGTACGTTTTAAATTTAATCAATTATTTAATTTTTAAAAAATAACTTAATTTTTTTGTTCATATTAAAATTGATATTATAAAATTTCTAAATTATTATTTTGTAATATTTAATTTTCATTCTTTAAAATTAATTGTTACGCATATTTTACAAAAAAATTTTTATACAGAAACAAATTGCTTTCGTTTATAGACAGGATTTACAATCAATAACTTTCAACACTTAATGATTATGGATTGTAATTAGTTATCAATTCTTATTTAACTCTATACATTTAAAATAATTAAAATGAGATGAATGGGTTGCGAGCAATAGCAATATTATTAAAGAAGAATAAAATAGATAATAAGCAAACGTGATCTAGGAAAAAAAATTATTAATTTTTCAAAAAAATTCTTCCAGATCAAAGACTTTAAAATGCTATAAGAGATATTTTACTAAACTTGATTTTGACATTTTCTACCACCACCTCGATATGCACTTATTTCAAGGATTCAGTTTTACTCGTTTATATTTTTAAAGTACAAAAAATTAATTGTAAAGTAACAAAATACCTAACATGAGATACAGATTAAGATTGGCTTTATTTTCTGGAGATTTACTTTAAATAGAACAAAAAAAAAAAAAAAAAAAGACTACAAAAGAGGAGTCATTCTAATGCCTCTATTACACGATATAATTTTGCATACAATTTTTCCTAACAAGAAAATATTGTCTCAATACAAACAAATGGAGTTTATGTTTTCTTGTAAGAAAAAATTCTATGCAAAAGTTAGAAAAATTGTATCGTGTAATACCGGCCTAAGTTAAATACAGTTCTCCACTCCTCCATAGAATATGTGAAATTGCTATAAATAGAGCAGGGACTATTCTTAGAATAGTGCACCTCAAGAAAGAACTGGGATTTTATTTCGGTCCAGTAAGTGTTAAAAGTAGGTGTGAACAAAATATATTTTATTATATTTTTATGTAGTTTAAATAAGGAAAAGGTAACAATGCTTCAAAATAGTACGACTTACAAATAAATGCAATTTGTACTCCGTCTATAATTAGACAAAATATATACACATATACATTTGGAACTCACTAGATTTTTATTTATTTATTTTTTAACTGAGTGATACCTATTTTGATTTTAAAATATAAAAATGCAACCTTATAGCTCGGGCATGTGAAATTGAATTGCCTGTACCATTATTTTAATATTAACAGCGTAAACTACACCACCTTTAATTATAAAGTACTTTGGTTCGAATCTTGTTGAGGTGACAAAATATAATTGGGGGACATTCACAAAGCATTTTAACCCCCACTTTAACCTCGATTTTTATCCTTGGTGCTAGGTTAAACATGGTTAGCCCCTGGTTTAGCACCAGGGCTAAAGTAGGGGTTAAGGGCATTGGGTGTAGCACCGGTAGTTGGCAGCACTGACGTATCTTCACCATGTTAATTTTTGATCATTGCTCCTCGGAGTAATTTTTATGCTAGAGCTAAGCTGATTGCTGTAGTATCAAGATAATTAGTAGCCCAAGTGCACAATTTGGCTAAATAAAGCCTGATTTAAAGAAAAGTATTTTTTTTATATTTTAGAAAAATGCATGTAAATTTAAAAAATTACTAAAAAATACTTTTCTTTAAATCAGGCTTTATTTAGCCAAATTGTGCACTTGGGCTACTAATTATCTTGATACTACAGCAATCAGCTTAGCTCTAGCATAAAAATTACTCCGAGGAGCAATGATCAAAAATTAACATGGTGAAGATACGTCAGTGTTGCCAACTACCGGTGCTACACCCAATGCCCTTAAAGTGCGCTTTGTGAATGTCTCCCAATACATTTCAAAAAAACTACTACATATTATGCTAGTCTTGGTTCATTTGGAGGAAACGTGAAAAGCCCCGGTAGCAAAATATGACGTAAAGGACCAATCAAATGATGCGAGTCGTATGACGTCATGGCAGACCCAGAAACATTGATCTCAAACAGTAAAAATCATTACATGGAATTCGTCCAAAATAAATATTATTTCTAAATAAAAAACGATATATTTTATTTATTTTATCACTGTATATAAAATATTATTTTCTTCATAATTTTGTATGAATTTTGTTTCTATTGAATTTTTTTAGTAAAATACTATTTGATGTTAACAATGTATTTACAATTAACATACGCTGAATAATTGGCAATTGGTTGACGCTCTCTTGGAAAATATTTACTCACTTAAAAATCATGTTTATTAAAAGTGAGTGATTAAAATTATTAAATAACGTCATATGTATAGAAGAGTAGGATTTAAATCATTTTTTGAAAATAACTATAGTGGATAGTACATAAGATATTATAACCTTTCTCTGATAAAATACAAAACTAAATCATTCACTGTATTCTATCATTTCTTGTTCGAATTTTAGCATTGGAGATTCAAATATTCTCTGTAGATACAATTCTCAATACATATTCACAAACTTTTGAAACGTTAATTAGTTCTTTTTCGTCACCTTTATTTCACATTATTTGAGTACCAATATGAAATTTTAAATGCAAAAGAAGTCGCCGCCGGGCTTCGAACCCCGGTTCTCTCGTGCGTTTGGCCCGCGAATGAGCGCTTTAACAAACTAAGCTACGTCGACCTCCGATACTTTTCACATTTCATACTGGTATTTATACAATGCTACTTTTTGGCTGCTACCTGCTTCCCATCACAAGTAAAATATGTCCAGGTAGCAAACTTTATTTAAAATTTTGATCAGAAATTTACGACAAAATGAAGAAAATTCTAATCATGGCCATGGTGTATATTCGGTGAGGCATTTGGCATTACAGTCATAACCGACCATTTTGAAGGGAGTTTCCACGTTTCCTCAATATAAATTAGGCGAATTCTGGTATCTTGGATTTTTTCTAACATTTCCGCAAAATCTATTTTATTCACTCTCCTTTATCCTGTGTTGGATCGGTTTGTGAATGGATCTAAAGTCTAAAAGTCTCAGCATCGTAAAAAAATACTTTACTTTTTTATATATAAAATATTCAAATAAACATAGATCTGTCAATACAGAGAAAACATAAAACTAATCGACTATTGGTACTTCAGGTACAGAGCAAAAGTCAAAATACCCCTCACCTAATTTTTTTTCATCATCAAATCGTTCAAATCTTATTACGTTAAAAAAACACATTTTTTTTTCCTTCCTCGCTCAAATTGAGGATGAAGTAGAGACAATATTTTTTATAATTTTATGCTCAATAAGACTTTAAGATGACGGAATTTCGCTTTCTTTCCTCGGAAATAGTACAAAAAAAGAAGAAAAGAAAAGAGAGACATTTTAAAAAAGTGAATAATTTATTTAAACTTATTTCAACTTGGGAATCTTGGAAATTCCTGAATCTTTCACTTTTTTGGCAACATAAAACTAAATGTACTTGACGTGATTCAGCGACAGTGAAATCCAAAATAGAGGCTTAAAGTGTTCCTCATCGGGAAAAATTTCTATATAAAGGTGGATTTTCATGAGCGATTTTCAGCCTGCGACGCGAATAATGCGCATGGCAGCATTGCATGTGGTGACAATATTTGGTGAATAAAAAAAAGAGCATCGTAATTAACGCGATAATCGGTGAATTCGCTCGCCGCATAGAATTTTACAGCTTGTACGTCAAAAACGCTTCGCATCGCCGTTGTCGCTCATGAAAATCCACCAAAAATTCAACTTACCATATTAGAAAAGTTGAATTTGTTCTCACTAACTATTTGAAAAAAATCTCTAACCCCCCGAGTCTTCCGATTTTGAATTAAGAATTTATTTTTTCATATTTATTATTGATTTATATTTGCAAAAACAACAAACTTTTTTTTTCATGAATTTAGTTATGAAGCTATACAAGGACCACAAAATCAGCTGACTTGCAGCCATTTTGAAATTTCCTAAAAGAAATTTCACTTCCGGTTTTCATATAAAACTGAATGTACAAAATGTTTAAATGTAGTCATATTTAAATGATGTTCCTTCGGGAAATAGCCGGAAGTGTAGAGTTTTATATATATTATATATATATATATATATATATATTTGTGTTTTATTGTTTTCATTTCGCATATGGGTCAAAATTTCTATTGTAAGCATCTGTGTAATGTGTAAATTTTCAAATTTGAATTACAAACAGAATAGTATAACAAACTTCCGGCTACTTCCGGAGGGAATTTTATATAAATGTGACTGTACTTTAGGTAGTCTGGTGACAGTGAAAGTACCCCCCCCCCCCCTTGCAAGTCTCAACGGACTGGTGGCCGGTATATAAGCTAGTGAAGATAACAGCAAAATGAACCCGAGTGGAAACAGTAAGCACTCAAGCGAATTTTGAACACAGATGACCGGTACTAATTAAACGAGTAAAACCATATTCCCTAAATACAAAATCCTAAAACCAGAGAGAGAAAGTCTATCAAGGTACGAGTAAAATTGTATGTTGCATTGTTATGAAAGATTATTACACTTGAATAATTTTCATTTGGGAATTTTACATGAAATTTATTTTTTTTTAAATGTGTTGATTTATTTAATAGTTTGTTGATTACATCTGTAGTTATAATAATCGTGTGTTATTCAACATGTTTTATGAAGTGTTTTTTAAGTACTGTTGCATATTACAAAAAAAAGTAATATTCAAATTAAAAGTATATTGAAAATTTTTATTTATTTTTTTTTTATGTTAGCAAGTTTGTTATTTTTATTAGTAAAAAAACTTTGTTTTAAAACATTGAATGCAAAAATAATTTTTAAGTGATTAAATGGACAACATACATGAAAAAATTTTATTGAAGAAATAAATAGAGGGCACCAAATTATGCTACTCTGAATTTTTTCAGATTTTTTTGAAACCCAGAACTATTTTTAAATAATTATTGAAAGTCCTGTGATTTCAGTTGGCACCTCTGAATTCTTACTAAAAAGGATAGAGACTGGACGCCTATTGACGCCTCCAGGGGGCGTGGCCGCACTTTCAATAATTATTTAAAAATAGTTCTGGGTTTCAAAAAAAATCTGAAAAAATTCAGAGAATCATAATTTGATACCCTCTATTCATTTCTGCAATAAAAAATTTTCATGTATGTTGTCCATTGTATTGTTTTTAAATATTTTTATAAACATTTAAATATATATATTTTAATGAATGTTATAAATAATGGCAGCAAATCGTAAATTACTGAATCACTTCCTATTTCTGCATGATGGTCTAGAATTTCAATCACTTTCTATTTCTAATGATCTAGAATTTTATGTTTATAGAAGTTGAAAATTTAATATATTATCAACAATTTTAATAATTACTATAAAATTGTAAAAATTTGATTGCACTAGCCTAATCTTTACATTACATTAATTATATTATTTTAAATTATAAATAATTAACTTGATAACTCCCCTGCACTCTATATTTAGTGACCGAATAAGTTGTAGTGAAACTGCGTGGACGATATACGTAAAAGTAAACGTAAATAATGAAAATGAAATTTATGAGTGATTGATAAAATGATACACATTTAATAAATAAGCCAACATTTCATGAGTTCATAAGCAATAAGCCTGCATCATATTAGCGCTTGATTTCGGTTTATTTTATTCAAATAGACATAATCACATAAAAAAATGTTTTATTTTTAAACCATCACTGTAAATTATTTTAAACTATAACCATTTGCATATATTTTAAAATCTTATTATTTATCTCAACATAACAGAAACACTATAATAATTACAGTATCCATTAAAGCTGCCTAGTAAAATCTTTCCAGCATCTTTATGTCAAACTTCATGATATTGGATTCAGGGATTAGAAAAAGCCAATATATACCTCACAAATGGTAAGGAGTTTTAAAAATATACCTCACAAATGGTAAGGAGTTTAAAAAAAAAGAAGATAATGGGGGGAATTCACAAAGCACAAACCTTCACTTTAGCCTCGATTTTTATCCCTGGCGCTAAAAGTGATGCTATAAAGCTAACCATGTTTAGCTCCTGGTTTAGCATCCGGGATAAAAATCAAGGCTTAAGTGGGGATTAAAGTGCTTTGTGAATTCCCCCTAATAAATCTTCAATAGAGTATTGTCCTCAATTTTTTTTATTGCAGAAATGGATAGAAGGTACAAAGTTATGCTACCCTGATTTTTTTTAGATTTTTTAGAAGCCAGGAACTATTTTAAAAAATTATTGGGAGTTCTTTTTGTGACGTCACGAGACGCCGCTCCTTAAGAAAAAGATAGGACTTGCCGCCGCGTGACGTCACAAAAAGGACTTTCAATAATTTTTTAAAAATACTTCCAGGGCTGTAAAAAATCTGAAAAAATCAGAGAAGTATAACTTTTCACACACACTGCAATAAAAAAAAAATTGAGGTCGATACTCCATTAATTTTACACGTAATAAAAAATAAATATCTTACCTTATTTTCAATGGTTTTCTTACTAAAATCCATCCATCTCTCACAATACCATGCATAATATGTTCATTTTTAATTGACCAATTTTCTAATGAAGTTGCACTACAACTTTTCCTGATAGGGGTTGGCAATGTTAAATAAGAAGGGGTTAAAAGCAACATATTTAAAACAATAATTATTTGCTCTTATAAAATTCACTTAACCATATAAAACACATGTTACAATGTTAGCTACTAAAGATATACTAAATTTTTTATCATGTTTTTAAAGGGCAATAACTGGGTATATCTTCTTATCAATTTTTTAGATTAAAAAGAACTAATACAAAATAAATAATACTTTTATTAATATTTTTATGATACTTATATAAAATACAATCAATAAACTTCAAACTTCCTGTCAAAAGTGGGAACGACACATTAATATTTTAATACTAAAAGTCAATAGTAGTTGATAAGACATTTTGGAGTTTTTTTTTAATTTCATAATTAACTTGAATTAGAGAATTAGGGAGTTAACTTGTCTCATTATAGATATTCCTTCAGGAATATAAATTTCCAAAATAGTTATCACTTGCATTGATATAAATTGAAAGAATTTTTTACTATAATTGTTTATAACCATGATATTTTTTATAATAGAAGCAGGCAATGAGCTCTGGCGAACTTTGCAATGCGTTCTTCTACATTTTTTATTATATTTATAAATTGTGTACAATATTATTGAATTTATTGTTTTAGTTCATACAGTTAAATTATTATTTGATTAATAATAGCACCACGAGATAATTCAAAATAATAACTATATATTAAAATAGTTCAAAACAAATAATTTTTTAAAATTTAAACAGTTAACATTATATTCTTTTAATATTGTTTTCTGGTAATTGCAAGCTATTTATTGAGCTATTAATTCTCAAAAAATATCTTTATAAATGATAAAATTCTAGAATTTTGCATATTTAAAACGCTTAATCAAATCAGATAAATAAAATAATTCAATGAATGGAGATAATAATTATTATGTCAAGTATCTCCTCAAGCTGCAATTGAAAATCATTATCAATGATTTGTTCCAACATTATATAGATTAACAGAACACATACTAACAACAGAATTAATACTGCCCTAGTTGAAAAATTACGTCTTCAACTCATCCTTTACACGTCTAAACCTAATCTTTTTACCTCTAAAACACATCTTATTTCACCTTCGCTCAAAGTGAGGATGAAATGAAGACAATTTCTAACATTTTATGTTCAAGAAGAAAAAGGCGTAATCTCGTATTTACACCTATTTTTTCCTCTAAAATGGTGCAAAATAGGAAGAAAAAAAGTAGAGAGGAGAACTTAATAGCGAATAAAAGATGAAATTTATTTCAACTCAGGTGCGCATTAATTTTTCTTGTAGCCTCAAAATGACATTAAAAAAGACTAGAATAGCAGTCAGTTAAATTCGATGCAAAATCTATCCGCAATGACTGTAACAAACCAATGTAATCTATGTTCAATGAAGCTTATTCTGTGTATTGTTTACCATGGGACGATTTAGTACCTGATTTCGCCCACCAGAGCACAGAACGTAATGACATTATTGGCGCTAGTTGACATGATCAATTTCATTAATAACGATAATTTCCTATAAGTTAACATGTTGTGAATCAGCAACTTTTCTGTGTTATTCCCTTCACTGGACAAACGAAACTCAAAAATACTTGATTTAAAAACGAGTAGAAAACTGAATGATATATTTTTTCCAGTACCTTTAAAATTCCTGAATGCAAAGGAATGAACATTAGATATGCCAACAGGTACAACTTGGGTCAGCACAAACGTTAACCCATTCTGTTTTGCTTCAACTATAGCTCTAAGATACAAAGATAAACAAATTTCTAATATTGGGGAAGGTAAATAGAGCAGCCAGTCTATACTAAGGTCGATATTTAACTTGGTTTTTGTCGGAAACGCTCGGGTATCGTTCGGCTCGGTTCGGCCAATTATGTCCTTCGTTGCAAATTAGCTAACCAATGACTGAAGACGTTACAAACACGACGGAAACCAAGTTGAATGTGATGACAGTGTTGAAGTTCAACAGCTGTTTATTCTCAAAATCATCACAGCGGGTCGATTTTTTGATGACGTCATCAACAGTAGAAAGTCTTCAAACGAAGGTCAAAGTTTATCATTTTATCCGAGCAATCTTCAGCAGAAAAATGATCAAATTTAGTGTTAGGTATTTTAAAACAATTCTATATATTTCTCTATTTGTATGGATTGTGATTAAAATGCATTATTTACTGGCAATGAGCACAATTATATAAAATGTGTACGATTACTATAAAAATGAGTATTTCATAAGATGAATAAAACTTTGAATTTGTTTTATTTTGTTTTATGTAGGTATAATTATACAGAAATAAAAATTGAATGTATTACTTTCAAATTTCCACCTTAAACTGAACACGTTCATACAGCTATTCTTACACAATATTATTAATGTTTTCAAGTATTTTTTTTTCTAATATTTCATCTTCAATAAGTCGTAATCTCGTCTTTTTTTATATGATGAATTTCCCAAGAAGAAATAAGTTAGACTTTGTTATAAGATGGTGTTTAATTTGTTCGTTTTTTTTTATGACGAATATTGCTATTTTTAAGACGGATTGTCGCCTAGAAAAATTTCTTTTTGCAGCCTTGTTAATCACCATGTCCCGTAAGATCAGCACAGAGCATAATTAGATGATTAACAAGGCTGTAAGAGGGAAATTTTCCAAGGCGAAGAGTGTACACTGTCATGTCTGAATATAACGTACTTCACAGAAATGGAGTTACTAATTATGAAATGATGTATTACTCCCAAATATTGCGTATTTGAAAAAGTTGAACCTTTATCTTAGAGCCTTGGAAGAGTCAAGTTCATCGAGTAGACAAATAAAACAACTTAACATGGATTAACAACTCGCTTTAATCTCTATTTACAAACATTATAAGGAGATTTATGGATCAATCAAAAATATTTTACTTAATAATTAATAGATAAAAATATTAAGTGTTTTATTTTTTAATTTATTTTCTGCATTTTTAATTTTATAGTAAACGGAGATGATCATTATAAAATACATAATACAACATTTAATAAATGATATTGGAAATTCAATTAATAAATTATTTATTTGTGAGAAAGAATTTGGGAGTTCCTAAAGAATAATTTTTTAGTGGAAAGCTCATTTGTGTGAATCGAGGAATGACATAACAGAAATTTCAGAAATAGTGAACGATATATTATAATCAATTATAACATTAAAAGTTAATTTTTTATTGCTAACTTGTTCTAAATTAAGGTTATAATTTTTGTCAGATTTATGTTATAAATGTTATAATATTCAATTATACTGAAATGGGAGTACAAGCTAGCAGAAAAGAGTAATTTTTAATTACTTATCCATTTGACAAAAACGAATAATTATGTAATATTTTCTTAATGATATAACTATGTTTTCCATATATATATATATTATATTATATATATATTGCTTTTTTTGTTATTCCTTATGTACTTTTTAAGACATAAGGGTTGATGGCGTGCAGTATACATTGGGTAGGGTTTACAAAAAGACCTATGTAAGTAAATATAATATTATTTATGTTAGGGAGTTTTTTTTAAAATAACATTAAAAAAATTACCTTTCAAAATATTTTTAATACATGTTTTATCATAGAATATCAATACTGTATAACAATTCCCTATATGTAATTTTTTTATGAAAATAATATTAAATATATCCTGTAACGTCTTAAATAGCTTAATGAAAAGGTCACATGTTCAAAGAAAATAATATTATATCAAAATCTTGAAATGTTAAATTAAAAATAGTAGGTTATGTAAATAAAAAATATATTATAGGACATTGAAAATTGTGCATGGTCTCGTGACGAAACTGTTAAAAAAAAAGAAAGAAAATCGCCGAATGTCCTTGACATTAGCAAGGTCAAATCATTGCAATGGTAGACACGCTTTGAATGGTCCAATTAACATAATGAGCAATTACTAAACATCAAAGTACAAATTAAAATCTCTTTCATAGATACTTAAATTATAATTAATTATAATAAAAGTATAATTACCGTTGTGTTATTGCAGATTTTAATCCTGTTGTATCACATGGACAACACGAATCACTCTTTTTTCGTTTTCTTTTAAAACACCAATGTTGACCCATTTTTTTAGTAATATATTTATACAATTTATTAAAATTAAATAATTTAAATTATATAAAAATATATCAAGAACACATTTAAATTATAATTAATTATGTTTATATTATTATTTTAATGAACACAGGAAGGTTAAAACAGAGAAAAGACGCCGGCAAAGCTTTACTAAACACAAAACTCGAACTCACTACACACCATGGGGAAACGTAAAAAGAAGATGGGTTGGTATTACGATTTAGTTTCCCTCTATCGGTGAAGGTAGGAATTAAAATTATTATGAGGGTAGTAAAATACAAGGTTATATATAAAAAGAGGTAGGTTCATGTTAACCAATATTTTTATATTATATGAAATTTTACAATTTTATCTTTCTGTTTCGAGAGTATTTCAATGGTTTTGTTTTTGTTAATGCTGTAGAGAATCAAGACAAGAAGGAAATTTCTCATTGCGTTTTTCTAAAACGCATGACATTTAAATAATATACTTATAAATTTAAAATATTTTTATTAATTAATTCACGAATAATTTTATATATTTTTGAATTAGTAAATACACAGAATATTCAAATATTTCTAATTTGTTTTTAAATATATACAGTTCGCTGCCTATAAGTAAATTTATCTTGAGAATAAAATTAAATGTAGTTTTACAAATTGTTGCCAATAATTATGCAATCTGATATTATGGATTGCTACTAGTATATTTCAAATTTAGGTAACTAAGGAAATCTAATTGAATTTGATATAATAAAAATTATAAACTACTATGATGAAACTATCCGAGGTCGAAACGACCCAATACATTAACTTAAAAAATAATAATAATAAAAATAAATATGGCACAGGTGTAAAATATTGCAACTAAATCCTAGTATATAGCCTGCGACGAATATGTACTCAAAAGAATAAGCAAAGTAAAAAAAAAAAAAAAAAAAAAAAAAAATAGCTTTGGATACAACTCGTTGATTGTTCCCCCCCTCCACATTGGTAATATTATACTGATTAAAATTTTCAAAATATTTCTAATGCAAAACACATCACGCAAATTCTTTAATTCTCTGGACATCACGAACGTTACTCCTGCTTTGTTTGTATAAGGCGTTACCACGCAGTCTATGGAGGCGTGGTGAACCAAAACTATTATGAGAGCATACATGAGACTAAAATGTGTCAATTATCCCAAAATACCAACCAATCAATCAAAACTCTCTTGACAATTGATAGAACAGGTGCTCTTCTTACATCTTTCAAAATTAAAAATATGCATCTCTTTCTCTATTGAATTTAACCCTAGTTGAAAAATTACGTCTTCAACTCATCCTTTACAAGTCTAAACCTAATCTTTTACCTCTAAAACACATCTTATTTCCTCTTCGCTCAAAGTGAGGATGAAATGAAGAGACAATATTTCTAACTTTTTATGTTCAAGAAGAGGAACATATTTTTCACCTCTTTTTTTTTCCTCTAAAATGGTGTAAAATAAGAGGAGAAAAGACGAGAGGAGAGTTTAAGAGTGAAGAAAATATGAAATTTATTTCAACTCAAGAAGCTACAGCTCTAGCAAGTGAGGCAGTTCGTGCGATGTACTGGATTTCTCTAAAATTTGTGACATCACCTCTTTAGAAAAGTTATCTTGGTAAGTCACGTTCGCTGGAGGTTAAAAAAAGAACGTTCTCCTACGTAAGTTGCTACTAGAGTGGGTGCTGAGTCTCCTCAAGAGTCGTCTAAAGAACGTAACTAAGGGCATCATATAAAGCACACAAGGGTATGATAATGATGATATGAGAATATACACTGTATATGAGCATCTAATATAAATATATATAAAAAATAATAATTAAAACATCTTTATGTTGCATAAAATTATTGCAAATTTTGATAACATACCTCAATATCGATACCTCAATATGTCAATATAATTCAAAAAAATTTGAAACCTCTAACACCCTTAATAATAATAGTTGTTTATTGATTATCAGTACAGAAAAAAACACAGTACAACAACTCAATGGGTGACGTGAAAAAGGATATCCCATTCACTAAAGTGTCCAGTCACCCACACCCTAAAAATAAAGGGGAAATATAGTGTGACGTCATAGTCATGCAACATATTTCCCTATGCTTTTATGTTAAATATTTGTATGACTATGACGTCACAGCATATTGTGGAATACGATTTAATTGTTTAAAACAATATTTATAAAAAAATATTAAAAATACGCGAACTTCAAGATTCGAGATCCAAATATATAATAATTAATTTTCATACAGCTTGTATATTACATATTTCAATGATATTATTAATACGAATTTGAAGCCGACAATTTTCAATGAATTTAGTAAAGTATAGTAGGAGGAAAGCTCACATTTCCGAGTATTTTCCGGGAAAAAATATTATAATTATATTTAACTTCATTCTGAATTCTGAGTAGGGGGAAATAGAATTGAAAAAAAAAAAAAAAGAATTGGATATAAATATAATAAAAATAAAATAATTAGTAATATGATTCTAATTAAAAATAGAAACCCAGTTTTTGTTACATTTCCTTAATATCATATTATAAAATTCCATGAAACTTCTTTCATTTATAACTGAAATAACCTAAAAATAGTCTACAGTTCAAAAAGGTTGTTATAATTTAATTTTACAAGGAAATTAAATTTTGGTATCAAATCAAAGGACTGAAATATTGGTTTAAAAATAGACACAGGATTTCCTTTTTCAAAAAAATGGTTGACAAATAATTGTATTATTTTGACCAAAAGCTAACTTTAGATTCTAGGAAATCTAAAAAAAAAAGTCAAATGAACTCAATGTTAAAATAAAGTTACTAAGATTTTATTTTCAAATGCTGCGATGAGGGACTGACTTTTTTTTTTTTGGGGGGGGGGGGTACAATAATAATAGTTACATAATTTAGGGCATTATAAAAATTTATATTACATTTCACATAAATCAATCTTATTTATCAAGAAGATATAAAAGTTATGATATAGAGTGGGATTCACGAAGCAGTTAGCCAGGTTTCTAACCACGTTTAGCTTAACCACGTTTAACTATACCTGTTTTAGGTGTTAAACCCACCTAGTTAAACGTGGTTAAGCTAATTGTGGTTAGAAACCTGGCAAACTGCTTCGTGAATCGCGCCCAATTAATGAAAACTCATTAGATAAAAATACAACATACTTTTCTTGTAGTCTTTTCATACAAAAATAGTTTCCAAAGATTGATAGTACTTTTTCATTTTCAAGAGAAATATATGTATAGGAATTTATTATAATAAGCCAACGGTCTGAAATTATTTAGCGCCTGCAGCAATTTTGTTTATGCAACCCACAACATAGAACTGATAAAAGGGTTGCATATATCTAAGGCGCTTAAAATATTTTTTATGTAATTTTAAAAGGAAATATCTCCCTTCAATTCACGAAAGCTATATATGAATAGGAAGGCGATGAGGTTAGATAATCTTGAAAAGGTTAAGGGATAGAGAAAGGTAGTTGCGTGGATTCTTCTGGACTTGCCTAGAATATTAATTCAAGTAACTTTAATAATGGGTTTCTATAAATATACCTCTTTCACAATCAAAATATAAAAATAGATTATATTTTATAGCTCTTTAAATTGCTTGTATTTTTTATCAGTAAATACAACACTATAAGTAATATCCCATCTTATTATTTTATAGTAATTTGATTTGAACTTTAAACATTTTCTGTAATAATTTATATTTTCAACAAGAAAATCAATTTTTTAAGAAATGTTTTTTAATTAACGAAAAAGGATAAAAAAAAATAAATAAATAGGAATGACGTAGGTTCAAGTAAATCGATTTTGTACTTGGAGAAAATTTTACTTCGACTAGTTCTAAAGTTCGCCGCCAGATCGCGTACGTGATCAAGAAGTAACTTTAGTTTCAGATTTTGATAATAGATGGTAGCACTTGTATTAAAGTTTTCTTAAAGCAAGTGTGAATAAATAAAGGGAGGTCATCTATTGAGGTTCTTAAAAGATATCATTTTTCTGAAAAGAGTATTTTAATTGTCGTCTGAAATATTTAAAAACAATTTACAATGATAATAAGAAATAAATTGCTGCTTTAAATACAGAATCTTTGCTTTATATTCTGGGTTAATCATCAGCTAGTGTTATAGTACATGTATTTATATAAATATATAACATTAATACCGTAATAAACAACATACATGAAAAGATTTTATTGCAGAAATGAATGGAGGGTAACAAATTATGCTACTCTGAATTTTTTTTCAGATTTTTTTGAGACCCAAAACTATTTTTAATTAATTATCGAAAGTGCGGCCACGCCCCCTGGAGGCGTCAATAGGCCTTTTTATTAAGGATTCAGGGGTGCCAACATAACTTAGAAAATTTCTATATTTATTTAAAAATAGTTCCGGGACTCAAAAAAATCTGAAAAAAAATTCAGAGTAGCATAATTTGGTACCCTCTATTCATTTCTGCAATATATATTTTTAATAAAAATATGTTGTCCATTGTTCAATATTTATTTTGCTTTTAACAATGTTCAACTCCATATACCTCATCGTAACTTACACTTGAGAAACATGGAGGTCAATATACCACTTAAATCAGGGTAGATGAGATAGAGTAGTTATGCATTTTTACATCATACACTCCTTGACCTGGAGAAAATTATAATTAACGAAAATGCAATAGATAAGAATTTTTTTAATGAGACTTGTTCATTATTTTTCAATTTTACTGCTTCATTTATGTTCAATTCATTATCGTACGTAAAATTAATAAAGCATGCAATATTTGACCTAGATCTCATCCCTCAATGTCATTGACTTGCGATTGAGGATTTGCAACAAAATGCAATATGTGGTGACAATTCAATCTGCAATAATAAAACCATTTCACAACCGTTATTGTTAGAAAATTGGATGATTATTGCACTTTTAATTAATAATTAAGCATGTTCAATTCATCGTTTCAAATTGAATGATTATTGCAATTAAGCATTCAATTACAGATAATGCTACAGGTCGTATTATACGCTAACAATTGTAAACCAATTTCACCGTCTATATATTTTATAGTATTGTTGCTCTCAATATATATAAGGTTCATCGGTTTTATATTTTTATTATGGTAACATTTATGATTTATGTATAATGTTCAAAAGAATTAAGATGGGGAAAAAATTGTAATGATTTTTATTTTCTCTGGTTTTATTAATTTTTACTAAAAATTGTTTTAATTCATTTTCTCATATAATTTTGTAATTCTATACCTTTACAAATTTTATATATGAATTCATGCATAAACTTTGTAATAAATGAAATTTAGTTGAAATATGTAACAGGTGAAAATTAATTTCAAAGAGGTATTTTGTATTCTAAAGGATTAATTGTAACTCAATTTCCATGTCCAGAATGTTTGAAACGAGAGAGAGAGAGAGAGAGAGAGAGAGAGAGAGAGAGAGAGAGAGAGAGAGAGAGAGAGAGAGAGAGAGAGAGAGAGAGAGAGAGAGAGAGAGAGAGAGAGAGAGAGAGAGAGAGAGAGAGAGAGAGAGAGAGAGAGAGAGAGAGAGAGAGAGAGAGAGAGAGAGAGAGAGAGAGAGAGAGAGAGAGAGAGAGAGAGAGAGAGGGGGGGGGGAGGGAGGAGGGAGCGAATTTCATTAATTGAATGTATACAGTATACATTTATATATAATTTTTATATTATATACCAAATTTTATCATCATGTTATAGCGATAAATGTGCGATAAAGATAAAGAGCGATAAATTATCTGGTATAATATGAACGTAGAAAGGTGCATATCTACAAGAAGTGTATTTATATTTATAATAATATTAATTTAATTGGGATTAACTTAGTCACTCTCAGTGTTATGGTGCCTCTATTCGGCGCTTTTTGCATCTTATCCCCACCCTAAAACATTTTATTGTGTATAGGATAACAATGTGTGTATCTATTTGTATTGGGTGAAATAATTTTTATTGTATAGTAGCAAAACAGAACTTCGACCATATAAATATGAACTCAAGTTCATAAATTCTGTTCTGTGGACATTACATATTTGGAAGCTACTGGAACTGGATTTTACGATCGATAAAATATATAACCCTATCTATATTTGCA